>OY282586.1:52431756-53631756 GCA_958298965.1 Chrysolina haemoptera | reverse complement strand
ACGCATTTCATTGGGAATATTAACGTTGTTATGTCGGATATACAAATTTTGTCGAGAAGTGTTGGGGAAATCATGATCAGTAATTTTGTATATCCGACATAACAACGTTGATACTCCCAATGAAATGTGTTCAATGATAGCGAAGAAATGAAATTTGACTAGTTTGATCGCTATTGAACGCATTTCATTGGGAATACGTTGTTATGTCGGATATAAAAAATTTGTCGAGAAGTATTGGGGAAATCATGATCAGTAATTTTGTATATCCGACATAACAACGTTGATACTCCCAATGAAATGTGTTCAATGAAAGCGAAGAAATGAAATTTGACTAGTTTGAACGCTATTGAACGAATTTCATTGGGAATATTAACGTTGTTATGTCGGATATACAAATTTTGTCGAGAAGTGTTGGGGAAATCATGATCAGTAATTTTGTATATCCGACATAACAACGTTGATACTTCCAATGAAATGTGTTCAATGATAGCGAAGAAATGAAATTTGACTAGTTTGATCGCTATTGAACGCATTTCATTGGGAATATTAACGTTGTTATGTCGGAGTTGGCGAAGTTGTCACCAAAAGAATGTACCATTTGACACATTAGGTTCTTATGATGTGCAATAAAGAATTTAGTTTTTGTCGTTGAGTTTATTTCATATTTGGTCATTCCGTTATCAAAACAGAAGTGCATTTTTTGGTGGCAAGAGGACAAGTATAGTATCAACTCTTTTAAGACAATTTTTAAAGTTCTTCTCTGAAGCGGGGATTAGCGCAGTGGTTGAGCGTTCGCCTGTTGACGTCATGATCAGTAATTTTGTATTTCCGACATAACAACGTTAATATTCCCAATGAAATGTGTTCGATAATAGCAATGAAATGAAATTTGACTAGTTTGATCGCCATTGAACGCACTTCGATGGGAATTTTAACGTTGTTATGACGGATATACAAAATTACCAAAAATAACGTCTTGCTCATCTAACGTGAAATACCTATAGGTTGTTTTTGTTGTAATTAATTTTCATTTCCTGGAAAATCTCTTCACGATGTTCAATACCGATATTGTAGTCCACATTAGAAACAGATATTACTAATGACACTTCTTTCAGTACAATTGATATCTTCTCCTGATGTTCCTGATGCTCCGAAGATTTTTCCTAAGCCTCTTCAAAGCTGCAATTTGCTTACTAAAATTCAATTGTCTTTGCAGAGTACTGAGGAGGGTGCTCAAACCATGATACACCTCGCAACCGACGATGGGGTGGAGGACGAGAGTGGAAAGCTTTTTTTGGACTGCCGTAAATTCTTCTATCCTTATCAGTTATATGACGACAAGTTTTGTAAAGAAGTGTGGGTGAAATCTATAGAGTTGGCGAAGTTATCACCGAAAGAATGTACCATTTGACATAATATGTTCTTATGATGCGCAATAAAGAATTAAGTTTTTTTCGTTAGGTTTATTTCATCCTTGGCCATTCAGTTATCAAAAGAGAGATCTATTTTTTTGGGATTAGCGCAGTGGTAAGGTCCCAGGTTCAAAATTTTTATTTTTTTTTATTGGAATCGTTAACAGATATATTAAACAGTAATGGCCCGAGAACGGTACCCTTTGGCACTCCGTACTCTATATATTGATTAGAGCTGTATGAGTTTTCCATTTGATCATATTGCTTTCTATTGGATAAGAGCTGCTGCAGAGTTTTGAAGAGATGCCTCTGAATCCAATTTTCCAGAACCTTCAATAATTTTTTATGGGATACGGTATCGAAAGCTTTAGCTAAATTGTTACTGACTCTCACGTACACCCGTAAACCAGCCACGAGCGCTAATGCAAAGAACACAAAACTGCGCATGCTTACACAAGACTGCGCATGGGTAGCTGTGGATCTGTACCTTCCGGTACATCTTAGTTAACGTTTACGTTCATGATTACAGTTCAGCTCACTATTGTCCGCCAGTAAGATTTAAATAATACGATTCAACCCAATTCAACGTTTTTTTTAATATGTAGGTATGCTTTCACTTTCATGGTGATTTGGCAACATTGGATATTCCCAATCCGACAAGAACGGAAATTCCCAACATTGTAGGATTTGTTGGTTATATTAATGGTTATAATATTAAAGTTGACTGTTTTAGTAAAAAATGACGTTTGTAAATAAAAAAGTGTGAAACAAGTGTATTTCGGTGCATTCATGGTATTGGTGAAAAGAATCATTCACTTCGAGTGTTTTTTTCCCAGTAGGAACGTACTTACACTCGGAAAGCCAGTTATCATTGTAATATTCCTTCGAAATTACTTGAGACCGCCAAAAATTTCATTTGGATGTTTTGTTCAGGAGACCAACACACGTGACTGAAAAAAAAATTGATAGCTTTTAGCGCCCAATAAACGCAATTTTTCCGCAAAAATTATAGTACTAGTAGTAGTTACATACAGTATCGGAAAGTTTTCATCTTGGGTATGATGATTTCATGAGAGTGTAAAGAATAGCTTGCTATATGTTAAGAGAGCATTACAATTTCTCCTCTACTCGCTCGAGGAAGGGATATGGACGTGAGCTGTGCGCGGTGTGTCGCATTGCCACGTGGTCCGTTAATGCGTCGGGTGGGGTAACAGGAGAGGCACACAGTAGTGTGTCTCTCTTATTTATGTGGTATTATCATATCATTACGTTCCTTGTTGCTCGCGTAGATTTCTGTCCATACCCCAGATAAAAAGTTTCCGATGCTGAATACATTTTATGATTCGTTCATTACCCTTCACCAGTAGCATAAAAAGAATAATCGATGTATTCTGAGTTGTTCTATTCAGAATATTTTAAGCTTCCAGACATTAAAAAAAGCTATCAAATTAAGCACAGACAGGTACTGGGATAGACCTTGGCTACAGAATTCAACCACAACAATATATTATTTATGATTTTCAAATGTTTTTTCAGAAAATTGTTGATTTTATGATCCCGATGCGTGAGTACGTATTTGAACGAATGTTGAGAATGTATAAATAATTACTACATTAATGATCAATGATCGAATATTGTTGTAAACATACTGTGAAGTGCAGATCATTTCATAGTTGGAATCGGAGCAAACATGATCACCTACTTTCTTCTGTATATTTCAATTTTTCTCTACATTTTCTGTAAAATCACGTGTGGTTGGTACTACAACAAAGTATGTCTTTTCGGAAAAACTGCAATTATAACTGGGGGAAATTCTGGTAAGTTCATGAAGATTTTCCAATCTTCAAGTAGCACTTTTTGTATGAGCATGAAGTTTGTTGAATGAGACGCAGCCGAGTTCAACAAACACGCGAGTACAAAAAAGCCATTTACGAAATTGTACCATACAAAGTTTTTTCTTCGAGAGTTATTGAATTGAAAAATTATGGCAATTGTATCATTAATCTGAAGGTTTTATGTTATGATTTGTCGTCGTAATATCAAATGATGACTTCCGAGTTATATTTGTATGCACAGTGTGTAAAAATTTACTTTACGCACAGTTGTTGATTTTACGCAAGTGATTTTTTACGCATTTGTGAGAAAATTTATTACTTTACGCACTGTCAACAGTCAAAGCTTGGTTTACGCACTACCGTAGAAAAAAGTGAATTATTTGATGTTTATAGGGAGCGAGTGTAAAAATTGGAACTTTTTCTATATCATATTGATTGATTCAGATTTATTCAGAAATCAAAAGTGACTCAAACTCATACGATGTCTACATGAGAGATTCTGCTTCTATTCTCCCATATAAGTAAAACTAATTTACCATTACACAGGGTGTTTCCGAAGTTGGAGCAATTAAGAAAATAGGTTGTTTGGAACATAATGTAACCATAAATGTCAAGAATTTTCGTTTTTGAAGCAATCGAAAATTTTCGAAATTATTATTACAATTTTATGAAATCGCTTTCAGTTACCTTTGTTTGGGAGGCACTGGTTGGATTCTCCAGGCCACTGCGTGTCTGCCCGTTAGTAGTGTTTCAACGCGGTTTGCGCAGGCTGTAGACCTCTGATAAGTAATTACCAAAAAAAATTTGAAAACTATAAAATTCAATATATCCCAAAATATATTTTTTCGACAAAAATGTATTCTTTCATTTCGTTTCAGTTTGTTATTTTCTACTCCCTATTTAATTTATTGCGGCAATTTCGGAAACACCCTGAATACAGTGCAAGCGAGTTTGGAATACCGAATTATAACTGGAGGAAATTCTGATGAGTTCCTGAACATTTTTAAATTTTCATACGAAAAAGGAAATTTTTTATAGGGACAGAATGTAGAAATTTGTTTTTTATATTTTGTATTGAATGAGCAATTCAGGCTCAGATTTATTCAGAAATGAAAAGTGATAAAAACTCATCAGATTCCAAAATGAATAACTCTTCTTCCATTTTTGTGAGTTTCGAATACAAAGTACTAAGAGAATATTTTACAAAAAAAATGGTATGATGAGAAAAATTCCTCCTATTATATAGATAAACTCAAACAACAAACAAATCCCAAAGTTTCTTGCATTGGGATTGCCAATGCATTGATATTCCAAAAAATTATAGGTTTTTAACCATACCACGAATTATATTTAGGACGACAATATATCGATTTGAAATAAAGAAAAATCGTGTCACCTGGTAATTAATGCTTTACTTTTAGCCGTATTCAATACTCTTTTCCACGGCCTCATCTATGGTACCAATGGACATTTGTCCCCAACGATCGCTCATATTGATAAATAAAGATAAGTCAAAACACATAAATTTGACGTTTATAATTTAAATCATTATTTTCACATTTTCATCATTTCCTACTAGTAAAAAAAGTATCACTTTACTCACTTGATACATAAATTACTATTATTATATCTGATAATGCCAAATTTTACTCGTTTCATATATTATGGCCTTGAGAATGAAAGTGCAAGAGAAGTTCCAATAAAAATAACAAAAATACAAGTGGGCCAGTTATTGTTCACACAGAAAAGATCGAAGAAACTGTTCTAAATGAAATTAAAGAACATACTAGCACTACACTAGCTTCAGAAAAATTTCTGGACATTTTTTGAATATGAGTCATCATTCAAAGGGTGCAAGTGCTCCTTCTTTGAAATTTTCCTTGAGGTATAAATTTCTGACAGTGGTAACTTTTACAATAATGTTTGCAATATCGTTGAAATGAAACAAACGTGTATATAAAAACTATTTATATCAATTCAATAAAAATATCACACAAAAACTCTTATTCTGCCACTTCCCCGGATTTCTGACCAAGACTGTCAATTAATTCGAATTTGGTTTTCGCGGGATGATCAGCTCCATCAGAAATATTCTTATTTTTCTGTAAATATTCAACCCCTGTGTATCCGATGACTCCAACAATGAGTAATCCCATCAACAGATAGATTTTCAGGTAGTTACATAAATATGGACTACAGATATAAGTGATGACAGACCCGGCAGATTCCCATAGTCTGAAGTTGCTGTATGCGGCTTCTTCTTTGCCAGGAAATAGGATGCCACTCAAAGCTTGAAATGAGAAATTTTATAGTTAAAAGAAGATTCTTTTTTGGAAATATAAAAGGAACCGTGTCAAACATTGATGAGAAAATAACGATAAATAAGAAAGAACACTTGAAATCTATTGTTCATGGGTTTATTTCATGATATGGTATATTATCATTAGGAAAATGAGGACAAAAGGGTTCGTAACTGAGAATGGTTCCAGAATCCATATTCGAAGATATCATTTACGAAAAATTCATTGCAAAACTTTTTGAGTCGATTGTTTCTAGTCCAGAACGTCCATTCAACAACTAGGGATATTGTTTCTTTTTCATTTTTAAATAATATAACATTTGAAAGTATACCTCTGACGTCACGTTCAATGGAAACACCTTACACCACAATCCACGTTTCGAAACAGGCAATACCGTTCTCTCTCATAATCTTCTAGCTTGATATAAGCCATTGAGGAGTCATTTAAATTTTCTCCCTTGATCAACTCTCCAAAAAATTCTATTAATAAGCTAGTTTTTATATTATAGGTACAGAGTGTCTCACTTCTCATGGAAACCCCCCCGTATCTTCCGTATCAATTGAGGTAGAATAATGAAACTTTCAGGACTGACGAGAATGGTCAGAATGCACCTACCACCTCAATTGGGTTGGCCTAAGCGATATACACTGCCCACCCACCACTAGCGATGAAACAACTCATTTTTACGGTAAAACATACTAGGGGGCAAAATAGGCTCGAAATAGGTGAAATATTCTCTAGATATCCTGTTGGAATAAAATAATATTTTCTTTCACCTGGCAACTCCGGCGCTGAGATTTTGCATCTCGAAAGATAGAAAAAAGTCTTCTCGTAAGCCGTGTATCGCGTATAATTTTTCTGAATTTCTTTTTGTCTTCAGATCGTCGATCCAGTGTATTTATTTATCTGAACTTTTTCTTTCTCACTTGGAAGGAATGAAAATACAAAATACAATTGAGGATTTGTAGGAAAATTATTGTTATATGTTCCGCTAATACTCCAGCCAGAACATATAGTATTTTTGGGATGAAGAAAAAGCACTGAACTCGCGAGACTGGTGTATTACCTTACCAATCAATTTTTGTTCCTAACCGATCTTATATGATGACTTCAAACATGTCGCAGATGGCTTATCATATAGTCGGATGTAGATGATGAAATCACAAGACTGGTTGAAATTTCCAAAATCGATTAGGAAAAAACCTGCAACAAAGTGGAGAAGTGATATTGGGCGCATGACTATTGACAAATATGCTGTTCCAATTTCAACTCAAACATCGTCAATTTTGGCAATACCCCTCAACAACAATGAAACTATTGTAGCGAAGGAAAAACATTTTCCACCTATTTATTGATAGGTCAATTGATAAAAATAATTTCTAACAAAAACACCTGTAAAAATATTTCTCAACAATCCAAAAATAATGTTTTGAGAAGCTAAGTTTTACGACTGACTATTCTTTTGTCAGATCCGCAGGTCCTTTCAATCATTCAAATATTGAACGAAGAAAGGGTATTTCAAAGGCGATTTCATTTTATCACATTCTTGACAATTTTCACGAATTATTATGAATGAATGAATGAATGGCACATTGTGGCAATCCCTAATACTTACAGTTGATCTGTACCAGCCAGAGAGCATCGCACATTCCCCATAGTCCGCTTATCAAAAAGAAAATAATTTTATTGTCCGGACTCGGTTTCCACACCAGCAACGTCACCAGAAGAGCGAAGTGGACGGACAAGGCGAAACAAATGACTGGGTTCCTTCCAGTGATTTTTACAATGCTGCCTGAGAAGATGGAAGCGATACCATTGCAAATGCCGAAGCAAATCATGACGAAGCCTATATTGTTGATTCCCCAGCCACAGGCGACGAAGTCCTATAAAAAAAAGGAAAATTTCAATTCGTGAATATTCTGTATGGTATTGGTTGAGGAAGGAGGAGGAGGAAGTACTCGAACTTTTCATTTATTGAGTAAATTTCTTTCTTCAACTCAACATTTTTCCATCGAAAAGCTGACATTAGACAAAATTAGTCGACCTACGGTCTCGCAATTTTTCATGTCAGTTTTTCTCGTGAAGTTACTGATTGGCAAAATTATTTCGCTGAAGAAAGAAATTTATCCAATAAAAAAAGCTCTTGTGCTTTTACTATGATTTTATTATGATTAATTTTGTCGAACATTACATCTTATTATTCATTCGAATCGATATAATGACATTCATGGAGATGTGTGGAAAATGATTTTAGGCTTTCCAGCAAGAAGTTATTTACACGGACATAATTATTATAATCAATTCCCACTTTAAATGGTCAAGTTATTGGGTTATTAACATACACACTCGACGTGTCCTAGCGTGGGTGATCAAAGTGACTCAAAAACACTTACCGATGTGAAGTCAGCTGCAATGAAAGCTTGTTCGGCTCCTATAAACATCGTTATTGGGAGAATCAGTATTTGCTTTACGCTCCCCAACTGCTTCAAGGTAACAGCTAGTAGTTTTAGCCCGGATATTCCGCCCCCGCTTCCCTTCCTCCCTTTGCCGTATCTGAAATATTGCACACAGATCAATTAATTGAATACAAGTACATAAGGGGTTGAGAGAACTATAAATAATCCATTAATAGATATCGAGAATGTAATTTCATTGACACTGAATCATAAACAAAAATGAGCTTCTGGAAAACATGAAGCCAAATCGATATTTAAACCAACGAAGACCATTAGACAAAATCTGAGACCCGAGAGACCCTCTCCTCGCTCCAGGTGTTCTGTGGTGAGGTATATATCGGTCGGACAAAAAGAAGCACACCTGCCTAATCGAACATAAAGGCCGATTCAGATACATGGGTGTCCACCCAGGGTTTTTGACCGCGCATGATAAATTCCTTCAGTATTAGCAAAGTTAATAGTTTTTGATAGAAATGAAAGTGAAAGGAACGTATGTGAACTGTCTTTCAGTTTACAGACACAATGGTCAAAAATATATGCTAGTAAATGTAAAAAGTCGCCATATAAATAACAAAAATACTTATTTCTCACCTGGACATTTTATCAACACCAAAAATGACGATGAGACATGCTAGTATCATACACAGTAGATAAATTCCTGATATGAGTTGAATTTTTGAAACCGGAGGAGGTTTCAAAATCGGAACTGTTGAGTTTTCTGTTGCTACTAATGCCAGTCCCGGGCAGAAATTGGCTCCACATATTTCTGTCGATTTTGAAATTGGCGTCAAAATTTCTCCTCTGGTCTCGTCCAAGAACAACTTGGTCGCGTTGAAAATAGTTATGTTTGAAGAAGGTTCGGAATCGTTTCCGGAAGATAGCACTGCAAAAAATGAAAATAATTAAAACTTTAATTATGTTGACGAGCAGAAAAAGAGGAAAACACAATTTTCAAAAAATGTCCCAGTAGTATTTTAAGTCCTGTTGATTCAATCATTCATGCGAATACAAATGGCTGTATAGCCTAATTCCAATACGGGACACATGGTGTTCCACAAAGATCTGTGCTCGGCCCAATGTTGCCTACAATATATGTCAATGAAAAAAGTTTGTATCACTAGCTGGTGACGTTACAAGTTGAACAATAATGAGTTGTTTGTAGGTGGAGAAACTATCAATCAATACTACTCACGTAAATGACCTATTTCCAATTGCTATATTTCAGAATTGCGAGAGTAATTGGCATCTGGTTGTTCTGCTACACGAACTATTTCCTCGATACACTTTGCTTGGATTGATTCGTGTCTGTTACAGGAAAATTAATTTTCATATACAGTGACCGCCAAAAAGTATGTACCTACCATATGGGAAAAAAGTTTATTATAAGAGTATAAAAAAAATATTCTTGGAAAAAGTTTGTGCATGTCCGATAACCTAAATGTCAGTGTTCCGTCTTTAAATTAAAACTTAGATATAGTACCTAATTTTAGTTATAATTCATTTATATTGGGAAGTAGAATCAAGTATTTCATTTTATAGTACACTCTGTATGCTTCAGAAAGGCAGAAACGAATGTTTTGTTAGTACTCGGGTTTATTAGTTTTTATACCAACCGCGCTAAAAAAGCAGTGGAACAGTATTCCGGCCCGAGACCGAAAATTAGTAGAATCGTTCGCTATCGTCCAGAGATCAACTAAAATTTGTTAGTGAAAATTGCTGGTCCCGGTTTCATAGTTATTTGGAAACTCTTTGTACGTTGTGGAGAAACTAGGTAGGCCTACCCCTCCGAGCAGCCAAGAACATCAACGGCGGTCTACAGTCCATGAAACACCAGGTAGGGCTAATTTTTTTTTACTGTTTCCCTGCATCGATTTTGTTGCTATTCGTTCGTAAATCTATTTCAAAAGGGGCAAAACAAACATTTGGTCCTTCAGAGTCGGATATTTTGAATCGTTCGTTTTTTGCCTTTTCGTTTTTGCCTTTTTGATATAACATAGTGCATTTACCCATTCGCAAAACACAATAGATAATTTAATACTAATTTGTAAAAATTGTTTTGATACATGTTCGTTATTTTGTTAGCGGATATCGGAGATATTATTTTCAAAATTACTCGTTTTTGATTCATAGTTTGCTGAAATAGTACGAGTAAAATAAATACAGCTGATTTTCGTTCGACAAAAAGTTACTTCCAATAGATTTGTTCATTTGGGACGTTGATAAAAACAAAATATCTCTCGTACACATTTGTTTAGAATAAAAAACGAAAAAACCTTTAACACAATTGCATCTTCCCACATGTTTTTTTTCGACTACTTACTGAAAAAAATAGGTGTTTATCGATACCTTCGTGATTGATTGGCATTCAGTGGCGTATCAATAAAAATATTAGTTGGCATTTGAATAGAAATAATAATAGATAGAATTTTTATCGATTTGAATTTATCGGTAGAACCAGCAGTGGACCATTACTTAATTCCCTTTTAAATGACAGTTACTGAATATTGTGACATATTTTCATTTTGACGTCGTTTACTTGTGTTACTTACTAGAATTCGTATTCAAAACTAATCGAGTACAAATAATTTATCGTATTTTTTCTTTGATAATTTGTTCATTGCGTTGCACATTACATTTAGTAGAATACGATGGCAGCTGCTAAAATTAAACAGCATCGTGCAATGAGAGATACTTGGTTGCAGCGTTTAGATGAAATTAAAGAATGTGCCGATCAGGCTGGAACCGATGATGGAATAAAAGACGAATTTCATGCTAGATATCAAGATCTCGATGGAATATCTACCGAATTTCAAAATAATCATTTGATGCTCATTGGAATTATATCAACGCAAGATGGGGCCGATTTAGAAGCTGAACATGTAATTAGACGAGAATTTGATAGAAAGTACTATGGTATCAAAACAAAATATTCTAAATTATTTTGTAAAACTGATCCAGTGCCAACCATCATGAATAATCCCAATGTGAAATTACCAAAAATTGATATTCCAAAATTTAGTGGAAATTTACAGGAATGGCCAGCCTTTTTAGACTTGTATAAATCACTTATTCATACAAATAGTTCTCTTAGTAAAACTGAAAAATTCAGGTATCTTTTATCTTCTTTGTCAAAAGGGGCTCTTTCTTGCATCAAATCTTTGAAAATAACTGATAACAATTATGATACTGCTTTTATTACATTAGTTGATCGATTTCAAAACCCACGCCTCATAGCAAGTACTTATTGGCAGGAAATGATGGATTTCCCGAAACTACAGACTGAATCGGCTACAGGTCTACGCAGTTTGCTCGAATGTTTTCATGAAAATTTAGATGGTTTGAAAAATCTGAATTTACCGGTAGCTGAGTGGAGTTTTGTACTATTTCATATTTTGATTAAAAAACTAGACACTGCAACCATAAAACTTTTCGAAATGAAGTATGCGTCTTCAGATATTCCTTCGTATGACGATCTTGTTACTTTTTTGAAATCGCAGTGTACTGCATTGGAGTCAGTTGTCTTATACTCGCAAAAGGGTCATCGTACTTCATATAATACTAAATTCACTTCAAGTGTTGAGTTCACTCGAGATAACAAAAATGACAAAAAAACATTTTTAGTTACTAATAACAAGACATCCGGAACTTGTTCGATATGTAATGCATCTCATTTGATATATAAATGTCCATCCTTTCTGAATAAAACCCCTACTGATCGTTATAAGTTGGTCAAACAAAAAGGTTTGTGTTTGAATTGTTTATATCCTTCACATCGATCTTCCGAGTGCAGAGTCCAAGACTCTTGTCATGTGTGCCATCATAAGCACCATAGCTTGATTCACTTTACCAGCAGCACTTCTCAGCAGAGTAGTGATGAATCATCAAGTAGTCACAGATCGAATTCGGCGATTTCGCAAGACAGTGGTACCTCAAGTACTTCGAATGTATCCTCCAATAATTCAAATGTGTTTTTTGGTTCTGTTGGAAATAACACAATAGCTTTATTGGCAACCGCAGTAGTGGAAATCAAGGATAGATACGAGATGTTTCAGAAGGTTAGGGTGTTATTAGATGGTGGAAGTCAAGTAAGTTTGATTACATCTGCATGTGCCAATCGCTTGAAGTTAGCACGGTCTCGTTTGTCACTAGTTGTTAGTGGAATTGGACAATCTGCACTGGAAGCTAAATATGGGGTTACTGTCCAGCTTCGATCTGCTGCAGCAGTTGTTCCTGTAGTTTCCGTCAAAGCTGTAGTAATAGAAAAAATTTCATCGCACATGCCAAGTTCACATTTCTCTTTCGAGCATTGGAATCATTTGAAGAATATTCAGCTGGCCGATCCCCACTTCAATATCCCTAGTGGAGTGGATATGTTATTGGGAGCGGAGTTGATCCCAGATATTTTACGGAGCGGCCAGATTCGTGGAGACGGTGATCAGCCCATGGCTATTGAAACCATATTTGGATGGGTTGTTACAGGTAAAATTTGTCTTCAGCCCCCTACACTGAAATATTCCTTGTTGACACATACTCAAAATTTATCATTAGATGCAACTTTGAAGAAATTTTGGGAGTTAGAAGAAATTCCCCAGTCAAATTGCATAACACAAGATGAACAAAGATGTGAAGAAATTTTCGTAGCTTCGCATCATCGGGATCGATCAGGACGATATATTGTTTATCTGCCTTTCAAGGAAGAAAACCCTTCTTTCCTGGAGACTCGTTTTATTGCGATAAGACGATTTTTTTGTTTGGAACGTCGTTTGTTACAGGACAAAAATTTGTATTCGGCTTATTCATCCTTTATGAAGGATTACTTGGATAATGGACATATGAGCAAAATTGATGGTTTGCCGAATGATCCAATTAGGGCATATTATATTCCTCATCATGGAGTACAAAAACCCGATAGTACTTCTACTAAGTTGAGGGTTGTTTTTGACGCATCGGCTTCACCCCCTGGTGGGGAATCTCTGAATGAAAAATTATTGGTGGGACCAAAATTACAGCGGGATTTAGTAAGTATTTTACTTCGTTTCAGATTGCATAAGTTCGTAGTAACCGCTGATATTCGACAAATGTATTTGCAAATACTGGTAGCTCCAGAACAACGCGATTATCAGCGAATTGTGTGGCGTTTTGGTCCTAATGATCAACTTGATGAATATCAGTTGAACACTGTCACATTTGGGGTGACAAGCTCGCCATATTTAGCCATTCGTACATTGCTGCAACTTTCCAAGGACGAAGGTCATAATTTTCCTATTGCAGCCAAAATTTTGGGGTCGGATATATATGTTGATGATTTGGTTACTGGCGGGGAGTCTCTAGAATACTGCAAGTCCCTTCAGAAAGAGATGATTGGTCTGCTGAAAACAGGAGGGTTTGAACTCCGGAAATGGTCAAGTAATCATGCAGATTTATTGAATGAATTTCCAACAGATTTCCGACATCAACCTATGCTTTCGTTTGATAGTGAAGATAATTCGGCAATTAAGGTTTTGGGACTGCAATGGCGGCCAAATTTAGATGTATTTTCTTATAGTGGCGATATCATTGAAATGACTTGTTCAAAAAGAAATATTCTGTCGGATTTGGCTAGGATATTTGATCCGTTAGGATTTCTTGGTCCTGTTACGTTTTTTGCAAAATATATGATGCAGTATTTATGGACATTAGGATTACAATGGGATGAGGAGCCTCCACCTGATGTAAAGTCTCGTTGGATAGAATTCAAACGAGATCTATATACTTTATCGTCCTTGAATATACCTCGATATATTCTTGGGGAAAATATTGATAATATTCAAATACATGGGTTTGCAGACGCATCTGAGAGGGGATTTGCATCGGTAGTCTACATTAGATGG
This sequence comes from Chrysolina haemoptera, assembly GCA_958298965.1. Classification (NCBI taxonomy): domain Eukaryota; kingdom Metazoa; phylum Arthropoda; class Insecta; order Coleoptera; family Chrysomelidae; genus Chrysolina; species Chrysolina haemoptera. Next base: position 53,617,883 of record OY282586.1, on the reverse strand, counting down.
GCAAATGTTGATGGCGAAGCACAGACCAATTTAATGATGTCAAAATCGAAAGTTGCTCCTCTCAAGCGTATATCCATTCCTCGCTTGGAATTATGCGCAGCACTGCTGTTAGCTGATTTAATGCATTTTGTAATACGTACCTGCGAGCAAAATATTTCTGTTCAGAATATTTTTGCTTGGTCTGATTCGTTGGTTGCTTTGAAATGGATCAGATCGTCGCCTCATCGTTGGCAAACGTTTGTCAGCAACAGAGTTACCAAAATACAAGATCAAATACAACCCAGTTGCTGGCATCATGTGAAAGGAATAGACAATCCAGCGGATTGTGCTTCTCGTGGTCTATATCCCACAGAATTGGTAGAGCATCCACTGTGGTGGAAAGGACCCTTGTGGCTTACTAATTCACCTGAATCGTGGCCAATGATAGAACCAGAATTAGGTGATTCAGACTGTCTCAAGGAGGAAAAGAGAACAATTTCGTTAGCAGTGTCGGCTTCGCTTGATTCTGTGGATGATCTTATTGAAAGATTTTCTTCATTGCCTAAGATTCAGAGAATCATTTGTTATGTTTTTCGATATTTTAACAACTCAAAATTCCAAAATAAAAGTTTTGGTGTTTTTACTCAACAGGAACTTCATAGATCACTTCTCGTTTTGGTTAAAGGAGTGCAATATAAACATTTTGGTGATCTGATAGAAAGTTTGACAAATAAAAAGGTAATTTCCAAAACCCTTCGAAAACTGTCACCGTTCATTGATGAAGATGGATTTATCAGGGTGGGCGGTCGATTAGTGAATGCTCGTATTCCTTATGATAACAAGCATCCTATTTTACTTCCTCAAAAACATAGACTTGTCGAGCTTCTGATAAATGAATATCATAAAAAGCACTTTCATCCAGGTGCTCAGCTTTTGCGTTTTCTTATTTCGGAAAATTTTTGGATTTTAAATGCTAAAAATGCTATAAGATCGGTTATATCAAAATGTATTCGATGTTTCAGGGTTCGTCCTAATTCATTCAGTCCATATATGGGCAATCTTCCTGCTAGTAGAGTTTCACAAGTTAAACCATTTTCTATTGTTGGGGTGGACTTTGCAGGTCCTTTGAATATCACTTTGTCAAAAGCACGTGGCTGTAAGAGTCAGAAGGCCTATATATGTCTTTTTGTGTGCTTTGCTACTCGGGCAATTCATCTGGAGTTGGTTAGCGACTTATCTTCAGATGCTTTTCTCGCGGCACTTCGTAGATTTCTAGCTAGACGAGGACGTTTGTCAGTGATACACAGCGACTGTGGTACTAACTTCGTAGGCGCGGATAGAATGTTGCGGGAAATGTTTCAACAGGCTGTGGACATGGAACATATCGAATGGAGGTTCAATCCTCCTTCCAGCCCCCACTTTGGAGGTTTGCACGAAGCTGGGGTGAAATCAGTCAAAGGACATTTGATTAGAGTTATTGGTGAACAAATCCTTACCTTTGAAGAGATGTACACCATTCTTGTACAGATTGAAGCCCTCTTGAACTCAAGGCCGTTAACTGAAATAAGTTCCGATCCTAACGATCTACAAGCTTTAACTCCAGGGCACTTTTTAACATTGGAGCCACTGTCGGTTTTGCCGGATGCTAATGTTACGGATATGCCAATCAATCGTTTGTCCAGATGGCAACTCTTGCAGAAAATACACCAAGACTTCTGGAAGAGGTGGCATTTGGAATATTTGAACACCTTGATTAATCGTAAAAAATGGACTGAGCATCAGACTCCATTGCCTATTGGCAAACTGGTCCTTATCAAGGATGACTTGCAGTCTCCTATGCGTTGGCGTTTAGGACGCGTACAAGAGATATTTTGCGGAACAGATGGCATCGGTCGTGTTGCCGCTGTTAAAACGGCTTTGGGAATAATCCGAAGGCCAATTATTAAATTATGTCCCCTTCCTACGGTTTAAAATGCACTCGTATTTTTTCGACTGCATTTTGGTGGGCGGTATGTTCCGTCTTTAAATTAAAACTTAGATATAGTACCTAATTTTAGTTATAATTCATTTATATTGGGAAGTAGAATCAAGTATTTCATTTTATAGTACACTCTGTATGCTTCAGAAAGGCAGAAACGAATGTTTTGTTAGTACTCGGGTTTATTAGTTTTTATACCAACCGCGCTAAAAAAGCAGTGGAACAGTATTCCGGCCCGAGACCGAAAATTAGTAGAATCGTTCGCTATCGTCCAGAGATCAACTAAAATTTGTTAGTGAAAATTGCTGGTCCCGGTTTCATAGTTATTTGGAAACTCTTTGTACGTTGTGGAGAAACTAGGTAGGCCTACCCCTCCGAGCAGCCAAGAACATCAACGGCGGTCTACAGTCCATGAAACACCAGGTAGGGCTAATTTTTTTTTACTGTTTCCCTGCATCGATTTTGTTGCTATTCGTTCGTAAATCTATTTCAAAAGGGGCAAAACAACAGTCAGTGAGCACTAAATTAAAAAATTGGATTTTGTTAAAACACTGTCTGTTACATTGGTTCGTATCTGACTGTTATATCAGAATTCCACGACCTTTGTGATGACATGACACTCCACAAACATAGTGTTTTCCAGATTATAATCTAGATTCGATGATAATTGTGCCAGAGCGTTTCACTTCGCATGCAATGTTGAAAACTCTAGCCTCTTTAATTGGACGCACAATTTTTAAGATTATGTGCGAAGTGAAACGTTCGTGCACGATTATCATCAAAAATTGATTATAATCTGAAAAACACGATATTTTTGGATCTCCCTATCATCGCAATAATAGTGGAATTGTGATATATCTATTAGATACGAACCTATGTAACAGCAAAGGTTCTGACAAAATTCAATTTTTTCAAATTAGTGCTCTCTGGTGTGGAGAAAATGAGAAAGTTTTGTTATTATCATCGAAATACAAATATTTCAGTATGGTCAAGAAATTCATAAGAAAATAATTTGATATTTTTCTACAGCTAGAAAACTATTTAAAAAAATTGCTGTTTTCAATATTCCCACATTATTTTCTCGAACTTTGTATGTCTATAAAATTGAATTCTAAGCAACTTTTTCAAATAACTTTTTTCGATATCTTGCCATTTTACCCGACTTTTTGCCTATTCATAGTATTTTTTTTTCAATTTGCTGCCATACCAGCGATAACGTGACATGTGTCAAAATCGATTTTTAGCTTATCGGACATGCACAAACTTTTCCCAAGAATCTTTTTTCCAATACTCTAATAATAGACTTTTTTCCCATATGGTACATACTTTTTAGCGGTCACTGTATATTATATCTTCGAAACAATTTGTTAATCGTTCAAGTTATTCTGGTTTGTAATATGAATTCAATTCAGAAAATATAGTGAATTGGGAAAGAGTTCTGATAAAACATGTTTTAAGTATTATGTAGTTAGAATTTCGTAAAAATCATATAATTTCTTTGCCCATTCTGTATAACTTTTGGACTAGATGACTATTCTATGATAGAATATGCTAAGGACTATCAATACTCGTGAATGGTTCCATAAATTCTTCGTAAAACAGGTAATAGGTTTTTCTTAAAAAAATCCGCATTCAATGAAAAACTGCTACAAATTTCCAACATCTCGTAAGATTTTCAAAAATGAAAGTTTAACGATAAGTCTGAATGAATGAACATTCATACATGTTGAAATATTTGGGGTATTGAGCATTCCTTGTGCTCCTCGTATGATAGTCATTCCCAAAGATAGCTTTCATATAAAGCCGTATGATATGGAATCATATTCCAAAAACTCTTCTTGGTCCAAAAGATATTCAACTGTCCCACTGGTCTAGGATATAAAATCATAATATTTAAAAAAATCTCACATCAGATGTGAGTTGTTCTTATATTGATCGATTTTTTCGAAGTGATATTGACCTTTTCAAACATGAAAAACATAATTTCTCATTCTTTTGAACGTTTTCTAGTTAGTTTGTTTTTCTACATTTGAAAAGTTTGTAAAAACAGTTCGTAAACTATATCACAAAACCTGCTGAACGATTTGCTTTTTCAATAAAATTTTTTTTGTTTCCAGATGCCAAAAGGGCGAATTCAAGAATAAAAATCATTATTACTCACCTGCTGAACTTATCAGATTACCCCAAACTTGCGAAAAGGAGTAAAACATGAAGAATATACCGAAAAACCTCGTAACGACGATGTCCGAATTAGCATCGGTAATTTTGGCGTAGGCCTCAGAAATAACAGTCAGATATGTACATTTGGCACACCACAAAGGACCGCCCCCCAATCCAATGGCGATGCCAGCGGGTATCATGGTGTAGAATCGTGGGTAGAACTGAGCCATGATGAAGGGCATGTAGACGATGAAGGACACGGCGATGGTCCATTTTGCTCCTAACCATCTGAAACAGAGTTTTTATAAAATTCTATTATGAGCTACCTTCCATAAGTTTTCAAGAGGTGATAAGTATAATAATTCATAAAATATAAATATACAATACAATTGAAATGAATTCACAGGCAGATACCCTTCAACGAGGAGAAACAAGGAAATCAGGGATAGCGGATCATGTTTGGATAATGTCTTTAGCATAGAGCATAGAAATCCGTAATGTGGGGAAAACCTTAATAAGTGGTATGGGTCAATTGAAATAAGAATTAACAATGCTGTACCAGAGGGGGCCTGGCTCAGTAAATAACTTAATTACCTGGACACATACAAATTACCTCCAGGCTAATAACACAAATGAAAACTAGCCATATATAAGAAGTACCGACTGTAGATCTCAGAAGTTGAAACGTCGTGGATAAAAATTGCAGAGAATTGAACTTTCTTTCTTTTCTTTGACCGTATAGACAATGGAAGTCCAGAATAACCTCAACTTTAGCCTGCTTGGATTCTAAATTATCTTTACTTAAAAGTATCTGTAACCTATGCGAAAGCACAGTAGTCGGCAGGTTCTCCAGATCTGAAAGGTCTGACAGTATATACGGCGTTTCAGGAGGTTTCAAGCGATTCAGGTTCTCTGGTGTGATTTTAGAAGCATACGCGTTGTTGGATTTGAACCAGTCCGTTTTATCTCTGGCAAGCGTGTAATAGTGATTGGAATCCACATTCGAACCGCAGTGGGACACAGCCGCACTCAGCTAGTAGTGGCAGTTATCTAGTGTGAGGTGTTCACCTAAAGTCACGGACTGCAGGAGCTTGGTGTGCTGGTATGATGCTGGATCATAACGAAAGTGTTTTAGAGTGAGGTTCAATCCAGCTGGTGCTGCCACTATCCTGTCTGTTAATCTGCTGCACAGATCACAGTGATACTGGTTATCGCCTGTTAACTTTTCGGGTTGTAAGTAATACTCTTTCAAGGACTGTACCTTTTGGTTCTCAGATTGTTTCTGGAGAGATAGCTAAAGCTTCCCGAAAGTATTCACTCGTTCACTCTTGGTCCCGCACTCTCCGCATTGTGAAATGGTCAACGTCTTTCCTCCTCTTTCCCCCTTAAAGGGATTGCTAGTCAGCATCACTGATGAATGCTTATGGAACATCCTACTCTCGTTTGTTTATCGTGGAACAAGGAGGGAATCTAGTGTCATCTTTTCAACAAACGATATTATAATTATTAAAATTGAAATTTTCCAGTCGAATCCTTCCTCCGAACCTCTGACACATTCGATGGGCACACTGGGTTGATCATTACCCCAATGACTAATCTCCAAAGTATGAGGTGAGCAGCTATTGGGTCCTAGAATCATGTGCCCTGAGCAGACGCAGATGCCCGGCTATGATTTCTATGTCTTCCAACATGCCGGTATGACTTTTATGTTGGAGAGTATCGAATGCATCACATCGCAAAGGACCCTATTCACAGAACAACCATTTTACAGAATAATCTGGGTAAAGCCTACGGGGAAATTTCGATATATTCAGAAACCAGGATGTCCTACCATACCAGGACGCTTACTGCAATAATCCTATACAATGGGAATAATTGGGTCAAAAATCTATCAGAAAACAACCATTTTCTTGGCTAATACCACGACGAAAGTTGAAATACATCCAATGAATTTCCGTGCAGAGTTCCTACAAGGCTATCTCAGCAATTGCTAGTTGCATGGAAATGTTAATTGAAACATTTGGACCACCCATAGATCGATTTGATCGAGTGGGAAGCAGTTCAGACTGCAGAAGAACGTGATGATGAATAATGAAGTTGAACCTACTTCAGAAATTTATATTTTTGCAAAAAGATGATGTAGTTAAAACAGGAGACTTTGTGTGGGGCGGACTCGAAAACAAGATATTACTGTGGATTTTTATATAATAAAAAAATTTATTTTAGTATCACTAGTTGAAACAAAATAATTGACAAGTATGTATTTTGAATATGGATCTCTCAGATCTTGCGCCAGCTTTCAGTGACTTGGAAAGTCGTATTTCATGAATTTTATGATTCTGCAATGAACTTCACTGGAGGTTATTATAAAGTTTCCATTTGTTATTTTGAATGTTTGGAATATGAATGGACCAGTTTTGTTGTGAAATATACATATAGCCGAAAGCGAGGTCATTTTGATTGAAATTCCTCTAAGAATAATTATTCGTTGGTAATGACGTGTTCTTGAAGTGGCTTTATTCACAAATCAATACTTCGGGGTCAGTTATGTTGATTAGGTATTTTCGTTTTAATATTATACAGTTCGGTTCATAATTTTAAAATTAATATTTTCTGTTCGTTAGTGAATTTTAGTAAAAGTACTGATTTTCAATTCGAAATTGTCAAAATATAGCTTTCACTACATCAATCCTATGACTACCTAGAAAATATAAATTTGGAAGGGGGTCGTATGCCAACAATATTGAGGTATTTTCAATTTCGTACACTGATAACTGTGAAAACTTCTCTGTCTACGGTGGTAATGAAGACTCTTTTATTAGCTTATTGGTCTTTCTCAAGATCTTCTCTGATGGGTGTACGGTGTTCGGTGTACAGTGTACGGTGTACGGGGTACGGTGTACGGGGTACTGTGGACGGTATACATTGTACGGTGTACGGTGTACGGTGTACGGTGTACGGTGTACGGTGTACGGTGTACAGTGTACGGTGTACGGGGTACGGGGTACGATGTACGGTGTACGGTGTACGGTGTACGGTGTACGGTGTACGGGGTACGGTGTATGGTGTACGGTGTACGATATATGGTGCACGGTGTATTGTATACGGTGTACGTTGTACGGTGTGCGGTGTACGGTGTACGGTATACGGTGTACGGTGTACGGTGTACGGTGTACGGTGTACGGTGTACGGTGTACGGTGTACGGTGTACGGTGTACGGTGTACGGTGTACGGTGTACGGTGTACGGTGTACGGTGTACGGTGTACGGTGTACGGTGTACGGTGTACGGTGTACGGTGTACGGTGTACGGTGTACGGTGTACGGTGTACGGTGTACGGTGTACGGTGTACGGTGTACGGTGTACGGTGTACGGTGTACGGTGTACGGTGTACGGTGTACGGTGTACGGTGTACGGTGTACGGTGTACGGTGTACGGTGTGCGGTGTGCGGTGTGCGGTGTGCGGTGTGCGGTGTACGGTGTACGGTGTACGGTGTACGGTGTACGGTGTACGGTGTACGGTGTACGGTGTACGGTGTACGGTGTACGGTGTACGGTGTACGGTGTACGGTGTACGGTGTACGGTGTACGGTGTACGGTGTACGGTGTACGGTGTACGGTGTACGGTGTACGGTGTACGGTACGGTGTACGGTACGGTGTACGGTACGGTGTACGGTACGGTGTACGGTACGGTGTACGGTACGGTGTACGGTACGGTGTACGGTACGGTGTACGGTACGGTGTACGGTACGGTGTACGGTACGGTGTACGGTACGGTGTACGGTACGGTGTACGGTACGGTGTACGGTACGGTGTACGGTACGGTGTACGGTACGGTGTACGGTACGGTGTACGGTACGGTGTACGGTACGGTGTACGGTACGGTGTACGGTACGGTGTACGGTACGGTGTACGGTACGGTGTACGGTACGGTGTACGGTGTACGGTGTACGGTGTACGGTGTACGGTGTACGGTGTACGGTGTACGGTGTACGGTGTACGGTGTGCGGTGTGCGGTGTGCGGTGTACGGTGTACGGTGTACGGTGTACGGTGTACGGTGTACGGTGTACGGTGTACGGTGTACGGTGTACGGTGTACGGTGTACGGTGTACGGTGTACGGTGTACGGTGTACGGTGTACGGTGTACGGTGTACGGTGTACGGTGTACGGTGTACGGTGTACGGTGTACGGTGTACGGTGTACGGTACGGTGTACGGTACGGTGTACGGTACGGTGTACGGTACGGTGTACGGTACGGTGTACGGTACGGTGTACGGTACGGTGTACGGTACGGTGTACGGTACGGTGTACGGTACGGTGTACGGTACGGTGTACGGTACGGTGTACGGTACGGTGTACGGTACGGTGTACGGTACGGTGTACGGTACGGTGTACGGTACGGTGTACGGTACGGTGTACGGTACGGTGTACGGTACGGTGTACGGTACGGTGTACGGTACGGTGTACGGTACGGTGTACGGTACGGTGTACGGTACGGTGTACGGTACGGTGTACGGTACGGTGTACGGTACGGTGTACGGTACGGTGTACGGTACGGTGTACGGTACGGTGTACGGTACGGTGTACGGTACGGTGTACGGTACGGTGTACGGTACGGTGTACGGTACGGTGTACGGTACGGTGTACGGTACGGTGTACGGTACGGTGTACGGTACGGTGTACGGTACGGTGTACGGTGCGGTGTACGGTGCGGTGTACGGTGCGGTGTACGGTGCGGTGTACGGTGCGGTGTACGGTGCGGTGTACGGTGCGGTGTACGGTGCGGTGTACGGTGCGGTGTACGGTGCGGTGTACGGTGCGGTGTACGGTGCGGTGTACGGTACGGTGTACGGTACGGTGTACGGTACGGTGTACGGTACGGTGTACGGTACGGTGTACGGTACGGTGTACGGTACGGTGTACGGTACGGTGTACGGTACGGTGTACGGTACGGTGTACGGTACGGTGTACGGTACGGTGTACGGTACGGTGTACGGTACGGTGTACGGTACGGTGTACGGTACGGTGTACGGTACGGTGTACGGTACGGTGTACGGTACGGTGTACGGTACGGTGTACGGTACGGTGTACGGTACGGTGTACGGTACGGTGTACGGTACGGTGTACGGTACGGTGTACGGTACGGTGTACGGTACGGTGTACGGTACGGTGTACGGTACGGTGTACGGTACGGTGTACGGTACGGTGTACGGTACGGTGTACGGTACGGTGTACGGTACGGTGTACGGTACGGTGTACGGTACGGTGTACGGTACGGTGTACGGTACGGTGTACGGTACGGTGTACGGTACGGTGTACGGTACGGTGTACGGTACGGTGTACGGTACGGTGTACGGTACGATGTACGGTACGGTGTACGGTGTATGTGTAGCATCTGTAAATATGTGCATTTTACATAAGCTCACTGAGTTCAACACTCTGCTGGGCTGCTGTTTTCTAACCGTGTGGTTTCAATTTGTATATTGATGAAATACAAATGTTGGAGTGAACATTTGATCAAATTCGCATACGTAAATGTTAGAAAATACCAGCCCTGGTGTCGAACTGCAGTAGCATCTCTAAATATGTTTCCCGGTATATCCTCCACAAAAAATAGAAAAAAAAAATATGAACCCGACTATAGACACTTGTGAAATATCTCACTTTATCACCATAACGGGCAGAAATATATTCGAGAAGAGCAGGGATCCATATATGGCGGCTAAGGTGAAGGTACCTAAAGATGCCTCCGAGTTGACGGAACTCTGCAGGTTGGACGCCCCCCAGAAGGCCGTGAAGTGGATCATGAAGGCGAAGCCGATCAGGAGCACGTTCTTCCAGATCCTCCATTGTTCACCGTGACCGAATTCCTCGTCCGTATCGGAGGTCTTGACTCTTTGGAATTTGGCGTCCATGGCTTCTTGCCTCCTAAAAAAAAGGAAAACAGTACAGTAACCATACAATCACTAATTATATTCAAAAAAATATTGGTCAATCATGATTTTAATTTGACGGCAACACAAAACAGGTTTCGCAAGTGTGAGGAAGAACATAACATCAATAGAACAATAATTGTCTTTATTGTTTCTCCAAATATTCACCTTTAAGAGCTTCACACTTTGGCGTATGCTCGAAAACATTATAAAAGCATACAGCAAAATTCAAGTAAATTGCCATTTTGACAATGTTGATTGCCATTTTGACAATGTTGCGTACTTCAGAAAAGGTTGCAAACTGAAATTGATTGCTTTCTCGATGTACTATTCATTTGACCAAAGTTTGAAAACTTATGGAATTAATGTGAATTGATTGTCTATTTCTACTGGCCTATAAGATCGGCGATCGTGCTTATAATATATAATAATATAATATTATATTGGAAGATGAAAAATAATTCATTACGGTTTTTGAGTACATTTCACTCGATGAAAAAATGATTCTAGCTAGGGACTTCAATGTAAATTTTGCAAAAATTAATCAATGCCATTGATTATGGCCCTTCAAGGAGACTTTCAACTGTGAATTAATCGGTAATTTTTCAAATATTTTTTTTTATTTTAATATTTTCCTTCTGATTATGCCATAACTATTTCCTTCAATGTTCCATCCTTCCATGCATTTTTTCTATTCAAAATAGTTTTCATGTTTCACATCTGCCAAACGTTCTGCGAAAGCTCCAATTTTCTTATGATAATTATTTTTGTTGTCATATTGAGCCCAAGTAGCACACCCATATTGGAACAATAGTGGTACAATATTGTGAAAATATTGGCAAAATATTCAAATAATAATATTGGCGAGAAAAAAAATATGAACATTCGGCGATATCGGTCCAATATTTAAAATATAATATTGGTTTAATATTCTCGAAGCATTATTGGCCTCAAAATGTTGGGCGATATTAGTACAATATCGCTGTAGCACACTTACATTGGAATAATATTGGTAAAATATTGGCAAAATATTAAAACGTAATATTGGCGAGATAAAATTATAAATATTTCGAGATATTGGCACAATATTACTTGGACAAATAATATTAGTGAAATATTGAAGAAGCAATATTGGCCCCAAAATATTTAGGGATATTGCTACAATATCATTTGCATATATTGGTATCATATTCGAAGTGAATATGTTGCCCTGGAAACATTGATGAAATATTTCCAAAAAATGTCGAATAATTTAAAAATGCTACAATTCCGTTTCTACTTCAATTTACCACTGAGTAGATTGACTTGTGAACGTATTGTGAGAAGCCTCATTTAATATATGTTACTATGATTCAGCTGTTGTTCCATATGTGGGGCCACCTAGCGATTTCTTTCCCAAGTTTAATCATGATTCATTTCAATATTGTTTATTGAATATTCAGCCAATATTCAAATTTAAATCCTAGTGATAAATGTATTTTGTAATATTGTATCAATATTGTCTTTCAAATATTGGCGTAAGGTTTTCGTAACAATCTCAATCAATATAGGGTCAATATTATTTTTAGAATATGGATTGAATAATATTCCACCAATGTGCTATCAAACTTGGATATACAATATTGTTTTTTATCTCTAAAATCGATATGAGAGTAATATTGAAATCGCAATATTGGAGCTAGATGCTGGAAACAATATGTAGGCAATATCGCTCTATCGATATTGATGAAAATTATTGAACCAATATTGCCCCAATATTTCATGAAACAATATACATTCAGAACAGGTTGAGCCAATATTCCACCAATATTATGAATGAAATATTGTTTTTCCAATATGAAGCCATATTGGTTCAATATTATTTTTACATTTACAATATATCCATATTGGCCCAATATGAAAACAATATTCAGCCAACATGAGGTGCTACATGGGAGGTAACAAATATATGTAAAAACAAGTGAGAAATAAAGCCAAATTTCCACTGTTTGCGTTGTTTCTTTATATTCCTTCGAACTGGCCAACGATTATTTCCATCCGCATAAATGTGCCTATGAATTATTAATCAACACCGCAATTCGATGTACTATAATGCATGAATATCAGAGTAAGAGGTTGCGACCTTCATCAGCTTTTAAACGATTAGATCTTTTTTATTTTCAACACTCTATTACACGCGTGTCGGTAATCCAGTATATCATGGTAAATTTAAGAAAGCAACTTATCCTTATTCAGTACTCAAATCGTGTTTATTTTATCGTCCTTCTTTAGACTGATGATATGATGAATTGGTTGATTACTTTAACGATTTAAAAGTTCGAAATTCAAATTGAAAAGTCGAAATCCTTGAGCATTACGAATCATTAGTTAACGAACTAGCAGTGAAATCAAATATATCAAAAAATTATCAAATTTTGTTTATTAAAGTTGACGATAAAAAAAGGAAAATAATGGAATTATTTTTTAAACTTTAGTAATCTACTTTTGAATAATATTGACTTGATAGCAGTTATAATCGTTGATACTGTTTCAATTAAACATGCTCTTTTAGATTAATGATCTCAGCAGATTGATTATTATTACATTCATAGTTTGACTGATAGTACAGTAACCACAGACAAATGTAAGCCACAAGTGAAAAATGAATCGTAGCACTTTGAATCTCGGCACATGACTTCTTGACATCATGTATTGCTAGAAAAAAAGAGTTTATAAAAAAATCAGGGGAACCCATACAAATTTTTATTTGAAAAAATTATAATTTTTTTTTGCAGTTGTGTCGGAAAGTATAAGATTTATCAAAAAACAATTTCAACAAGGCGAAAGATAATTCAATTCTCCACAAGAAATATACCTAGTAATTTCTCACAAAATGCGCTCGTTTTCTCAGAAAACCTGATTTAATTCCGATATCAAATTTCAGGCTCGCGTTAAACCGCCACTGCCATTTCCGGCAGGGCCGGAAATTAAATTTGTCATAACTTTGCAAAAAATTATAGTAGGAGGAAAAGAAAAAGTCTATATCGTTCCTGAAGACTTCTAGTTTCTCATTCAAACATAACATGTGAGAATCTGAGTACCCAAAATGTGTTTTATCCCACTTCACATAACCCTTCTACGATATTTACGAAGGATCCGAAAGTCATGGATATTTTAGTTGATATGAAATAATTATACTGAAGCAGGAATCAGTACCCTCTTTGGACCATATGCAACGATTTTACACTAGTGAGACGAGTTTCACTTATACATGCCAAAGAAAAAACAGGATTTCACTCCTGCCTTGGTTTTCAACTCACCAATAATCCCGGCAATTTCTTCAGTAAATATTAAAGGTAATCGCTCTTACATTTTACACAAAAAATGAAGTATGTGATTTCAAGCTTGAGGTTTGCACTTCACAATAGTGTTATTAAATATGTACGCAGGATATGAATAAGCGATTATTTTCAACATTTACTGAAGAGAATACCGGTTTTATGGGTAAGTTGAAAATGAGGCAGGAGTAAAACAAAGTTTTTTTTGGCATGTATAAGTGGGACCTGTCACACTACTCTCAAAGTGTTGCCAAAGAGGTTATAGGTTGCTGCTTCAGTATAATAATTCCATATTTACTGAATTATTCATGATTTTCGGATCATCCGCAAACATCTCCGTGAAGTGCTACAAAACACATTTCAGGTACTCAAATACTCGCATATTATATTTGCATGAAAAGGTAGGAGTCTTCAGAAACGATATGAACTTTTCCTTTTCCTTGTCCGATAATTTTTAGTAGGGTTATGACCAATCAAATATTCGGCTCCGCCAGAACTTTCAGCGGCGGCTGAGCGTGAACCTGAAATCTGATGTCGGCGTTCAATCACGTTTTCTGAGAAAACGAGCGCATTTCATGAAAAATTACTAGGTATCATTTTTGATGAGAATTGAATTGTCTTACACCTTGTTGAATTGTTTTTTCGATAAATCTTATACTTTCCAAGATTACAGCAAAGATCTATTTATTTATTTTTGAACGAAAAACAAATATGTTCCACTCCTGAAATTTTGGTAAACAATTTTTTTTTCGTGTTCATCATAGTTCCAAAAACTAGAATACCGGATTATGAGACGTTTTCGTAATTAGGAATATATTCGACAACATCTCCTTGACATTTATCAACAAGGTTAATGAAGACACGAAACCTTCTCAAGTTTTGATCGAGACTTCATGCAGGTGATTCGAGGGACCCAAGTTATTTGAAATTATTAGTATTTATCAGAACTAGGAATTGAGATAAAAAGCTCCTTTCGAAATAAAATATGAGAAATACATTTTCATTTCCTTTCAATTTCAAAGGGGATACTTTCAGTGGATATTTGTAGCCGTTTTGGTTCAACCACCTGGGAAGGGTAGATGTTAACCTTCGAGTCAAAGGGGAGTCAAGTCTAAGCATTTCTATTGAAAGGAGAGTCAATACAATAATGCATCTCACTACAGGCAAGATCTAATTGCTTCTGTGAGTTTAGAACGCTATTTTTCGGAAAATTGACATGTCTTTTCAATTTTTCATATCATTTACCGAATGGGAGATATTAAGAGTCGGAAATTTTCAAATTGATTCCGTGTACTTTCGTCACATAATTAGTTTACTAATATAGGAAAAAATCTACGAGGCCATATACCTACTTGTTTTTCGACAACCGCACAACAAAACAAACTGAATACTCACACACCCAGAAAAAAAATCCAAAATCACGCAATTACCTCAACTCCACTCACAACACACCGAAAAGAAACAAACGAATAAGGCGCCGTTCCAAGGATCTCTTGAATCGCCCTTCTATTAACTACTATTACACGCCCAGCACTAGAAGAATACGATTCGGATCATAAGCAACGACACATTGAGGTTTTGTGTTATGCCAATATTTATTTTTCAAACGACTCTCTTCATTCGGAGAATTTGAGAAGGAAACGCATATATTAATCTTAATGATTGAATACATTATCACTATTTTGTGTGATATTGATGAGCGACACATTTGATATTCGAATATTAGATATGAATATTGCGAAACCGGGTCCAAAATTCGGTAACGGTCTCGATGAATCTAAATAAAAATTTAGGGTTAAATAGAATAGATACATATTGTAAGCGTGAATATCAATCAATCAATCAAAATATACTTTATTGTCTATAGACAATGTTTCTTATTGACAAAGCGTTACAAAGTACACTCTATGAACATACTGAGAGGGTAAAGTCTCAGGGTGTATAAATAAGAAAAATAAAACTCTTAGAAAAATAATTAAAAATATTTAAAAACTGATACCCTAATTAGAAATGAGAAGGTAATTATAATTAACTGAGCAATTTTGTAAATAAATACTCAAGCATATTGAAATTTAGTAAACAGCCATATTCGCATAGAACTGATAGTAAACAATAGAATGAGTAGATAATATATATAAATAAGGAGATACAAACATTGATTGAAAGTTTGATTTTGTGGAGGAAATCCAGTTCTTGACATGATTTTTTGGGTTTATGACCTTCCACAACCTGAAATTAAAAAAAAAAATGTATTCCAAAGAAATCTGTACAAGTGTAGTA
This sequence comes from Chrysolina haemoptera, assembly GCA_958298965.1. Classification (NCBI taxonomy): domain Eukaryota; kingdom Metazoa; phylum Arthropoda; class Insecta; order Coleoptera; family Chrysomelidae; genus Chrysolina; species Chrysolina haemoptera. The sequence continues at coordinate 53,602,235 of OY282586.1, read as the reverse complement.
GGGCAAATTAATTAATTTGCCCGATAAGTTACTGCGTTCACAAGACTGCTGTCTTGAAAGAATTTAATTTTTGTCAGTAACGTACCCTACACTGAATTTGCCTATCTGAAAAAATTAGATCGAATTAACAAAGAATACTTCTCTTTTTTTGAAAACTGTTGACGTTTCGGAGGCTATATCTGCCTCCGTTATCAAAACTTCTTGGAAAGACGCTGAAGAAACTGAATTTGAATTGCGATTTTGGTAATAAGACCTTTCTTTGACAGAGTCAAATGAAATCTGTCATACATTCTTTTGATTGACATTTGGTATCTTGATACATAGGGTGTTCGGTATCAATCAATCACCATTCTATTAGTTCTTATTTCATCTCTGAGGAGGGGTAACCAGGTGCGGTCCATTTCGATGGAATTGGTTGAGAAGCAGTTGTTCGATAAAAGAATGCACGCAGTTTCCTTCAACTTACTTTTTTCTTGATTTGATTCTCTCAATAAAATTTTGGTATTATTCCATTCCATCATATGATCGCCATCAGATGTTAGAATATGTTCGGATATTTTCGAACCCGTTATTTTTTTCATTTTCAGATTGTGAAAAAATTATGTCAAGAGATACAAACACTTATAATATAACATAACATTGCATGTTTAAATAAAAACGTTGTCAAGTAGTGTAAGTTATTGAAAATGAGTACGCGAAATGTTAGTGTCAAATCTCATTAAGTCAAGTTACATTGTCAAATTATTCACATAGGAACTATATCATTATAATATTCCTCCAGGTTATAATAAGCTTTCTGTAACAGATCCCTTTTTACCTTCTTCTGAAAAATTTTCAGAGAAGTGATGTTTCTATAACTAGCTGGCAGATGGTTATAGATTTTTTTACTTTCATACATGATGGAGTTTATTGTCAGGCTAAATTTGGTAAGGGTAAGGGAACACAGATAGAGGAGGAGCAAATTATGAAATTTTTTGTATTGTTTTTCCAATACTTAACATATACCCAGGCCCCTCTTTCCCACTGAGAACACTAGGTACGTGCCCAAAGCCCCGCAATGGATTGGAGCCCCCTTGCCCCTACTCCTTACCAAACGAGAACCGATAGGGGCCCTATTGTCCCAATGTGCAAGGTATTCATGATCGAAAATTAAAAATATTCACCTGTTGAACTGGCAATTGAAAAATTCACGAAATAATTATTGTGAGAGGATGAATGATTAATTTAAAATAAAATATAAATTAAGGTTTAAAATTTCAAATTTTTAAATGAAATGGACTAACATGGTGGATAGAAAATTTTTAATCAGGTACCTACCTATTTTATAACCAAGACAAAATACGTTATATATGTCATATGATAGTTATTAGTTCCAGTAGTACAACAAATTACTGTTTGCGGAAAATTAAGAAAGAAGTTTTATGATTATTGTAAAAGGTAGACAACAAATTTTAATACAAATACTTTTTTTTTCTCAAAAAATGTTTATAAGAATATTATTTTTTCAAAACTTTTTCATTCACTGGATTCATAAAATAAAATTAATTCACTCCCATCTCCTAACAAGAAACATCTATTCTATCAGATGAATTTTTAATTAAGTACTAAAAACAGAATATGAATGTATGTAGCGCCATCTGTCATTTGATAGCATAACATACATGAAGCTGTGGTATTGCAGGTAGGAATATACAACGACAACAGTGTAGATCTAAATAGTGGTTAGTGATTATAGTTTTTTGAATGCGTAATAGATGGCGAAGTGGTAACTTTCCTTTATTAGTGGAGAAATGGTGGAGACTTCAAAAATACTTGAAATGAAGAATTGGACATTTTTCGAATAACTATAATACTATGTTTGTATTAAATATGTGTTGAAATGAATAATTTGCTTAAAATAATTGCCATAGTAGTACATCGTTTGAAAAAACACAGCAATGTCGCCAATCCAGGAACTACCTAATATTTTTTTAATATTATTTTCACATTTTCCAGAACATTTAAAACGGAATTCGAAAAATACAAAAAAATTGGGAAAACAATTTTAGGATTATATGTTGAATTCCATTTGAATTAATCTCAGATGGTTTTTAAACTACGAAATTCAGACTTTTGAAGTCCGAATTTTATTTTTCTGACTTTTTCTACTTTGAAGTCGGAATTTTTTTTCCGACTTGAAATTCGGGATTTCGGAGTTTTAACTGGATATTTCAGTTAGTTCTTTTGCTTCATGCAAGTCACACATTGTTAATCAATCATCCTCAGTGTGACGAAAGCTATTTTTGTTTACTGAGTATTAACAGTCTAATTGAACGATAGTCGTTTCCGACTGATGTTTCACCCTTTTTACTCTCAAATACATCGACGAAGGCGTATTATGGCAAATACCTGTCAAAAAATAACTACTTCCCTGACTAACACCACGACTGGTGTTGCATTATATCTAACAGATAATGATACAAAGTTCCTCATTGCAGATGACAAGATTAGTGTTTTCTGTAACAAACTAAAACTTTGTTTTGATTCGGACAGGGACTCCACTTGCAGATTAGTTTCAAGGTTTTCCCTCTCATCAATGCAAGGCAAGGGTAGGTCAACACAGACAGCTCTCTGTTCCCTGTTAGAATCAACTCATCATTCCGTCTACTAGTTGGCTGCTATGGTCTCGAACGATGAAACTGGGGTCTAGTCTGAGTAAGAAGTACTCCGAATCTCCTGGTTGAGAGATTTATATAAGGGCGCAAAGCTCAGTTTTTGGGCAATCGTTTAGTAACGATAGTCTCGATATTTCTTCCTTTTCACTCTCGGATAATCGGATAAACCGACGTAGAGTTATTATGGCAAATACCTGTCAAAAAACAACTACTTCCCTGGCTAATACCACGATTGTTATTGCATTATATCTCACAGATACTTGTGCTATGTTCCTCATTGCAGAGGTCACTATTACAACTGCTCGATATAACCAACTAGCAGAATTTTGTTTTTGTCACATGTTGAAATGGTAAAATCAAAATTGTCCAAGTACCTTCTCCTCAGATATTTCCACCATGACGAGAATCTGAGGCAAACATCTGACACCAAACAACTACTTGCCTGGCTAATACCACGACTGGTATTGCATTATATCTCACAGATACTCGTGCAATGTTCCTCATTGCAGAAGTCACTATTACAAGTGCTCCATATAACCAACTAGCAGAATTTTGTCTTGATTACAATGTTGAAATGGTGAAATCGACATTGTCTGAGGCAAACATCTGACAGAAAACAACTACTTTCCTGGCTAATACCACGACGTATATTGAACTACAGACAGATAGTTGTGCAAATACTTAATGTAATTAAACATTAGATTATCCTCCATTTGGCTGGGGAAGACCTGCCGATTAATTGTGTAACAGTTCGTTGGAATGGTTTTATCTGGAGGAACTAAGAAATGCCAAAATATGCAGGTTGTCCATTGATAATTTTGAATCTGATGTCGCGTGAACGAAATCACAAAGCTCATTGGGTAACATGATTTTAAAAAAGCTGCACCAATTGCTGTAATTCACATCGTGGGACATCCTGTATATCGCCTTGGCTGAATTTCTTTGAAATGAACACTGTTTACCTGTGTTCTGGCTGAATGAGATTCGAATGAAAAGAACGAAAAGCTGAAAGATCAAGTTTCTCTATGGCAAAATTCATGTGCTCACTGGGATGTAAAAATTTTTCATGCAGTTTCGTTATATAGAGATTGCAAGAAATTCACGTAGGTATAGAGAGGTAGGAATGAATGCCCACTGTTATCGTTGGATAAAGAAAACTCATGTCGAGTTTCTTGAAATAACATTTTGATAGAATATGCAAAAAGTCGAATGTGAAGTTCAAAAATATATTGTATGATGAAGTAACAGTATGATAATGGGTGGTGTGTATAAATCTGGAGCAAATGCTTTGACTCGGAATGCTTGAAAGACATATTCACTTTGAAAAGTTATGGAGGGGACAAACTTTTTAACAGAAGCATTTGCTATATTTCATAGGTAACGCGCATTGTAACGAAATACTTGGGTACTTTTTTGCAAGGAATTCTTCAGAAGGTGACAAACTAAAGAAATAACGCCTCTAGAACTCCAAAGTGAAGGTTTCACGAAATCAAAAAAAGGCAGTAGAAAAAAGTTATACTTAGTTAAACTGAAAAAACACGTGCTTATACTACGATGAACTGTGAAGTGACAAATAATCCTTGAGAATTGACGTTGATGTTGAAAAAGCGTGGATGCTTTTGAAAATTAAAGATAACTGATATCAAGTATTGAACATCAATATTAATTTTGGAAAATTATTTTCAATTTTCTTTTCATTTCTTCTCTAGTTTTTTATGAACATATTTCTTCTAAAAAAATTCATATTATTTATATCACTAGAGAGCTTTACTTTGGTGTTTTATACTGAATTTTTTGATAGTGTACACAGTGTCACACATAAAGTTCACCACATATTTAAGTTTTTTATTAACACATATAATGAAAATTTGACTCCGCAGTTAGTTTGCGATTGAAAAATGAGTAAGAAAACAGCCTCTTTCCTTTTGTCACGTGCTACTCTAAACCTGTCAAATTTTTGGAAATTTCGAAAAATGCTAAATAAAAAAGTTGCTCAGTTTCCAGTTTTATACCTTTGCTCCAAATTTGGACTCTCTACTGTCACTTAAATTTTTTCCAATTTTTTTAATTTTTCGAATCTTTCACTTTATCGATTCGAACGAAACATAACTTTGATGACTACGAGACCTCATCGTCATATCTTGCCCAGAAAATACCCAAATCGGTCTGTTACCAGAAAAATAAATAAATGCACCTCCAGAAATTCGTCTTTGTTGTTGCAAAGTTCATCTAGTTTTTCATTTCATTGTTAAACTGATATTCTAGCTCTCTGATTGGTTCTGATCGAAAACAGGTGCAGTTTGGCCATACAGACTAAAACTTTGTGCATTTTATACTAGCGTGAACTCGTGAAGTAGAACCTAAGCAAGCTAACCTAGTTTGCGAGATGAAAATGCTCGTGATTTACACACAAACCTAACCTGAGCAAGCTAACCTAGCTTGCCTGTTCTCCACAGGGCAGCTCCTCTTCTCTCCCTTTCTTTCCGGACAGTTTTGATTTCCAGATCCAGATCGGAGTTCCTGCTGATACTTGCATCGGAGAGTTTTCAACAGTCACTACCTCTTGGGAGCGGCGTTCTTCTTCCTCTCTTTGGAGGCCTATAGTTTGAGGTCATCCATCATTAAAAATAAATGGGTGACCTTGTGCCCCTGGTTGCTGAGGCGGGTGTTAATCAGTGCAATGTACAGTGGGAACCGTGAGATGCAGAAAAGATGAGGACTAAGGGATTCCTCCTGAAATACTCCCCTTCTGAAGATTACCTGCTGTCCTGGGAATCTGAATTGACCAGATGTTATGGTCAAGCGAGTCTTCCAGAGCGGTATCAGTTGTCCAATGCAACTGTCTACTATTATTGATAACATTACGCCCTCCGAGATCGAACTGGCAATTACAACTGGAGTTTCAAACGGCCTGCGCCTCAACTGCTCTACAACATTTATACTCAGGACATTTTTATTATTGGGAATTCACACCCTCATATCCTTCCACAATTTCCTTTTCCCGTGACTATGCTTCCAAGAAATTCATATTCAGCAACGTGCTTGGTGGTCCCTTTTTTAAATTGATGTTATTTTTCTTGTGGCAGCTTCATAGATAATGTCCCATCGAAGTTCACAGTGTGACCCAATTCCAAATATTCATCGTCAATTCTCTAACAGAGAACAAATCTAACCTATAATTCAGGACTGGGGTTCATTTAAGGTTTAGTGTGTTGCCCCTTTCCTAAGATTTATCTGGAACATTAACCCATATACAATTCCTCATATTGATAAATGCTCCATATTTTCCCATTCGGAGACGTTTTCATTCTTGTCATAGCTACTAGATGATACAAAAGAAAATATATCGCCTTGGCTGAATGCCTTGTAATGAACACCGTTTATCTGTGTTCTAGCTGAATGAGATTCGAATGAAAAGAATGAAGAAACAAAAGATCTAGTTTCTCTACGGCAAAATTCATGTTTCATGTGCTTAGTCGGACATGCAGTTTTGGTAGTTCAAAAGAGATTGCAAGCGATATAGGTACAGAAAGACCGGAATGAATTTCCACTGTTATCGTTGGATAAAGGAAACTCATGTGGAATTTCTTGCCCTAACATTTTGATAAAATATGCAACGAGTCGAATGTGAAGTTCAAAAATATGTCGTCTGGAAAAGTATTAATATATTATTTTTACGAAATACTTCGGTGCTCAAAGAAGGAAAACAACAGAAATAACACCTCTTGAATTCCAAAATGAAGAAATTTCAAAAGGTTAGTGGCAGAGAAGTTAATTGAACTGGTACAAGGAAACATCCACGTAATTTCCGTAATTTTTGACGTACAAATGCTGAAGGACCCCGCAAAATAAATTTGCTGAAACTTTACAGAAAGATAATATTCGGTATGCTGATCAAGAGTCTCAAGTCACAACCCTCCATTTTCAACCCCAGACCTCCTATAGCTCCCCCAAACCACCATTACATTTCTTTTCCCTGCCCTCCCCTTTCTTCAACCGAATCCTACATTCTACCCCCACCACACCTCGCTCCCACCCCTGCTCCCCTACCCAACCCTTCATTAACGCCCCATTACTCACTTTCAAGGTTAAAGATTCTGTTTTATTTCAATCTTTTGAAGCTTACATTACAGGACATCTCTCCCTCATCCTCCCTCACCCCCGCCCCCAAGGAGTGTGAACCCAGCCACTAAGGCAAGTTGTGTTACCCGGCCGATCAAAGCAAGGGTTGTGTAGGGGTGGGGGCGATTTGTGGTGAGGGTAGAATATAGGATTCGGTTGGAGAAAGGGGTGGGCAGTGAAAAGAAACGCTTTGAAGATGAATTGAAACGTATGCATTAACACACCGGAAAGTGTACATTGGGGGCTTTGGGGGCTATATGGGGTCTGGGGTTGAAAATGGAGGGTTATGCCCATTGAGACTTTTGATCAGCATACCGAATACTATCTTTCTGCAAAGCTCTAGCAAATTTTGCCGAGAGCCATTTTTCATAAGGATTTTGCGGGGTCCTTTACGGAATTGATGGATACATTCCAAAATAATGAAAAATATACGTACTAATATGAACTGAAAAGTAAGATATAATCCGTGAAAATTGACTTAGCGTAGGGTGCTTACATTATCATAATTACAGTATTTACGCGTTTTTAACATCAAAAATAATTTTGGAAAACTATTTTTCTACGTTTTATTTCATTTCGTTTTATTAATACTTCATTTGCAGACTAAAATTAATATTTATTTCGATTTTCCAGTTCATATTACTAACATGAGCTTTTTTTTTGTTTTGAAACTATATTTTTTTGATTATACATACGTACATATATATTTTTTCAAAATTGTAATTATTTTTTCACTTTTTAGTTCATTTTACTACATACGCGTGTTTTTTTAGTTTTTGAGCAGTAGTTTAATTATTTTTATTATTATTTTTGTATCCGTTAGGAATATCCTAGTCGGGCCCTGTCTCTGGAGCCTCGATACATCCAGAGACCACCTGTTGTCATTTACCCAGATAGTCACAATCCACGTCTGTGAGGTGAGTGATTACTAGGTCCGAGAGTCATGTGCCCTGAGCAGACGGAGTGAACCAAGGATGACAGCATTGTACATTCGTTTCGGTGAAGATTTCTGCCACATCACGGCAAACTGGAAGAGGACAGCGTGTCCATTTTTCCACCAGGGATCCGCATGATCAGGATCACCATTTCAACAGAATGATTTGGGTAGAGCCTGCGCAGTTCAAATAGTAAATATTGATAATCAGTCCGTTATTCCTCTACTTTAAAGGAGGAGGATTACATCAGGAATATTTGCTTGTGTTACAGTAACATTCTGTTATATAAAATCACTTGACCTATTCCTTAATAATGAAATTTAAAGGAGCGCCAATGGCACGTTTGAATGAATTGTTTGCATTGGTATTCCCAAACGGTATATAATGATCCCCAGGCTCTTGAATATTCATGAACGACTTCAATCAAAAAATGTAAATGGCTCGTTTTCCGACTTTTCCATTGAGAGCACATGCAATTTTTATAATTGGAGTATCAACTCGGATCTCACTCTGTCGATGAATATAAAAGGAAATAGGGTTCAGTGCCAACATGAGTTCTGTCTGGAATTTCAAGAAATTAGGTCAGGTAAATATATGATTACTTCAAAATAACAATGTTAGTACTATTTATATGGTAGGTAGTTTCTCTATATTATGTTGCAGATGACATTTTGTTGACAAAGTTGAACCATTTTAATGTTATAAAGTCGTATGTAAAAAAAATTATTAAATTTATTTCGTACTAAAAACACTTTGAATAAAGAGTCACACTGGAAAATATAAAAATTCAAAAAGGTTGTGACGATCAACATTGATTATTAATATGAACGAATTGCTATATACCGACTTCTCACCGAACATGGAAAGACTAGAACATATAAACTGAGTATTCCTCAAGGAACAACAACATGTTGATCTTCTGCAACGTATTAATCACAGTCAACAGTGCTTCCAGAATGAAATCACCGAAGTAGTACAAGAGGTCAAAGGTGAAGTTCAAGAAGTCAGAGGCGGAGTCCATGAAGTCAACAGAAGGGTCCAAGACGTCGAAAATGAACTGTCCAAGATAGATGAACGGGTGGTACGAGAGGTGAACAAGAAATTCAACGAAAAAATGGATAGGATCAAGGAGAGGCTGGAAACGTTACACCTTCCACACAAGCGTGCACCGTCTGAGGGAATCTCCCCCACCAGTGAAAGGCCATTCTCACTGACAACTCCGCAAAGGCCTACATAAGTAAACATTTTGAAGCCTCCAACATTTGATGGGCAATCCTCGTGGTCCATGTAAAGACGTCAATTTGAAGCGGCAGCAAACGCAAACGGCTGGTCCGAGGAGAAAATGGCCACTTCACTAGTCCTGTGCCTACGAGGACAAGCATTGGACATCCTTCAGAACATCCCCGAGAGTAAACAGAAGGAATATTCTAGAATCGTTGAAGCTTTGGAAATCAGATATGGACAGCAATATCTCAAACAAGTGTTCCAGAGCCAATTAAAGAGTCGATACCAAAAATCGCAGAGCAACTCATTAATTTGGCATACCCACAAGCACCGAAGGAGTTCATAGAACAAATTAGGGGTACAGACTTTCATCAATGGTTTGAGAGATACTGACATGCAGCAAGCCCTTCGATTGGGACGAATTCAACGAAGATTCTTCTACAAGCGAAGCGCTATTGAAGAAAATTTTGGACTCCATAACAGCATTAACCAACCAAGTGCCTTCCCCAGAAGACAGAAAAAGGCGCTGCTATAACTATGGGAAAAGCGGCCATCTACAGAGGAGTTGCTGGGAGAGATCGAGATCCAGAAATCCAAGGAGAAAAAGGTCGTCATCAGCGAGCAATGAAGATAGATCGAGATCTCCGAGCCCAGGAACAGAGCAACGTGGGCGTTTCACCAGAGGAGCCTTCAGGAGATCGACCACGCCAGAAAGGAGACTTCAAACGTCTGAAAGAGGACTTGCTCCCAACCAGAAAAACGAGGATTAGTCGGCACTAGGTAAGCATATTTTTAAAAACCTGTGTGACATTTTGTCTGATTTTAATTTGAAACCGGAGGTAGAGAGGCCTACGAGGGTACAAACTCATAATCCTGCCAGTATTGGTCAAATTAACTTTCCTGAAATTAGAGGTGCATACAATGATGCAAAAAGTGTCATTGCAAATTAGTGAATGATACAAAAACAAGTTTCTATCAGAATCAAATCACTTCATCAGACAATGTGGGTAGAGCATCCTGATGGGTTGTCTCAGAACTCGGGCAGAAACAGTAATTATCAAAAAAATTTCAAGAAACCTGACATGTATTAAGAGAATGAATTGTTTCGTTATGATGAACAAACAAAGTTTTTAGGACTTCATATAGATGAATGCCTGAGTTTTAAAACACATTGGGAACAAATGGTTGCTAAGTTGAATTCAGCCAGTTATTTATTCAGAAACTTGAAAACTGTGTTGTAACTGTTGAAAAGTTCAGCAGTTACTCAGTGTTTACTACTCCTATGTGGAATTTCGTTTGAGGCCTGGGATTTATTTTTGGTGGTGGTCCACTTTATCTCCGAAAGTTTTTATTGCTCAAAAACGAGTGCTGAGGGCAATATTCGGAATCTCGGTAACTCAATCATGTAAAAATATATTCCAACATAACAAAGTCATGTCCAACCTACCCTACCCTACGCTACGCTACGCTACTCTACCCTACACTACACTACACTACACTACACTACACTACACTACACTACACTACACTACACTACACTACACTACACTACACTACACTACACTACACTACACTACACTACACTACACTACACTACACTACACTACACTACACTACACTACACTACACTACACTACACTACACTACACTACACTACACTACACTACACTACACTACACTACACTACACTACACTACACTACACTACACTACACTACACTACACTACACTACACTACACTACACTACACTACACTACACTACACTACACTACACTACACTACACTACACTACACTACACTTCACTACACTACACTACACTACACTACACTACACTACACTACACTACACTACACTACACTACACTACACCACACCACACCACACCACACCACACCACACTACACTACACTACACTACACTACCCTACGCTACGCTACGCTACGCTACGCTACACTACACTACACTACACTACACATGTCTCGATGTAATATCATTTGTTGAAATCTTATCGTGTTAATCAAGTTTCAGTTACTACGTTTCTAACAGTCAAGTAACAACCGATTCAATTAAAAACCACTCAAATTTAATGCGAGAGAAGCGAACCTTGCTTCAATGAAATGAACGATTTCTGTGAGTGATATTTTTTTAATAACATTCTCCTTATCTAATTTATTTAATGATTTTTTCAAGGAAAACTAGAAAGAATTAAAAAAGTCAGCTATCTGAATGAAAATGCAAATTTTCACTTTCAGATTTTTTCTTTCCTTTTCAGTTAGAGTCTTTTCACAATATCTATCAGATGTAGTTCAATGTCCAGCGTGGCTTGTGCCGGGGAAGTAGTTGTTTTCTGTTAGATATTACAAATAAGCCACATTTTTCATTTTTCAATTTTCATGGAGAATGTTCTCCTTTTCAACATGAATACCCCCCAAGAGGTTATCTTGAACGATGGAAGGTGGCGACTAAAGTTTGTCTTTCAGTCGCAGATGATTCCACAAAAGATTTTATGAATTTCCTATTCATAATTTCGAACTAAAATCTAAAATGGCATTCAGCATACCACGATAAATGATCAATTAATCACAATCACATTCACAATCAGTATTTAATGATTTTTTTTACCATAGAAGCTCCATTTTTTAAGTACATTGCTAGGGTTACTGTTTGATTTCAGTGATTAAAAACCATGAGAGTGTAGATAGTTCTTGACCTGTCAATTGGAACTGTTATGATAAAAAAAGATATCAACATAGTAACATACAATTTTGTGGTATAATATGAATTCGTAAAATAAGTACGGTATATGTAAAGCACGACACGAGACGACACGAGACGACACGAGACGACACGAGACGACACGAGACGATACGACACCGACACGACACCGACACGACACCGACACGACACCGACACGACACCGACACGACACCGACACGACACCGACACGACACCGACACGACACCGACACGACACCGACACGACACGACGACACCGACACGACACCGACACGACACCGACAAGACACCGACACGACACCGACACGACACCGACACGACACCGACACGACACCGACACGACACCGACACGACACCGACACGACACCGACACGACACCGACACGACACCGACACGACACCGACACGACACCGACACGACACCGACACGACACCGACACGACACCGACACGACACCGACACGACACCGACACGACACCGACACGACACCGACACGACACCGACACGACACCGACACGACACCGACACGACACCGACACGACACCGACACGACCAGAGCACTGGAGTGCTTGCGAGCACTTTTCGGGATTACTAAGCACTAAGCCTTTTCGTTAAATGCTTCGGAGCACTAAGCACTAAGCACTGCATTAGGAAAGTGCTCGGGAGCACAGTGCTTAGGAGCACAAAAGTGCTTAGGAGCACAAAAGTGCTTAGGAGCACAAAAGTGCTTCGAGCACTGTGCTTTGGGACAGCTCTGATGTGAAGTGGGACAAAACACATTTTAGGTACTCAAATACTCACATGTTATATTTGCTGTAGAAGCCTTCAGGAACGATATTCACTTTAAATATAATTTTCGTTCTTCAGTTGTGGCTTACATTTGTCTGTGGTTACTGTACCGAGTAGTCGTGTGCCAACGTTTAGAAATCAACTTTAATTTCAGAACTCAGAATATTCTTTTCTTGTGTTTACACAAATTTATTTACGAAATACAAACTTGATGTCGATGGATGACGAAAGTAAAAATAAGTGAAAGAGAACACCAAAGATGTACTTACTGCTGTACGATTCTGTCGACATTTTCCGAAATTGTGTAAACCATCTCTGCACATTCACAATCACATCCACACACAAATCACACCTGAATATCCAAATTACTTTCGCTTCCCCGCGCCAAATTATACAAAACTAGTTGTATCGCATAGATAACCTGTTCTGTGGAGATGCGGAGCCTAATTATTATGATAGCGGAGATTCTAACACAGTTCCTATGACGGCCTTGTCGAGTATGTTGAACAACAAGTGGAGAATATTCTTAAATATCAGATGTCATTGCTTCTGGCATTGTTTGAACGCGGAGTTAACGACACGTCAACAAATCTATTTGTACAGAGTGTGAGTGCTATCAAGAAGTAGTTCGATAAATTACAGTTAATCCCAGTAACGACAGAATCATTCGAGCCAAAAGTTGTAGCACTCTGAAAATCGGCACATGACATCTCGACGTCATGTATTATTAGAACAAAAATTGTTTACCAAAAAATCAGACGAGGAACCTAAAAAAAAATTATTGTTGTTATTTCATAAAATATAAGATTTATCAAAAAACGATTTTGATAGGTTGAGAGATAATTCAATTCTCCACAGTAATACCTTATAAAATACGCTCGTTTTATCGGAAAACATAGTTTAACGCTGACATCACATTTCATGCTCGCGCTAACCCGTCATAACTTTGCTAAAAATTATAGTAGAAGGAAAAGAAAAAGTTTATATAATTTTTGAAGACTTCTACTTCCTCATGCAAATATAACATGTGAGTATCTGAGTACCTGAAATGTGTTTTGTCCCACTTCACATAACCCTTCTACGATATTATATCCGTCAAGTCATGGATATTTTAGTTGATGTGAATGTGAATGATTTTTAATAATTTGTATCCTCTATTGTTTAAATAATTGTTATAAACAAATGCGTTGTTTATGAAATAATTTAATTTTTTTTATAACATAATCTTTAATGATAATTATGATTAAAAAAAAAACCGTTTCTTGAAAAAAAATTTTATTGCTGAAAAACGCATTTGTTGATTAACAATTATTTTCTCCCACGTAGAAGGGTTATTTCTACGATGTTTACGGAGAATCCGAAAGTCATGGATATTTTAGTTGATGTGAAATAATTATACTGAGCAGCAATCAGTACCCTCTTTGGACCATATGCAACGATTTTAGACTGGTGAGACACGTCTCACATATATGTACATGCCAAAGAAAAAACTAGGTTCTACTCCTGCCTCAGTTTTAAACTCACCCTTATAATTCCGGCAATTTCTTCAGTAAATGATGAAAATAATCGCTCATACACATCCTACATAAAAAATTAGGTATGTCATTTCAAGCTTGAGGTTTGCGCTTCACAAAAGTGTTATTAAACATATATGCACGATATGAACAAGCGATTATTTTCAACATTTACTGAAGAGAATGCCGGTTTTATGGGTAAGTTGAAAATGAAGCAGGAGCAAAACAAAGTTCTTTTTTGGCATGTATAAGTGGGATCTGTCACACTTCTCTAAAATTGTTGCATATAATCCAAAGAGGGTATGGGTTGCTGCTTTAGTATAATAATTCCATATTTAGTAAATTATTCATGACTTTCGGATCATCCACAAATATCTCCGTGAAGTGCAATAAAACATATTTCAGGTACTCAAATACTCGCATATTATATTTGAATGAGAAGGTAGGAGTCTTCAGAAACGATATGAACTTTTCCTTTCCTTCTCCGATCATTTTTAGTAGAGTAATGACCAATCAAATATTCGGCTCCGTTAGAACTTTGAGCGACGGGTAAGCGTGAACCTGAAATTTGATGTCGGCGTTCAATCACTTTTTCTGAGAAAACAATCGCATTTCTTAAGAAATTAGTAGGAATAATTTTTGTGGAAAATTTAATTGTTTTTTACCTTGTTGAGTTGTTTTTCTTTAAATAATATACTTTTCAGGATTACAGCAAAAATGTATTTCTTTATTTTTAAACGAAAAATAAAATATGTTCCACGCCTGGAATTTTGGTACACAATTTTGTTTCGTGTTTATCATGGTTCCAACTACTAGCATACCAAGTTTGATGGTGCTACAATCGATCCTCGTCTCGAAACCTAATCGTATTGGATTTGGACTTCTATCTGATCTTATTATTGATGCAGAAAACCAATTTTGAAATAGTTAACTTTTGAATTTTTATAAAGACAACGATCATTCACCATAAAGAGAGAGAGGTACTTTATTGTCATCAAGAAAAAAAAACATTGTTATGGACAAAGTGCTTACATAAATCTAAAATTTATATCTATAAGTATATAACGGGGACATGACATTTAGAGAGAGGAACAGAACAGAACAGTAAACGTATATGATTGTACAGTTAGGAGTATAATTATTAAGAATAGAAGAGTCAAACATTAAAATTTGTCAGAATAAAATTCTTCAAGACTATAGTAAGGTCGATCACTCAATGATCGGTATTGATCGTTATATTCCTTATGTGCTCTGGTAGAAGATAATACATCTTGCAACCATTATAAATGAGTCCTTCACTAGGCTTAAAGTTGGCATTGGTAGGTTAATATTGTTTTTCTTGCGTATTGAGTAATAGGAAGGAGTAATATTAAATTGATTGAATAGTAATTCATGTATCAAGTGAGTAAAGTGATACTTTTTTTACGAGTAGAAAATGTTGACTGCGGCATTCCGACTAGTCAATTCTTGTTTGTCAATTCTTGGAATTTTAAAAAATTCTTAGCAAGAAGCTTCACTTTTCATCTCTGTATCTCCAAAAACTACTAGGCCGATTTTTTTTGTGCCCATAGATACTTTTGTCGAGGAAGTCAAAATCTACAACATACCAAAAATTCATGGAATTTAGCCTAGAGCCATTTTCCAAAAGGAGTTTGCGGGGTCCTTTTACAATTTCTTCACCAGCATGTTCTGTCAAAAAAAAAGAGTCATTCGTCTCGTCGGTGATACTTTGCTCACAAACGTGCTCGCTTCTCTGGAATACCGCAGAAAGGACGGAATCTTTCTCTGTTTTATAGATATTCCCATGGACTATGACTATCCGAAATAGTTCCACCGTCAGCAGTGCCATCGAGACTGACCCGTCGAGCTCAGTCTCCACATCCATTCGCCGTCACTTTAGCAACATGCCGAATATCTCTTTCACAGGGCTCGTTCTTCGAAACTTGTTGCTTCGGTAGGTGTTCCCTGAGGCATACAGCCTTCTGAAATTCAAGAAGAACCTCCATACATCCTACTTACTTCCCCTCGGCTCTCACGATGTTCTTTGAACAATACAGGATTTTCCTTTTCGTGCGAACCAGAACCTAATAAAAAACTATTTTCGAACTTATGACGAGTTATACAAAGCTAGTTCATTCAAAGTTCATTTTCCATGTGTCGAGAACAGAAATATCGATACATAAATAGCATCCACAGCGTTATTCGAATTTTCTCATATCGTTTGCAGGATCTGTGTCAATTCTTGGTGAAATGCAAGTACGTTTCTCAATAAATTGAACCTACTATCGATCCCGCTTTGGTGCTTAGGCCAGTAGAGATAGACATTGAAAATGGAAAATTTAACAATAATTTCAGAAGTCTTCAAACTTTGATCAAGTGGATGGCACATCGAGAAAGCAATAAATCTCAGTTTGCAGCCTGTTTTGAAGTCCAAAACGTTGTCAAAATTGCAAAAAACTTGGATTTTGCAGTATATTTTTTGTAAAAATTTCAAAAGTTCTGTAAACTTGATAGATACATCGGGAAAAATCCAAACAGTTGTATAAATTTGAAACCTTTTCCATTGACTGGAACATGTTTATTTACACAGTCCTAAAGTAACGGATAAATTCATCATTTCTGAATATGAAGGTATTTTGAAAAAATCCTCGTACAGGTCGATTTTATTATCCAATGGGCCAATTTTTGAACCACAACCATAATATACAGGGTTATCCACGTTTGAGTAAAAATGACTTGGGTGGAGTTCAAAAATTGGCCCATCACAAAAGAAAATCGACCTGTGCGAGGATTTTTCAAAAATATCTTTACATCAAAAAATAATGAATTCATTCGTTACTTTGAGACCTCACTGTATGTTATCTCAATTTGTGGTCATTGTTTTGATCAAGGTGGTCTTGGAATAGTTACAGAAGTTTTGAAACTTGCAAATTTTGAAACCATCTTTTTCCAAATTGCATGAAGGTTGCAAATTTGTTGATGCATCAGAATAGATGTTTTCAAAATTTGCAACGAAGTTTCAAAACTTTTGTAATTATTCCGAGACCACCTTGATCAAAACAATAACCACGAATTCAAAAAATATATGAATAAGTATGTTCGGAATATTTTTCCGACATATCTGTCAAGTTTGCAAAACTTTTGGATTATTTTCTTGTGGGATATAAAAAAAAATATTAGTTTAAATAATGTTTCGTACACTTTAATTGGTTTCAAACCTGATTTTTTATATGAAATAATATATTTAATTATACTTATATATAAGCAAAATTCATGATAATTGCAATTTTGACAATGATGCAGACCTCGGAACAGGTTGCAAAATTTTATGGTTTGTTTTTAAACCTGTCCCGATCTTGTATTAAAGTTTGAAAACTTTTGCAATTATTTTGAAATCATTGTCTATATCTACTGGCCTAGCAGTTATGATCAAGCAAATAATAATTTATGCTCAGAGCTACTAAATGCAGCAATAGTATGAGAGCCTTGATAATTTATCGACAATCACGTAAAAATCATCAAGTGTGCTCATTATAATGATTTCAATAATCACGGTAGCAGACCAAGGTGAAAATCACTGGTTTGTGTAATATAACCAGAGTTTAATTCGTGACAGTGGATAATGCATGTAATTGAAGAATCGAATCCACATAATTGGGAAAATAGAAAATTTAATATTACATATATAAATTGAAAATTATATCTTCAAATGATCACGTTTCTAAACCTTGATTAGTGTACTAAGTTTGAAAATTATTAAATCTTATTTTTTTGCGTATTTTTGACACCCTTTGTCTCGGAGGGGATGCATTTTATGACATACCTTGATGGGAAATTTTCACTCCGGAATGAGGTGGAGTTTGTAGGTCTTAGTCTAACCCACTCTGTATACAGGGTGTTCCTGAAATTGGAGCGATAAATGAAGAAATAATACATTTTTCGATCAGAGGTCTACGCTGTGGAAAATCAAACCAGAGCCTCCCAAACAAAGGTAACTGAAAGCGATTTCATAAAATTTCATGAAAATTTCGAAGAAAATTTATTGCTTCAGAAACAAAAATCTTTACCATTTATTTTGTCACATTGTGTTCCATATAACAACCCATTTTTTTAATCGCTTCAATTTCGGACAAACTTTGTATCTTCACCGTAGGTTAGAGGACCTGCTAGGTTACCAGATCTTACCAGAGGGGACTTTTTACTCTGGCTCTATTTCAAAAAAAATGTGTTTGCCTTAGAGCACTTGCAAAAATCGGATACCTCAAGAACAGAATACGCATTGTCAGATGTTGTACAGAGTCAGTTTTTGAAGAGAGGAACCCTTCAGGTGGTTACGAACACGGAACAGTTGTATTTTGAAAACAATGGACGTCACTTCGAACATCTGATGGACTAATACCTGTCTTTGATTGCTTTTTCTATCAATTTTTTACAATTCGTATTTCCTTCATGTTGATTTATTTTTCTATAAAATAGATGAAAAATGTTTTTTTCCTCCTACCCCTAAAGAAAGTATACACTTCTCTCCCTCAAACCACGGAGGAAACTCAAACTTTTTCTCCCTAGGGAGGAAAGAACTTTTTCAAACAAGTTGTTTCCGTAATTTCTAGAATATCTTGAATATCCTGTATTCTGGTAAAAATCAAACATGAATGTTACTGCTACTTTAGTTCTTTAATAGCTATTTGTGTATTTAGAGCGCAAAGTGATGGATTGTCGCTCGACAAAAATATGAATCTTTGGAGAACGACAATGACACTTTGTGCTCGAAAAAAAAATGATCGACACTTCATTCAAATAGACACATAACATTACTTATGAGAAAATCACTCAATAGCAATCCGAAATGTATAAGCTATCTAAATGTCCAATAATTCAAATCAGCAACAAGTAAAAAGAAAAAATAACGTTCTTAAAAAAAACAAGTTGCAATTGCCAGGAGTTGAACCCTGGACCTTAGGATTACAAGCCCAAGACGCTAGCCATTGCACCACCACACATTCTCAGATGGACATGACTGCATTGTCTATACTTTCCATCATGCAAGTATAGGTCCGTTTTAGACAGAAGCAGTTGAGATGCGTTGTAAATTTACAAAAAAAGGTTCATTAAGTGGGTAGGAGGAAAAATCATATGAATTACATGGGAGTAAAGTGCCTCTTCCTCCCTTGGATGTTTACTGCTGAAAATATATAATGTTTTATATAGTTGAACTCTATCATAATTTACAATTAAAAATATGACAACTCACTTTAAATTTTTGACAGTTGACAAAATGTAGATAATTGAAATCAATTATTCAACTGCTTTCAATAAACTATTGAAAAACTGTAGAGAGTATGCATTATATTTTTTTTTAAATTGAGATTGACCGCGAATACCTGGTTGAATCACCCGGTATATGCTAATTCTTTATTTCACTGGACTGCTCTGATTTGATATGATTTCCTGCTGTCGAAGACTTTGTTTACGGTTGTTTGAGGGGTATTAAATTAGAATTGACTTGAAACAGATAAACTGGAATCCACAGTCGACTAGGAGTAAATGTCTGTCAACGTTGCATTATGGGTAATAATGTTAATAATAGTCCTAGCGGGCGTCTCATTGTATGGTTAGTGAAATATATGGTGTTATTTGATGGAACATTTGTTTACTGTCGTACTAATGATACGGTACGCAGCAAACAATGCTAATTGGGTGGAAGGAAATTATATCTTACTGTAGTCAACCATAGAATGTTTAAGATAGTGTGAATATTTGTCTTAGTAGCTAGCTTTACGAGCAGTAGATCTGGATTTCATGACACAGAAATATCAATACATCAGTTACTCACATTGAAAACACTCATAATAATAATAATAATGATAATAATCTTATCAAGACCATAATACAAGAAATAAGTCTTGTTACATGAACACCCAAAAAAAAACTTTATAAACGGTATGAACACATATGTATATGTTGATATTTCCTAAACCATACATACACTCACATGAAAATATTCATGAAAATATCACAGTTTATGAAATTCTTTCTGATTAGCAAAATACATTAATGAATGTATATACACCGTTAATAACCTATTTTCTGTATAGTATGGTTTACACGAGTCATTTCTTTCCAAATATACAGGGTGTTTATTAAGTACGTTGACAAACTTTGGAGGGTGATTCTTTGAAAGTTTTTAGGACGAAAAGTTTATATAAACATATGTCCCAAACGGCTTGGTTTTCGAGATACAGGGTGATAAATATACATTTTTTTCAAGATTTTTTGGAGTTAACTTCGACATTTTTAACAATAATCATTTCAGATCAGGCAAGTACAATCCATTCAATACTACACACGATACAAAATAATTCATTTCTCAAATAATTCACAGGGTCCTTCTTTTTTCAGAGTCAAGCTTGTTCGACCTTTTAGAATATTTTTTTCCGACTTCACTGTCATATTATGAGACAAGAATGATCAATGTTGTTTTATTTAATATCTTTTTGTTCACTTGAAGTATTTCATTTACTTGTACCGTTCAGGAGCTACAATGAAAATATTAATGCGAACATTTTACAGTATGGCATAACATAAAGAAATTTGAGAAGCAAATATTCTCACAAACTTTGAAGGGTGATTCTTTGAAAGTTTTTAGGACGAAAAGTTCATATAAACATATGTCCTGAACGCCTTGGTTTTCGAAATACAGGGTGATAAAAATAAATTTTTTTGGAGTAGACTCTCGACATTTTCGACAATAATCAGTTCAAATTAGGCGATTACAACAACTAGCATACCAAGTATGGTGGTCTACAATCGATCCTCGTCTCAAAACCCAATCGTACTGGAATAGAAATCCTAGACTCATTGTGGCAAATACCAGTCAGAAAACAACTACTCCTCTGGCTGAAACCAGGATGTATTTCGAATGGTAATGAATTATATCTAACAAAAGCTTGTTCATCCTACCTCACTGCAGAGGAAACAATTGCAAGTGCTCCCCTGTAACCAAATAGCTGAATTTTGTTTTGATTCGAACAGTGAGATCT
This sequence comes from Chrysolina haemoptera, assembly GCA_958298965.1. Lineage (NCBI taxonomy): Eukaryota > Metazoa > Arthropoda > Insecta > Coleoptera > Chrysomelidae > Chrysolina > Chrysolina haemoptera. The sequence continues at coordinate 53,581,223 of OY282586.1, read as the reverse complement.
GTTATTTGGTTATAGGGAAGCACTTGCAATTGTTTTCTTCGCAATGAGGTATAATTCAATACCAGTAGTGATATTAGCCAAGAGAGTAAATATTTTCTGACAGGTATTTGCTTTCGCAATGAGGTATAATTCAATACCAGTAGTGATATTAGCCAAGGGAGTAAATATTTTCTGACAGGTATTTGCTGCAATGAGCATAAGTTATAGGTGTATGTGGGAGTAAAAATGGTAAAACATCGAACGGCAAAAACTACTATCGTCAATGCTTGTATATTCGGCATCTGGCCTTTCTAGTTATTTTATTGACCTGAGGGTAGCCTTAATACGAGGGGGAAACTGCTGGGGTATTTTGGTGTACATGTTTTGGGTATTAGTGCCATTACTCGGGTATTAGTCAAGAATTAGAGGCATTACTCGAAAATTATTTGGTATTATTAGTAAATTACTCGGGTTTTAGAGGAATTGGTTTGGAATTATTGGGTATATTACATGGGAAAAGAAGGTATTACTCGAGTTATACATGTGTATTACAGAAATCATTCGTAATTTAGAGTTAGAGTTAGAGTTTATTATCCGAAAATTAGAGAGCACTGGCGAAATCAGAATTGTAGAATGAAAAAAAAAAAACGTTTCAAAATTGTACTCTATAAAAACCCAACATTATGACATGATAAAATGTTTTATTACTTTTCTGAATTGGACATTACAGGCATTACTCGGGAATTACTGGGTGTTAAAGGGATTATTTAGGATTTTTGGGAATTAGTGTACACAATTTCCTCGGCGGTTTTCCCCTTGCCTTAATAGGACCTGAAAAAGAGAACTACTCTACAGAAATATATTCACGATCCAAATTTGAATCTGAAATAAATTATAATAATATAAGTTGTATTCAATTACTCGTGGGATACAAAAGAACGCCTGATTTATCTTTATTGTCCACTGGCGACAAAACTCATTTCAAACTCGAGTTGAATCTGGTGAATTGAGTGTTCAAAATGACTTGTCTTCCTCGGTAGGGATATTTTAATAGAGGACGATTTATTCTTTGAAGTCGGTAGTTGAACTTAGTTGACGAAGGAAACGAATTCCAAAGCCAAAGTTTCAGAACTTCATTTAGTATTGGATCCTTTGAGGAATACTTCGGAAAGTTCGGTTTGGAGTTGGGCAATAACTACTCATCAATATTTGGGAACATTATGAGGAAACATTGTCGATTATTCTTCGTAAAGTTGCTATGAAATAAAAATGCAAGGAGCGATCCGACTGAATGAGTTTTGTAGCGGTTATTGTGCTCGAACCAGTTTTAATTATTATTTCGAAAGTTAATCAGAATTACTTCAGGATTTCCATTACTATTTTCATGACTTGATTTCACAATGTTCCCAGATTATCGATTTTAATATCAAAGACTCCACCCATTCTATAAATACCTACGAACTAGAATATATCATCACCCGCAATTGGATATACAGAGAATTCCATATTTATTACTGTTTAAAGAAAATAATCTTTCCCAAAATTTCCTTCTTATCGAGAGTGTTATATTATTACCATCAATATCTATTAGGTGCTATACAAAATTGTATAACTGTTGAAAGATTTCTGAACTGAAAAGACGCTAGCATAGTTTCCTTTTTACCAAGATCAAGGAAATTTTTTCAAAAAAATTGTATTACCAATGAAAAGCTTTTAGTTAATGGTTAAATGATTGACTTTTCAATATAATGATATTATTTTGAAAATCAAAAGGTTATAATATTGAGATTACACGTTTTTTTTTGTGATTCTTGAATGATGGCCATTTCAACGTTATAGTATATCCTATATTGGTGACTGTTGTATCATGTAGTTTTAAGCACAACGCCAACTTAACGAAACAAAATACTTTAACAAAAAGTTCAAAAAAGTTCATATTTATTAAGTGTTTCATAACAATTGAATAAATTTCATTCACATTCGGAATCGGGTTTTAAATATATGAATTTAATCCAGTACAATTGGGTTTTGAGACAAGAATCGATTGTAGCATCACCAAACGTGGTTTGCTAGTAGTTGGAACCATAATGAACACGGAAATTTTTTTTTTTAATCAAAATTCCAGGGGTGGAACATATGTTTTTTTTTCGTTTAAAAGTATATAAATAGATTTTTGCTGTAATCTTGGAAAGTATATGATTTATCGGAAAAAACCACCCAACATGGTGAAAAACAATTCAATTTTTCACAAAAATTATTCCCAGTAATTTTTTATGAAATGCGCTCGTTTTCTCAGAAAACGTGATTGAACGCTGACATCAAATTTCAGGTTAACCATTACCAGCCGCTGAAAGTTCATAAAATCGGCATTCTCTTCACTAAATGTTATTAACACCATTGTGAAGTGCAAACCTCAAGCTCGAAATCACATACTTCATTTTTTATGTAGGATGTGTATGAGCGATTATTTTCAACATTTACTGAAGAAATTGCCGGAATTATAAGGGTGAGTTGAAAACTGAGGCAGGAGTAAAACCCAGATTTTTCTTTGGCATGCATAAGTGAGACTTGTCTCACTAGCCTTAAATCGTTGCATATGGCCCAAAGAGGGTACTGATTCCTGCTCCAGTATAATTATTGTATATCTACTAAAATATCCATGACTTTCGGATCCTCCGTAAACATTGTAGAAATAACCCTTCTACGTGGGAGAAAATAATTGTTAATCAACAAATGCGTTTTTCAGCAATACATTTTTTTTTTCAAGAAACGGTTTTTTTTTAAATCATAATTATCATTAAAGATTATGTTATAAAAAAATTAAATTATTTCATACACAACGCATTTGTTTATAACAATTATTTGAACAATAGAAGATAAAAATTATTAAAAATCATTTTTAAGAAGCTTCTGATCATAAGAAAACGGATCGATAATAATATAAAAAAAAAATTGTTTTTCAATGTTTAATAAAGCTTATAATTTTTCATCTTAGTAAATTGTTAATAACAAAACGAAAATTAACAATTTTTTTATTCTTTCAACGTGAATTTATTCTAAGACCATTGAGAAATAGCTCAACGAAAGGAAAACATTCTCAGAATAATAGTTTAACAATTATCGCACTTGCAATGTTAATGTTCATGCTAAAAAATTGTTAATTAATTAATGGACAACTTATTGAAAAATCGCGATAAATTTTTTTGACAACGGATTATTGTTTATTGATCTGTCCTGGAGGCGCCTGAATTTTTTCAATTTTTTATTTTCATAGTTAATAAGTTTAAATAATATTCATTCATTAAAGGTCCGAAGGGGGCGTGACATGCGCAAGCCGGAGTACCCGTTTTCAGGTATATTTTCACCCTCTGGGAAAATTATAAATATTGGTCCTACAATTCCGAATGTCGGGTCTTTTTTAGGAAATTTCTTCCTCTTTTTGAATCTTTTTTCAAATTTGAAAAATCTTTATTAGTTTTTTAGATATTTGCAAAAAACTAAACCCCCTTTTTTTTCTATCTAGATGCCAATCCGAATCGAATGACACCTCAATCATAATCTTCAGGGACTGCTGAAAAAAGTTGACCAAAAAGCACTTGTTAACTAGATTATTGTTGTAGTCTACATTTCCAGGGTGCTATTTTTGACTGTTCGCAATATTAATGAATACATGTATCGTACAGATAACGTCAGAATGTGACGATGCGAATACACGTTATCATTGCGAACGGTCAAAAATTGCACCCGACACTCTGGAATATACGAAGAGAAAATCCAGCTTGTTGCTTTCACCTTAATACAGGAGTGACATACAATTGCTAAGGGGTGGAACAAAGCAGCTCCCGAGTGGTAAAAACAGTTGAGAACCCTCAGACATATCTGGCCATGATAACTGTTGGAGAAGAAACATCTTCTCAAGCATTGTTCAGACACGATTTTCAGACAGTTGTACAAATCACTGATTTCAGCTCTCACTTGTCCTACAAACCCCTTGAGAACTTTCCAGAAAAATCTGGATCCCATTCATCGGATCCGCTCTATTTTGTGTTTACACACTAGGCCATAAAACGGAGAAATCTCGTGAAGTTTCAAGAGTTCGTCAAGCGTGAGCGCAGAATCACATGATGTAAACGGTCCACGGTCTCGGCGCGACTTCGCTTTTCAGTGAGTTCGGTGATTTCAGCGAAAGCGGTCCATTCGGGGATGTTTTACCGTTTTCAAGAACATATCTGCGGAAACTTTGAACGCTAGTGTTTTCTTTGCCATCGCTCGGTCTAGGCGGCTTTGGGATGAGGTTGGTAGCCGATAGACTGTGCATGCCGGGCGTTCTTCCAGAATTTTGGGAATGTTTTCTTGCAAAAAAAATTTTTTTTGTAAAAACTTTTGAGTTTTTCTAAATGTGATAGTAATTTAAAGCACGTCAATTCGAAAACGTTCCACCTTGAATATTTTAGCCCATATAGAAAATCTTTTGTAACATTGTTTTCAGTCGAATTATATGAACCCTCTAGAAAGCATGAAAACAACCCATAAAATCTGAAATAGAATGGAAGTTGGGTGATACCATTATTACAGCAGGTTAATGACTAAAAAAAAAAAAATCATTAAGTACTTTGAATTTTAAGATATAACAATATCGAGTAATAAAAACATTACATGCTATGGGATTTGGCAGGGGACTGTTTTAGTTCTTATTCTTTTCATATCGTTCAACTTACCAATCCTTGGCGATATAAATGATGGGTTTCGAACACTTGAAAATATTCTTTGATATCCACCATCTACGAATCTTGGGTCATGCGTTGGTCCAGAAAAATATATACAGTAGTAATACTGTAAGTACTTCAAAATATTCAGTTATACATCGATAACCTGTTTAACAGTTTGAATAAACCGACCGTGAAGACCACCAAAAATAATTAATTACACTCATAATCCAGTACGATTGGGTTTTAAGGCGAGGATCGATTGTAGCACCATCAAACTTGGTATGCTATTAGTTGGAACCATGATAAATACGAAAAAAAAAATGGTTACCAAAATTCCAGAGGTGAAATATATTTTTTTTTCGTTTAAAAATATATAATTAGATTTTTGCTGTAATCTGGGAAAGTCTATGATTTATCGGAAAAACAACTCTATAAGGTGAAAAACAATTCAATTTTCCACAAAAAATATTCTCAGTAATTTCTTATGAAATATGCTCGTTTTCTCAAAAATCGTGATTTGACCCCGACATCAACTTTCAGGTTCACGCTTACCGCCGCTGAAAGTTCTGGCGGAGCCGAATATTTGATTGGTCATAACTCTGCTAAAAATGATCGGAGAAGGAGAAGGAAAAGTTCATATCGTTTCTGAAGACCTAACTTCTCATGCAAACATGATATGCGAGTATTTGTTTACCTAAAATGTGTTTTGTCGCACTTCACGGAAATGTTTGCGGATGATCCGAAAATCATGAATAATTTAGAAAATATATACTTTCTTTGGACTATATGCAACAATTTTAAAGTAGTCTGACAGGTCCCACTTATACATGCAAAAAAAACTTTGTTTTACTCCCGCCTCATATTCAACGTACCCATAAAACCGGCATTCTTTTCAGTAATTGTTTGTATTTTCAACATTTACTGAAGAAACTGCCGGGATTATGGGTGAGTTTAAAACTGAGCCAGGAGTAAAACCCAGTTTTTTCTTTGGCATGTATAAGTGAAACTCGTCTCACTAGTCTAAAATCGTTGCATATGGTCCAAAGAGGGTACTGATTCCTGCTTCAGTATAATTATTTCATATCAACTAAAATATCCATGACTTTCGGATTCTCCGTAAATATCGTAGAAGGGTTATGTGAAGTGGGACAAAACACATTTTAGGTACTCAGATACATGTTATATTTGCATGAGGAAGTAGAAGTCTTCAGGAATGATATACACTTTTTCTTCTCCTTCTACTATGAATGTTATCAAAGTTATTACAAATCTTATTTTCGGTCCTTGCAGTGGCGTATTAACGCGAGCATGAAATGTGATGTCGGCGTTAAACGACGTTTTCTGAGAAAACGAGCGTATTTCATAAAGTATTACTGAAAATCATTCTTGTGCAGAATTGCATTATCTCTAAACCCCTCGAAATTGTTTTTTGATAAATCTTATTATTGATTTGAAATTAGTGGAAATTTAGGAACATTTTATTTTATTATTGTATAATTTTTTTATTAATGAACAGATTGCGAAATATTTTGCATATTTTAAATGCGATATTTCAAAATATTTTGAATCCAGTTCAATTTCAGAAGAGTTCTGAAATTGAAGTGGTGGGTTGATTTATTGACAAAATTTTCAATTTTTTTACCCACATAACTTTTTTATTGATGGACGCATTTCTACCAAATTTTCACATAAACCACTTGAAATTGTCGTGAATCCAGTGGCCTCACCAAATTCTTTTCGAAAAAATTGCTAGTGACTTTTTTGGTTTTAGAAATTTTTTTTAAGAAGGCCTTGATTTTTTTTTGTTTTAGAATTTATGGCACTCAATCAGAACTAATAATGATCTATCTATCTAATAAATAACAGTTTTAGAGAGGTGGTCCGCTTTCAAATGGGTCACTCTGTATATCTATATATATATATATTGCAAAAAATAATTCACTATTCCCACTGGTATTCTAAACTGACGTTTTTCACATCATCATAACAAATGAATAAATTGTAGTTCAGTTCTCAGTGTAAACAATAGTTATTTATTATACAAGAGAAAAAAAGTATTAGATTTTATCTCGAGGTTTTTCGCGATGGAAAACAAAAAAACGAGAGCTTAAATCGAATATTTTTCCCGTGTATAACCACTATTTTTTTCTGTGACTGGAAAAACAACGATTTAATCAAATATCTGCCTTAACTTATGTGTATATATATCCTGGAAAAAAGTACTCACTTCTTTCCCGATTCTCGGGGAAAAAGTTATTTCGTAAAATGTTATATTTTATTACCTGTCAACAGACATAAAATGTCAAAAAAAATTTCCGTCACAGAAAAAACACTTTTTCATCATATCTTGTATTCTTTAATTGTTAAAAATTGTTGAATTGTTAAAATTGTTTCTTCCATTAACCAGCTGTGGTTCCCTTACGAACGACAGCCCTCAAAACTTGTACGAGCTAAAGATTAACGAGGTCTTACCTTTCAACGTGAGATTCCTAGCACTTTCTCGGGCCATCAAGAAAAAAATATTGCAGTCGCGTGGCCTTGAACCACCGACCGGAATCTTTACAAAATTCTAGTGAAATACACTAAAACCGCACGGAATCTTCAAGTGAAAGTTTTCTGTACGACTAAACTTTCACATAGATCATGTAACTTGCAATTCCACAGCTGAAAGAGTGGTAAAAATCGAGTTTTTGTGCCTCTTTCAATACCCTGTGACTCAGCTTACACTAATCTCTACATCATCTTCAGCTTCACGAGTGCTTTTCTTTGGGGCCACCCCCATAGCATTATTCCTGTCACCACCCCCATAGCGTTATTCTTGTCGCATGTTGAATTAGTAGTAGAAGTCAATGGATTTGACTTCAAAATTTTCCGACGTCCTACTTGAAAAACGTATCATTTCGTACTATATACCAACACAAAAAAATTAGGTAATCAGCACTAGTGCGAAATGAAATAGGTTTGAATATAACAGTTCCTGAACGAGCGAATTAGACCAAGGTACTTACCAAAATATCCAAAGTTCAATTTGTTGAATATCATTAAAAACTTATTGATACGCCTATGGCGGACTGGGTTGTTAGGTAACAAAAGTTGTTTATTTTTCATAATAATTTTGATACTTGTCAAATAATGTTCACTACTGTCATCAAATGTAAGAAACGATCCAATATATATTCAAATTGAACACATCTACGAGATTTATTACCAGCAATTCATCAGTCGAGTGGTAGCTACGGAGTGGTAAATAAAACTTGTTACAGTCCACAAAACTCCGAGACCACAAGATGTTTCTATTATGCTTCTTCAATCAATTCATTCGATATTATAAGGAAGTAGAATTATAAAGCATGTACTCATAATCCTAAAACTAGGCTTTTCTGTAAAAATGATTTGTAGGTGGGTGTGAAGTATGCAAAATTCAATTTAATTGGAAAAGTTCTATGAGTGAAAACTTGTCGTTCAAACACATTTTTAAAATCCAACATATTTTTATCTCGAAGAAGGTTGTCGGTAAAGTATAGGGTACAACTCGTGCGGAAACTAGATATTTCTGCATTTGTTATACAACATACTATTGTTAACCTATTACGACTTCGCCAAAAATTCGAATGTATAAAATATACTGAAAAGATTGGTGGATGTTACGACACAATAAGTTGCTATACCTCAGGTCGAAAATGACTAAATGAAGTTTCATTTTTACTTTGAGCACCAAACCCCTCTAAAGAGCATTTTCAGAGTATATGACAGAAGATGTGCGGAAACATGCCATGAAAAGGGAAATGGAGAAGAATTTATTGATATATTAATTGTTTTGAACTGTTAGTCTCACAATGAATTCAAAAATTTCACCAACGAGTTTTTCTCCTCATCAACGGATACAGTGTATACTATTCAAGTTATTGCTCTCACCTATAACTTTGGGCCAGTCGCCATGTAAGTTTACCCTTAAAGTAAATGCCAAGCTGATAGGAGGTAGGGGTCCGGTATGGTACAGCGAGTAGTGCTCCACTCCATTCATTTTTAATTCAACAAAATACTTTTTTCGGCAACCGTCCGGGAAATACCTACTTTCTGGACAATTTTTCTTATCACTTTCCGGACTAGTCCGGGAAGTACGTACTTCCTGGACTAGTCCGGGAAATGCTTGAATTTTAATATAAATAAGAATCAAAATGTTTCTGTTAGTACCTATCTTCTGTTAGAATTTCAATATTTAATAAAAATAATAATTAAAATGTTCGAAATTTTCTTCTACACAGAAATACAGTGCGGTCCATAGGTATGGAATAAATTCATTTTTAGCGTTATTATTTAATTTATCAAAAAATCCTGAAACACGTCAATTTTTATTGTCAATTTGACAATTTACGGTATGAAAATATTACCCCCCTCTTGCACCTCCTCTGAATTATGAGCACCCCCTCAAAAAATTTAAATGAGAATGGGGGTCGTGTGGCATCTTGTTCGAAAGGGATTTTCATTATCTGTTCAGCAATACTAAATTTTCATATTTGGTGCAACAATAACTAAGAAAATTTGGTATTAAAATTCAAATATATTGACAGGAAATAATGTAACATAATGTTTAGGAAGTATATTTCAATTTGTTTTACAGTTAAATTAAATGTTCAAAATGACCACCATTCACATCTCATTCCAATTTTTTGAAGGGGTGCTCATAATTCAGAAGGTGTGCAAGAAGGGGGTGATATTTTCATACTCTAAATTGTCAAATTGAGAATAGACATCGACCTGTTTCAGGTCTTTTCAACCGATACATAATTAACAGTGTCAATATTTTTAAATTTTAATAAGAAATTTTCTCAGTTATGGTTGCACCAAATATGAAAAACTCAGTATTGCTGAACAGATAATGAAAATCCCTTTCGAACAAGATGCCCTTCTCATTTAAGTTTTTTGATGGGTGCTCATAATTCAGAGGGGGTGCAAGTAGGGGGTAATATTTTCATACTGTGAATTGCCAATTTAACAATAAAAGTTGACGTATTTCAGGATTTTTTGATAAAATACATAATAACGCAAAAAATTAATTTATTCCATACCTACGGACCGCACTGTATAATAAATAAATGTGTCTCGATTTGTTATTCTACACGGTTGCCGAAAAAATTGTGTACGCAACATGTCCAAAAACAGTTTTTTTGGACTCGTCCTAGAATCTTGTCCACTGGTCCAAAAAAACAGTGTTTTCCGGACTTGTTACGTAAATTACTATTTTCGGCAATGGTCCGAGAAATAGGTACTTCCCAAACGATTTTTCTTTGAGAAAGTATCACTTCCCGGACTAGTCCGGGAAGTAAGTACTTTCCGGAGTAGTCCGGGAAATGCTCGAATTTCAATATAAATATTTATATAAATAAGAATTAGAATGTTTCTGTTAGTACCTATCTTCTGTTCGCATTTCGATATTTAATACAAACAAGAATTAAAATGTTCGAAATTTTCTTCTACAAAGAAATATAATAAATAAATGTGTCTCGATTTGTTATTCTACACGGTTGCCAAAAAAATTGTGTACGCAACACGTCCAAAAAGAGTTTTTTTGGACTCGGAGACTTCCAGGACTCACTACGCTCGTCCTAGAATCTTGTCCACTCGTCCAAAAAAACAGTGTTTTCCGGACTTCTTACGTAAATTACTATTCTGTAGCTTTGGGTGGAGGAGAAAAACCACGATTTTTTTGTACCTCTTCACCAGTTTTGTCTATAACTTTTTCTTTACCTCCAACGTCTTAGACCACTATATAGACTTTTATGGAGCGAATTTTTTTATAATTTGCATTAGTCAGAATTATTTAGTTACCCCATACTTACTGAAGTGCAGAATTTTACAAATTGGCCATATATTTTCATTGTGACTATCCAGTTCTGCATGAGCTGAGAAAAATCAAACAATTCTTGGTTTCATAATTATTAAAGTACAAATTATTGGATCTGAAAAAGACAGCAGGGATCTGTCCTACTTCACATCTACAGAGTTTCTAAGACTGAAGCTGACGTCTATATTGAGTCTATATTGAGATGTACATTTTGTAATAATTGCTCCATTATTTTTGAACCTTTCTGGGTACTTTCAATCCCTATTCCAGACTTACCAAACGAAGCCGTGAATTTAAAAGAATGTATTGAACTGTTGACAACTTGTGGAATGAAAAGGGAATTCAAAAAGATGATTTGTATACAAACATTTCCAAAAATTTTAGATACACATTCAAAACGTGTTCCTTCGACTGATGGCAGTAAATTGGACAATGTGATTGATTTTCCCATACAAAATTTGAATTTGAAATACTATTCTGCTCAGCATGGAATTAATACTAATTATAATATCTACGCCATATCTAATCATAGCGGCAGCATTTCCAATGGACACTATACAGCATATTGCACCCTTTTTCTGATTGTTGGCATCTCTTCGATGACTCCCGTGTGTCATCCAAAAAAGATTCTCTCATCTCCCAGGGAGCATGTGTCCTTTTCTACGAGAGAGTTGATAAATAGGTAGATAGATAGATCTTTATTGGTCATATAACACATTTGTGCTTTGACAAGTCAGTAATGAACTAAAACTAAATAATTTAATAAATAATAATAATAATATAACAAAAGATAAACAATCTTTGTCGTTTATATTATATACAGTAGAAGCAGAAGCAGAAGTAAATTCAAAGAACAGATAAACAGATTAAAAACATAAAATTCTAAAAATAAAAAACACTTTCACATTAAAAAAAATCAACAAAGCAGCAATACGTTTTGTTATGTTACTTAATGTATTAATAATTGTGAAAAATCGGTTGATAGGAACTCATCAAAATCATAGAACGCACTATCAGCCAGGAACCGCTTAATAACTGATTTGAATTGAGCACACTCGAGAACTTGGACCTTATATGGTAAAACATTGAAGAACTTGATTACATAGTAGCTTGTTTCGTTTCTCGTTTTCGAAAGTCTCAAATAGTGTTGATGTATCATATCTTTCTTCGATAATCGATAATCTGAATTCTGATGGTTTTGTGGGTTTTTCCGGGTTTTTCCGGGTTTTCCTCCAACCGAAACAGCAAACTTCAACTTCCGGACTTCAATCAAGATTTTCATCTTGATATTAATTTATATTTGAAACGCTTTTGTATATTTGAATTGATTTTTATTTCTCTGTATTCCATTCAATTGAATAAATGTCTACCTGCAGTTGAACTGATCTCATTTTGTTCAGCATTGAGCTTTTGTCTAGCATGCTTGATTAAATTTGTCCACTGGATTAGCAGGACTATTTCACTCACCTACGAAATGAACCAATCAGAAGCTCTAGTCAAGTTCGGTTTACCGATAATACCAAACTTGACTCTAGACTCTGATTGGCCTATCAAGTTCGGTGTTTTCAGATTTGTTTACAGTGCATGTGACAGTTAAACGTCAAATATTAGTGATTACGCTGTGCACGCATTTAAAAATGAGTAGATTTGGGATGAATTCTATCGAATCAATCAACGAGAAAATCGATGAAAATGTACCGAAAAATACGAGGAAATCGAAGGAGTACATTTGGAAGCAATTTACCAGATTTTGCGATGAACGAAAATACCTATTAGATGAAGCAACGCCTGTCGAGAGACTAGATATTATTTTGAAGGACTGGGGCTTCAACATGAGGAAAATCGATGGTTCTGATTACAAGGAATGTGTTGTGAAGACGATTTGGAATACGAGTGCTAGATTATTGCAAGAAAAATTCTATAATGAATATGGACGAAGTTTCGACCCATTCAAAGATATTATTTTTCAATCGGCCAGAAATGCGCGAGATACAAAACGCAAGTTGCTTCAAGGTAGCGTACAGAAACGAAAGATCAGTTCGGCACCGTTGACCCATGAAGAACATCAAGCAATATGTACACAATGGGATGAAAATACACCCACAGGACTCCAAAAGAAATTTTTCCATATCGCAGCAGTAGAACTTGCTTGGAGAGGAGGTGAAGCTGCATATTGTTTGTTAGATTATTTTAAAGAAGAATTAGATAATAAGGGGGCGCCTACCGGCAGAATCGAATATAACACAGTTTTTTCAAAAACTTGCCAAGGAGGTGGTCAGCGATGTGCGAACAGCAAATGGTTGATTGAAAATGTGCAAAATCCAACAATGTGCCCCGTGAGACTTTATAAAAAGATGATTTCAAAACGAGGTAATAATGTAAGATCTAATAGGTTGTTTCTCACCGTGAATGGACATTGGAAGCCTGGTGATCATTGCACTCCTTGGTACAAAAATATGCCTCTAGGGATCAATACGATCAGTAAATGGACCAAAACATCAGCTCAGAATATAGGGCTTGATGTGAAAAAGCAAAAAATTACCAACCATTCAAATCGAGCAACTGCAGTCAGTGAACTTTTATGTAGAGGAGTAGGAGAACAGGAAACCATAAAAATTACTGGACATTCGAGCTCTAATTCGCTGAAACCCTACATCCAACTTAGTAAACAACATCACGAAAAACTCATAGCAAATGTCAGAAATTATAGCAATCAAGATGTAACAAATATTGCAAGTACAAGCGCGTGTTCAAATAATCAAGCTCAAAACATTGTATATAATAACTGTACCATTTATAATAATTATAATTGAAAAATATTTCAGTATGTCATATTATTGTTGGTTAAATTGAATAAGTATTTCTTTCGATGTTAATGTTTTCTGTTCATTAAAATTTATTGATTTCTCAGGTCAACTTTTTTGCCAATTTCCTCTAATCCTGCCGAATTTCAGATTTTTTATCTTTCACTCTGTTTGTGAAATAGTCTAATAAAATTCCACTCGTGATTGAATTGATCTCATAAGTCTGTCTTTCATTTGTGATCTCAACTGAATTGTTTAGAGAAAACACCACGAGTCCGCGGACTCGTGGTGTTTTCTCGAAACAATTCAGTTTCGTTCAGAAATGAATCGACAGACTTATCGCGAAAATTCAATCACTTGTGGTATTACTACTGATAATTCGCGAATATTGATGTATGGCTAATTCTATTCGTGTTTGTCGTTTGCTTCCTAGATTGTTTGGTGGTGTGAAATTGAATCAACTGGAGTAAGATAAAAAAATGTAGATGAGTGAAAAGTGTAGGTGTAAGTATATGGGGAAAATAATAGGATATGAAATGGGCAATGGTAGAAAGTCATATATTAAATAACTTTTTTCTACATTCATGCAAAAAGCAAGACTTTATTGAAATAGATTTAGTGCAAAAAGAAGTTCTTCATTGCACTAGTGCAATAAAGTTTTTATTGCACTCATCTGTCATTTTACTTCAACGTGCTGTCATCATGACAAACATAAATGTTCAAACCCACATATTTAGCAGATATTATGTGAGACTGGCAATACGTTTTAGCAGTCAGAGTTAAACAATCAATGCCTTCCCGAGAAAAACTCCATAATCAAAACTGATCCCCTTTGTTCTAAACCGTCTACCTGCACTGAGTGCAATAAAGACTTTATTGCACTCATCTGTCATTCTACTTCAACGTGCTGTCATCATGACAGACATAAACTTTCAAATCGACGCCAAATTTAGACCATTTTCTGTGAGATTGTATTATCTTTTAAATAGTTGCATGTGTCATCATATTTATTATATAATGGACTATGAAATTACTAGAAAATGCAATTTGTTAAAAATAAAATTATTTCCTTCGAATATCATCTGAATTACACAAAATGTTTTTGAATTACTTTTAGCAGATATATTTAAACAAACAATGTCTTCCTTATAGTTTAGTGCCACCTAAATGAAACATTTTCTGGTTTTTGCATGAACGTAGAAAACATATTGTATGAAACTCGTGCAAAAAAAGTTTATTGCACTCGACGTGTTGACCTACTTTTTGCACTTGTTGCATAAAGAACTATAGTTTAATTTCATTTCCGTTGTGTAAACTATGAATGTTAATCAATTATCAAAAGAATCAATCCAGTTACAGTCTTACTGTCACTGTTGATGATTATTTCATCAATACTGATTTTCGCAGTACACGGTAGGAGGTTTTTCAAAACAAAATTAATATATTTTATTTTTCAAACATAAAAATCATGTTGACAAGGCTTTAACATATGAATACAATAAAATGGAATATAAGAAACGGAGAATAAGTAATAATAATAGAAAAAAGATAAATGAATAAACTTTTTACAGACAAGTTTTTATTCAAATGAGCTATCAAGTAAAATATATATTTTTTTTATTTGTAATGTTGGTTATTTTCTGAGTTACAGGTTTCAATAAATTTATTTATTTTTTCTACGTTCATGCAAAAAACAAAACTTTATTGAACTATATTTGATGGAAAAACTGTCTCTTTATTGCACTTCATTCTACTATAGCGTTCTGTCATCATGACAGACATAAACTTTAAAATCGACGCCGAATTTAGCCCATTTTCTGTGAGATTGTATTACGTTTTAAATAGTTGCATGTTTCATCATATTCATTATATAATGGACTATGAAATTACTAGAAAATGCAATTTGTTAAAAATAAAATTATTCCCTTCGAATATCATCTGAATTACACAAAATATTTTTGAATTACTAGTAGCAGATAGATTTAAACAAACAAACAATGTCTTCCATATAGTTTAGTGCCACCTAAATGAAACATTTTCTGGTTTTTGCATGAACGTAGAAAAAATATTGTATGAAACTCGTGCAAAAAGAATTAATAAACACCTACTTTTTGCACTTGTTGCATAAATAACTATTGTGTTCCTTACTTAGCACAAAACAAAATAGCAAAATAGATTGAAACAAGGTATGTTCCATGTGAACTTTGAACTATCTAGCTCTTCAATGTGCTATGTATTTTGAGTTACTGGAAATCATGCATTCTGTAGGAAAAATACTTCAATTGAAAATCTTCATATGATATTTCATGTTTCATGACAAGTACATGACATGCGATATCTTTATATTACCAAACTCAACTAAACTATTATGATAGATTGACATTTACTCTCTTCTTTAAAACAGTTAAATGCTGATGATTTATAAGTTTAATCTATTGGGATGTTTAATTAGTCTTGCAGATCTTGTAAATATATTTTCAGTTTTAACATTTTTAGGTAATGACACATTATCAGATATTGTATCTGATTTTGTATGAGCTTCAACAGGTATGGTGTCACCTGAATTTTCATCAGCACTGACTCTATCAGTATCAGGACTATTACTTGGACCAGTAGGAAGTATTCCGTTTTGGTCAATAATATGGCCTGAAAACTCTAGTTGTTCTTCAAAAATTTACATTTCTTTGAATTCACTTCTGAATTACACTCTTTGAGACGTTATAAAATTTTGGTTTTCCATAAACCAGAATATCATCAACCAGTTTGGAAAACCGGCTATAATGGTATCCATGGCATTCTTGAAAATTCCTGGAACTGCACTTATGCCATAAGTAAGCCTATTATATCTAAGAAGGCTTAGGTGTGTGTTGTCGTTAGTAATTCCTTACAACTTTTAGTAACTTGCAATTGTTGATGAGCTCCTGTAAGATCTATCACATATTTTTGTCCACTCAAGCAAGCAAAAATATATTCAGGGTTCGGTAACGTACAGTGACCAGAATCTAAAGCAATATTTAGTGGGTTTTCAAAATCTAGACAAATTATTATTTCTTCTGAATTCTTTTCAGGAACAACATCTATGGGACCAAATACTAAAAACAAGATTCATCCTCCATATTGGAGCCACCATCTTGAATTTAATTTTGACAAAAATTCATAGTATTCAATCCCACAATCTCCTACATACCAATTTACCGGTATTAATTTCGAAATTGATCAGACAACTTGAAGTGCGTCAAAATTCCGTTGGATTACTACCATCGTTAAAAAAAAGCAATTATAGGAATATCACTTAAGATAGCTGTGTTTTTTTATTCAATTTTTACTATATTCGCAATTCGTCAATATTTGTATCATACAATATTATTTCTCTACAACCACATGGAAATATGCCCATTTTATGCGCTTTAACGATAAAGGTAGTAGACCGATTGTAAAACACTTTTCATTACTACATCGCAAACTGTACTGTAATGATAATTTTTTCAATTGGTGCACCTTTTTACCTATTTAAAGCACGCCACAGCGTGCGCAAATCGAACTTTCAAAAACGCTCGTTTTTTAAAGTTACCATGGATACATCAACAACTCGAGAAGTCGTGAAGTCTGAATGACAATGTTATGATTATTGATATGACAGGAGTACCTCATAACGTCAAATGAAATGCAAAACTTTCATTCAAACATTAACGAAAGGTATACTGATGTCACATCACTTGTAATAATGAAACCAGTATTTATGATTTCAAAGTGCACCAATTGAAAAAAATAACGTAAAGTATTCGTGGATAACTGATCTATTTCGAGCACTCCGGCTGTGCCGTCGTGCTTGAAAGGACCACGCACACTTCTTATACAAAAAGTCTTTCGGTCAAATTTTCCAAATTTTTAGTATGTTGTTGAACTCTGCTTCCTGAACAAAAGTTACTATAGGCACACAGAAATTCTATGTATAGTTTACGAGATACAGAGTGTTGAAGTTGTAAGATGGAACTTTCAGGCCATTATTGACTGAACTTTATTGCTGGGAATATCATAAAATGATTGGTGGATTTTTGATCTACACCATACTACTATACTTGGCCAGTGCAATGGTATGCCTTTTAAGCATTTAAGGATTTGGAAAGTGGGGGTGAGGGTTCGAGTTCCGTATAAACCACATTTTTTTCTTTTATTAAATCGATTAGTGTTAGATTTTCATTATAATTTTCAATATTTGTATCTTCAATTCCTTTTTTAGGTTGTATGTATTATGGGAAACACGACGGCAGGAAAGTTTATGATAAAAAGTTACACATTTGTTTATGATTCAGATGGTCGTAGAAAAAGTATAGTGTACAATTTGCATGAAATGACCCATTTCTCACTCGTAGGTATATGAACTAATGCAGTACTCACTACGCTCGTACTACAAAATTTCATAAACCTACTCGTGCTCATTGTACAATATACTATTGTAGTTTGGGTTGATTTCAGAATACCAAAAAATAACACCGTTCATATTTAATTCCGACATAACAATACAATCCCACACTATTTCCATTTTCATCTCTATATAACAATCATTCCACCCCAAACCCTAGTATGATGGCAATCCGATATGAAACTTTCCTTGCCATAAACTGTGTTTTAGTAAAACATTCTATACATCTTTTATAAGGCTGCCCTATCTTTATGACAGTTGCAGCAAACATGGTTCGATTTGTTCAGTTCTTTCGATTCTACTGAAGTAATACGATTCGCCTTTTCCATTTTGGTATTTGTATTGGATATCAGTAAATTATGATCAGCCTGAATTGAATTTTTTGATGAAATTTTTCCGAGGATACTGAAAAGCTCTATATTTGCTACAAGGTGTGTTGAAGAGTTTGTATTGTGAGGGAAAAAGTTATAGGAATCATAAAAAGTAATAAAATATGTACAGTTGTGTTCACAGCAATTGTATGCTGTCTAAACTTCAGAGTACAAAAAAGTGTTGTAGAAGGTTTTGATTACCAAATAACTTCTGTGTTCCTTGATTGAACGCCATTTCAATCAAGAAACACAGCAGTTATTTGGTAATCAAAACCTTTTACAACCCTTTTTCGAACTTTGAAGTTTAGACAAGCATACAATCGCTGTACAACACTGCATTGAACACAACTGTGCATGATAGATGACACAAAAGAATAGTTATTCAACAAGGAATGTAAAGACGTGTTAACATTCGAGGCAAACCCGAGGCTTGTCACTTGCCGAGGATGTTAACAATCCCGCTGCTTGTTGGCACTTCTTAAAAATTTGCCTGGATTGAAATTTGTTTTCTTACCCTTCCGCTATTTCATTCTAAGTTGCTTGTGCGCGTAACTGAGTTACCGAATAACCAGACAACAATAATATTCAAAAAGTCACGTAACCTAAAAATTGATATAATGAATTAAGTTTGACAATGTCCAGATTGATAATAATAATAATAACAATAATAATAATAATAGTATCATTATTATTGGACATTTCAAAAAAATCTTGTTACATACACGAAACAAAAAAATAACAACTGTATAGACGTGGTAAATACCCAAAAGTACATAGATATACATAAAATATAATAATCTATACACTCACATATACATATTATACATAAAAATTCGCCTTTTCCATTTTGGTATTTGTAATGAATAACAATAAATTAGGATCATATTGAATTGAATTCCTCTGATGAAATTTGACCGAGGATTCTGCGAAGTTCTATATTTCCTACACCGGGAGTTGAAGAAGTTTGTATTGTCAGGGAAAAATTATAGGAATTATGAAAAATAATTAACTATGTATCACACGTAATACATAAGAAACATATAAAAGTTGGTCAGAAACTGATGATGAAAATAAATAAGAAGAATATTAGATCATGTATATGGAATAATACATTTTTTTTATTATTATTGTTATTGTTATTGGGGAATTGAGTGTACTTGTTGTTTAAAAAAACTATCGATATAGTGAATTATATTTGACTTTAGTGATAATAATAATAATAATTTTATTCTATCAAGACCATGAACATGTAAGAGAAATGAAACAACTGTATAGTCGTTATGAACATTTGAATATACATGTAGATATGCACATAAATATATATATATATATATATATATATATACATACATATGAGGCCATTATTTGCAAAACTCGCTATTCGACAAAATCACCAAAACTGTTTTTTTCATTGAGTTTCTTTCAAATTTCACAGAGGAATCGAATGATACAATTGGAACTCACCAAAGCCCTTTCTTTAGCATGCAAATACTGTCGAGAAAATTATAGTTATGAGCAAAACTGGCTCTTTGCTTTTTCTGTTCTGGTTTCCACGAGAAAGAAAATTCTGTATTGTTTAGAGAACATCGCGAGAGCCGAGGAAAAGACGTTTCACTTGCAAAACTGGCTGGAAGAACAATTTATCCTACAGTGATTGTTTTATAAGAAACGGATTTCAGTGGTTTGTATTCAAACGATACAAAGCAGGTGGTTCTCGTTGAATTTGAAATAGTTTAGTGTTTTATAATTATTATAGAGTTTGTAGGTGAAAATATTCTGTTTGTTGAACCTCATCCATGCGGAAAAAGACGCAAAAAGGTCTTTTTTGCTTTTTTTTATTATACAATTATTTGGAAAACTGGCTATTTGCAATTTTATTATTTTTTTAAAATAAAGCTGTGAATATTCTAGGCTGCAAAGTTCTTAATTTCACTCCTGAAAGCTTTAAGCAACATTTATAAATCACTTTATTTTCAGAAAACAACACCACTAAGCTGTTAAACGTTTTTTGTTTCCCAGAAAAATGCTCGCGAGCAAATAGCAAATTTTGCAAATGATGGCCTCATATATACTCTACATGGCTCAAATTTTCCATCAAATCAGAAGAGATTGGTCGTAATGTAGAGCAAGCAACACGCATTCCTGATGTCAACAACTACCATGCCAATACATTCGGCCTTTCATTCACCGCCAATCCTGATCCATACAATATAGAAGTTTGTGCTCCACTTGGGAACTGCGATCACAACCACATCTCCACTCTTTGCTCTTTTTCTTCACCATCTTCCAGCACAAGGCTGCCTAATCTCATATGGGAACAACTTTGTTTTTTTCTTGGAGATCCCATACAATGTGCCAAGATAATTTTTGAGATCTTAATGCTGGAGATGCAAAAATATTATTATCCTAACACGTCAAGAAGATCTAAAACCCTGGTTTATCAAAAACTGCTCTAGAGCTGTCGCCTGCAAGCAGGTAGCATATCGTCGATGTTTGAAAATTCAGGGCACTCAGACCAGATCGGAATATATTGAAGCAAGAAACATCTGCGAGGACACAATCGAATCCTCAGAAGAGGCCCGCAACGCCAAGATACGATAAAAGTTCGTTGAATGTTTCCGCTCTTTTTGGTCATTTGCCAAAGTCGTGGAAGGAAATTTTATTCCCAGCTCCTTTCCCCACTAACCACGGAAGATAAAACACAGCAACGAACGCTCAGGAGAAAGCCAATATATTTGCCGATATGTTTGCTGCAAATTCTATGCTGGATCATTAAGTCATTCAACCTCTCTTATAATTTAGGGGTATTTCTGTGCAACTGGAATATTGCAAGAGGACAACCAGTCGTCAAAATGGGAATAAGACCATACCCAGCAATTATAAACCTATTGCACTGTTTTATGTTAACTCGAAGGTCATGAAAAAAGCCATCAATATCGAGCTCCTGAAATATCTAAAACGCTCAGGTATTATCAATCATCGACAATATGGTTTCCGGTATCAGAAATCAACTGGTGACCTGTTTGCTAATGTCCGACATATTTCTCTCATGGCTTGCCTCCCCAGCAGTGTTTCTTGCTATATAGCTTTCTCTCTCAGACCAATGTCTCCACGTGGTGGTCGATGGTTGCAGCACCCAAACACACATTGAAACTTTAAGATTTTGTCCGAAAAGAGCCATTCGTCTCATCGGTGATTCTTCACTCACAGGCTCGCTTAATTCTCTAGAACAGCGAAACTTTGGCGATCTGTCTTTCTTTCATATATTTCTTCTCGTTGATGTTCTTCCAAAATATCATCAATCGAGCCACCGAGCCACCGAGATTGACCCCTGGATAAAAACCATTTTGACATTTATTGAGATGAGTTGATATTTCTCAAGATATATTATGGGATATATTATGCTTTCCCTATTATTTTACATGAAATCATAGGAATAGTTATGGGTCTATAATTTTCCAGTAGTTATTTTTTCGGGAGATTGGTATGGTAGTTCCAATTTTCAAATTCTGAGGAAATCTCACTAGTTCAATAAAGGAATTGATGAAACATGTCAGAGGTTCTACAATGCAACTTAGCGGCATACAGACAGATGTTAAAATTCTAGAAAAAAGTTTCTCCCCTTGCAGGATTTGAACCCACGACCTCTGGATTGCCGGTACAGTGCTCTGCCAGATGAGCTATGTAGAGAACATGCGTTCCACTACAGGAAACGGTCTCCCAATATGTATTGGAACGCATGTCTTCTCGTTAGCTCAGTTGGTCAGAGCACTGTACCGGCAATCCAGAGGTCGTGGTTTCAAATCCTGCACGAGAAAAAACTTTTTTCTCGTGCAGTCTGTCTGTATGCCGCTAATTTTTCCAAAATATTTATATTACAGACACAAACATCTTATAGTTTATATTATTTTCATACAGATACAGTGTATGCCAACACTATCCGTATTTTTCAAATTATTTATTATACAGATCTACTATTTCTATAGGGCTGGTGAAGGACAATGAATTATTCAAAAGATCAAAACAGTTTTTTCAGCTCTTGTACTAATATGATTGAACCATAAGAATTGCTCAATCAAAAAAGAAGTGATTTTATACAACCGCATTGCAATGAAATTCTCTTTTCTTTGTGCAGAAAATAAAATGAAAAAAAATAACATGTTTCAAGGTTATTCCAAAAGGAAAATTCAATAGTTCATTAATATAATAAGTATTCAAAAAAAAGAGGAGAATTTCCTTGCAATTTCAAAGAAGCGGACGAATCTGTTGCTCGAGAGGATAGATGATCTTTATTAGATTTAATTCGAATTCAGCCAGGAAATGGAAAATCCCGTTTTGAATGTCAAATGTACGGAATATTGAAGAGTTTTCAATTCATATTCAATTATGGATAAAATAAACCAGTCTCTGGTGGAAGGTGTATTGATACTTATTCAGTACAGCTCTTACATTTTCTGAACGCTTCAATTTGGATTGAGAACGATCGATGAGAATGAATAATTATTTGTTCAATTAATGACTTGATTTATTTTGCGAAAACTCAACTGAACTTAATGATTACAGAAAATTGCGAATTTTCACTGATTTCCATTTGAAAATTTGAATTTCGTAAAGAATAATTTATGTTTGAAATCATAGCAAGATTCTTTCGATTTAATTCATCATTTACTTATACTTACCTACTAGGTATATGAAACAAAAAATTTCGACTAAGTTGAATTTTCCTTCTCTCCACATAGTGGAAAATTTGAGGTGAATATCCCTCAGAAAACAACCACTTTTCCTTACGAACATTGAATCACATCTGACATCCATTGCTATTTGCAATTGAGCATTGAATACCATTCCCCATTGGCTGGGAATGACCACCTGCAGACATGACATGTTTCATGATTTGTTTCTCACTCGTTAGATTAGAAGTAGGAGTGGAACTCCTCGGTGGCACAGAATCCAGTAAGAGTTAATGCATGAATTCGACTAAAGTTCGAAAAGTATGCAGTAGAGTTTCAAATGAATGAAACGTGAAATTTCGACAGTCTATTGCCGTTGGTGGGCCTTGGTAGCACGTAGGTAATGTGCTCGCTTGCTATCCAAGGTACGCGTGTTCGATTTTCATCGCGGTAACCAGTTTTGTGCATGGCATCACACATTGAAAGGTAAGGGCTACGTTTTCTTCAGCTTTCGAAAGTCTCCCAAGGACTTCTGGGGGTTGTTCGTAATTTTATTAATTTTAACAATTTCAACAATATTGTGAGCTATTCTGGCGTTTCTCGTAAACTTTGGCTTGAACTCGCCTCTTTAGGACTCTTAGTACACACCCTATTACCTTTGCAACTTCCTCATTTCCTTTAACCCATCTATCACTGAATCGACAAAATAGTTAGATATGTATGTATCGAGTGGATAAAGTTATACTTTTTTTTATTCGAATAAGAAATGTGACACGCGGCCGTAGGCGGAGTGCGCCAATTTCTTCGAGTGAAAAAAAAAACACTGCACTCACAAGTTTCGTACATTATTTTTTTCCACAACTGCCAAAAAAAAAACAATTCAGATTTCCATTGTGAATATGAAATGAATTTGGCATATTAATTTGTTGATGTCGATATTATTATTAACGTTGCTTCAATTTTCGAATACCTGGTCCATTATGAGGATTTTTTTAGATTTTTCTTTAGAATAATGGAACAATACCCTGTGATGCTACGAACATCTTTTTCTTTACGCTATTTCAGGATTTCAGATTTAGCCTTCTTCACGTTCACTTTCTACTTATATTCATTTCATAGTTATCAAGAATATTGAACGATGCAAAATTTCACTAATTTCATCAATTAATAATGTCAACTGATTTCTAAAGGCCCTAAAAGCCAAATAGTCTCAGCTACCTTGGATTAAATAGTGGAATTAGGTCCAATAATTCCTTGGAGATATTATTATTATTGTTCGCTGAAAATGAAAACACTTGCTTTTTAGTCAAAAAGCTATGAACGAATATTATCTGTGTAGTTTTTTTCAAACTTTTCCGTTCAATAATGAAATCGTATGTTGATAGTGACAGTTGTTAAAAAAAATTGTTTTTGTCAGGACCCCCGCTGTTAGGTATTGATTACTATTTAATATTTATATCATAATTTCACGTTTATTTTGATATAATGACAATCCAAAAACGTGGTGTTTTCCTGTTTGATATCAAGTTTTGATGATAATCTTACATAAGGGTTTCACTCCGCACAAATTAGGGATAAAGATTTTATGTTCTTTGAATATATACAGGAATAACCATTTACTAGATTTCATCTGACGCATCAAAATACTATGCCATATTATATTATGATACGGTAATTTGCGAATTAAATCAATTCAGTTGTTGCCAGGTTGGTAGAGCAAAGTTTGATCTGCTCAGTTTATTCTTCCCTTAAAATCCTAGAAATTTGGTGGAGTTTTTGGTTCTTATGCTTCAGAGTTGATAAATCAAATTGGAAAAAAAAATATCAAGAATATCAGATGATTCCAGATCGACAAAATTTATGATTCAAAGAATTAGTATTCTGCTACAAAGGGGAACCTGTTCTAGGTACTATTCCTACCTCCAAACGCCTATAGATGAAATATTCACCTTCTTCAAAAATCACTAATTCCTTTATGTCTTCATCAAAATCTATATGCAGCAGCCCGATTGTAAGTCCATTTGCATTCAGTTCCACCGACAAGGAAAATTTCAAACAATTTGAGAACGATTTGGAAAATCTACTACAAGAAGATTCATTGACTACTCCGAAACTCACATGTTATGAACAAATTATGTCCAGCAACCTTGTCAACCTTATCACGCCACAGTAACAGAGACAACCACTTCATTATAGACTACTCAGAAGAAGATGATAGTGGTGTAAGTAGCGAGAATAAGCCTGTTATACATAGTACTACCAAAACGTTCGGTCTGAATGGGTTGAAAAATATAGGTAACACTTGCTATATGAACAGTGTTATCCAGTGTTTGTCGAATATCAAATGGTTGCTGGAATATTTGAAGGAGGATGCGTATACAAGAGATATTAACACCAAAGTAGCTTTGATTAAAGCATTTGCGGAAGTGATAAAAGAACTGTGGTCAGAAGATGCGTTGGATCGAGTTGTTAATACAGTCTCTTTGAGAAGTAAAATCCAAAGATTTGCACCATGTTTCTTCAGTTATGACCAACAAGATGCTCAGGAGTTTTTACGATACCTGCTGGAGGGACTACACGAAGACGTGAATGATGTAACGGATAAGCCCAACCTAATTTTGGCCGAGATTGTTACTAAATTCAACACTAGTGATGAGTCCAGAGAGTCATGGTCGAGATACTTAGGAATGGACAACTCCAAGATGGTAGATAACTTTGTTGGACAGCTGAAATCAATATTGAAATGTACACATTGTGGTCACTGTTCAGTCACTTTCGATACATTCTGGGACCTTTCTCTTCCGATTTTAAAAAGAACAGGCCAACTCAGACTCTCGCAATGTTTAGATTCATTCACTAGGGAAGAAACTATGGAAGAAACCGACATGTTTGAATTGTGAAAGAAAAAGGAAATGCACAAAGTCTCTATCGATTCAGAAATTCCCCAAAATTTTAGTAATCCATTTAAAAAGATTCTATCAAACAGAAAGACTTAGAGGAAAATTGAATATAATCATTGATTTTCCTCTGGAAGGTTTAGATTTGAGCAACTACAGTGCAAACAACGTAGCCCCTTGTCGCTATACTTATACGCATTGACGAATCACAGCGAAACTACCAACAGCGGACACTACACTGCTTACTGTAGGCATCCATATACAGGCACATGGCACGAGTATAACGATTCCCTAGTTTCACCGATTCATTCAAATTCCCTTGTGAACAGAAAGGCATATACTCTTCTACGAGCAGGAGGACACTTCATTACATGTTCGAAATTATACTTAGTTTTATTTTATGAATATTATTATTGTATTTTATTGAGCGTTAAATTATATAAGATAAATTTGAAAAATAGAGTTGTCATTGAGCTGTATAGTCGCGTCGTCAGTACATTCAATAATCTAATGAAACGTTATTCGATGCAGACAATTCAAGAGACATTTCATTTGCCACGAAACAATCTGACACTCCCTTCATTATTACCTCTTAGGACGATGTACTATCAAGCCAGCCCGTATTTTTTTCATTATCTGGTATGCTTGTGTCTTTAACAGAAAGTGTTAGCAAACTACAATCACTATTGTTCACATAGATGAGAAATAAAGCTTGGTCTAACACTGATTCCTCATTTCCCTTCGAATTTTATTTCATCAAGTACCCTTTATCGATCATATGGATTATAATGAGAAAACACACCACATAAAATATAATTCATATTTATCTTCAGCAAAATCGTTACTGTACCAGTTCCTGTTGATTTCGTCTTAAAACAATAAACAAAAGCTATTGCTGGGTCATGAAGTTAGCGACTAATGGGCATATATATGACATAATCCAAATTATAAACTAACATGAATGCTATTGTGAGTATATAAACTTATGCATTTTAGTATGCAGCATAAATTAACATTCATTGGATGAGCAAAGAGGAAATTTTAGTGTTTATCGCGACGAAAGTTAGTATCTATTGTTGTTAGAAGATATATATAATAATGGCGAAGCTACAGTAAACATCATTAATTTAAAATATAGGAATTTTTATTGGGTTCTGAAGCAAGATAACCGAATCGGCTGAGTTATTGAAAAGCAATAGCCATTATTGTCGCCTTTAACGACCAGATCTGGATACTTCCAGACAAATTGGGACAAGCATGATACCAGGCAAGAATATTCGGAATAGAATTTCGAACCCTTGCATTTTTTATGTTGAAGAAAAATCCTGAATTGTTCGGAGGACATCATGAGACATCAATTCGTGTTCTTCTTGAATTTCTTCTTGTTTCATGTCTCAGGGAACAACTTCCGAACCAGTGAGCTTCAAATCTTTGACGTTCGTTGGAAGAACCCTGACGATTAACAGTATGTCTTCAAGATGACAACAAATGGATGTGAAGATTGGGCTCGACAGGTCAGCCGCGATGGGACCGCTAATGGTGAAACAATTCATAATAC
Source organism: Chrysolina haemoptera (assembly GCA_958298965.1). Taxonomy (NCBI): domain Eukaryota; kingdom Metazoa; phylum Arthropoda; class Insecta; order Coleoptera; family Chrysomelidae; genus Chrysolina; species Chrysolina haemoptera. Next base: position 53,553,967 of record OY282586.1, on the reverse strand, counting down.
TTCAGGAAAGAATCTTCATTGATCTATAGATTACAGATAGATCACGAACTCTTTCACGGTGTTCCAAAGAGGTGAGCGAGATTGTCAGCGAAGTATCATCAAAAAATAGTTTCAGTATGTATTTTATAGGGCTGCACTCCATAATATATGGAAACAATATTTCAGGACAGGAATGGAAAGTGGCATTGCTCTTGGCGCGAATATTTTCCATGATTTGTATTCCACTCATCATTAACTCACCAATAATCCAGTTTTCTCATCATTGAAAGACACTAACAAATATTTTATCTTCTCAAAATGATTATTCACGGCAATGTCACACGACTTGTGAAATGTGTTGCATACATTCAGGCAAATGTCAAGAAGGACCATGAAGTGTATTCGCAAAAGGAACGAAGCGGGTTTATCAGCGAATAAATTTTGACAGATGAGGGAAATAATCACAAAAATTTACTATTTCCACATTCATACAAAAAGCAAAACTTTATTGAACTATATTTGGTGGAAAAAGAACTTCTTCTTGTTTTTTTTGCACTCATCTGTCATTCAACTTCAACGTGCTGTCATCATGACAAACATAAATGTTCAAACCCACTATATATTTAGCAAATATTCTGTCAGATTGGCAATACGTTTTAAACAGTTACATATTTCATATTATTTTGTATTAATGTTAGCAGCCAGAGTTAAACAAACAATGCCTTCCCGAGAAAAACTCGATAATCAAAACTAGATAATCCGCTTTGTTCTAAACCGTCTACCGTATACCGTGATATCATACTCGCTCACGACTACTATGATTTTGATTTTTATAATGCAACTGTGGTTATAGAAACGTCAGTCAAAAATTACAGAATTGAAAGTTTTGAAATGAGTATTATTAATGGAAATTAGATGAAAGTGATCTGTTCCGATGCAAATCGACAGTAATAATTAATTATTTAAGTTGCGCTTTTCATTTTCCAACACCTAGTGCCGTACCTTAAATGATAATTTAAATTGCTTTTTGCATGAACGTAGAAAAAATGTTGTATACAACTCGTGCAAATTTTTCTTATTGCACTCGACGTGAAATTGTCCGACGAGGTCGTTAGGCCGAGTTGGACAACACTTACTTTTTGCACTTGTTGCATAAATAACTATTAAACCAGCATACCTTGCTTGATATATCTTCGTCATATTTTGATTTGGAAATGACCCTTTCATGTTCGTTTCGGATATATTCCTGTTCAATGAACTCGTATAAACATTTACGTTGAAAGATTCAGGAGTCATGTTCGATTATAGTATGATTATATAATGTATTTTTGTTCTTACATAGTATCACACATAAAGATTTTAGTTCCACAATATGAATAGGAAATTCATAAAATCTTTTGTAGAATCATCTGCGACTGGAAGACAAACTTTAGTCGCTATTTTCCATCGTTCAAGATAACCTCTTGGGAGGTATTCATGTTGAAAAGGGGAACATTCTCCATGCAAATTGAAAAATGAAAAATGTGACTTATTTGTAATATCTAATAGAAAACAACTACTTCCCCGGGAAAGTAGACTTTCTATTAGATATTACAAATAAGTCACATTTTTCATTTTTCAATTTGCATGGAGAATGTTCCCCTTTTCATCACACATAAAGTTCGCCACATGTGGAAGTGTTTTTATTAACAAATATAATTTTTTCAAACGTTTCGCTCTGTCGAATCGAACGGAATATGACTCAAATTTCATAATTTTGATGAATACGAGACTTCAATGTTATATCTAGCCCCGAAAATACCCACATTGGCCTGTTACCAGGAAATAATAGTTTACCTAACAAGTGCGGAAAGTGATACTTTTCCACACGCGATTGCAGATGGCCGAACGACGCGTCAGCGGAGAAATCGCCTGCGGAAAAGATACTTTACGCTCGTGTTAGGTAGGTACACTATAATATCTACTAGCGGAGAAAACACCCAAAAGTTAACATAAAGAACATTTATTATTAAATATATATTAAACTATACAACCAACTAAGTTTTCTATTTTAACCTTCTGCGACGCAATATTTAAATGTCAGTATAATCCTCAAAAACTAAACAAATCTACTTTTCCGCACTAAAATGTTTTTTCTGCACTTAAAAGAGCGCGGAAAAGTTTTTTCCGCACTCTTTTTAGTGACTCAAAACTAAAATGAGTGCAAAAAAGTGGATTTTTCCGCACACTAGTAGAAAAAATTATGAATGAACCTCCAGAAATTCGTCTTTGTTGTTGCAAAGTTCATCTAGTTTTTTCATTTCATTATTAAACTGATTCGTAATTTCGGTGTATGGACGTTAATATGTTCGGTAACGAATAAACGTATTTCTCTTCATTCTTATTATACTCGCATCCTTTTTTAACAGGTTTGTATCCCGTTAGCTGCAGATGAGTTCGAAATACTTTGATATATGTAGTTTTCGAGCAAATAATAATTTTTCGCAACGTTTTCTGAATCAATTTCATAAATTTTATAATCTATATTTTAACCATTAGACGTGTAATAAACATTAAACCAAAATAACCGTAACAAAATTCACAAAAAAACATCGCAACGTTCATTGATTCATCTCAATAATCTTATAGAAAACCCGAAATTATCAGTCGGTATGCCGTCCTTCCTGTTCAATACAAATTATAGTCCTTTCATTCACAGACTTTGTGGCATTTTTAATAAATAGGGAATATGTGAATTATAAATGTACGAAAATCTCTACACAAAACAAATAATTTGACATTAACCAAAACTAAGTAATTGTTTCAAAAAACTAATGGAGAAAAATTTTTCTTCGATTTCATCAATTGTACCTACTATTTTCTTCCCAAAATGTTGCATTAGTTTTGTTTAAAATCACGAAATTTTATATCATTTTTAGCATAAATCGCTAGAAGTCTTTTGAATAGTAATGAAACTGTATAGGTGATTGTTTAGTTTACGGAAAATTATGTTATTTCGGGTTTGTTTGTAACTAAATTATTGGTCAGAAAAATAATCAAACTGGATAAAAATCTATTAAAAAAAGAAAATCTATTAAAGAAAGAAAGAAATGAACTTTGCAACACCAAAGACGAATTTCTGGTGGTGCATTTATTTATTTTTCTGGTAGCAGACCGATGTGTGTATTTTCTGGGCAAGATATGACAGTAGAGAGTCCAAATTTGGAGCAAAGGTATAAAATTGGAAACTGACCAAATTTTTCTTTTGACTTTTTTCGAAGTTAAGTTAAGTTAAGGTAGTAAGGTAAGTTAAGTTAAGTTTTTGATGATTTTTCGAAATGTCAAATTTGATAGGTTCAAAGAATCACATGACAAAAGGAAAGAGACTGTTTCTCACTCATTTTCCAAGCACAAACTAACTGTGAAATAAAATTTTCATTAAATTCATAAATAAAAGAAACTTCCATATTGTGACGAACTTTATGTGTGACACTGTATGTTGCGTACTCATCGGCATTTAGTTCTATAAAACAAACATTGAACCATCAAAGCTGTTACAACATTTTCCTCATTTGGAAATAATATGAGTCTTCAACGGCAACACTAGACGTGAACTTCATTTCACTTAGAACTGCATTGTTCTGCTTTCCACACCAACTTCGAAATGAAACAGACTATTCTGAGCGTACTGTGTAACTGCACTAGTGGTAAGACCTTTCTCGCTCAAAGCCGCAGGACTGCAGGACAATTGGCACGACACGGACATGATATAGCGATCACTAAATAATATTGCAATTGTTGGAATGGCGTCGTTTTATTCTGTTGGAAAATGGAACACAGTTTGATATTCTCGTTCAAGCGGAAACAGTAAACAATAGAAATAGTTCCTTTGTTGCATCTGAGGAATTCTAAAACCGAAGTGGGAACTATAAAGGAAGGTGAAACACCAGAGAATTGATTTTTTGGATTGACGTGGCTGTTACTTGATGGAAATCCATAGTTATGATACTGAGGTAAAAAACGATTAAAATTTCCAGTAGTACATTCGCTTGAAAAAGATACTGTGTATCGAAACATGTCGCAAAGACAATAAATTTTGTGGAAATTTTAATCGTTTTTTACCTTAGTGTCATACCAGAGAATTGAGCTGACAAAAAGAGCATGGACAGTTCGAGTTCTTGATGGAATGGAAAGAAAGACACTAAGTTTGTAACGTGGGTATACAGAAACCAGCAAGATCAATAAGGGACGATATGACAGCTATTTGTATATGGAACAATTACAAACATCATCTATGTAAACAATGCATGTTGACTATAATAAAGCAGCACAGATAGACATATTCTTTATTTCCTTAGGACAATAATAACATTATGCCTGAAACGTCAAAAAACACTTAAAACCACATACATATACATACTAAAACATAACACATAATACCCATACCCATACCCATAAGACCCATCTCACTGATTACCACATTTGCAAAATGTTTTGAAAAAGCCCTTAAAACAAGATTATCCAACTACCTAACCAAATATGATATAATCTCAAAATCTCAATTTGAATTTCGCGAAGGGCTATCTACTTATGATGCTATTTCTGCACTAACTGGAACAATTTACAAATTATTAGATGAAAGTAAACCAACACTCTGTGTGTTTCTAGACTTAGCAAAGGCCTTCGACACAGTGGATTATACACACATGTTGGAGGTCCTTGAAAATACAGGAATACGGGGGAAATCACTCGATCTTCTCCAGGATTACTTGAATGGCAGAGAGCAAATAGTGCGTATCCATAATCACTTAAGCACACCTAGAAATGTTGGCTATGGTATACCTCAAGGTACTGTACTTGGTCCCCTACTATTTTCTCTCTATATCAACGATATATTCTGATTAGAGACAAATGGAAACATAATAAGATTTGCTGACGATACAGCCATTTTATATACCGCCGAAACGTGGGAGGATCTGAAGAAGATAACAGAAAAAGATCTTATCAATATATTTGATTGGTTTCAACATGAAAAACTAACAGTCAACTTCGAAAAGACCAATTTTGTTCCGTTTACTAGTTACAAAAGCAAACTGCCAAATTACCAAACGCTAGATGTGAACAAAAACACTCAAAAAATCCAAATACATACTAAATATAACATTAAGTATCTAGGAGTAACAATCGATTCACATATGCGACTTACGACAGTTATACATATACAATGTGATCATTTACATTTATAAAAACAAACAAATACTCCAGCAGATCGAACATACTTACAATACTCGCATTAAATCAAGGGAAGTCGTGAAAACAAATCTCGCTAGAAAACAAATCGGACAAAAATCCTATACTTACCTTGGCGTTAAAATGTACAATGAATTACCAGAAATATACAAATTCTACATCCACCGTATAAACTCCCTCGAGCTAATAAAAAAGATAATAAAAGGCTACTTACATGTGACAGATAGACATGAAATACATTCAATTGTCGAAAATTGAATACTGCTGTCTATTTTTTCTGTAAATATATGTGTTAGTATGTATGCGTTTGAAAAAATATTTTTAAATTCTATAATAATTTTAAATCGTTATTGATATTTTACTTAAAGGATAAATTTAATTATTTCTTTGGGAAACATTCTGTACAACAGACGAGAAATATGACCCATGCGCAACCATTTGGTCCTAAATGGGTTTTCTCCATTTATTTGCAAATGACACCCAGAGTTTTATGCCATTATTGTAAACATTTTATTGTGAATAAAACTTATTATTGATACAAAAATATGTTATCACTGTACAGGACAATTCAAGAAATCTTGCACTGTATAAAAACTATTTTGCAGTAAAATTGTTTTAATGCGTGTTTTGAATATTTTGAGAGTCAAACTTGATTTGATATTTTCATTTTTGTTCGAAAATAGGAATGGAATATTCAAAAAATTAGTTGCGGAATTATCTGCGGCTGAAAGACAAACTTAAGTCGCTATTTTCACCGTTCAAGATAACGTCTTGGGGGGTATTCATTAAATAAATTAGATAGGGAGAATGTTATTCAAAAATATCACATCGGCAAATAGACTGATGTTTATGTTCGAACTCGGCTATTTACTAAACTGGTAATGCACTGCTAATTTTACTGTTATTTTACTGTTATTTTTACATTATTTTTTATGATTTCTTTCCCTTCAGGAACATAGGCTTGAGTTTAAAAACAGCTCACGCTGACACTCCGCCTTTCACTTAAACTGTTTGTACACTTGTTATTTTGTATTTTATGGTGAAAAAAGACGAATTATCATTATTATTGAGAACAAAAAGTATTTTACCCCTTCACCACACAAGTAATTTAATTCCTAGATGCGCATTTCGATAACAAAGTTACCTTCATCAGTAGGATTACTAAACTAACTATAAATAGGCATACCAGTCTTTTTTATATCAAATAATTAATTACCATGGGTTAATCTGTGTACTGGAAGGTACCCTACCTGATGGGTAGGTATAGCCCACCCAATAAACAATACCCCATAGGCACTTAATTATTCCTTTACTGGTATCAAGTCAAATAGTTTGGAATTTAATGGACCATTATCATTATTGAGCAAGGGTTTCGAGCCCCTTTTTCGAATAGCGATACTCTCATAGCAATCTAATTTTCTGTAATCATCAACAGGTTTTATTAATTTTAAATTTTGGATATTAATTTTGTGATGAGTCGACACACACTGGACAGTACCTCAACTATGGCTCCAATCACCCGAATTCCACGAAGAGGGGCACTGTAAGAACGTTGATGGAGAGAGCAATGTGTATTTGCAACAACCAGGAGTCACTGGATGCGGAAATAAATCACATAAAGAAAGACCTACGCCAAAACGGATAACCCGAGAAACTCATAGAGGAAGTTCAGAAACAACTCAAAAGGACCAAGACGGTCGAAAAACGATCACAAAACCCCATTCTTGTCCTTCCCTACATTAGGGGTATCTCCGAGAAGATTAAAAGGATCGGAAACAAATACAATATTGTTACAGACCTGAAATTTGATAAAGACTTCTCGAATTGTTCGATGAATTAGATGGAAAAATCTAGAAGCACTAACTTTTGTTCTGGATCAATCGTCGAACATTCTATTTGTGTTCTATTGATTTCTTAAGTTTTCTAGAACTTTATTTGTATATAAAAGCGATGCATTTGTTAGATAAAGGAAGTTAGTTAGGAAGTTACTCTGAGTTACCTTGGATACAAGTATTTTGACAGTGACTTGTATCACAGTGTTGTCAAGTAAAGTTTGAATAATAAAGGCGAGTTCATACCAGTGTTCACTTATTTTCGAACCCGAAGACGCAACAATTGGTGACAGCGGCGGAATAAGTGTTACTGAAGAAAGAAAAGTAAGGCAGTTTTCCAGTATTTGATGGTGAATACTCGTGCAAATAATTACGACGAGATGGCGACATCAGCAGATATCCTTGAGTTTTTAAAGGAACAAGAAGCCAAACGAAAACACGAACAAGAGGAACAAGAAGCCAAACGAAAACAAGAACAAGAGGAACAAGAAGCCAAACGAAAACAAGAACAAGAAGAGCTTCTACAACAATTCGAACTGAAAAGGAAACAAGAACAAGAGGAACAAGAAGCCAAACGAAAACAAGAACAAGAAGAGCTTCTACAACAATTCGAACTGAAAAGGAAACAAGAACAAGAGGAACAAGAAGTCAAACGAAAACAAGAACGAGAGGAACAGGAGGCACGGTTAGTCCAGCAGTTACAACAACATGTTGATCTTCTGCAACGTATTAGTCACAGTCAACAGTGCTTCCAGAATGAAATCACTGAAGAAGTACAAGAGGTCAGAGGAAAAGTCCAGGAGGTCAAAGGTGAAGTTCAAGAGGTCAAAGGTGAAGTTCAAGAAGTCAGAGGCGGAGTCCAGGGAGTCAACAGAAGGGTCCAAGACGTCGAAAATGAACTGTCCAAAATAGATGAACGGGTGGCACGAGAGGTGGACAAGAAATTCAACGAAGAAGTGGATAAGATCAAGGTGAGGCTGGAAACGTTACAACTTTCACACAAGCGTGCACCATCTGAGGAAATCTCCCCCACCAGCGAAAGGCCATCCTCACTGACAACTCCGATAAGGCCTACACAAGTGAAAATTTTGAAGCCTCCAACATTTGATGGACAATCCTCGTGGTCCATGTATAGACGTCAGTTTGAAGCGGCAGCAAACGCAAATGGCTGGTCCGAGGAAGAAATGGCCACCTCTCTAGTCCTGTGTCTACGAGGACAAGCATTGGACATCCTTCAGAACATCCCCGAGAGTAATCAGAAGGAATATTCTAGAATCGTTGAAGCTTTGGAAATCAGATATGGACAGCAATATCTCAAACAAGTATTTCAGAGCCAAATAAAGAGTCGATACCAAAAATCCAACGAAACCCTACAGGAGTATGGAGCCGACGTAGAGCGACTCATTAATTTGGCATACCCACAAGCACCGAAGGAGTTCGTAGAACAAATTGGGGTGCAGACTTTCATCGATGGTTTGAGAGATACTGACATGCAGCAAACCCTTCGACTAGGACGACTTCAAACCATAAGCGCAGCACTGATAGCATCTTTGGAGTTCGAGGCCGCGAAAAACGCATCAAGAAATACGAGGCCCAAGTTACGTGAAGTTAAATTCAACGAGGATTCTCCTACAAGCGAGGCGCTATTGAAGAAAATATTGGACTCCATAACAGCATTAAGCAACCAAGTGCCTTCCCCACAAGACAGGAAGAGGCGCTGTTATAACTGTGGGAAAAGCGGCCATCTACAGTGGAGTTGCTGGGAGAGATCGAGATCCAAAAGTCCAAGAAGAAAGAGGTCGTCATCAGCGAGCAACGAAGATAGATCGAGATCTCCGGGCCCAGGAACAGAGCAACGTGGGCGATATACCAAAGGAGCCTTCAGGAGATCGACCACGCCAGAAAGGAGACCTCAAACATCTGAAAGAGGACTTGCTCCCATCCAGGAAAAACGAGAATTAGTCGGCACTAGGGGGCGCGTGGCGACTTTCAGTGTTCAAAGCCCCAAGATCCATATATCGACATTGAAGAAAAATGATCAAAGTCTACTAATACAAGGCTATTTAGAAGATCAGAAATGCACCTTCACTATTGATACAGGAGCTTCGAGATCAGTCGTTCGCCCAGACCTCATACAAGAATCTGTGAAGCCGATGAAAAGGAATATGGTTTTGGAAACGGCAACGGGACAAACCGCACCAGTCATTGGGGAAACACTTGTACACATCCAGATAGGACCTATTACCATGGAACATTCTATGTTGGTTGCGGAAATAAGGGATGAATGTGTTTTGGGTCTGGACATCATGGAGAAAAACGACTTCATCCTTAACATCAGACAGAAAATTTTGCGGATTGGCAATGAAGAAATCTTCTTGAGCAGATACAATGAGAAAATCCAACCAATTAAGATTTATGTTGACGAAGACATCCACATTCCGAAAAACTCCGAAACCATCATCATGGCCAGAATGGATAAAGAACCTGGAGATTTGAGCACTGGAATAATTGAAAACGATGAATACCGCCAAGATGGAATTTTAATTGCCCGATGTCTTGTGAACACAGAACAACTAATTCCTGTCAGGGTTGCCAATACTTCGGAAAATAAAGTCCTTCTGAAGAAAAACGACCAATTGGGACTCTGCAAACCTGTCACTCGAGTTATCAATTGTGAAAACCACACTCAGGTACTGCGAAGAAATACCACTAACACCGATCAGAGAACAATAGACAAAATGATGGAATCCACGGAACATTTAACTATGGAGGAAAAGCGGAAGGCCAAAGAGTTTCTTCATAGCCATCGTAACATTTTCTCGACAGAGACTTCGACGGGACGTACCAGTCTAGTTCAACATCGCATCAACACCGGCGATGCCCGACCAATCCGACAGGCTCCGAGGAGATTACCGTTTGCCAAACAGAGAGAGGTAGCAGACATGATAAACAACATGATGGAGGATGACATAATTGAAGAAACCACAAGCCCATGGTCCTCACCGGTAGTATTGGTAACTAAAAAGGATGGATCAACCCGATTCTGCGTGGACTATCGTCGATTGAATGACGTAACGATGAAGGATAGCTACCCATTACCAAGAATCGATGATACACTAAACACATTATCCGGTTCCAAATGGTTTTCAACGTTGGATCTGAAAAGTGGGTATTGGCAAGTGGAAGTTCATCCTGATGATAGAGGAAAAACAGCGTTCTCTACCGGACAAGGGCTGTACCAATTCAAAGTGCTTCCGTTCGGATTATGCAATGCTCCCGCCACCTTTGAGAGACTTATGGAACTAGTATTGAGAGGTTTGACATGGAAAATTTGTCTAGTCTACTTGGATGACGTCATAGTAATGGGAAGGACATTTGACGAACACCTGAATAATTTGGAAGAAGTATTTTTGAGGTTAGAAAATGCTAACCTGCAACTGAACCCAAAGAAGTGTTATTTATTTCAAAAAGAAGTCAATTTTTTAGGCCATGTCATCTCGGCCGAAGGAATTAAGACCGATCCTGCTAAAATCGAGGCTGTTAGGAGTTGGCCACGTCCTAGGGATAAACATGAAGTAAGAAGTTTTCTGGGGCTATGTACCTACTACAGGAAGTTTGTTCAAGACTTTGGTAAAATTGCCAAGCCACTCCACCGCTTAACTGAGAACAACGTTCAGTTTGATTGGAGCCCTGATTGCCAACAGTCGTTCACTGAACTGAAGAAGAAATTGACAACTGCGCCTATTTTGGCTTACCCACGAGAACAAGGCACTTTCATTTTGGACTGTGATGCGTCTCAGCAAGGCATTGGATCAGTTTTATCCCAAGAACAGGATGGCGAAGAGAAAGTAATAGCCTACTTTAGTAAAACTCTAGGCAAAGCCGAAAAGAATTACTGCGTTACAAGAAAGGAGCTTCTATCGATAATCAAAGCCATTGAACATTTCCATACCTTCCTCTATGGCAGACGTTTTCTCGTAAGAACTGATCACAGCGCTTTGCAGTGGATAATGAACTTCAAGAAACCTGAGGGTCAGATTGCGAGATGGCTAGAGAGACTCCAACAATACGACTTCAAAGTTATTCATCGCAGTGGCAGGAAACACAGAAATGCAGACACATTATCAAGACGTCCATGCTTGGAACAGCAATGCCGATATTGCCAGAAACTCGAAAACAAAGAAGTCAATTTTTACAATGATGAACATTGCAAGGAAATTCTGCAAGTTACCACCGTAAGAGTCGAGTCTGAAGAATCTGATTTATGGACCACAGAAGATATGAGGAAGAATCAGAAGAAAGACAACAATTTAAAGTTAGTTCTAAGCTGGCTAAAAAATGGAGTTAGACCTGAGTGGCAGGAAGTATCCAAGTTTGGTGCAGTTGCCAAGGGATACTGGGCTCAATGGGATTCCCTATGTCTTCGTGATGGCCTATTGCATCGCAAATGGGAGAGCCCAGATGGAGCAACTGTGGTGTACCAACTGGTCCTGCCGAAAGCACTTACTAAAGATGTGCTCGAGCAACTTCATAGTAGTCGTGCAGGTGGACACTTCGGAATCAAGAGGACCCTTGCTAGAATTCGAGAACGATTCTATTGGATGAATTGTCGTCGTGATGTAGAAGAATGGTGCAGAAGATGTGACCTATGCTCTTCAAAGAAGGGACCCAAAACTAGAAGTCGAGGGAAAATGGCTCAGTATCTTTCTGGTGAACCATTCGAAAGAGTAGCAGTTGACATTCTTGGGCCGTTTCCTGTTACCGAGCAAGGAAATAAATACTTGATGGTAGCCATGGACTATTTCTCCAAGTGGCCTGAAGTTGTGCCCATTCCAAACCAGGAGGCAAAGACCGTTGCAAAGGCCTTCATAGAAAATGTAATAGCCAGACATGGAGTCCCACTAGAATTACATTCTGATCAAGGACGAAACTTCGAATCTGAATTATGGCAGGAAATGATGAACATTCTAGGTGTGAAGAAGACTCGTACCACAGCCCTACATCCACAATCAGATGGTATGGTTGAACGACATAATAAAACCATCAGTCAGTACCTGTCGATGTTCATCTCCAAAAATCAAAAGGATTGGGATGAGTTGGTACCACTATTTCTCCTATCCTATCGAAGTTCCCAGCATGAGTCCACCGGATATACTCCTTCAATGTTGATCACTGGGCGAGAAATGAAACTACCATGCGATCTGTTGTTTGGAATGCCACCCAGAAGTACAGAGGACAAACTCCTACCAGAATATGTCCAAGAGTTGCGAGAAAGACTGGACCAAGTTCATGAATTCTGTAGACGTCGTCTTCAAATCTTCAGTGATAAAATGAAAAAGAGGTTCGACAGGAAGAGTCCAGGGACTATGTTCGAGCCGGGTGATGCCGTTTGGCTATACCAACCTCAGAGAAAGAAAGGAAAATGCCCCAAGCTACAGAGAAATTGGACAGGACCCTATGTCATCATAAAGAAGATCAACGACTTGGTATACCGCATCCAGCTCAACCCAAGGAGTAAACCCAAAGTTGTTCACATCGAGAGGTTAGCAGAATACCGAGGCCACGATCCCCCAAATTGGTTCCAGAGGGACAGCCAAAATGGTGATGGTGTTATCCGGGACGGAATAACCTAAAGGAGAAGGCGGTGTTACAGACCTGAAATTTGATAAAGACTTCTCGAATTGTTCGATGAATTAGATGGAAAAATCTAGAAGCACTAACTTTTGTTCTGGATCAATCGTCGAACATTCTATTTGTGTTCTATTGATTTCTTAAGTTTTCTAGAACTTTATTTGTATATAAAAGCGATGCATTTGTTAGATAAAGGAAGTTAGTTAGGAAGTTACTCTGAGTTACCTTGGATACAAGTATTTTGACAGTGACTTGTATCACAGTGTTGTCAAGTAAAGTTTGAATAATAAAGGCGAGTTCATACCAGTGTTCACTTATTTTCGAACCCGAAGACGCAACAATATCAAGAGTTGCTTTCAATCCGGCAGTACTTTACGAAGTTTCCTCACCAAAACGAAACCAGAGAACGAAACAGAATCCAGCAAAAACTGTATTTACGAGGTCCCATGTGAATGTGGAGATTTCTATATCGGAGAGACCAAGCGGTCATTATCTGTAAGAATAGCTGAACACAAAAAGTGGACTCAACGGGGGGAAACATCTAAATCGGGAATAGCCGACCACGCGTGGACAGAGCACCATCGAATTCTTTGGGACGAGGCTAATGTTCTTCATAGAGAAGAACACTGGTTTAAACGCAAATTTATTGAAACCGCTTATATCGAGGTTAATCGTGCTTTCAGTCAACCGAGCGAGGAAATCAAAAACGTATGGAGGCCGCTAATGAACCGTTTTGGAGGGAGAATTAGCGCGAAAACACGCGCGCCACAAGACCGCGCGTAATTTACAACGTAATTACCGGCAGACCTATAAAACATAAACATAAAATTTCCGGCAATAATTCAAGCACTTGGGAGATTCCAAGTGAAAATTGCTATTATCTCGGAATTCTGGCTATTTAGGTATAGGAACATGATATATCAATTCGAAGGGAATTTAGTCATCTTTCAGCATATTTCATAATATATAGGATGTTCCATTTGAAAAAACGCACTTTCAACCCTTTTCGTATCTAGCAGTAAGATCATGAATTTTGAAGGACCCTGTATAACGCAGAACAAACTTCTCTATACAGAATCAATGTACAAGATCTTGATGAACTGAACACAAAATTGCAACTTCCTAAGAATCCAAATACCGCAGAAATAAACATTCAATTCGAGCTATGTTTTGGATTAAAACTATGGAAAATAACCAATATCTCAAAAACCGTTAGAGATAGGTATAGGGAAGTATGGGGCAGAAATAATCAGAAAGGAATGACAAGTTCAAAAATGCGGTAATATACAGGGTGACCATTTGAAATAACAAAGATGCTGCTTCTTTCTGGTATAAGCGGCAACGCTGCATTGCTGAAAATATTTTAGATCGATAGACAAAGAGCAACTGCTTGAGGAACCAAATTTTCGGAATGATCCTATGTCCCGTTCTCCGTAAACGTCTAAGGTACCATCGACCGTGACCCACCCTGTATAATACAGGCCAATATTCTTACCAGAGCATCCGAAGGAGAGAGCGTTTTGAGAATACACTAAAGTGAAGTTCTCGGAAGTTCGACCACCAAGGAAACGGCATGGCTAAGATATCTAAAAACCCTGGTGTATCGACTGATTCGATTTTTTTCAGATTATTTTGAAGACAAAACAATTGAATTTGTGGTGTGCTTCTGTAATTGGATCCATAGATGGCGTCCTCATAGGATTATGTCGTTGACAATACTAAAGGTGACTTTTCATGTACCTAAATTTGAAGAATCTTATAAAAAATGCTTTATTGGTAATTTTAGTTGGTTGCATTTCATAAAATTGAATAAAGTTTTCTGTTCATGAAAACTTACCCTAAGAAGGAAATCGACGCTGGCGATACACGAAAGTATTACAGATTTCATTTGTTTTCTCATTAGTCAAGTTGGCGAATGTCTCGCGTTTTATTGCACAGTTTTACAGATATGAGTCGCAGTATCAGGGTTTTTAGGCATCTGAGGCATGGCACTTCCTGAAATATGAGATTGACTATTTTTTAATGAGAAGTACCGAAAATCTCTTGAATGTAATAGAAAGTTCAACCACCAGAAGACGTGGTGGTAGAAATTCTAGAAAATTTCTGGAATATAAGAAAGACAATTATAGAATGTTCTCAAAGCTTCTAGAAAGTTAGAAAAAGGTTCTAGAATGTGCTGAGCAGGCGCGTATACAGCTTTACTCGATGAGGGAGGGGGTAATTCGTGGAGAGGGGGTGACAGAAATTCAAAAAGCGCCGCAGGCGAAATTATATTTTGGTTTGAAAAGCATAGTAGAAAAAACAAACAATGACACCTTCCAAATGAAAGAGAAAATGAGATCGAGTATTATGGAATGTATTAGAGGAAAACTAATTTAAAAAAATTACCAGATGCATTCTGAAACTGAATACATTCAACTTTTACATATGTAGGTAATTTGAAGCGAAGGCATATCAGGAAGGTATAGAAATCAAATCAATCAAGTACTCATGTGCGTAACAGAACTTGAAACTGATTACATTTAAATAGTTCACTTGAAGTAAAGCAAAATCAGGTATACAAATCAAGTGACACACATCAACCAGGTATCCAAGTTCCAAATCTAATAGATTAGAATTAGAATTAGATGTTCTCGTTACGTTGTACCTGTACGTTCGTTGACACGCTGCAGTTTTGGCATTTTTCAATTTTTATAAAGAAATAGATTAGATGATTAGATTCAGATAGTTATATACGCGTTGAGAGGATAAGATTCATTTTGTGAATCTTAGAGTTGATTGAAACACTGAATTTGTTTCCATCATGGGGGGGGGGGTTATTGCCCCAATTACCCCCCCCCTTGTATAAGCGCCTGGTGCTGAGAAGATACTCTACTGAAGCTCTCGACGCGACGCGATGTTTTGATATTTTCTGATTATTTATCTGTTGAAGGAAGTATTTTTATGAAATACAATTATTTCAATGAATTTGCTGCATTACTTTGCCAGTCACTGCATTTTGTATTTGTATAGTGATTACACTGATGTCTTCAGTAGAGCCTGGCTGGTCTGAGAAAGGTCAGTTCAAATCAAGTTCGACCCTGCTTGTATCAGAAAATTTGCATACCTATACACCAACATAAATCCTTACGGAAGTTTCAGATGTCTGGCAGTATCCTTCGACATCCAGCCATGCAGTTCCAAATTTATAATTGGAAATATAACCGGATATTGGGTCTTGTGAAACTGCTTGTACATACCTTCGTAACATTCCGTTAGGTGTATCAGATGAAAAACGGATGCATTATTTACCCAATTTCGCTTTATCGTTTGTTCTCTCCATTTCCAAGCTGTCGCAGATGATTGAGATCGAGGCATTTGCAATGTAGATTGGAAAAAGAAGGATTGCGTTCTCATCTTATATGGTAAGGGTCGGAAGATATTGGAAATATGAGGTAGAATACAAAATATTTGATGCTAAAAAAATGTTCAGTCAATTCAACCATACATGTCATTTTAAATAGGCAGGAAATATACAGGCTGATTCACGGTGATGGCACATTAGACGTTTCTGGTGAACCAGCCAACGGATCACTTTGAAAATTTAATGGAGGGCATATTCGAACATTCTCTAGCCAACTAAAATATTTTCGACAATGCTGTGTTGCCGCTTCTATTAGAAAGCAGTAGCAACTTTGATTTTTCAACTGGAACACTCTGTATATAATATTATTTTTGGAATCTCCAACAATTGCCCGACAACTTTTCTTGATATTTCTCTATACCTATCTGTTACCGTTTTCGAAATAAAAATTAATTTCAATTTTTTTCTTCGAAAATCATGACTTCTAAAAATGCCGATATCTTTTAGTTAAGAAGTACTATGATATCGAAATTTGGTTTGGAGTTAGGTGATACTTGGACACTTCCCACACGTTAGCCTAATCTCCGTTACTTCAATACAGGGTGGTAAAAAAATACAGTTTTTTCGTTTGCTTGAAAAAGTTGCTGAAATTTGATTATTTTAAACGGAACCCCCTGTATATTATTGAAAATTCAGAAAGCTGCTGAAATTTGCTTTCTTTCTATATATATCATACCTATACCTAACTAGTCAAGTTTCGGACTTATGAGCATTTATTTGTGAAAATGTCCCTTCAGAATGGTATTTCCATTCGGTATTTGGTAAGCAGGCCAGGATTACTATTTGACAGTAGCGTTGTGACATTCTCCTAATAATATCGACATTTTCGTCACTTCAGAAGTTGCAAATACCTTCAAAACGATGGAACAAAACTATTCAAACGAAGTTCTTATGAATTTGTTTATTATTTTTGGACAGTGTGATAAAATTATCAGCAGAACATGTAGAAAGTTCAATGAAATGTATCCGAATCTACCGCCAATGAACCTCAAGAAATTTATACGAATTCAGAAAAATTTCAATGCGGATCAACTTTAAAAGCACCAAGAAACTTTCCTCGACCCGTAACTTCTGAAGACCACCAGATTAATGTCTTAGCATATTTTCACGCATTTCCCGAGTCATCGATAAGAAGTGCTGAAGAAGATTTGGGTATAAAATATTCATCGGTTCAAAGAATCTTGCGAAGACATAAAATGCATGATTATAAATTTACCAAAATTCAAGCAATGAAGCCTCAAGACCCTCAACAGAGAGTAGAATTTTGTGAAATGTTGTTGACACGCATTCAAGAAGATCCACTTTTTTTAAATAAAATTATTTGGACTGATGAATCGAAATTTTCGAGAGAAGGGATTTTCAATAGAAAAAATCGTCATTATTGGTCCAGTGAAAATCCTCACGTCACAAAAGAAGCCGGATTTCAAGAAAAATTTAGTTTTAATGTCTTCTGCATGTTGATGGACAACAAAATGAGGTACGTGATATACGAGGAGTCATTAACATCCAGAATACTTTGAGAGAATACTGTAGAGAGTTTCGTGGATAATCTGCCACTCGAAGATTATCGAAACTGTTGGTACCAACTAGACGGAGCTCCTGCACATTGCACAAGAGAAGTGAGCGCAGAACTGGAAATACTTTTTGACGATCGGTGGATGAGGCGCTTGGGACCATGGAATTGGCCAGCGAGATCACCCGATCTTAATCCATTAGATTTTCATTTGTGGGGAATGTTTAAAGAAAAAGTTTACAAAATACCCGTGCGTTCGAGAGATGAATTGTTAGAAAGGATTGCCCAAACATTTGAAGATTTGGATCCCAATGAAATCAGATCTGCCACCACGAAAGCAGTCAACACCCGCATTTTAAAGTGCTTGGAAGTGAACGGCCAGCGATTCGAACATATTTTGAAATATTCCACATGATTGTTTTACTTTTTTATAATTATTCATATCAATATTTCCAATTTCAAGTTTCTTGGTGCTTTTTTAAAGTTTATCCAAACATATTGAAATTGTTCTAAATTCGTATAAATTTTTTGAGGTTCATTGGCGGTAGATTCGGATACATTTCATTGAACTTTCTACATGTTCTGCTGATAATTTTATCACACTGTCCAAAAATAATAAACAAATTCATAAGAACTTCGTTTGAATAGATTTGTTCCATCGTTTTGAAGGTATTTGCAACTTCTGAAGTGACGAAAATGTCGATATTATTAGGAGAATGTCACAACGCTACTGTCAAATAGTAATCATGGCCTGCTTACCAAATACCGAATGGAAATACCATTCTGAAGGGACATTTTCACAAATAAATGCTCATAATTCCGAAACTTGACTAGTTAGGTATAGGTATGATATACATAGAAAGAAAGCAAATTTCAGCAGCTTTCAGAATTTTCAATAATATACAGGGTGTTCCATTTAAAATAATCAAATTTCAGCAACTTTTTCAAGCAAACGAAAAAACTGTATTTTTTTACCACCCTGTATTGAAGGAACGGAGATTAGGCTAACGTGTGGGAAGTGTCCAAGTATCACCTAACTCCAAACCAAATTTCGATATCATAGTACTTCTTAACTAAAAGATATCGGCATTTTTAGAAGTCATGATTTTCGAAGAAAAAAATTTAAATTAATTTTTATTTCGAAAACGGTAACAGATAGGTATAGGGAAATATCAAGAAAAGTTGTCGGGCAATTGTTGGAGATTCCAAAAATAATATTATATACAGAGTGTTCTAGTTGAAAAATCAAAGTTGCTACTGCTTTCTAATAGAAGCGGCAACACCTCATTGTCAAAAATATTTTAGTTGGCTAGAGAATGTCCGAATATGACCTCCATTAAATTTTCAAAGTGATCCGTTGTCTGGTTCACCAGAAACGTCTAATGTGCCATCCACCGTGAATCAGCCTGTATTCAAGTAACTTTTCCAGGAAATCCTGGATTGCCGGACATAAGCTACCCCTATTTTTGTATCCTCATCATATTATCGTTGTGATAGTTGAACATGTGACGATATCTTCTTGAATATGCTACTCGACGGAAAATATATGGTTGCCTCAATTTCAATTGCTGAAAATGGTGGCAACCGTCGTCCAAAGTCGAGCACACGCGACATTTTTCAAATTAATCCAGTACGATTGCGTTTTGAGACGAATATCGATTCTAGCACCACCAAACTTGTTATGCTAGTAGTTGAAATCATGATTAACACGAAAAAAAAATGTTTACCAAAACTCCAGGGGTAGAACATATTTTTTTTTCGTTTAAAAATAAATAAATAGATTTTTCGTGAAGAATGGTTTCCGGGCTTTGAGGCCGTGGTCGGTTCACCTCCCTGGAGGCGGTTTCTTTGGATGTTTCGCTCATAACTGCGGTGAGCATCTTCAGCATAGGTTTAGTCTTCTCGAAGAACGACGTAAAACTGATGATTTTTGCTGTGATCTTGGAAAGTTTATGATTTACCGGAGAAACAACTCATGGTGAAAAACAATTTAACTTTTCACAAAAATGATACCTAGTAATTTCTTATGGAATGCGCTGGTTTTCTCAGAAAACGTGATTGAACGCCGACATCAAATTTCAGATTCACGCTTATCACCGCTGAAAGTTCTGGCGGAGTCGAATATTTGATTGGTCATAACTCTGTTAAAATGATCGGAGAAGGAAAAGGAAACGTTCATATCATTTCTGAAGACTCCTACCTTCTTATGCAAATACAATTTGCAAGTATTTGAGTACCTAAAATGTGTTTTGTCGCACTTCACGGAGATGTTTACGGATGATCATGAATAATTCAGTTAATATGGAATTATTATACTGAAGCAGCAACCCCCTCTTTGGACTATATGCAACAATTTTGAAGTAGTGTGACATGACCCAATTATGCATGCCAAAAAAACTTTGTTTTACTCCTGCCTCATATTCAACTTACCCATAAAACCGGCATTCTCTTCACTAAATGTTGAAAATAATCGCTTATTCATATCCTGCGTATATATTTAATAACACTGTTGTGAAGTGCAAAGAAACTGCCGGGATTATGGGTGAGTTGAAAACTGAGGCAGGACTGAAACCCATTGTTTTCTTTCGCATGTATAACTGAGACGTGTCTCACTAATTTAAAATCGTTGCATATGGTCTAAAGGGGGTACTGATTCCTGCTTCAGTATAATTATTTCATATTCATATCAACTAAAATATCCATGACTTTCGGATCCTCCGTAAATATCGTAGAAGGGTTATGTGAAGTGGGACAAAACAGATACTCACATGTTATATTTGCATGAGGAAGCAGAAGTCTTCAGGAGCGATATACACTTTTTCCTTTTCCCTCCACTATAATTTTTAGCAAAGTTATGACAAACCTAATTTTTGACTCTGCCTGAGCTAACAGTGGCGGGTTAGGCGTTAAACCACGTTTTCTGAGAAAACGAACGTATTTCATAAGGTATTACTGAAAATCATTCTTGTGGAGAATTGAATTATTTCTCAAGCTATCGAAATCGTTTTTTGATAATTCTTATATTTTCTGAAATAATAATAAAAAAAATTATATTTTTTTTAATGAAAAATTTTTTAGGTTCCACCCCTGATTTTTTAGTAAAAATTTATTTTTTGTACAACTGACATTAAAAATGACGTTTTTAATTCATTGACACATGAACTAAAAACTGACGTTTTCACAAAATCACTTTTAACACTAGTGTTAAAAGTACTTTTAACACTAGTGTTAAAAGTAAAATGACAGATGAGATGATGGATACTCAGTAATATAGATCTCTCTAATAGAAACACTTCAATCAGATATTATAATCAGAACACCTACTCAAGAGGAATCGTTTATAAAAGTTCACACATGTATTTGGTCGTTTGCGCAATTGATAATACTAATTCCTTTTGAAGTTACAAACGAAGTAGTATTTAGTCCAACTGTAGAATGTCCTTCATCACTGACAAATAATGACATTCATAAATAAAGTGCGTTGGGGTTTATTATATTTGAAGTATCTGTCAGTCAGCCTTGTAATCCAAAGATCGTGTGTTCGAATCCTTATGGATCTTATTTTTTTTTTGTTTTTTTCTTACTAGCAGTAACTGTTGAACAAAAAATTTTGTATGATACATTTGTTAAAAGTGATTTTATTTTGCTCGTGGGGTTGCTCCACTCGCTAACGCTCGTTTCGCAATATTCTCCACTCACAAAATAAAATGCCACTTTTAACACTTGTATCATAAATAACTATTTTTTAATAATGTATGATGTCGAATGTCATGTGTCGAGTTGTCATGTGTCGAGTTTCAGAGTGCTACAATTCAATCTTTACTTTTGGCTCGGGTTTGTCGTTACTGGATTGGGATATAATTGTAAAAATGAGACCGATCGCTAACATCTCTGCGGGATTCCAGAGCTTGGTATGCCAGATTGGGTGAGATGTATCAAAAATGAGATATACGAAACGACAAGATGACAGACGATTCAACTGAGTGATGAGTAGTTTCAATACACTGTATTTGTGTAACCTGAGAAAGGAACAATCATCTAGAACAATAATGATACCGAGAATAAAGTGAAAAGTCTTACACCATTATGCAATTACTAGTCGCATAATTATGGGTCAGTTTTTACAACGATGCACACCAAATTATATTCAAAGATAATTGCATTCTAGGCGTTACTTACAAATTAATTTGCTAGGTAGGTAATTATGAATTTCGGTGTTTTGGTTCATTAACGAAGAGTTATGGTATATTAATCGAACTATTTCGTCGGAGAACCATTTAGTTGATGAAGATTTCACTGCGGTATTTTCGGTTAAATTTTATGGACCTTCCGAAAGTAGAGACTGAGCTTCATGTGATAAAAGCATTAGAGACAGTAAGCTCCATACGAAAATGGCCATAAAAACAAAATTGCTCCAAGTTTCTCCATCAATATCTCATATTTGCTGAAAATGAAGCGTCGAAGTTGCAGGAGAAGATTGGATTAAATTATTAACGATCATTCAGCACAATACCAAATTAGCAGCTCACTAGGTTTTGGGTTTTAGTAGTTTACTTTTATGCAGTTCAACTTGAGCGAATTGATTTTCACAATTCAATTTATATCGTAATAGTAATTTTCCTAACAAGTGCGGAAAGACACTTTCCGCATGAGTTAGGAACAATACTTTTTCTACAAGCGTAGGAAACAAATTCATTTTTTCAATTATTTATTCATGCAAATGGAAACAACTAACAAGAGTAACATTTTCTGTCCACTAATTATTCGTAATATTTATTGTAAATGTACAATTTGATGCATTATGTAAATTTATAGCGGAAGCCAGCATATTTTTTGAAGATGGCTGATTTCCTGAAGAAGAAGGTAACTCGGGCAATACATTATCGAAAGAAATCGAATGTGCAGGCACAAGCATCAAATCGTCGCCGATCGATATAGACGTGGATGGTTCTAAAATGCACCCGGAAGACGATGTAGTGTTCAAATTGAGAATTTTGTTGGACATTTCTTTTTTTCGATTGGTGGAGTCTTCTAAATACCCCTCTGCAACTGAAGTCGATTTCCATCCTTCTAGGCGTTTGATATTAGTTATACCCACACCACAGTCAGCAAGTAAAGTGGCTGAGGAACGCCTGAAGCTGTGACCAGTGTAAAGCTCTGGATTTTGAAGGCGCAGATATACTGCTATTTCGGAGGGTATCTTTCCTATGGTATTGATTCCTACACATTGCACAGTACATTTTCCACTTTTGTAATACAAGAATAAACGACGGTGAGGAGTCTCTTTTGGACGTAAATGTACATAATTTCTGTATACGTTCAAAAAATAACCATCATTTGCTTCTTCAGATATCACGAAGGATCTAGAGGAATGATTTTTGGAATCCTTGATATTAACAATTATCAGGTTTTCTTTGTCGTCTATGTCGTCAATGGTGAGTTTTGTCAGCTCTTCTCGTCTGCAAGCACCAGCTAATCCAAAAATTGCTACTCACTTAATCATGAGGTATATGTCATCGTGTGCTTCAGTCATAAATTTTGAAACGTCTTCTTGAGTGAAGATTTTGGCCTTTTTCGGTCGAAAACCGACATTCTGTCTTTTAATCAATGCAATTATTTTGTAAAATTTGCTAATATCCAAATTTTGCTTTACTTTGAATACACTCTTCAACATTGAATATCTTGCCCATAAAGTATTCGGCTTCCATGTTTTAGACATTTCTAGACAATAAGCCAAGAATACTTCTTCTTTATTTGGTGTTTTCACTTTTTTATTGTTGCACCATTCAATAAAACTCGTGTATTGCTTCTTATACCTTTGTTTAGATTTCGTTGGCAATAACTCTAAGTTCGCATCTGTAGCTGCTTGCACGATTTCTTGTGGAAGTTTTTCATCAGATGAATAATCCATTGTGGCAATTTCACTGAATCGAAAATTTTATATAAGTAACGCTTTGTCTGTCACTCTGACAATTACAAACAAATTTGTGAATTGATCGGCATGACAACATCAATTGTTACCTACTCGTTATCAGATCAATCAAACAATGAAGTGATTTTCATAACAATACATTTTTATTTATCAATATTTGTTCATTTTTTCAATAAATAGTGCAAAATGATGGATGATTTTGAACAAACTCACTTAGTATTGCAACAAAAAAGCTTAAACTTTCATATTTTGTCACCCACCACTTATATTTTACGGGGATATCATATAAATGTTTTTCCCGCACTAGTGTGGGAAAAAATTTCCCGCACAACTGTGGGAAAATGACAAACTGAATTGCGTGCGGGTAGAGGGTGAATCACGCACGCTTGTAGGAAAACATCATTACAATACTTTATCTGAGATCTAAGATTATTATATTTCACAGGAGATGATGACAGATTTTAGGCGACGATTTTCTCGTTTATGCCTTTGAGAGTACTGTAAAATATGAAAGTTCTGATGAAAATGATGGAAAATTTGAGCGGTCCTCGCGTGGCTTTCATATGGAAAATTCAATTTTCATTTGCACAAAATCCTAACCTCACTTCGGCATTCGCAGAACTTATGTCCATATCTTTATGAACATTTCATGATGATAACTTTCTCATTTTCAATTGGCAGCAACAAGAAAATCACACAAATATTAAATTATTTTTTCTAAAACACATATTTTTTGTGCGAATGCGAAAATTAAATTTTTCAAATGAAAGCCACGTGGGTACCGCTTACAATTTCCATAATATTCATCAGCCTAGTTACTTTGGCAATAAAGTTCAGCAATATTTTTTATTTTTATTTTTTCAAGACCCTAGTAGATCACAGAATTGGTCAAAATAAGTATTTTTTTGGGGTTCTAGCACTGGTAATAATTTTTCACGTTTCCAGGGCCGGTTTCCGTCCTGCAATAAATCTTAACTTCCTTATTAGGAACTCTGCCAGTTTCATATTTCAGGGTAACAATCAGGATCGGTTGAGAGAAGAATCCACGTGTTCAGAATAATTTTTCCGGGCGTCCAGGGCCGGCTTCACTCCAGCAATAAATCCTAACTTCCTTATAAGGAACTCTGCCAGCTTCATATTTCGTGGTAACAATCAGGATCGGTTGAGAAAAGAATCCACGTGTTCGGAATAATTTTTCCGGGCGTCCAGGGCCGGCTTCACTCCAGCAATAAATCTGAACTTCCTCATAAGGAACTCTGCCAATTTCATATTTCAGAATAGAAATCAGGATCGGTTGAGAAAAGGATCCACGTGTTCAGCATAATTTTTCCGGGCGTCCAGGGCCAGCTTCACTCCAGAAATAAATCTTAACTTCCTTATTAGGAACTCTGCCAGTTTCATATGTCAGGGTAGGAATCAGGATCGGTTGAGAAAAGAATCCACGTGTTCAGAATAATTTTTCCTTCCGGACGTCCAGGGCCGGCTTCACTCCAGAAATAAATCTGAACTTCCTTATTAGGAACTCTGCCAGTTTCATATGTCAGGGTAGGAATCAGGATCGGTTGAGAAAAGAATCAACGTGTTCAGAATAATTTTTCCGGGCGTCCAGGGCCGGCTTCACTCCAGAAATAAATCCTAACTACCTTATAAGGAACTCTGCCAATTTCATATTTCAGAATAGAAATCAGGATCGGTTGAGAAAAGGATCCACGTGTTTTGAATAATTTTTCCGGGCGTCCAGGGCCGGCTTCACTCCAGAAATAAATCTTAACTTCCTTATTAGGAACTCTGCCAGTTTCATATGTCAGGGTAGGAATCAGGATCGGTTGAGTAAAGAATCCACGTGTTCAGAATAATTTTTCCGGGCGTCCAGGGCCGGCTTTACTCCAGAAATAAATCCTAACTACCTTATAAGGAACTCTGCCAGTTTCATATTTCGTGGTAACAATCAGGATCGGTTGAGAAAAGAATCCACGTGTTCGGAATAATTTTTCCGGGCATCCAGGGCCGGCTTTACTCCAGCAATAAATCTCAACTTCCTCATGAGGAACTCTGCCAGTTTCATATTTCAGAATAGGAATCAGGCAGAGTAAAGAATAAGGAAGTAAAGATTTATTGCAGGAGTGAAGCCGGCCCTGGACGCCTGGAAAAATTATTCTGAACATGTGGATTCTTTTCTCAACTGATCCTGATTGTTATCCTGATATATGAAACTGGCAGAGTTCCTAATAAGGAAGTTAAGATTTATTGCAGGAGTGAAACCGGCCCTGGAAACGTGAAAAATTATTACCAGTGCTAGAACCCCCAAAAAATACTCATTTTGACCAATTCTGTGATCTACTAGGAATATATATATATATATATATACTAATTTGTGAATACATTTTGAACAGTCACGAAAACGTCCCCTTATATATATATATATATATATAACTTTATTGCCAAAGTAACTAGGCTCTATTTTCGGTCATCTCAGAGGCATGAGCGTATAATAGGCGTGCCAAGAATCAACATACGCAAAGAACATGATTTTTCAAACTAACTAACGACAAGATCAATATAGTCGTGTTTTTCAAAATAGACCGTCAGATCATGGATAATGACAGATTTTGCTAACTCATTTTCTCTTTTCTGGTATGTTAAACACTGAGAATTATGTCAGTGTTGAGCTCAAGAAATAGAAATTTTGCGATCGTACGTGTACACGGCATATGGAAAATTAATTTCCTTTGTGCAGTTTTTTTTTAATATCTCTTTCAGTGCATTTTAACACATAAACAGGTACGAACAATCTAATAGTGAAAAACCAAAGCCATAAAGTTTGCACGTTCCTTAAGGGTAGAAATAAGGGCGCGTCTAACAATATTGAATACCTGCTGATAGTAATAATTATTTGGATTCGAAATTGCTGAAGGCTCTGGTATTTTCCACGAGTGGCAAAATACGCGCCTATATCATAGAAATGGTAGTTGAAAAAATTGTACAACAGAAACGCTTATTACAAATAATACACCCTAACCATCTCAGTTTTATTTGGAAAAGTAAATACCTGTTGATTCTTAAATAAAAAAAAGTATTCGATACAAATGGAAAGTACATACTCTAATGAAAGTTGTGTTCAAGGTACCAAAGTTAATAATGTACCAAATTATATTTGAATTCATTCGTGTAGAAGAGATCTGCTGAACAAAACATTCCTGAGATCCTGTTACAAGAGTTTCTTCAGTTCCTGAAGAAATAAAGTCACGATATTTGGGCAATGTTATCTTAGGTAGTAGCGTTAGGTTTTTCCAAAGGAGAAATCGTCTATAATTGTTCTCTTCAGGGTAATGTTATCACAGTAAAATAATTTGAAGAAAATTTTAATAGGATTCGTCTTTTCGACACTCAGTTGATCTGGTTCTTGTCATTATCTTGACGTATGCTTAAAATTCGCAAATCTTTTGACAAACAAACAAAAATTTAAAGAGCGTATCTCACCAACGGGTACTGCAAAATTACAAACAAAAATAAATTTTGAGAGATGCCCCTTCGTGTGCAAGGCTACGATATGGTCATTTTGGTCCGATTATATTCAAATTTGGAACATACGTGTTTTCGAAGTCGGAATTAGGAATTTCTGATCAAAATTCATAAATTCAAGATGGTGGCTCCAAAACGATGAACAAGTTTTGTAATTATGGTCATGAATATTTTGTTAAAATTCATAAATTGAAGATGTGGGCTTCAGGGTGGCTGAGGAGTATATAATTAGATGGCTTCCTCACTCAAAAGCTAGATAGCTTCACAAGAAAAAGGCCTTGTAATAACCATTCTTCATCAGAACTTTATACATCAATGCGCACTAATTGAAAAGCAATATAAATGCCTGGAGGATTTACTACAACAATAAAAATAATAGGATATAATAATTTTAGTGGTAGTACAGATAAAATGCACACATCGGAAGCCAAACGGAAGGCCATTTTTATTTTTATGATGTAGCCTGCAACAATCAACATGTTATACGAGGATATTTCATCATGTCCAGACACTTTAAATAGTCCGGTGGCAGGAAGGGTTTTCGTAGCCGATGAAGCCCGTCGGGAAATTATTCTCATGTATTTTGACCCGCTCAATTCGAATTTCGAGGGTGATAAGTTGTGAAAGCACCCGGAAAATTTTTATGGACGATTTTCCAAGGGAAATCTAAAAATCCATTTTTTCCAAAAACAAATAATGTCATAATATTTTGCATAAAATTCTCTACAAAAAAGGTATCTACAAGTTTTTCTTGAAAATGCACCGTTTTCCAGTAAAACGTGCTCGAAATTCGAAAAAAAATTTTCCTTTGAGTTTCTCGCTCTCTTTGTGGAATTCGGGTGATTAAAGCCGTAGTTGAGATACTGTCTTTTCCTGTAAACAGAGGTGAGGATACCAGTGTCTGTTCTTTCAGCTTCCACATCGTAAAACGATAGGATACTTTTAGTTTTCTTTTCCATCGTGAACTTGATTGGATCCCTCATGTTTTTATTTTTGAGAAGAAGTCCTTGTATCTTAGCTATGGTTTTGGTTACTACGGTTACATCGTCTGCAACCTTCAAACAATAATGATCACCATCATTAAAACAGTTATTTTCAGTGCTCTCTCATTCAGTCACATAATGATATTTTCAGGATCACCTTTTCCCAAATTATTCATATATGTCTCGACTATGAATAACAGAAGAGACATTTTTGAAAAAGTCATCCGTGTGGATTTTCCGGTACTGAATTTCCCGATACTTTTACCTTGCATGGAACCGGCATTTTCAGATTTACTCGCAATTAGCACCGATATACTCAAAATTTTATGCTGATTCCGAAAATGTATGATTTGAATATATTCGAATACACGGTTTACCATAAAACAAAGATAAATGTGCAACAAAATTTGTATCGCACGAATCCGGCATCCTAGCACACGAAACCACGTATAACACCTACAAGCGTTAGGCCAGCAAACGATAACATCGTTTTGTAGGAAATTTTCTTAGCTTTCTTTTTATATACCTATGTATCCAACAAATGTGTCTCGTTATGGTCGCAAAATGCGAAAAATGTAAAAGGTGCACTAGGATCCGGCATCCTAATTCCTAGCACATAAAACCGCCTACGAAAAATACTTCGACAAGTTCTAGAATTTTTTCAATATTTTTCTCGTATTTTACGCCATCAATCCAACATGACACAGTATTCGAAAAATGATAAATGATAAATTTAAAAATCGGTCCAACTCAAAGTGCATATGTTCGTAAAAACGCCCACCAAATCTATGCGTGACTAGCAATCGATTTCAAATTCAATCAACGTATAGGAAAAAGATTGATTTCAACGAATATAACACAGAAAAAAATTAGAAAAATTTTTGGCGTGAAAATGGCACCTGCAACCTCTAGATAACATTTTCATCCAACGACCGAATCGAGATAGAGCAATTCTGCAAACGCCAATCGATTCAGCATGCTGAAATTAGTGTATTCTGTGATTTTCGAGTCGATCGGCACAAAATGAATTTTCAGCCGAAAAAACATCAAAGGGTTAGTACCTTAAAAATAGCCAAAAATCCAAAGTCATCAGATTCACTCGCAATCAGCACCGATATACTCAAAATTTTATGCTGATTCCGAAAATGTATGATTTGAATATATTCGAATACACGGTCTACCATATCCTAGCACACGAAACCACTTATAACACCTACAAGCGAACTGTTAGGCCAGCAAACGATAACATCGTTTTGTAGGAAATTTTCTTAGCTTTCTTTTTATATACCTATGTATTAAACGAACGTGTCTCGTTATGGTCGCAAAATGCGATAAAAGTAAAAGGTGCGCTAGGATCCGGCATCCTAGCACATAAAACCATCAACGAAAAATACTTCCAAGAATATTTTCAATATTTTTCCCGTATTCTACGCCATCATTTTAATAGTCATTTTTGGCTTGGGGGGGGGGGGGGGGCTGCCCCAAAGCCCCCCCCCCCCCTCCCAGTGGCTGGTACGTAATCATGTATATTGTAAAATCTAGCATAACAGTACAGATAGATCAGAAGTACTGTGAAAATGTTCTAACTGAAAAGAAAAGAAAACATCTGAAAGTGAAAATTTGCATTTTCATTCAGATAGTTGATTTTTTTAATTTTCTCTAAATTTCATTGAAAAAAAATCATTAAATAAATTAGATAAGGAGAATGTTTTTAAAAAATATCACTCACAGAAATCGTTTATTTCATTGAAGCAAGGTTCGTCTCTTTCGCATTTAATTCCCAATACATTTTGGTCGACGAAAATCTATTTCGCTTTGCCAAGCTAGCATTTCCTCTAATTGGGTGTATACCTGTTGGAAATAAAGAGCTATCTATCTATCTATCTATCTATCTCTTCAGGAGGATTGATATAGGATTTGAAAAAAACAGGCTCTTCAGAAGCATACACATCCGGGATGGATATGAGAGAAACATTTCTTCTGCGGTGACTGAAAGTAATTTTTGGACACAGACCTATCATGAGCATTGCATTTTGATTTTAGTTCGAAATTATGAATAGGACATTCATAAAATCTGTTGTGAAATTATCTGCGACAGATTTTATGACAGGTCTATGTCAAAAAATAACTTTCAAAGTGTCCTATTTCAAAGTGTCATATTTCAAAGAAATATTTCCCTCATATCCATCCCTGATGTGTATGCTTCTGAAGAGCCTGTTTTTTTTTCCAATCCTATATCAATCCTCCTGAATATTTTCGTCGACCAAAATGTATTGGGGATTAAATGCGAGAGAAGCGACCTTGCTTCAATGAAATGAACTATTTCTGTGAGTGATATTTTTTTTAATAACATTCGCCTTATCTAATTTATTTAATGATTTTTTCAAGGAAAACTAGAAAGAATTAAAGAAGTCAGCTATATAATGAAAATGCAAATTTTCACTTTCAGATTTTTTCTTTCCTTTTCAGTTAGAGTCTTTTCACAATATCTATCAGATGTAGTTCAATGTCCAGCGTGGCTTGTGCCGGGGAAGTAGTTGTTTTCTGTTAGTTATTACAAATGAATCAGATTTTTCATTTTTCTATTTTCATGGAGAATGTTCCCCTTTTCAAGATGAGTTACATTTGAAGCACATCTATGATCTATGAGGTGTGAGTTTTGAACATTTAAAAGATATCTGTTCTTCTTGCTGAATATTTCTAGACGTACTATTATGATTAATGTTTCAAACGAAATACATATGTTTTTGTTGAATATGCATCTGTTGAAACAGAAACTTATAAATATGTGATTGGATTTAGGAATATTCCATTTATTCATTTTACTTTGATGTGTGTAAATGAAAAAAATTTAGATTTAGAAAATATTAAAGACATCAGAGTTAGTAAACATGGCAATCTGTTGAATGTGTCAAAACTAATATTATGGTTAATCTTTTGGAACATCCTAACAGAATAAAATTTGAAAAGGTTTATATATATTTAAGTCCTTATTTCAACATCATTTCAAGAACACTGCTATGTTGACTCTCCTCAATGGATTCTCTAATACTATAGTTTTATTTCATTGGTTAGAACTATAGACCATTTGATTTAATTGAAAGTCATTATTACTGATGATTTCTCAAATGAAGTCACTAGGGGTAACTGACACTAGGGGTAGAATATGCTCTCGGTAAAATCACCCCTTCTCCATTGTGTGTACTGATTCTCTCAAATCCTGACGTACTTTGATTTCTACCCTACTCCAGCCTGAAGTTATCTCGGTTGATACGAGCGACTCGTGTTCAGGGACTCAAACTCTTCAACCCCCCTTAATTTCCAGATTTCCTTCCAAACGATAAATTATACCCTCGAGACTATAAAGTCTGTTGCGTATTTAACGTTAAGCTACGCGTATGCGAAAGGCTCCACTAATCTTTCGGAGCCATTTGCTTGCTATGTTCACAAAGTGCTATTCAGATGTCGTTTTCACCTTTCCGACTCGAATGGCCCTTGTGTTTCGTTCCTTTTTGACGTGGAAACTCAACGAGATAATGTGCCTCGTGTATGAATGCTTTGCATGAAAGACCGACTTTACGTGAAGTGCAGAATTACAGAGTAGCAGCTATTTGATCTGCATATAAAAGTTCCAGATCGCGTTTATTTTGATGCATGCAATCCATTTGGAACCGAATTGGATGAATATACTTCGAATAGACGGGTTCTACAACAAACAGAAACCCACTTGTCACAGTCTTCTATAGGATATTAGGTTCTTGATTTGAAAGAAATAAACTTGCAAATAAATAACGAAAAAAATGAAATTGTAACGTCTATTAAATACCTTGGATTTCAGTTAGATAATGTATTACACTTTGGTAATCATTTCGATTATGTATGAAGATATCCAAAAAACTTTATTTTTTTGCAAGAATTTCCAAAAATCTATCCACCCAGACCAAAACTACTACATATAATGCAATTATTCAACCGCATTTTGACTACAAAAACTTTAAAATCGTAGAATGCGTATAGTTCTGAAAACGAATAGATACACAGAGATACGAGTAATGTTACAAACATTGCAGTGGCTATCAGTTTCTATGCGGTTGTATTACATGACAATGATTTTTATTTATAAAATACTTAATAACTTTGCACCTTCATACTTCTGTGAATTTATCAATTTGAATTTATACAGGGTGTTCCTTAAAGACATGCTAATATTTGAGGGGGTGATTCTTTGAATTATTTTAAGGAAAAAACTTTTTATAAACGTATGTCCTAAAAGTCCTAACTTTTGAGATACAGGGTGATAAAGTTTTGAAAAAAAAACAGTTTTTTAATAATAACTGAGATAATATTGTAGACGTTTTTATAAAATTTGGTACATGTCTTCTATGCATCAAGGTGCATTTTTTAATGCACAAACATTTTCATTTTCTCAACCAGTGGCGTCCGTACGGGTTTTGCATTGAATATTTTTAGAGAAAAAAATACTACGCCACTGCTTTCTCCTGAAAAAAAAAACTTTTGAGATCCTCATTTATTTTTGAGCAAATTTGATCTCTTGAGTTTTCTTTGTCCGCCGCATGGTTTTCGCTTACAAAAATAAAAATCGTTTTACTTCATGAAATGATTGTGCATCGACTTAAAGCAAATAAAGGGATCAGATTTGTTCCAAAATGAATGAGAATCAAAAAAATATGGATTTCAGCTTGTACAAAAACGAATTTTATTTTATTTTATAAAAGTAAGTTTAAATGAACGGATCAAATTCATTAATTATTGACGATACTAACACTGATTATAAAAATTGTTGGAAATGGCCACCTTCACTTAATAGGCATGCTTCCGCCCGTCTACGCATGGAATTACGCACACGTTGAAATATTCCCGGCGTATTTCGAATAGTTTCAGACGAGGCAACTATTCGCTCTCTTAAATCTTCTAAAGTATTAACGGGAGTTTTATACACTAGAGTTTTAAGGTGCCCCCATAAAAAGAAATCTAAACTGTTGAGATCAGGGGATCTTGCTGGCCATTGCTGAGGTCCTCTGCGACCTATCCAACGATTATGATAAACTGTATTTAAATGGTTTCGGACAATTACACTGAAATGAGCAGGGGCTCCATCGTGCATGTACCATATTCGATTCCTTAACGCAATTGGTACATCTTCAAGCAACCCATTTAGTTCTTCTTCGAGAAAGTGTAAATAAGACCGACCATCAAGGCGTCCTGGTAGAAAAAATGGGCCTATTAGATAATCACCAATAATTCCTGCCCATACATTAACCGAAAATTGGTGTTGAAAATGGGTTTCGGTTATGGTATGGGGGTTTTCTTGTGCCCACATATGATTGTTATGGAAATTTTGAATAGCATTCCGAGAAAAATTTGCTTCGTCTGTGAACAAAATTTGTGACTCAAACTGCGGATTTAGTGCAATACTCTGAAGATACCACTGGCAGAAGTTCACACGCTGTGGAAAATCTCTAGGGAGTCATGCCTGTACTCGTAAAATATGGTATGGGTATAACAAAAAATCAACCAAAATACGCCAAACAATTTGATGACAAATATTCAGAGTTCTAGCGATCTTCCTCGTACTCGTCTCAGGATGTTCTTCGATTTCTTGCAGAACGGCTTCCTCAATTTCAAGAGTTCTGACGCTTAGAGGTCTACCTTCCGAAGTACCTTTCTTGAAACTACCAGTTTCCCTAAGTCGTCGATGAATATTTGAAAAGGTACGGCTATCTGTTAAGGCACGATTAGGATATCTTTCCTGATAAATGCGTCTGGCTTCTGTTGCATTACCATCAGCGAGGCCATATACGTAATGCATTGCCGCCATTTCTGCATTCGTGTAATTCACCATATTTACCGATATTCAGAAAAACGGCGGACAACCAAAATAACTTCAATAACACACTTAAAAATCAAGTAAATAATTGTGCGCTTCGCTATTCCTATAGCTTTTTCAAACACAAAATGGTATTCATAACTAGTGAAAACACAATATTTATAGTGATTTGAAGAACAAAATGCTATTAATTACAGATAGGTAGCTGAATTAATATCGTAAATCCATTCAGGTAATAATTCAAGCACTTGGGAGATTATAAGTGAAAAGATTAAGAAGTGGTGAAAAGATTTGCTTTCAGTCGATGCACAAACATTTCCACACCGCATCAGATTTTTGACGAATTGATCCTGAAATGAAACGATTTTTATTTTTTTAAGCGAAAACCATGTGGCGGACAAAGAAAACTCAGGAGATCAAATTTGCTCAAAAATGAATGAGGATCTCAAAAATATTTTTTTTTTCAGGAGAAAGCAGTGGCGTAGTATTTTTTTCTCCAAAAATATTCAATGCAAAACCCGTACGGACGCCACTGGTTGAGAAAATGAAAATGTTTGTGCATTAAAAAATGCACCTTGATGCATAGAAGACATGTATCAAATTTTATAAAAACGTCTACAATATTATCTCAGTTATTATTAAAAAACTTTTTTTTTCAAAACTTTATCACCCTGTATCTCAAAAGTTAGGACTTTTAGGACGTTTATAGAAAGTTTTTTCCTTAAAATAAGTCAAAGAATCACCCCCTCAAATATTAGCATGTCTTTAAGGAACACCCTGTATATTGATAATTATGCCACAAAAAACAATTCTAATTTGCATGTATGTAGAACAAATACGAGAAGTTCCATGAATTCTATGTATTTTAAAGGCTTTGTTTGATACATACAATAAATTACCATCCATAGTTAAATCTAGTCCATCATTGAGAATTTTTAAAAAACATTTAAAGGAATATATTCAAAACATAAGATAGCATATAAGTTTTTTAACGTTTCTTTAAGATTTTTTAGTGTACGTTTTCATTTTATAGTTATTTATTTATACGTAAATGTACTTCTTATTATTTGTATTATATTAGGGTAACCTATTTTCAATAAAGATTATGTATTACCTATCAATTGAATACTAAAGAACGTTTCTAAATGGATTTGAAACCCTTCTTCTGTATTCTTTTGATGAAAAGCCTATTTCTAGCACAGTAACAGGATTAGTTTGACAAAAGAGGAGAAGGTTTCCAATGAGTTCCGTGTCCTACTTTGTGAAAATTGAAAGAAAATCCGATTCTGAAAGTTTTCCGACGCTTTTTCGGCTGGAACTTGAACAAAAAAGGTGTTTTTTAATTTTTTCCAAAAATTAAAGGTTTTTTCTGAAATTACTTTGGGGCGTCATAACAACGCTCGTGTCGGAAACGATCACGTTTTTGAATAAGAGAGGATGTTTTCAAAGTTGAAACTGGCATAGCTCAGGCTCTGCTGAACGGATTTTGATAAATCAAACGGGGGATTGAAGGGTAAGACTTGAACTTTCAGAGTCCTGGATATACAGTGACCGCCAAAAAGTATGTACTATATGGGAAACAAGTTTATTATTAGAGTATTCAAAAAAAGATTCTTGGGAAAAGTTTATGCATGTCCAATAACCTAAAAATCGATTTTGACACATTTCACGTGATCGCTGGTATGGCGACAAATTGAAAAAAAAAATACTATGAATAGGCAAAAAGTCGAGTAAAATGGCAGGATATCGAAAAAAGTAATTTGAAAAAGTTGCTTGGAATTCAATTTTACACAAATATACAAAGTTTGACAAAAAAATGTGAGAAAATTAAAAATAACAATTTTTTAAAAATATTTTTCTAGCTTTATAAAAATATCAAATTATTTTCTGATGAATAGCTCGATCATACTGAAATATTTGTATTCCAATGATAATAACAAAACTTTCT
Source organism: Chrysolina haemoptera (assembly GCA_958298965.1). Lineage (NCBI taxonomy): Eukaryota > Metazoa > Arthropoda > Insecta > Coleoptera > Chrysomelidae > Chrysolina > Chrysolina haemoptera. The sequence goes on along the minus strand of OY282586.1, from coordinate 53,518,147 downwards.
TATTGTCACCACACCAGTGAGCCCTAAATAAAAAAAATTATTTTGTCAGAACCCTTGCTGTTACAACAGTGGTTCGTATCTAACAGTTATATTAGAATTCCACGATTATTGTGATGATAGAGAAATCCAACAATATCGTGTTTTTCCGATTGTAATCAATTTTTTATGATAATCGTGCTCGAACGTTTGACTTCGCACATAATATTAAAAATGGTGCGTCAAATTAAAGAGGCTAGAGTTTTCAACATTGCATGCGAAGTGAAACACTCTGGCACGACTATCATCGAAACTGGATTATAATCTAGAAAACACCATGTTTCTGTAGTGTCATGTCATCACAATGGTCGTGGAATTCCAATATAACTCTTAGATACGAACCAATGTAACAGCCAGGGTTTTGACAAAATCCAATTTTTTAAATTTAGTGCTCACTGGTGTGGAGAAAATGAGAAAATTTTGTCATTCTCACTGAAATACAAATGTTTCAGTATGGTCAAGCTATTCATAAGATAATAATTTGATATTTCCATACAGATAGCAAAATATCTAAAAAAAATAGCTATTTTCAATTTTCTCTCATTATTTTCTCAAACTCTGTACATGTAAATAAAATTCAATTCTAAACAACTTTTTTAAATAATTTTTTTCAATATCTTGCCATTTTACCCGCCTATTTGTAGTACATTTTTCAATTTGCCGCGATACCAGCGATCACGTGTGACATGTGTCAAAATCGATTTTTAGGTTATCGGGCATGCAAAACTTTTTCCCAGAATATTTTTTCCAGTACTCTAATAATAAACTTTTTTTCCACATGGTACATACTTTTTGGCAGTCACTGTATAACACAAGACAAAACACGAGCGAACATTTCATTAAGTCTATTTCGTGCATTCTTTCTCGAAAATATTTGGAAGGAATGTCCCTATGAATCTCTCATTTAATTTTCGTGACCAAAGCAAAATACCATCAAATTATAATCAAGGTTATAACTTTCTTCCGCCATGACCCTTGAGCGCTTTCGTCGAATCAGCCACCACAAATCTTAATATGTAGCGAAGTTACTTCGATAAAAGTTCAGCCATTAAAGTCCGAGAAGTTGGATGAAAGAAAGTGCCATACCATGAATCCGTTGAATGTTGAAAAACTAGAGTCAGTTTATAATAATTCATTGGTTTAGAATAGAGTGGAGAAAGATTTGGAAGCAACATGGAATTAATGATAAAGTCGAGTTGGGTATGTGGGATCGCGATTGAGAACTTTTGAACTTCAAACCTCGATAACTTTTGGGAGTGTTGTGATATAAGTTTGCAAATTTTATGATAAAGATTTCTTTTATGTAGCAACAAAATGAAGGGTTTTCAGCAGTGAGTTTCTGTACATTTTTATGAGATATGTTTACCTACATTATTTCTTTAAATGACTGGAAATGCTCATTGATGAATATTGACTTCTTTCAGTTGGTCCTACGATAACTTCAGAATACAATAAGAAAATTAGCAACATAGCCATCTTTAGGAAGCACAGAAAGCACTCTGAGTAGAGCTTTGACTTCATCTAGAGCTTACTTGATGAAAAGACATACTATAATGAAATGAAAATAGATTATATTTAGTTCCAGTGCCTCTTCAACTTCTTTTTCTTCTTTTATTTCAATCACTCGTCGTTAATATATCAGCATAAAAGCAGATAAATGAATATTTGAAATCTTAGGTGTGAACAAAATTCAAGAAATGAAAATACCCAAACATCAAAACCTCGTAAATGTTTCGCTCAACACCCAGGCGGCCAGGATTCGATCCCCACCGCCATCACGGAGCTGAAGTGGTTCGGATTCCAGTTTTTGAGCTGTAGGTCCCGGGTCTCCCTTACTCTCACAAGCTCTACTTCTGAGGGGTTTTCTCCAAAAACCTGGGAGATTCATAATACCAAATTTTCTTAAAATTTTTTTTCAAAAAATTCTCAAGACCAATAGCTTAAAAAAATTGACGTAGCATAAGAGCAAATTCATTTCATTACAGCTTCACATCAACTTGACCTGTCGATGTTACTTCTAGCCGACCAAAGAATTTATAATTTCATGTTGATGAAGTAGTAATATTGAAAGCAATAATGATGATAACTTGGTCTCGTTTTCGACACTGAACGAGGTGACCCAAACTCTGTCACCGAGTTGGAGACCGTTTAGCAAAAAGCTCACATTGAAGCTGCGGAGACTGAGGTCCTCCTGCAGCTGCATAAGAATAAGCCAATGCATGGGGTCTTCTTTGAGAACATTGAAGACCTGAAGTCGGAGACCGAGGGATTCATGATGGGATGGAATTCGTGGTTGGATGAAAGAGAAAGGTCTGATTGTGAAAGAGCAAGGTCTGATTGTGAAAGAGCAAGGTCTGATTGTGAAAGAGCAAGGTCTGATTGTGAAAGAGCAAGGTCTGATTGTGAAAGAGTAGGGTCTGATTGTGAAAGAGCAAGGTCTGATTGTGAAAGAGCAAGGTCTGATTGTGAAAGAGCAAGGTCTGATTGTGAAAGAGTAGGGTCTGATTGTGAAAGAGCAAGGTCTGATTGTGAAAGAGCAAGGTCTGATTGTGAAAGAGCAAGGTCTGATTGTGAAAGAGCAAGGTCTGATTGTGAAAGAGCAAGGTCTGATTGTGAAAGAGCAAGGTCTGATTGTGAAAGAGCAAGGTCTGATTGTGAAAGAGCAAGGTCTGATTGTGAAAGAGCAAGGTCTGATTGTGAAAGAGCAAGGTCTGATTGTGAAAGAGCAAGGTCTGATTGTGAAAGAGCAAGGTCTGATTGTGAAAGAGTAGGGTCTGATTGTGAAAGAGCAAGGTCTGATTGTGAAAGAGCAAGGTCTGATTGTGAAAGAGCAAGGTCTGATTGTGAAAGAGCAAGGTCTGATTGTGAAAGAGCAAGGTCTGATTGTGAAAGAGTAGGGTCTGATTGTGAAAGAGCAAGGTCTGATTGTGAAAGAGCAAGGTCTGATTGTGAAAGAGCAAGGTCTGATTGTGAAAGAGCAAGGTCTGATTGTGAAAGAGCAAGGTCTGATTGTGAAAGAGTAGGGTCTGATTGTGAAAAAGCAAGGTCTGATTGTGAAAGAGCAAGGTCTGATTGTGAAAGAGCAAGGTCTGATTGTGAAAGAGCAAGGTCTGATTGTGAAAGAGCAAGGTCTGATTGTGAAAGAGTAGGGTCTGATTGTGAAAGAGCAAGGTCTGATTGTGAAAGAGCAATGTCTGATTGTGAAAGAGCAAGGTCTGATTGTGAAAGAGCAAGGTCTGATTGTGAAAGAGTAGGGTCTGATTGTGAAAGAGCAAGGTCTGATTGTGAAAGAGCAAGGTCTGATTGTGAAAGAGCAAGGTCTGATTGTGAAAGAGTAAGTCTGATTGTGAAAGAGCAAGGTCTGATTGTGAAAGAGCAAGGTCTGATTGTGAAAGAGCAAGGTCTGATTGTGAAAGAGCAAGGTCTGATTGTGAAAGAGCAAGGTCTGATTGTGAAAGAGCAAGGTCTGATTGTGAAAGAGCAAGGTCTGATTGTGAAAGAGCAAGGTCTGATTGTGAAAGAGTAAGTCTGATTGTGAAAGAGCAAGGTCTGATTGTGAAAGAGCAAGGTCTGATTGTGAAAGAGCAAGGTCTGATTGTGAAAGAGCAAGGTCTGATTGTGAAAGAGCAAGGTCTGATTGTAAAAGAGCAAGGTCTGATTGTGAAAGAGCAAGGTCTGATTGTGAAAGAGCAAGGTCTGATTGTGAAAGAGCAAGGTCTGATTGTGAAAGAGCAAGGTCTGATTGTGAAAGAGTAGGGTCTGATTGTGAAAGAGCAAGGTCTGATTGTGAAAGAGCAAGGTCTGATTGTGAAAGAGCAAGGTCTGATTGTGAAAGAGTAGGGTCTGATTGTGAAAGAGCAAGGTCTGATTGTGAAAGAGTAGGGTCTGATTGTGAAAGAGCAAGGTCTGATTGTGAAAGAGCAAGGTCTGATTGTGAAAGAGCAAGGTCTGATTGTGAAAGAGCAAGGTCTGATTGTGAAAGAGTAGGGTCTGATTGTGAAAGAGCAAGGTCTGATTGTGAAAGAGCAAGGTCTGATTGTGAAAGAGCAAGGTCTGATTGTGAAAGAGTAGGGTCTGATTGTGAAAGAGCAAGGTCTGATTGTGAAAGAGCAAGGTCTGATTGTGAAAGAGCAAGGTCTGATTGTGAAAGAGCAAGGTCTGATTGTGAAAGAGCAAGGTCTGATTGTGAAAGAGCAAGGTCTGATTGTGAAAGAGCAAGGTCTGATTGTGAAAGAGTAAGTCTGATTGTGAAAGAGCAAGGTCTGATTGTGAAAGAGCAAGGTCTGATTGTGAAAGAGCAAGGTCTGATTGTGAAAGAGCAAGGTCTGATTGTGAAAGAGCAAGGTCTGATTGTGAAAGAGCAAGGTCTGATTGTGAAAGAGCAAAGTCTGATTGTGAAAGAGCAAGGTCTGATTGTGAAAGAGCAAGGTCTGATTGTGAAAGAGTAGGGTCTGATTGTGAAAGAGCAAGGTCTGATTGTGAAAGAGCAAGGTCTGATTGTGAAAGAGCAAGGTCTGATTGTGAAAGAGCAAGGTCTGATTGTGAAAGAGTAAGTCTGATTGTGAAAGAGCAAGGTCTGATTGTGAAAGAGCAACTGACCCGCAGCTGAAAATGCTGGAATGAATAAGAAAAGGAAATACAAAGCTCTTTCGAACGTTTATCATTTTATTCCAATCGATGCGGAGACCTTGGGACCATTTGGACCAAATGCCAATAAATTTGTTAAAGATAGACGGCTGGTAGAGGGTATAGGAAATGAAAAGGAGGGTCAGTGGTTCAAGGAACGGCTATCCATTTGTATCCAGAGGGGAAGCGTATTTAGCGTCCTTAGAACATATACCCCAAATTAATATTTTTTTCTGTGACGTAAAAAAAGTTTGAGATTTTATCTGCAAAAGCTGATCTCGCACGCATTCGATGTTCAGCTCGGGGCTCTAACCCAACCTCCTACCTTCATCATTCAACCTAACCTAACCTAATCAGCATTTATTCTTAAGTTCGAAAAAAGCTGATAAAATGAAGAAAAGATGCCTAACTTTGAACCACATGCCTATGGCTTAGTAAGCCGCAATCCTACCGATGCGGCTATGAACCATGAAATGGTTGTTCATAAGAGAAAATGTGAAAGATCTCGAAAACCGAAAGGTCTTAAGCTGTAGACATTTGATTTTTTCCACTATTGAATCGTTTTTCCCGTCACAGAAAAAAAATAGTATATTTTACATGGGAAAAATGATAGATTTTAGCTCTCGGTTTTTGGTCTCCCTACGCTCCGCGTCGGGACAACACAACCTTGAGCTAAAATCTGATTCTTTTTTTCCTTGTATAATAAATAACTATTTAATTTAATTTTTATTTATTTTTCATTGCTTTCTTTCTTTCGCTTCGTTGAAATATTTATACATAAAAAAATTGAGTGGGAAAAACACTACTTTATTTTTTCCAGGGTGAGAAGACATAAAAACACGTCCAAAACTGTTTTGAAATTCCGTTTATGTCTTAAAAATTGCAACATGCTTTGGATGCCGTTGAATATTTCACAACCCTTAGAATAGATTTATACTTTCCCTTTTCTTTTATTCCAAAAGCGATAGTGTCGCGCTTGAAGAAATAAACATATTTTCAACTGCATTTTTAACAGCTCGACGCTTATAATGATTCACAGGGTGTGGAGAATTGCTATACTAAACGAAATGCGCCGTTAAGTGAATAATAAAAATATGGAATGAAGAAAATTTTTAGAATCCATCATAAACAGTGAAGTTGGTCTCGTTAAATTTTTGTGTGAACGTTGTACAGATGTCGTTAACGAGATAATTTGGTTTCTGTTTGATGCCTGCCGTGAAAATCTGTTTTGTGTAGGATGTGGTGGAAATGTAGTTACTGAGTTCTGTATGGCAAAAGGTCCACTTTACGGGAACATAAAGTTAGAAAAATCATTGCAAATCACAAGATAGTAGGAATAGACGAAGATCGGAATAGGAATACTCCAGAATATTTTTTCATACTTTATAAGAGATTGGTTAACATATCTCATAAACAGGCAAATGAAAACGGCAATAGTTCTATCAACTTTCAAAAGACCAATAAAAGACAAAACAACTCAATTTCTCTTATAGCTTCATTGACGAATAAGATTGGCAAAATAATTTCGCAAAAAAAAATTCTACATGGCAATACGGTGTCCAAAATTCTCCGGTAATTTCCACGTATGATGATGACGAAGCTATACCTTTCACAAAGAATTCTCTTCTCACCATCAAAGAGTACCTATACCTATACCTAAATACCTATACCTATACCTATACTCACTTACCTTCTCATGGAAAAATGGTGCAATATTTTTTTTGTACAGAATCCTGGAAAGAGGATCAATAGATGGGAAAATCATGAATAATCAACTTTGCCTGTTGGGATTCCTAAAAGGCTCTGTAGTGCAAGTACCTGACCTGACTGAGCTACCAGACTAGTATGAATGAAGCAAATTCTGTGACTAGGTTTAGTTTAGTATTTTTCTTGAAAATGGACACTTGTCGAGTTGTCAAAAATTGTGTTGAATTGAAACGCTGAAGTGCAAGAACATTATAAGTATCAAGAAATATGTTTTAGCGGCACTCCAGACCTGATAATGAAAAATTGAAAAACTGAAATAAAAATGTGTACCAGCCGGAAATCGAACCTGGGCCTCCCTATTTCTAGTCGGGTACACTAACCGCGATGCTACCTGTACTTAATTAGAAAACCGGCGGCTCTCACTCTAAGTTCATTCTTTGAAGTTAGTAAATGAGGAGTTGATGGTTATTATGAATAACGATGAAATTATTAATACTATTATATATACGTGTGACCCATTTAAGATGGAAGCACCCTTCTAAAACTTACGTTTTTCAACCGATTGGAATGATTTTTTTTTCGTTAGGTAGACATTCAAAAAGTCCACCAGGACACCAAATTTCATGAATAAATCAACATTTCCAGGGCCAACTTATTTCATTTCATTTGCTAGGTAAAAAATTTAAAAAAATTACTAGCGATTTTTTTATAAAAAAATTTACTACACCACTGGATTCGCGACATTTTCAAATGGTTCAAATGTAAATTACATTGATATGCGTCAATCAATAAAAAAGTTACAAGGGAATGAAATTTGAAAAATATGCCGTTGAATCAACGCACCAATTCAATTTCAGAACTTTTATCAAAACTTTGACTACACAACCGGATTCAGGGAGTCTCGAAATATCACTGACTATAATTTCATTGAAATTTGTTAATAAATAAAAATCATGAGATAAAATTACATTTTCGTGAAATTCCATTTACTTATTTATCAAATTTTATTATCTTATGATTTTTTTATTTATGAACAGAACTCGATGGATGAACCAGTGATATATTGAGACCTCCTGAATACAGTGGTGCATTCCGAATTTCGATAAAAGTTCTGAAATTGAATTGGTGGGTTGATTAAACGGCACATTTTTCAAATTTCATTCCCTTATAACTCTTTTATTGATTGACGCATTTCAACGTAATTTACATTTTTTTTATAAAAAAATCGCTAGTAATTTTTTTAGATTTTTTACTTTGAAAAATAAGATAAGTTGGCCCTGGATATGGAGATTTATTCATGAAATTTGGTGTCCTGCTAGACTTTTTGAATATCTACCTGACGAAAAAAAAAAAAGCACTCCAATCGGTTGAAAAATGTGAGTTTTAGAAGGGTGCTTCAATCCTAAATGGGTCACACTGTATATTATAATTATCATTTTGATTATAAAATGACACTGCTGTGAACTGAAAAACAGAGAGAAAATAACATAGTTTCATTACAGGGAAGCAAAATAATTATCTTTTTAGTCATATATATGCGGCAGGTGAATGGAAAAATGCAATTTTTTTCAGTTTGAGTGGAAGGCAGTCAAACCTGTCCACCACACTTCTAAAATTCTTCAACAACTGACGTTTTCGAAAAAATTCATCATATGCCGATACAGTAACGATTTGTAGAGATCGTTGAGATATACATGGTGTCCCAAATAAAAGGAGGAAAACACCGATGGTAGAAATTCATTTAAATGCTGAAAGTTCCAATAAACATATACCCCAAGATGAGTATTAACTGAGATACATCAGGATATTGAAAGTGACAAAAATTAATTGTTTTCCAGAATAACCCCATAACGATCCAACTTTTCTCAATGGAATTTGGTATGTTACTTGGTAGCACTCAGTTCTAAATTTTAATGCAAATCGTGAATTTGTAACTCCAAACAGGTTCTTACGGCAGGTGAGTACCCCTATTTACCCCTCCCCAACTTTTACGCCACTGGATCAATATCGATTTCGTCATCTTTTTCTCAATCACCAATATGTCCTTTTCAAAAAAATGGATGGGTTTCATTCAGAAATATTAACGGTTTTAGAAATATTTGAATATGAATAAGTGCTTGCGTATTTGATATGGAAACACATTATTGATTATTTTTCAGTTGCTAAGTAAGTTTTCAATATCAGGAAATTTTTGTAAATGAAATCCCTCGTAAATGCCACAAATTTTCGAAATAGTTGGATTCATACTCATTGCAAGGTATGAAATCTGTTGGTTATACTGTTATAAATAGTTACCTACAGATTTCTGTTAAAAAATCAGAAGATTTCGATAGGCACGCACTTATTCAACTTCAAATATCTTGAAAACCGTTGATATTTTTGATAACGAAACCTATCCCTTTTTATATAAAAAATATTGGGGATTGATAAAAAGTGACAAACCTAAGTTCATCATTTATGAAGTTATACTGGAAAACATATAGAGGATGTACCAGAATAAAGGGGGCAAACTCCGAGGGTAGAATCCTCACTTCATTTTAAGGCTGAAAGTTCCAATAAACATATACCCTAAAATGAGTATTAACCGAGTTACAGGGTGTTGAAAGTGACACAAAAAAATTTATTTTCCAGAATAAGTCCATAACGGCTTAACTTTTCTTAAAAAAATTTGTTATGTCACTTAACAGCATTCAGTTTCATATTTCAAGGCAAATCATGTGTTTGTAACTCTAAACAGAGGCGTACGGCAGGTGGGTACCCCTATTTGCCCCTCCCCAACCTTCACGCTACTGGATTAATATCGATTTCGTCTTCTTTTTCTTAATCCTCAATATTTCCTATACAAAAAAAGAATACGTTTCGTTTCACAAATATCAACGGTTTTCGAGATATTTGAAGTTGTTGAAACTTTTAGCCTCAAATTGAAGTGAGGATTCGACATCGGAGTTTGTCTCCTTTATTCTGTATATCGAAAAAAATGGGACTCAGAACTTTTCCACAAATTGATTTCTGTTTTCTGAATAGTTCTTCATCAGACCAAATAATGTCTCCCTATTTTCAAAAATGACAAAGTTGAGCTCAATCACTGAAATCATTCCAGTGGGTGAAATCACGTTTTCGGAAACGAAGCGGGAAGATGAAGTGTGATATTTTCTTTCGCATGATTATCCGCGATTGTAGCACGTTCTATTTCACCTAAGTATAGAAGCTAATTTCAAGGAACGCAGAAAATAATGAGAAAATACCGGGATTGGAGGGGGGGGGGGAATTGCTGGAAGGTTTACGTTCAATAACTCAAGGAGAGGTTAGACCATTAGGCTTTTCACTTTCCGCAAGAAGTGCTGATAAAACACTGAACCTTGAAAATGCGAGATTCCAGTAATATCTTGGAGATTATCTCTTGAGCAAGGAGGTAGTTACCAGGTAATTTGGAAATTCTTATTGAACGTGTCGTGGTAGTGGTTGGGGGAATAGATGTAGGTACAGAGCGAGTTCGATAAGTTGGGCCGCAGTCAGTGTTGCCAATGATATTGTTGCAACTTAATACTCGCTTGGCTTTATACGAAAGGTTTTTCAAGCTGTATTCACCCAACCCACATTCATCCAAATAATGAAAGAACTCATTTTGTAAAATTATAAATATTTATTGAAATAAACAACACAAGAAATGAACAAGGCTGCCAAAAAAAGCAGGAGAATTAATAAACTGACATTTTTGAATGATTGAGACAAATAAAAAGATGAAAATAAATGCAACCAAACTTACAATAAACTGCTAACCAGCAGGGCCACATATGGGGAGATGTACTGCATTTTTTATACTACTTCTCTGGTAACTGATAATTTTAAGAGTGATCTATCATATATCAATACTAATGTAATAATGACTGCTAATCTGAATTGTGAATGCCATGCATCCTGACCTTTCCCAATATTTATACATGGTAGCCCATCGAAAACGTACCGCAAGGCATTACAGGCTGGGAAAGAACTTTTCGATAAAATCCGACAACAGGTCAAGTTTGTTTGTCAGGGGGACACATTTTGACGTAACAAGCATAGTAAAACATTCAAATCCCTAAGTAGGGGTGTCACCCCAACATTTTTTTCAAATGGAAAGGGGAGTCAAGCGATACCTCTTTAGAAGGGGCTTGTCATTCCCTACACAGTGCTGCTTACATTTTCAAAATCGATCCATTCTTTCAGAAAATATGGAGCGTTGAAACTTCAACGATAATGTGTGACGAAAAATGCAAAAATTGATTCAATTGTACGGAAGCATAGAAGGGCCATTATTTTTTTATTTATTTTTTCTCCCTAATTCCGAGTTGCAACTCGGAAAATTACTAAATTCCGAGTTGCAACTCGGAATTTTATCGGAGTTAAAACTCGGAATTTAGTAATTTTCCGAGTTGCAACTCGGAATTAGGGAGAAAAAATAAATAAAAAAATAATGGCCCTTCTACGCTTCCGTACAATTGTACTTTAAAACTCATTTATTAGTCAAGTAAATGTTCGAATGGCTGTCCGTCAACCTGCATACAGTGGTATAAAATATTTTCAAACCGTTGTCGTACATTCTGAAGCATTTGGGGTGTCTGTGTATTCACCTTTTCAACTGTCAAAAAATTTCCACTTAAATATCGTGGCGCCACGAAAAAATTTTCGGAAATTTTTTCAGTTGCCATGGTAACTAGTCAAAATTAAGGCATCTTATTGGTTAAAAAGTAGAGGTGTGAAATTTTCTTAGTAAAACTAACGAAAAAAGTAGGATGCGTTAACAGTGGTAAGATCTCTATTTGGCTGACCTCAAATTTTGTAAATGACATTATTTTTTAGACACGCATTCTTCAGATTTAAATTTTGTCTACGAGTCCATTGAAGGCTTCAAATCGAAATTCAGATAGAAAGCAATACTAATATTTTCATAATTATCCAATCATTTTATTATTCGTTGAAAATCTATGCTGAAAATCGGATATATCACTCATCAAGTATGCTGTGGATGCAACATTGAAAAGAACTGAACTGAACTGAAAAGAACACATTAATTTTCACATAACTGAAGTTCCTAATTCATTCGAACAAAGAATATACTATTCTTGATTTTATTACACAAAATTTGATTTTTATTGAGGCCAAATCATGAACATTCAAACACTCTTATGCCATTTGATGAGAATTTTTTTTTTTGGTCAACGAACAAATTCTGCCAACAAAATTGAATATTTGGTATTTGGTTATTCTTATCGCTTTTCATTCGGGAAGTTTCCTCAACAGTTTATTTTGCGCCATGTTTCGTGACATGTACAATAAATTTAACAAAAAAACTTCGAAACAAGTTACAAGTTTTCGTACCTGATATCATTAAAATTATAACTCTCCGCTGGAACATCAGAGATTCACAAAAACCCGGAGAAAACAGAACAAGAATAACTCGAAATACATCACTGAAAATACAGAAAGAATATCAACATAACGCTTCCAAGAAAGCGTTGAGATATTTCCGAGAAATTTTCTAGAATGCCTCAAGCCTGAATTCGATAAAAACTGTTTGAAATTCATTAAACCAACTTCGTGTTTCTGGCATAGTATCCGCTTCATTAGTCAAGACTGTCAAACAGAGGATTTCAGGAATAATTAAATGAACAGACCAAACAAAAACGGAACAATTCGATCGAATCAGGAAATTGAATTTGGGTGGATTATATGTGTTTGCCACTATCCATGTATTAGACAACATGTCAAAAGCAATCAACTATCATATGTCCTATACATAGTGGCCTTTTCTGAACGAAGGCGTGCGTATAGTTAAAGTAGAAATATAGGGGGTCGACTCAATAGTAAAGCAGAGCAAGTAAAGGTTATAATATATCCTGCCCGTCTGAAAGCTCTCCGCGTTCTGTGGCAAAATCAGCTTACAGCTGCCCTAGAGCGGGCGTTACATACATTGTTGTGTAGGCTATAGATGCTGCAAGTGTAAATCTAGACCAGTAGACCAGTTATTGTTCTGTCTCTTCGTAGTTATGTAGGGATGAGTGTTTCTATAAAACGTTTAAGACACCACGCTATCAGGACCATTTATTATTGGGGTTTGTGTGTGGAAAAATATCAAAAAAATCTGGTCATGCTTATTGTCGACCAGTGTTCTATTACTAATCTTCTGGGTTCTTATGCTTTTTAGTCAAGTTATGGTGGGCTCCAACTGTTGTTATGTCCCTAATCAGCAGACCAAGAAAAGTAACTGTAGAATTCAACAGACTGCTGTGATGGATCCTTCGATGATTCGAACATCGGCTAGCTCCCTCAGTGTGTCTAGCCGAATGTATCTATCATTGTTCGTGACGATACGGAGTCCTCTTTTTGCATCCCTACGAACAAACAGTGCAGAACTCTGGATAAGCAAAGGTCAAAGGTAAGACTGATGACTCGCTTATAGAAGTAGTAGAAGTTATCATGGGGAGGCCGCTGCCGCATCCCGGCAAGTAGGACCAAATGAAATCAACGATATTTTCATTAAGTGCTGTGTTGTCATTGTGCGTGCATGTTACTGCTACCATTGCAGTTGGAGATACAAATTCTCTCATAGTGTTAAAGATACTTTTAACACTAGTGTTGAAAGTAAAATGACAGATGAGATGATGAATACTCAGTAGTATAGGTCTCTCTAATAGAACACTTCAATCAGATATTATAATCAGAACACCGACTCGAGAGAAATCATTTATAAAAGTTCACACATGTATTTGGTCGTTTGTGCAATTGGTAATACCGATTCCTTTTGAAGTTACAAACGCAGTAGTATTCAGTCCAACTGTAGAAGGTCCTTCATCACTGACAAATAATGACATTCAAATAAATAAAGTGCGTAATCCAAAGATCGTGTGTTCGAATCCTTATAGATCTTATAATTTTTTTTGTTTTTTTCTTAGTAGCAGTAACTGTTGTACAAAAAAAGTTGTGTGTTACATTTGTTAAAAGTGATTTTATTTTGCTCGTGGAGTTGCTCCACTCGCTAACGCTCGTTTCGCAATATTCCCCACTCACAAAATAAAATGCCACTTTCAACACTTGTATCATAAATAACTATTTTAGAGACTCATTTATGTTTTATGCACATTTAAGCCAATGCTTGTACATTTTTTTGAATACTCTCGTCTACTCGCTACATTACCAAACATGTATATATTCCTATTTATTATTGGGGTCTCTCCCGTTCTTCATTGAATAAATAAGTTAATATTTGTATGGACACATGATATATCAAGCTTATTGAAACTTGAAAGAAGCTTCAAAAAATATTTTTTTAGAAACTAATGTTTTTTTTTTTTTATTTTGGTGGTGGGAGTGTTTGGGTGTAGGGGGATGGCGATGGCGGGGTGTGCGGGGGCTAGTTTTACGCCCTATTAAGAAGCACCCTACTGCATTTGCTCATTGCGTGTAAAATGACTGTATATGCCTCGTACTACTGAGTAATGCATTCTCATAGACAAATTGAAATATGAAACCTAAAGCTGTTTATTTCCGTTTTTTGTTCATAAAAAATGTATCATCAACTGAAAACTTTTGCTCTTTGAATTTCCTTGGTCGTTACACATATAGTGATATAAACGAAAATGCAGCAGACATTTTCTTAGATTATTTTTTTAATAACAAAATATGTGGAATTCAGCAATTTTTCATATTTCCTCATACCTCTAGTAAGCCTCAACACAGTCCAAAAATGTTTAGTGGTTTCCGGACCTGTCATAATGGGCAAAACCCAAAAATCGCGGTTTTTTAGGCATAACTCTGGATCTTGACCTCGTTCGCGGGTCAAACCATCAGTCACAAACTGACTGGTTTTCAAACGCCCCCCCTCCTTGAACTGTAGAATTCCGAAAAATACATCCAGGCGACACGAAGAATGATATTTCGCGCCCAATAGGCGGTTTCTCTACCTGTCATTAAACCATATCAAGGAGTATATTAATGTGCTATGATTTGTGTGTATACAGCAAATAAAAAAGTAGCGAGATGCTTGATCCCTGTGGAACTTCTACTTCGGCTTCTTTTACCATAGAGCTTGTATTCACTTTCACGCTGGAAGTGCTTTCGAATATGAGTATGAGTCCTAATATTTACTAAATGCCCAGACATGTCTGCAGGTAATATTTCCATGACGAAACTTTCTATCTAGACTGACGTGTTAAACGTCTTCTGGTTGCCCAACAGAAATAGTACTTTATAAAGATCTTGATTGACAACCTCCCTCACCCCGTGGACAGTATACCCAAAATAAGAGGTGTCAGCATAGGTAGACTTCCATGCAGAGGTAAGTTTTTGTTAAAGGAATATGTGAATGAAGAATTCCCAGCAATATGGCCCCATAAATTGTCTCGGTGTATTGTGGTGGATCTCCAAATAGGAATAAAAATCTTTTCCATGGAAATGTGAAGAACTTACGAAGACCAACTGAATAGTAGAGCCATATGAGAGTTGTGGGGATATTTCCAGCTAGGTTTCTGGTGGACTCGTTGGCATTTTAGACAACTTCGTTCAGGTGAGCGCTTTGATATTCATTCTGCACAGCCGTTTCAGAACCAGAGGAGTGTATCTGCAGGAGAACACAGCTTACCTTAGGGTTATCAGTGAATCCTTTGTTACGTTTTCCTAATGTTCTTTTGAAGAGACTTCTTGGAGACGTTCAGTAATTCAACAGGTTAGAGACAACCCTGTGACAAGGAAACCAGAGCCTACTTGAAAAACGTACGTGGTGAATTCGCTGTATTGTCGTCAATCTGAACCTCTCAGTTCCCCTGAATCCTGACTAGGTATTTAAAATTCAAAATGATTGGTCGTTTGCTATTAAATAATTTCGATTCACGGTGTCTGCAGTCACCACCGCAATTCAATTATTAGCTACTATGTTATCATTGATGTAGAATACGACAGTCGTAGAATAACACACATTATCCCATATCTCCCCAGAAAACAAACCATGAAATCCAGACAATATATTGGTGTACTGCATATACAAACTTCGCCCAATTTGTTTTCATTCTGTTGTTTATTCACATCCCGGCAATGGCAGAGGGTTATGGCTGTCTGAAAGTGTTGTTGGCTTCTTTTATATTTCTGTTTACTCGAGTATATCGTTTGTATTCCCAAGGGTTACTGCTGGAAATAGTGTTTGATTCGATACAAATTTAAGCGGGTTAGACAAGAGAGAAACAAGATGTCCTGCACTACCAGGACGACGCTTATTGAAATAATCAAATATACAATAGATACAATAGAGCCCTCCACCTTCAGAATCAGGCTCTTAAGAAAAAATATACTTGCTGATTCCGAAATATAGGGAAAGGACACCGCACACTTCTATAGGGAAATTGGCCCTCTGTCGAATCGGCTGAATTTTTGATATGTTGTAGTCCAAGTCATTCCAAACAAAAAGTCCAATTGGCAAAACTTTTTCTATAGGCTAGTTTTGACGGTAGAGGGCGTTGAAGATTCTGATTTTCTCTCTGTTTTTAAACAACAAAAAACGTTACCCTGAATAATTTTCACTATTCTGAGTAATCAAGATATTAACATTCATCAATATAAGATAATATTAAAAGTATTGTTCATTGGTGACATTACACATGGTCAATTATACAGTGTGTTCCATCTTGTATGATCAAACTAATACCTCAAGTTGATGATAAAACTCTTGTTATTAACACGCTTATATTAGCTTCACTTGTATGTATGTATGTGTCTATGTAATTAATTCCGGTGACAATGCAATATGATTTTTGTAATAGAAAAAAGAAAATGGCGGCTCCATGATGGCGGACGAGATTTGTGATTATGGTCTGATTCAATTCAAAGTTGGTATGATGAAAGGATTTTCGGGGTCAGAGATTATGATGTTTTTTTCAATATTCATAAATTCAAAAAGGCGGCTCCAAGATGCTGGATGAGATTTGTGATTGTGGTCAGATTCGATTCAAAATTGGTATGTGTGGGGTTTTTAGGTCATGTTTCAATTTTTTTGTCAAAAATTTATAAATTAAAGATGGCGGCTCCAAGATGGCGCACGATTTTTATCATTATAATCCGATTCGATTCAAAATAAGTGTGTGAGGGTTTTCGGGGTCAGAGATTATATTGAAGATGGCAACCCAAAATGGTGGCCTAGTTTCGTGAGTACGGTCAGGTTCGATTAAAAATTGGTATAAGGGGGTTTTCGGGGTCGGAGATTTAGATTTTTCAGTCATAAAAAAGATTATGTAGTTTGAAAATACTAAAGAACACGCTTTACTTCCAAAATGGACTAAAAAGTAAAAAATAATTGACAATTCGTTCCACCATCCAACCCAATTTTTTTCGTATCGCCCTGTATTGAACTTGAAATTGAACTTTAACGCACTATGAAAATATTATAGTCCAGATTCGTTTTGAAAATTGTTCGAGAATGGGCTACTGGATAATATGAAAAATTATGTAGTTTAAAAGTACTAAAGAATACGCTTTACTCCCAACATGGACAAAACAGTAAAAAATATTTGACAATTGAATTACTCAAATGTGAAGAAAGCCTGGGTCCTTCCGATCTACATTCGTATATTTTTATTTTAATATAACAATACTGAGCGTCTAAGAGCTCAAGAGAACTTCGTCAAGCACCCTATGTTTTTTTTACATTGAATTGTCAATTATCTTTTACTTTTTAGTTCATTTTGGAAGTAAAGCGTGTTCTTTAGTATTTTTAAACTACATAATATGTTTTTATGACTGAAAAATCTAAATCTCCGATCCCGAAAACTCTCTTATACCAATTTTTAATCGAATCTGACCGTAATCACGAAACTCGGCCACCATTTTGGGTTGCCATCTTCAATTCATGAATTTTGACAAAAAACTCATAATCTCTGACCCCGAAAACCCTCACGCACTAATTTTGAATCGAATCAGATCATAATGACAAAAATCGTGCGCCATCTTGGAGCCGCCATCTTTAATTTATAAATTTTTGACAAAAAATCTGAAACATATGACCTAAAAAACCCCCACATTCCAATTTTGAATCGAATCTGACCACAATCACAAATCTCATCCAGCATCTTGGAGCCGCCATTTTGAATTTATGAATATGGAAAAAAAAACATCATAATCTCTGACCCCGAAAATCCTTCCATCATACCAACTTTGAATTGAATCGGACCATAATCACAAATCTCGTCCGCCATCATGGAGCCGCCATTTTCTTCACCGGAATTAATTACATAGACACATACATACATACAAGTGAAGCTAATATAAGCGTGTTAATAACAAGAGTTTTATCATCAACTTGAGGTATTAGTTTGACCATACAAGATGGAACACACTGTATAATTGACCATGTTTAATGTCACCAATGTGAACAATACTTTTAATATTATCTTATACTGATGAATGTTTATATCTTGATTACTCAGAATAGTGAAAATTATTCAGGGTAACGTTTTTTGTTGTTTAAAAACAGAGAGAAAAGAGAAAGAATTTTCAACGCCCTCTACCGCCAAAACTAGCCTATAGAAAAAGTTTTGCCAATTGGACTTTTTGTTTGGAATGACTTGGACTACAACATATCAAAACTTCAGCCGATTCGACAGGGGGCCAATTTCCCTATAAAAGTGTGCGGTGTCCAAATTTATCGGAAGTTGTTCAGCTATGGAAAGGCAAACAGATTTCAGGGATTTAGTTGGGATGTTGTCAACACCAGTGCTATTTGAAATTTGAAATCATTGATGTTATGACTTCTGCAAATGTTACCATGTTTCAACCATTGAAGAAATACAAGCTTTCGACCTTGAATACCAGAAGTGACATTGTAGGCTTCATTCAGTAATGTAAGCAGAATTATCTCCATAACTGATTGCAACATCTGATGGAGCTGTATATACCTTATTTCCCACAATTTTATATTTTTGTGTTTCCTAGTGCTATCAACTATATTTTGCTTGAATAAATTCCATACAGAATTCGAGTTGTTCTCATTATCTCCCCTGTGTATCACAGTCGCGAACAACCAGCTCACGTTTCATTCGATCAGTTTCTCAGATGGAGCAGAACAAACCTTCTACCCGTCCCCAACTCCGCCAGGATATATATAATTCAGCACAGAAACGAATCTATCACAATCCTCGAACGTGTTTCTAACTCTGCGAGAAACTTCAATTCCCCATCTATACACCAGGATGATGTCAAATGAAATGTTAATTACCTGTCTGAAGAGGATTAATCATCCCTCGAGACAGGTATCCAATGTGGCTCGTATGTTATGCTGTTCAAGTTCTCAACAGTGGCACACCGGGATAATAAAAATGTTTGCAGGATAACTCTTGGATGGTTGGAATTTGTGCGGGTTTGTTCGTTTGTTTGTCGGTTTTCTTTGATGAAGAGTTTATAATATTTATTTCATCTCAAAGTCCAAGAGTAAATTTGTTACGCACTTTCAGAAAAAATATATTTCGATATAGTGCATTCTTACGTAATTCTTGTTCAGTTTTCGATTTTTTATTTAATCAATTTATCGAGATAAAAATTATTTAAAACGCCAAATAATCCAGTAACGACAGACAAACTCGAGCAAAAAGTGAAGAATGAATTATTGTAACACTCTGAAACTCGGCATATGACATCTCGACATCATATTTTATTAGAAAAAAAAATGTTTCCAAAAAAATCAGGGGTGGAACCTGAAAAAAATTAATTAAAAAAATATAATTTTAGTTTGTTGTTATTTCAGATAATATAAGATTTATCAAAAAACGATTTCGATAGGTTGAGAGATGATTCAATTCTCCACAAAAATGATTTTCAGTAATACCTTATAAAATACGCTCGTTTTCTCAGAAAACGTGGTTTAACGCCGACGTCACATTTCATGCTCGCGCTAACCGCCACTGCAAATTCAGGCAGGGCCGTTCTATCACGTTTTCTGAGAAAACGAGCGCATTTCATAAAAAATTACTAGGAATCATTTTTGTGGAGAATTGAATAGTCTTTCACCTTGTTCAGTTTATTTTTCGATAAATCATATATCTAACTACTAGCATACCAAGTTTGGTGGTGCTACATTCGATTCTTGTCTCAAAACCCAATCGTACTGTATTAAAAATAAACTACTGAATTCAAAAGATCAGAAGAGCGGAAAATCGTGTTACGTCAGCGCGAGGTTCTCTCGTGTATACTCGTGAATTATATTTTGAACACAACTGAATTATTGAAAAACTCTGTTAATACTTACATGAGAGTGGTCTTCATTGGCAACATTGTTTCTGTCGACACACTCACGAGTTTCATACAGTATTTTTTCTACAACTGTCAAAAACCAAATTCAGATTTTTTTGCAAATATGAAATGAATTTGGCTCTCACGATGTTCTTTGAAATAGTTGAGGTTTCATAAACGTTCGTGTTATTTTCCTATTGAGGAATTCTTAGTTCTTAGTTCTCAGTTCTTAGTTCTTGTTTCTTGGTTCTTGGTTCTTGGTTATTAGTTCTTGGTTCTTGGTTCTTGGTTCTTGGTTCTTGGTTCTTGGTTCTAGGTTCTTGGTTATTAGTTCTTAGTTCTAAGTTCTTAGTTCCAAGTTCTAATTTCTAAGTTCTTAGTTCTTAGTTTTTAGTTCTTGGTTCTTGGTTCTTGGTTCTCAGTTCTCCGTTCTCGGTTCTCGTTTCTCAGTTCTCAGTTCTCAGTTCTCGGTTCTCGGTTCTCGGTTCTCAGTTCTCAGTTCTAAGTTCTTAGTTCGAAGTTCTTAGTTCTTAGTTTTTAGTTTTTAGTTCTTAGTTCTTAGTTCTTAGTTCTAAGTTCTCAGTTCTAAGTTCTCAGTTCTCAGTTCTCAGTTCTCAGTTCTCAGTTCTCAGTTCTCAGTTCTCAGTTCTCAGTTCTCAGTTCTCAGTTCTCAGTTCTCAGTTCTCAGTTCTCAGTTCTCAGTTCTCAGTTCTCAGTTCTCAGTTCTCAGTTCTCAGTTCTCAGTTCTCAGTTCTCAGTTCTCAGTTCTCAGTTCTCAGTTCTCAGTTCTCAGTTCTCAGTTCTCAGTTCTCAGTTCTCAGTTCTCAGTTCTTGTTTTTTGTTCTTTGTTTTTTGTTTTTGTTCTTTGTTCTTTGTTCTTTGTTCTTTGTTCTTTGTTCTTTGTTCTTTGTTCTTTGTTCTTTGTTCTTTGTTCTTTGTTCTTTGTTCTTTGTTCTTTGTTCTTTGTTCTTTGTTCTTAGTTCTTAGTTCTTAGTTCTTAGTTCTTAGTTCTTAGTTCTTAGTTCTTAGTCCTTAGTCCTTAGTCCTTAGTCCTTAGTCCTTAGTTCTTAGTTCTTAGTTCTTAGTTCTTAGTTCTTAGTTCTTAGTTCTTAGTTCTTAGTTCTTAGTTCTTAGTTCTTAGTTCTTAGTTCTTAGTTCTTAGTTCTTAGTTCTTAGTTCTTAGTTCTTAGTTCTTAGTTCTTAGTTCCTAGTTCTTAGTTCTCAGTTTTAGGTTTAGTTCTTAGGTAGGGTGCATGAACCAAGTAAAAGATTTGTCTTCAAAATAATCAAACAATACTCATGAAGCTACGAATACCTTTTTTTTTTTAATTATGTCTAGGAAATCTCATATTTACCCGATACACGATTTTCTCCGTCCAATTTTCCTAATTTTTCATTTCTACTTAAATTAAATTCATATTTATCTGGATATATGCCCAATTTAACAAATTTCATTTAATCATTATTGTCAAAGTTTCTGACGGCCTTACAGCCACAGCTACTTTGGATTACCTAGTGTGGATTAGGTCCAATAGTTCCTTAGAGGTATATGCTATTATTATGAATATATTCGCCGCAATTGTTTGAAATTTTGATGATACTTATTTAAAATATTATTGGTGAAACATTTGCTGTATACTATATAAATATTAGAGGTTAGATAAACAAAACCAGGTAAGTATGAGAAATTATTGAATAGTAGAAAAATTAAAATCGCAATGAAACTTCGCGAATTATATTCATATTCAGACATGTCATAAATTGCGGTTGAAACGCTTGATACTCCTGTCAGAATATATCATGTTTTATTACATCCCCATTTCAAGTTTGTCAATAGTCTCATTATTGTTACTTTACTTTAATGGATATTCAGTTCATCTCGATAAAATGTTTTCGTGACTGCAATCTAAATGATAACAAACGAGAGAATATGCGGCTGCTCTATTTCCTTTTTATTGCCTGAATCTGATAGCTTCAGCTCCTGGATCGATGATAAAAAATCTTCACCCTATAGATTTCCCGAAGATAATTTTTCTAGTTGGATTCTGCTCAGGCTTTGTTGAATCCCTCAGTTGTGCTTTGTCGACATAATGGATTTTCAGAGACTTGCATGTGGAAATACATACAAGATACAGAATGATCGATGGGTTTATTGTTTGAAGGGTTTTGGAGTAGGCTTATTTTATATTCATATTTTCTGTTATAGGATAATATCATGAAAAGGTGCAATTATATAACAATAAGATGACAGATTAAAAAGAAGTAGCTATACTAAACCTCCTACTTTTTGTACTTGATATATTCATATAGTTTTATTGGAAATTCAGAAAAATATTATAATCCAGTAACGACAGACAAACTCGAGCAGAAAGTAAAGAATGGATTGTAGCACTCTGAAACTCGGCACATGACAAATCAGTGTAGGAACCTAAAAAATTTTTCATTTAAAAAAAAATATAATTTTTCTGTTGTTATTTCGGAAAATATAAGATTTATCAAAAAACGATTTCGATAGATTCAGAGATAATTCAATTCTCAACAAGAACGATTTTCAGTAATACCTCATGAAATACGCTCGTTTTTTTAGAAAACGTCGTTTAACGCCAACGTCACATTTCATGCTCGCGCTAACCCGGCACTGCAAGTTCAGGCAGGGCCGAAAATTAGATTTGTCATAACTTTGCTAAAAATTATAGTAGAAGGAAAAGAAAAGTACATATCGTTGCTGAAGACTTCCTCATGCAAATATAAGTATCTGAGTACCTAAAATGTGTTTTGTCCCACTTCACATAACCCTTTTACGATATTTACGGAGGATCCGAAAGTCATGTATATTTTAGTTTAGTTGATATGAAATAATTATACTGAAACAGAAATCAGTACCCTCTTTGGACCATATGCAACAAATTAAGACTAGTGAGACAAGTCTTACTTATACATGCCAAAGAAAAAACTGGATTTTACTCCTGCCTCAGTTTTCAACTAACGCATAATCCCGGCAATTTCTTCAGTAAATGTTGAAAATAATCGATCACACACATCCTACTTAAAAAATGAAGTATGTTATTTCAAGCTTGAGGTTTGCACTTCACAATAGTGTTATTGAATATACAATATGCAGGATATGAATAAGCGATTATTCTCAACATTTAGTGAAGAGAATGCCGATTTTATGGGTGAGTTGAAAATGAGGCAGGAGTAAAACAAAGTTTTTTTTTGGCATGTATAAGTGGGACCTGTCACACTACTTTGAAATTGTTGCATATAGTCCAAAGAGGGTATGGGTTGCTGCTTCATTATAATAATTCCATATTTACTAAATTATTCATGATTCTCTGATAATCCGCAAACATCTCCGTGAAGTGCGACAAAACATATTTTAGGTACTCAAATACTCGCATATTATATTTGCGTGAAAGGGTAGGAGTCTTCAGAAATGATATGAACTTTACCTTTTTCTTCTCCGATAATTTTTAGCAGAGTTTTGGCCAATCAAATATTCGGCTCCGCCAGAACTTTCAGCGGCAAATAAGGGTGAACTTGAAATTTGATGTCGGCGTTCAATCACGTTTTCTGAGAAAACGAGCACATTTCATAATAAATTACTTGGAATAATTTATGTGGAAAATTGAATTGATTTGGTAAACAATTTTTTTTGTGTTTATCATGGTTCCAACTACTAGCATACCAAGTTTGGTGGTTCTACAATCGATTTTTGTCTCAAAACCCAATCGTACTGGATTATAACCACAAAATAAAATAACTGTATTTATCTTACGTAGAATAGAGCACAATTCATATAACACACCCCCTTTCTGTTTATTCACTATTTTCATCTTGTAATATGTAGAAATTGTATAACATTGAATACTTCATTGGGCTTGCTCTGTTTGTATTCTTATTTGTAAGTAAGTAAATAAAATAAATAAAAAGACATCAATAAAGTTAGTAATATAATTAATGTTCATATCTGACTATCTTCAAAGTCTACTTTTTGGCAGTCTCCCGGTAGTTCTCTCCATTTCTCAAAAGGTGCGTATTCACTTGATTATTCGTTCCGCATACATGAGCGAATGCAGTTCTCATGTGCCAGGAGACACTACGTAGCATGATGCAGCCTGAGTTCGATCCGATCAGTCTGAGCTTGAACCGAGCAGCTGATGTGCTCATTCGGTGCTCATGTGGAACAAATGCTCTAGTGGATACGCACCTGAATATGTATGTGGAAAATGACACCCACACAATCAAGGTTCTCCTGATTAGTTAGTTTGTTTGATTGAGTTGTAGCTCTGGTAGTATTTGAATTTGGCATGGTTTCAGGTAACTTAATTAGTGAGAAAACGCTCTCTAATTGTGACCTTGATATCGGATTTAAAGCGGATTATAATGTAGCTGATTCATGACATCAAGAAACTACGAACTGGTAGAAATAGATTACCATACTAAGTTGAAACCAAAACATGACATGGAAATATTTTGTATTAATCTAGAGAAACAGGCCGAGGAAAAAATCGGACAAACAGACCGAAGGCAAAACAGACAAATGTACAAAGAAACCGACGGCAAAACGCACGAACCAATTCACAAAACGAACAAAAAAACGAACTGATCGACAACGAAAACATCTGTATGACCGATAAAACAGACTGACAACAATGGTAAAAATATGCGAACAGACGAACTTACACTGATAAACAGATAAACGAACAAATATACCTACCAATGAACAAATAGACCAACGAAAGAAAAGACAATTAGACAACGGAAAAACAAGAAAACGGATATACAGACAATTTGATAAACGAGTAAACAGGCAAACTGACAAACAGACCGATACAAAAGGACAGAAGAACAAACAAAGCAACGGACAAAACGGAATAATGAACAAACAGACGAACAGAAACAGACCAATAGACAAACAGATAAAATGGAGAACAAACTCACAAATAAGCTTAAGGACAAACAGGTGAATTGACAAATAAACCGACGAAGAAAATGGACCGAAGAATTCACAGACTGGTGGACAGATGAACGAACAGACCGACAGACAAACTGGGTGAACTGAAATACAGGCAAACGGTCCAACAGACCGACAGAAGAAATGGAGGGTGGCGGAAAATTAGAAAAATGGTCAAACAGACCAAAATACAAGTAGGTGAACAAATCAACAAACGGACTAATTTACAGATAGGACGAGTAGGACAACGGGTGAAACGGAAAAATCAATGGAAAACAGACAAATGGACAATTGGACATGTGCATACGGACAAAGATAGTAACAGATAAAAGATAGATTTAGATACTCAAAGCAAGAGATTGATGTAATTCTGTTGGATGCCATATCGAATGAGTCGATTTTCTCGACGTTCATAATATTGGAGTGGTCTAGACTATTGTCACTTCTTTAGCACTAGCATATCAGTTTGGATGCTTCCATTCACGCTTTCGCTACAATGTGCAATAAGCAATAATAATAATAATAATAATAATAATAATAATAATAATAATAATAATAATGATGCCTAGGGGATGAACAACGCCGCTCTCAAGAGTAACCACAGTTAAAAACACTCTCGAGCGTCGGGAAAGAAAAAAGTTGCTGCAACTGATATGCTTGCAGTTCCGATCTTACTCTACTGTTTTGGAGTAGCGAAATGGACTCAAGAGGAACTGGGACAACTTGACGTAAAAACTCGCGAAATAATTCATCTTAATATAGGACCCTTCATCCTAATTTGTCCGTTCTACGGTTGTACTTCCCCAGACAACAAGAAGGCCTTGCAAATTTGAGTTTGGACTGACTGCCCAATAAAATAGTTTTAGATGGATCCTGCAAAATTATCAGGAGTTCAGATTCCTTTCTCTGCTTGGGATTGGAGCATTTCTGTTCAAGGCAGCAGCCGTGCAGCCGATGAACTTGGTCTCGCTTTCAACATTGAACGGAGAAAGATTACATTAAAGCTGCGGAGACTGTCGTACTCCTGCAGCAACATAAGGATAAGCCAATGCATGAGGTCTTCTTCAAGAACATCGAAGACCTTGGCTTATCCAAAATTTGGATCTCCGCATTCCTCAGGTCGAGGGTTCTTGAGTCCGAGACCAAGGGATTCATAATGGCCTACCAGGATGGTGTCTCCAACACCCTTGTCTACTGTAGTCGCGTGATAGGAATAGAGATCCTTGACACTAGAGGCAGAGCGTGTCGTGAGGCTCCTGAGACCATAATGCATTTTCTGTCCGCGTGTCGAGCTTATGCGGTCTCAGCGTATATCCACAGGCATATCGCGGCTCTATAAGTATTAATTGCACTACAATCTACGACACTCGTAAGGAATAGACGATACACCGGTGTTGCCTTATGCTCCGGGAGGTATTGAGTCCGTCATGGAGAACGAGAAGTGCCAAATATATTGAAACTACTCATTTCCCACTCTCAGGAAAATACAAGAGAAAGAGCCCGATGTAGTCCTTGATCATCATAGTAGGACGATTGTCGTCATAGAATTTTCGGCTCCTGGCGTAACGAAAATCATCCGAAAAGAGGAAAAACGGACTAAATATCGAGAGTTACTCTTTGAACTCCGCAGGCTCTACCCAAAAAATTTTGTTAGAAAGGTGGTTCTGATCGTACGAATTTTTGGTGAAATGATGGGCACGCTGCTCTCTAATATAAAACTCATACCGGTTTGCCGTGATGCGTATAGCCAAAGAGATTGTATCGGCCCGAAATATGTTTTGCCAAAGGAGAGCTTTCTTTATGTCCTAGTTACAACGAGATGGAAAACTTTTAATGTTCAGACAACATCGTGAGCTCCATCATTAAAACTATGAATTATTGTAGTTTCTCCAATAGGTCAATATTTTAGATATCAATATATGTAATATCTCATCCGATATCAAACTTCACTACGTATCTTCTGACAACTAGTACATTAGCTCGATCAAATATTTCCCCAACTTTTCCAATAAATATATCACTCCCAGAAACTTCGGTGACAACTTCAATATAATATGTCACAACGATTTCATCGGGTCACTAGAAACAGGACGGTTCCAACAGTTGACATGCTCCGTTGGATAAGACATTTGAAAGTGAATTTCCGAAAACAAGGACATTATGAGAATTCGTATCCTGAAAATAATAGGGAAAGTTTTATCCAACACAGACATCAGAAATGACTGAGGTACAACATATTTGATTGGGTTCAATTTGATCATAACAACGATAATAATTATAATATATGAAATTTTATGAAAGCTTTATTTTTTTATTTGTATGTTCAAATCAAATCACATCTGAAGTCAATTTACTGTCAAAAAAATGATAATGAGAACAAACGACTTTCTTATAGGTAGTTAGTTCAGAATTATATGAGATATATTCGTTCAATTTGGAGAATACAATAAAGTTTCACTATCGTAGCTTAGATGATCAGTTTTTAAGATGACTCCTAATCCCTGCATATCATCGACTGACCATACTCATTTTCGTTACACTGGTGGCATCTATCTAAGAACTTGCAATGAGAACATTGTCTGAGTAGGCAAAATAAAAATCTAATCCGTGAATGACTTTATCAATAAACTTTTGAAATGTCTGTGCTGAATTTCTTAAACCAAAACTCATTCCCGTGAATTCAAATAAACCAAAAGAAGTTTTGGTTTTAGGAATATCACAAGGTTCGACAGGTATTTGATGATTAGCACGAACTAAATCAAGTTTTGAAAAAATTATACAATTTTGAAAATGAGACTAAAATTCTTGTATATGTGGAACAGGATAGCGGTCAGGAATGGTTACCTTGTTCAGGGCGCTGTAGTCACCAACAGGCCCCAAGTGGCCTCCTTCCTTTGGTACAACATGTAATGGAGAAGCCCCATCTACTAGAAGATGGACGAAGTATTACTAGATCTACCATGTGATGGAATTCTTGTTTTACGATTTTTAATTTCTCTGGCGCTAACCTCCTTGCACGAGCATGAACTGGAGGATCAGTTGTTTTAATGCAATGTGTAATATCATGTTTGACATCAAAGTAATTAACGTTACTCTGAGTTAACGATGGAAATTCTTTGAGAATGTTTTGGAATTTGCAATTTGAATACGGGATATTTGACATTATACAACTGACATGAAGTCTTGTCAAATTATTCAATAGAATATTTTTAGAACTGACAACAATTAATATAAAATATTGTAGAAAATCAATGTCGATAATAGGGTATTTCACATCAGCAATGCTGAAAACCCACTTGAAAAGACGTTTCAACCCCAAATCTAAGGTCATTGAATGAGAGCCGTAAGTTTTAATCTCACTATTATTAGCTACTTGAAGTGTGAAATTTGATGCCTGTTTATTAAGAAGAAATTTTGCTGGAAGAGCACCAATTTGACTACCAGTATCTATCAAATATCTCAAACTAGATATCTTGTCCGGGACGAATAAAAGACGGCCGGTGCACCAGCAATGTTGGCCGTATTCAATTGCTGGTATGACCATTTGCATGGAAGATTGCATTTTTGGGCTTGATTTCCGAACAATCTGTGGTAGTAACAATATCTGAAAACAAAGGGGGATCTATTTCTTGAAATATTTCTTTTTGAAGGCTGTTGTGTTTGAGAAAGTCGTGATTTCTTTAGATAATTTTGATATATTAGTATGAATGGAACAAGGTTTATTAGCAGAACTCAAACTTACATATTTGTTATTGGATTGGGAGAATGTAGGAGTTATTTCCATGATTTTATCAGCTACAGCTGCTTGTGATTCTAATGATAACTCGTCTCCAAAGGTGGTTGGAGAAAGATTTCTCTCAGTATTAATTTGTCGACAGAACTAGCCTGGTTGCCAAGAAGTTGTTGCATTCTTCTTAGTAGTTGGGATAGTTTTTGATCTCCTAATTCCTCAATGGATAGAAGTTTTTGAATTCTTTTCCCATCAGAGAGTGGAGTTCTTTTCAATATGGCATTTTTCAACATTTTTCTGACGGTGGATTCAGTAGAACATCACGAACTCCAGTTGCTAGTTCTGGAGACAATGTTGATAATAATAAATTAAATTTAGTTTTGTTTGCTACTATTTTTCTGGTTGCAAAAATCGCCTCTATCTGAGCGAACCATATTACAGGGTCTTTGTGCCAAAATTCTGGTAGTTTAAAATTCATGACTGCCGAAACTGATTCTTCCCGTGTATTTGTCATAGTTGAACGTCGGGGTCACCAATTTATAGAGAATATTTGATTTTTATTGGAAATTATCTATAAGAAATGAAAAGACGTGAATTGTAGAAAACGTCGAAAAGTTATATTGGTTTCCTAGTGACAATTCAAGTATGATCAATTTACCTGCAGTATGTTGAAAAAATGTAAGATACTACAATAGTGATTATCAGTCATTTTCTTTCACTTTCACTTAGCTTTCATGAAATGATAACATTGGAATGAGTTTTTCTGAACGGAAGAAGAACTAAATTGGAATCACTTTGATGAAACGAAAGAACACTCTTTTGTCTTATTTCCACTAGATTTTTTTATTGTTACGACCGGTTTCGGGTTTTATCCCATTATCAAGTATAAAAACTAACTAATACAATTGAACTCTAAGCCTAGTTATATAGGGAGTTTGCAGGTAGGCTGGATGGAGAGGTAATTAAGAGAACAAGGGTGAAACAATATAAACTTAAACCCTGGAGGTGATGGAAATTACCTGGGTTGTCAAATTTATAAATTCAAAAGTGGAGACCTACACAAATCGAGTTGCTCGTTGAGGGTTCTAAATTTCTGGTTTTTAATTGATTTATTAATTTCCATGGCTTCCAATTAATAAATCAATTAAAAACCAGAAATTGATTTATTAATTGGAAGCCATGGAAATTAATAAATCAATTAAAAACCAGAAATTTAGAACCCTCAACGAGCAACTCGATTTGTGTAGGTCTCCACTTTTGAATTTATAAATTTGACAACCCAGGTAATTTCCATCACCTCCAGGGTTTAAGTTTATATTGTTTCACCCTTGTTCTCTTAATTACCTCTCCATCCAGCCTACCTGCAAACTCCCTATATAACTAGGCTTAGAGTTCAATTGTATTAGTTAGTTTTTATACTTGATAATGGGATAAAACCCGAAACCGGTCGTAACAATAAAAAAAATCTAGTGGAAATAAGACAAAAGAGTGTTCTTTCGTTTCATCAAAGTGATCATGAATTTCCACAAAATAAACAAGTCATCAATCACACAAATTTGAATCAAATTGAGATAATTCACAAAAAAAAGAATATAATTAAAGACAATTTTTCTGCCTCTCTCTTCGTATGTATTTCATTTAAATTTCCTCAATTTACTCAAAGTTAACCCTGGAAAAACGAGCTCACCTCAGCGTTGGTTTCTGTAACAATATTTGAATTCTCAAGAAGGGCCTAATGAATAAAATTACCCTCGAAAGGGCTATTTCGCCGTAGGATGGACCATTTTGGTCTCGTTTCCCTTAACCTATTCAATTAAACCGCATCGGGAGATTTCCGTATGAAGTCTATTTAATTTGTTTGGGGTAATTAATTCAATAAAGGCAGGCCCCAAAGGGACAATTTGAAATTCTCGACTGACAAAGAAACAATTCAGAAAGAGTTAATACTCATTGAAGCTAACACAGCATCTATGAAGTACTTAACATTGTTTGAGAAATGGAAATGGCAGACGTTGATAATAGAGATGGTCTTCCTCCCGAAGAGAACAATACAATTAATTTTAGAACGTTCATTTTGATGAATTAAGAAAATTAGGAATTATTTTGTTGGGGATTTTTGTTCGAAAATATGAATAGGATATTAATAAAATCTGTTGTGGAATCATCTGCGGCTGAAAGACAAACTTTAGTCACCATTTTCCATCGTTCAAGACAACCTCTTGGGAAGTATTCATGTTGAAAAAGAGAACATTCTCCATGAAAATTGAAAAATGAAAAATGTGATTTTTTTGTGATATCTAACAGAAAACAACTACTTTTCCCGCAAAAGTCACGCTGGACATTCAACTACATCTGATAGATATTGTGAAAAGACTCTTACTGAAAAGAAAAAATCTAAAATTAAAAATTCGTATTTTCATGCAGATAGTTGATTTTTTTTAAATGTTCTCCAGTTTTTATTGAAAATTCATAAATAAATTAGATAGGGAGAATGTTATTAAAAAATATCACTCACAGAAATCGTTCATTTAATTGAAGTTTCGTTTCTCTCGCATTTGATCCCCAATACATTTTGGTCGACGAAAATCTATTTCGCTTTGCCAAGCTCATCAGGGAAAGCAGGCTCTTCAGAAGCAATTATACCATAGAAATTACAATATATATACTTACTCTAGAATGCCAATCCCCTCTTCGTGGGACACTGAAAAGTGTTGTAAAATTCCAAATGTTTTCATCAATGCGCATGCCCATAACCAGTCCCCTAGCTCTGCAGCGTTGACAAATTTCAGAAAATTTTATCTTTGTAGTTGAGATTCTGTCGAAAATAATCTAACATTACTGTGAAGACTACCCAAATTCCCGTTGACTTGTTGGGATCGTGCAACAGTGTTAACAGTTTTCAATTGCCGCAGAGGAAGGAAGGTAGTTTGCCAGAGCCGGTTTGGGTTAGTTTGGTGGTTTAGGCGATTTGTGTTCATTGTGAAATTAACCATTAACGTTATTGTGTTTATTTAGATGTGCTTTTCTTATTACTGTTGTTTACTTCAATTATTCATTGGTAGTGTGTATGTATAAAGCTTATCTTCAAAACTTTTTTTTTTAATTCATATTTTATTTTCTGCTTTTTAAGTAGTTCTCATTAATACATAGATTTCTGACAAAGAATTGTTATTACAAGGTCTGCTCTGTGAGTATTGAGCTTTCATAATCTTCAATCTCGAAAACCCCTAAATACCAAATTTCATTGGACTCTTCGCCATAGTGGAGCCGCCATATTCAATTCATGAATTTTAACAAAAAATCCATATCCTACCTCAAGAGCCCCAACATACCAATTTTGAATTGAATCGGACCAAAATTACAAATCTCATCCGTCATCTTGGAGCCGCCATACCGAATTCATGAATTTTGACAAAAAAATCATAATCCCCTATCCTGAAAACCCCTACATACACAATTTTATTGGAATCGGATCAAAACGACCAAACTCTTCGCCATATTGGAGCCGCCATATTCAATTCATGAATTTTAACAAAAATCCATATCCTACCTCAAAAACCCTGATATACCAATTTTGAATCAAATCGGACCAAAATCACAAATCTCGTCCGTCACCTTGGAGCCGCCATATCAAATTCATGAATTTTGACGAAAAAATCACAATCTCCGATCCAGAAAACCTCTACATATCAAATATCAATGGAATCGGATCAAAACGACCAAACTCTTCGCCATATTGGAGCCGCCATATTCAGTTCATGAATTTTAACAAAAATCCATATCCTACCTCAAAAACCCCGATATACCAATTTTGAATTAAATCGGACCAAAATCACAAATCTCGTCCGTCATATTGGAGCCGCCATTTTTTTATTTTTCTCTAACAAATATTTCATAAGATATTGTCACCGGAATAATGAACACCTGCCAAATTTCGTGTTAATCACACAACTAGAAGTGGGCCAATATTCAGTTGGAAGATTTGACCCAAACACACATACATACTAACATGGCAGATACTCCAGATTCAATGCCTGCATTTTCATGACATCCAGATCGATTTTGGATTTTGTTTTGTTCCTCTCTTATCACCTGAAAAAATAATATATACTTAACTGTGTGGTTCATTAATCACATCAAGAACTCTCGTAGGATATAATTATTCAAAACTCGAAAGATGTTTATCATGAGATGAAAATATCAACAAAAATACTGACTCATATATATTCATATTTGCAAAGCACAAATCTTTCTTCCCTTCCTGACCAAATCAGTCTCTGTCATGATTAAAAATTAATATTTCAACCAACTCTAATTGGGAATCTAGCCAGTCGATCCATCAAAGTGTCAGGTAAACAACTCCCTTAAAAAATGATGGATTTTTTTCACAGAAGTATTCATGGAACTGACTGATCGAATTTGGTGAAAAGTGAAGGTGATAGATAGATCGGCCATTTTTGATATCTGGGTAGGAATGTTATCATTAGTTGAAACATGTTATACTTCAATATATGTGCCTGAATGTTTTTTATTATAGAGGGGGTATGATATTATTTATTTATTTATTTATTTATTTGATATATACATCCAGCAGGCCGGAGCCCAATTACAGGAGTACTTGATGAATATTACATGTGGTTGTGATATGAAAAGTAGTAGTAACAAATTTAAATTTTTGTTGAACTTACAGTTTATGAGTT
Source organism: Chrysolina haemoptera (assembly GCA_958298965.1). Classification (NCBI taxonomy): domain Eukaryota; kingdom Metazoa; phylum Arthropoda; class Insecta; order Coleoptera; family Chrysomelidae; genus Chrysolina; species Chrysolina haemoptera. The sequence goes on along the minus strand of OY282586.1, from coordinate 53,485,146 downwards.
AGTCAAGAATTAAACTGGAAACGGTTTGTCTGAATTGATTCTGAGTGAGGAAAAAGATATCAACTGAGCCAAGCTTATTGTAATTTCTGCACATTGAATTTATTGGAGAATGAAAGTGATGTTGTGTATTCGGTACGTTGAAGTGAAATGTATTGTGATGCCGGGAGGATTGTCGTGGTATACTGAAGTTGATTAATGAGAGTAATGTCGAAGAATCTATGTTGCTGTGTATAATTTTGTGTATGAATAATAGATCACTGATTTCTCTCCTTTTTTTTAATGACTGTGTTTTAAAGTCGCTCAACAGAAGCTCGTAATTGTAATTCCTCTCAGGGTAGCATTTATATTTCTTATAAAATAAGTATTTCAAGAACTTCCTTTGAACAATCTCAATTGCCGAAATTGTTTGTTGGTGATATGGATTCCATACTTGACTGCAATATTCCAGTTTACTTCTAACCAGGGTATAATACAATTGACAAAGTGCGTCCAGAGATTTTTTTTTTATTAGCATATACCGCATCAACCATACACGGTCATTAGCGGTGGTACAATACAGTTTAGTTCAATATGAGATTCAAAACAAAAGTCATCAGATTTGCGATATTATCCCTGTGAAGGCTCTTTTGAAGATCGGTGGTCATGCCGGCTATTGTTCTTTCCCGTTGATAAACTGGGCATTCTGACAGAATATGCTTCACGGTTAGGACGGTCTGGCAGTCTCCACATCTTTTTGCCTCCTCTTTTGAGATAATGTGTTGGTGGGTGAGCCTTGTATGTCCGATGCGCATTCTTGACAAAATAACCTGACTTCTCCTATTTGTCCCATATTGATGATGTTTGGCTATGTCTGGGTTTATTTCCTTCAGTTTGGCATTTGTGTTTTGCCAACGTGTAACCCACAGACGCCTGGTATATTCTTTTATTTGTTCTCTGAAGTCGTAGTGAGGTACACCTTGAAAAAAGACGGCTTCGGGGTCATCTGGGGCTTCCTTTGCAGCGGTATCGGCCCGGTCGTTACCCAATATTCCAACATGTGAGGGGATCCAAATTATTTCCAATTTCTTATGTCTTTGCACTTCGAACAGTTCTCCTTTGATGCGTTGTAGGATGGGATGTCGTGGGTATAGTTGTGCGATTCCTTGTATAGCACTTAGCGAGTCTGTAAATATCACAGTTTTTTCGTTGTTACTGGCCTGTGATATGGCCTCTGATTTGGCATATAGTTCGCCCGTATAGATGTTGCATGTAGGCGACAAGCGGTAGGTAAATTTTGCGGTAGGTGTAATAACTGCAGCACCGATGAAACTACTTCCTATGATTTTCGAGGCATCGGTGTAAACACAGCTATAGCCAGTGTACTTAGCTTTCAGTTCGTGAAACAGGTGTTTATACACGGTGATGGGGGTTGTGGATTTAGGATATTTAGTTAGGGATATGTCGCAATGGGGGATTTTTACAGTCCATGGTGGGGGTTGAGGAACATCTAAGGATATAACATTGTTGAGGTCCATATCATGTTCTTTCAGTCTCTCCGAGAAATGTCTCCAAGTCGGTTTGAGAAAGTATTTCGATAAGTAGGGTTCTTTATGTTAGCGGAGAGTCTTGCTGCATAGGAGAGTTTCAAAAATGTCCTTCTGATCGATAGAGGGGGTTCGTTGGCTTCTACATAGAGGCTTTCAATCGGGCTCGTGCGATAGGCACCGAGTGACAAATTCGCTACAAGTACGAATTAAAAAACCTAATGATTTCATGGCTTTAGAAATCATTGTTTCATAATGACCTGTAAAGGTAAGTTTACAATCGAATATGACTCCCAGATCTTTATGTTGTGTGACTCGTGAAAGTGACTCCTCGTTAATGGTATAATTGTATATCAAAGGAATGTTTTTTCGTGAATAAGTCATAACTTTACATTTGCCAACATTGAGTGATAGTTTATTTACAGTACACCAGTCCTCCAACAACTTCAAGTCATTATGTAGTGACACAGAGTCTGTTATGTCATCAATCCGTCTGAACAGTTTCATGTCATCAGCAAATACAAGGGTATTTGATTCAATATTAGTGCAAATATCATTCACGAATAGTAAAAAAAGTAGGGGTCCCAGGTTTGAACCCTGTGGCACACCTGATGTTGCAGTAAACTCAGAGGATTTTACTCCTTCATAATCAACGTAGAGTTTTCGACCTTTCAAATTCGTTTCCAAAATATTAATGAGGTTCTCGGAGAAACCAAAAGAAATTAGTTTTTCTAGAAGCCGGTTATGCGATACACGATCGAACGCTTACGCTTACTGAAATCTGTGTAGATTACATCTACTTGAGATCTTGAATCAAGTGTTTCCCATACAAATTCTGTAAATATACATAGATTTGTCGACGTACTACGACCTTTCATGAAACCATGTTGGTATTGGGAAATGAGATGGCGAGTGTGTACGTACATCAAGTCGGCCACAAGAATCTCGAATAATTTTGACAGAGCAGAAATCAGTGCAATAGGTCTATAATTTATGACCTCTGTTGGTGTTCCTGATTTGAAAATAGGACATATGAGTGAGAATTTCCAAATATTAGGAAAGGTTCCAGTTTTGACAATCAGATTGAAGATCATAATTAGGGGGTCACATATTTGGTGAATACATGTTTTTATTACTTTGGGCGGAATGTTGTCAGGTCCAGATGTCCACTTGCTCTCGAGCTTTTTGCATGCATTAATAATTTGATTTCGAGTTATTATTGGTATATGCAGGTAACTGCTGTTACTCGTGACAAATCCACTATTTGTTGGGGTATTGCAAACTAATTCACATCATCCTTAATATAAACACTTTTGAGGTGGTCTGCAAAGAAATCAATAATTTGTTGTGGATCAGCGATCTCTATTCCATTATAATTCATTTTACCTGGTATGCGAGATTTTTTCTTTTTCAGATTGATGAAATTCCAAAAATTTTGCGGATTGGATTTTATAGTCGTTTCCGATTTTTCTATAAAGGATTGATAATTGATAATTGATTATATAGTATCATTATAATTACTAATTACTGAATTGTTAATGAGGCATATAGGAGCTGGAATCATTTGCATCTCATTTTGAGCGTAATTTTATTCAATATCTGTTGATGTTATTACAAACGTGGAACATTACCAGACATCCCGGCCATAATTTCCCTATCATAATTATTTAGCCATAAAGATAAATAATAGGGAGTGCTATTATTTATAAATCCATCAGTTTACAGAATGAACGGTGGCACACGATTCTTCAATCGAAATGGTAATCCAGTACGATTGGGTTTTACCACCAAACTTGGTATGCTAGTTGTTGGAACCATAATAAACACGGAAAAAAAAATTGTTAACCGAAATTCCAGGGGTGGAGTATATATTTTTTGTTTAAAAATAAATAAATAGATTTCTGCTGTATCTTAGAAAGTATATGATTCATCAAAAAAACAACTCAACAAGGTGAACGACAATTCATTTCTCCACAAAAATGACTCGTAATAATTTTTTATGAAATGCGTTCTTTTTCCCAGAAAACGTGATTGAACGCCGACATCAAATTTCAGGTTCACGCTTACCCGCCGCTGGCGGAGCCGAATATTTGATTGGTCATAACTCTGCTGAAAATGATCTGAAAAGGAAAATGAAGATTTCATATCGTTTCTGAAGACCTTCTCATGCAAAAATAAAATGCGAGTATTTGAGTACCTAGCTAAAACGAGTTTTGTCGCACGAGATGTTTGCGGAAGATCCAAAAATCATGAATAATTTAGTAAATATGGAATTATTATACTGAAGCAGCAACCCATACCCTCTTTGGACTATATGCAACAATTTCAAAGTAGTGTGACAGGTCCCACTTATACATGCCAAAAAAAAATTGTTTTACTATTGCCTCATTTTCAACTTACCCATAAAATCGGCATTCTCTTCACTATGTTGAAAATAATCACTTATTCATATCCTGCATATATATTGTTATGAAAAACGGATGTATGTAGGAATTTAGAGTTATTATTGTTGATTGCACAAAAAAAGGGTTTAGCAAGTCTTTAGTGCAAATAAGTAGTAAATAAGTTTGTACCTACATATTAGTTAGGGTATTTATAAAGAAGGATTAGTTAAAATACATACAGTGTAAATACTTCAGAATAAAAAGTTTGTATCCTAGAGAGGGTTTAGTTGTCAGGAGACCGATAGGAGAAAAGAAGAAAAGAAATCAACAAGCAGAGACTAAGTAAAAAAAAAACTGTTCCAACTGTGTAAATTTTCCAAAAACTAATACTAAAAGGAAAAATCTATGATGAAAACTTATCCTGAATATCAAGAAAATAAAACTGCAGATCCTGAGCTACAAAGGAACTCACCACTGTTTCCTGAAAAGCAGATATCCTTTTTCAAAAGCAGCAGCAGCAGGTAGCAAGGAAACTCCCATAAAAGATATTTTATGGTCTTGAAATAAAGAAAATCGGTAAGTCAATCCACCAGTGCACTTTAAAATACCAGTATCTCCAGACATTGAATTCTCTTTTAAATTCCGCGTTGAACTAAACTTTTCCACGATTTAACCCACAAATTAAAAACAAAACTATTAACTATTAAGAACTCTCATTATTATTTTTTATAGCTTTAAGAATATTCACAATCACAAAAGAATAAAAAGTTTGTATCCTAGAGAGGGTTTAGTTGTCAGGAGACCGATAGGAGAAAAGAAGAAAAGAAATCAACAAGCAGAGACTAAGTAAAAAAAAAACTGTTCCAACTGTGTAAATTTTCCAAAAACTAATACTAAAAGGAAAAATCTATGATGAAAACTTATCCTGAATATCAAGAAAATAAAACTGCAGATCCTGAGCTACAAAGGAACTCACCACTGTTTCCTGAAAAGCAGATATCCTTTTTCAAAAGCAGCAGCAGCAGGTAGCAAGGAAACTCCCATAAAAGATATTTTATGGTCTTGAAATAAAGAAAATCGGTAAGTCAATCCACCAGTGCACTTTAAAATACCAGTATCTCCAGACATTGAATTCTCTTTTAAATTCCGCGTTGAACTAAACTTTTCCACGATTTAACCCACAAATTAAAAACAAAACTATTAACTATTAAGAACTCTCATTATTATTTTTTATAGCTTTAAGAATATTCACAATCACAAAAGACTTTCATTTGAGTAAATATTCATCATAAATTATTAAGGTTATGTTGACTTGCATTTCATGCATCAGTTTCACATGACACGTCTGTGAAGGTGACGGCACCGAAGTCCGATTGAATAGAAAAACAATGATTTAGTGCATAGAAAGTAACATTCAGGGTATTTAGAGCAGTTTAGGTAGTTTAAGAGTTGGAAAATTATTTCAAGTGATCAAGTTTTCCATTATGAGTATTTCATCGTTACCGTTGAAATAAAAACCATATTTACTTTTGAAGTTTACAATATTTATTTTTGAAATTATGATTTATTGACATTCAAAGTCTTATATCTTGAAAACTTTCGTATAACCTTTATTCCTGGAATTCTATCTTGAGATAAATATTTCTTCATGTCTCGAAAATCGACTGAGCAGGCAGCTGAAAAAGAAAAGGTAAGAGGTAAGAACAGAATATGAAAAGTGTAATTAACTAGACAGGGCAATTACAAAAAGAAAATATGAACCAAATTACAATTCATTTAGTTATTTCAATTCATTTCAATTTAACAACAAAAAAAATATTACAGCAACATAAAATACATAACAATATTCAGAGATGTCCCAAAGCACAGTGCTTAGTGCTTGTGAAAGTGCTCGAAGCACTTTTGTGCTCCTAAGCACTGTGCTCCCGAGCACTTTCCTAATTCAGTGGTTAGTGCTTAGTGCTCCGAAGCATTTAACGAAAAGGCTTAGTGCTTAGTAATCCCGAAAAGTGCTCGCAAGCACTCCAGTGCTCCGGAGGCGGGAAAGGCTTAGTGCTTAGTAATCCCGAAAAGTGCTCGCAAGCACACCAGTGCTCCGGAGCACTGGAGGCCTTTCCATATAAATTAATCTTGTCGAAACATGAAGTCGCGTCAGACAGCACCCGGCGGCACCCCCCACCAAAAAATCAATTTTCTACGATAAGTACTACGTTTAGAAGATTACTGTTTTGAAAAAATAGTACAATTTCGTCAGTTACTTTTCCTATCTAAAAAAATAAGTTCAAAATAATTGAATATTACTTCTTCTTTTCAAACTACGTTGACGTATCGGAGACCAAATCTGTCTCCGATATCAACACCTTTGAAACAATTGTTTTTTTATTATCGAGTCAAATTGTTATTCAAGTCAAAAAAAGTCTTCAAAAAATGTCGTATGACATTTGCTATCTTGATACAGGGGATGTGCGGTATATCAATTACAATTCTGTTATTTCAAACTTCTTTTCTGTGTAACCATATAAGGCCCATTTCGATTGGATTTTGATTTACACGTTTTGGTTTATTTTCAGACTGTCCGAGGTTAAACACTCAAGAAAAACACAAAACCAAACATTCAATCAATATTTCTATTTTATTGGAATCAAATTGTTGATTGCAGCAATTCTATTTCAAAATAGTATTTTATGTTAGCAGACTATACACATCCTTTCAGTAACGACTATTTTATTCACGAGTGCAGCGTTGCGGACCGACTATTTAAAAAACAATTGTCTCGAGGAGTTCATCAATGCTTTACATATACCGTACTTTTTTACAAATTCATATTATAACCACAAAATTGTATGTTATTAAGTTGATATATTTTTTTATCACAACAGTTCCAATTGACAGGTCAAGAACTATCTACTGTCTCATGGTTTTTGAACACTGAAATCAAACAGTAACCCTAGCGATGTACTTGAAAAATGGAGTTGCTATGGTAATATTTTTAAAAAATTCATTAAATACTGATTGTGGAATATGTGATTAATTGAGCATTTATCTTGGTATGGTGAATGCTATTTTAGATATTTGAGTGGTTTTTAATTGAATCGGTTGTCACTTAATGGAAATCTATAGCACTTCTTAGACTTTTAGAAACGTGAGTAACTGATACTTGATTAACACGATATGATTTCAACAGAAGATATTACATCGAGACATGTGTAGTGTATGTCGGTGTCGTGACGGTGTCGTGACGGTGTCGTATCGGTGTCGTGTCGGTGTCGTGTCGGTGTCGTGTCGGTGTCGTGTCGGTGTCGTGTCGGTGTCGGTGTCGTGTCGGTGTCGTGTCGGTGTCGTGTCGGTGTCGTGTCGGTGTCGTGTCGGTGTCGTGTCGGTGTCGTGTCGGTGTCGTGTCGGTGTCGTGTCGGTGTCGTCTCGGTGTCGTGTCGGTGTCGTGTCGGTGTCGTGTCGGTGTCGTGTCGGTGTCGTGTCGGTGTCGTGTCGGTGTCGTGTCGGTGTCGTGTCGGTGTCGTGTTGGTGTCGTGTTGGTATCGTGTCGGTGTCGTGTCGTTGTCGTATCGCGGTCGTATCGGTATTGTGTCGGTGTCGTGTCGTCTCGTGTCGGTGTCGTGTCTGTGTCGTGTTGTCTTGTGTCGTCTCGTGTCGTGCTTTACATATACCGTACTTATTTTACGAATTCATATTATAACCACAAAATTGTATGTTATTAAGTTGATATATTTTTTTATCATAACAGTTCCAATTGACAGGTCAAGAAATATCTACTCGACTAGATATGTGTAGTGTAGTGTAGTGTAGTGTAGTGTAGTGTAGTGTAGTGTAGTGTAGTGTAGTGTAGTGTAGTGTAGTGTAGTGTCGGTGTCGTGTCGGTGTAGTGTCGGTGTAGTGTGGATGTAGTGTTGTTGTCGTGTCGGTGTCGGGTCGGTGTCGTGTCGGTATCGTGTCGGTGTCGTGTCGTATCGGTGTCGTGTCTTTATCATAACAGTTCCAATTGAAAGGTCAAGAACTATCTACTCTCTCATGGTTTTTAATCACTGAAACAAACAGTAACCCTAGCAATGTACTTAAAAAATAGAGCTGCTATGGTAATATTAAAAAAAATATTAAATACAGATTGTGGAATATGTGATTAATTGGTCATTTATCGTGGTATGCTGAATGCCAATTTAGATATTTGAGTGCCTTTAAATTGAATCGGTTGTTACTTGATGGAATTCCATAGCACTTTTCAGACTGTTAGAACCGTGAGTAACGGAAACTTGATTTAAAACGATATGATTTCAACAAATGATATCACATCGAGACATGTTTCGCTACACTGTAGTTTTTCAAGCGGTTATATAATAACTTGCCTGAAAAAGCGATAGTGTAGCGAAACATGTCGCGATGTAATATTGTTTGTGAAAATATTACGTGTTTGATTTAGTTTTGGTAACTTAAGTATCTAACATGAAAAGTGCTTAGTGCTTAGTGCTCCCTGACTGGAATTACTTTTTGAAAGTGCTTAGTGTTCGAGATTCCGGAGCACTTTTCAAGAGTTCTCAGAGCTTAGTGCTCGAAGCAGTTTCTGTCAGTGCTCGGCACAGCTCTGCAATAGATATATATATATCTGGAAGTTCGGGTTGAACCGCGTCTAGAATTTGTTGAAATTCGACGTTTCGGCTCCGATTTTGGAGCCATTTTCAAGAAAAAAGGATGAAATGATTGAAAGTTAGGTCTCAATCTGCCTATTCCTCAGGTATCATCAGGATTTTGTAACTTGACGCCGGGGTCTCAATCTGCCTACTCCCCAGGTCTCGTCACTTGTTCTCTCTAAGGTCTCAATCTGCCTACTCCGTCGAGAGAAGAAGAAGAAGAAGAAAATATCTGACCGCGGAAACCTATCCGAACACAATATATATATATATATATATATAGTTAATAACACCATTGTGAAGTGCAAACCTCAAGCTTGAAATCACATACTTAATTTTTCATGTAGGATGTGTATGAGCGATTATTTTCAACATTTACTGAAGAAATTGCTGGGATTATGGGTTAGTTGAAAACTGAGGCAGGAGTAAAACCCTGTTTTTGCTTTGGCATGTATAAGTGAGACTCATCTCACTAGTCTTAAATCGTTGCATATGGTCCAAAGAGGATACTGATTTCTGCTTCAGTATAATTATTTCATATCAACTAAAATATTCATTACTTTCGGATCCTACGTAAATATTGTAGAAGGGTTATGTGAATTGGGACGAAACATATTTTAGGTACTCAGATACTCATATGTTATATTTGCACGACGTAGAAGTTTTCAGGAACGATATGCACTTTTTCTTCTCCTTCTACTACAATTTGTAGCGAAGTTATGACAAATCTAATTTTTGGCCCTGCCTCAACTTGCAGTTGCGGATTAGCGCGATCATGAAATGTGACGTCGGCGTTAAACCACGTTTTCTGAGAAAACGAGCGTATTTCTTAAGGTATTACTAAAAATCATTCTTGTGGAGAATTGAATTATCTCTCTACCTATCTGAATCGTTTTTTGATAAAACTTACATTTTCTGAAATAACAACAAAAAAAATATTTTTTTTTAATGAAAAATGTTATAGGTTCCACCCCTGATTTTTTGTTAAACAATTTTTTTTTAATACATGAAGTCGAAATGCCATGTTCCGAGTTTCAGAGTGCTTCAATTCATTCTTCACTTTTTGCTCGAGTTTTTCTGTCGTTACTGGATTATTAACCGAATATAGAGTCCGATAAACCTAAATTATGCGTTTGTTCCAGGTAAAATGTTTCCTTCCACGAGCATCCCGACATAACCAGATCACGATGCGGCCCTTTTCCTCGGTTTTTCTTCACGTTCTCATTATCATAATTGTCCAATCGGCCGGAGATTTCGTCGCAGCTATATCAACAATGCCCCCGATTGTCCGGGAAGAAAATTTCGAGAAAGGAAATGGAGTGGACTGCGGAAATTGGGACACTGCCAGTGTGCAAACTGCTAGATCTGATTTCAACTGTTCCGATAAATCTGAAAGTTCGGAGTGCGTGAAGAAAAATAGTGCGGAGATTTTGATTCGTGGAGTAACAAGGCCAACGTGTGCTCCTTCGGGGAGTGTCGGTACCGTGGAAGATTGTCTGGATTGCTCTAAAGGTAAGAATATAATAGGTAGATGAATAAACTTTATTGTCTGAATGAAAAAAATTTGTCGACAAAGTCAAAATCATTACAGTGTACATGTTGAATTATATTATAGTATCATTGAATAGAGTACTGAACATGAAATATTAAATATTGAATATAGAACGACAAGAATGAAAATCCAAGATACTTCTCTGAATTATGGAAGCATTTTCCCATCAGAAGTGTTTTAACTGATCTTCGAAAATGTTTTGTACCGCTAATGTCTCTGATTATATGATAAATGATTATAAATTTACGTGCAAGCCACGTCTCCTTCGGACCTTCAATGAATAAATATCATTTAAACTTATTGGATATAAAAATTAAAAATTAAAAAAATGCAGGCACCTGCAGGATAGATCCTTGGACAAAAATTTTTTTTGCGATTTTTCTGTAAGTTATCCATTAATTGATTAACAATTTTTTGTAGCACGAACATTAATAATGCAAGTGCGATAATTGTTAAACTATTAATTTGAGAAATTTTTCTTTTCGTGGAGCTATTTTTCAAAGGTATTGGAATAGATTACCGTTGAAAAAATTGAAAAGTTGGTGATTTTCGTTTTGTTATTAACAATTTACTAAGGTGAAAAATTATAAAGCTTTATTAAGAAAAAAAAATTGTCAACGATTTTGTGTGTGTTAAAATACATCATAAATGAACGGTCGACGAAAAAAGAATTTAACAATAACTATTGTGTACCTAATAGATATGATAACAAACTTACACAATAAATAATGAATGAAAACAGAATAAAATATGGTCGTTTCATATTCTTATTGTATAAATACCGATTATATACCGATAATATTCATTAATATTGCACAAATAGTTTTTCAAAAACAATTATTGCAATTTTTTTCATTCAGTTTTTAATAAAAAAAATTATATCTATATTGGTGCCTTAGTGATGAAATATACACGCTGAAAGTTGTATCATCCTGTATTATATAGAATCATTCGACACGACTATCCTCAACGACGTTGAGATTAAAAAATCCGTATAAAACACGTCCTAATCATGATCAACGACTTTCGAAATTTCCAAGGACTTCTCACTTTCCATTACGGAGAATGAACCACCGAAAATGGATGATCACACGTCCAGACTCGGATACCTTCTCATTCTGATTAATGTTTCTATAATCCAGTGAAATAGGACGCTTCGGTGGAAATGTTTCCACATGGGGATAATCCATTTGGGGTACTGAAATTCAGAAATGAATAGGAAATTTTGTTAATTAACCAATTTCTTATTGGTTGGAATCAGTTCAATAAAACCGAATCTATTATCCATGAAGTAACTAAGCATATTATAGTTTTTTAATTGGATTATGGATTTCATTTTGATATTTTTTTTTCATCATTTCGATGATTGGATGGATCGTGAGATGGTGATGCCATGCTCGCCAAATCCCACTTCTCGATATAAACTAGCATTCACTATATTTCTGGAAGGCAATGTTCATTGTTGTTGTGAGATTCATCCACCTGCGATGATCATATGTGCTTTCATACTGAAAAAAACGAAATTAATTTAGTTCTTGGAATGAAGAATAAAATAGGTACACAAAATATGTCATCCCATTTTGAGGGTGAAAAATTTTAAAAAATTATTCAATTTACTTTTAGACAATTCCTATCCTAAACGACTCCTCAATAAATTAATATTTTCCACGCATAATTCTCCAATTCAAACTAACATTAATTCTGGTTTTATAAATATTAATAATCCCACATTGGATATCATCAAAAAATATTGTTCATTCCCGTTTATAAAGAAACTCATTCCCAAAATTGAAACTTGATGTTTCGAAAGACGAACCCAATTTCATTTTATCTAATAAACCAGTTAGAGCCGTTATTTAGTTATTCACAAAATTAAAAGATAAAACTCCTATATCAGGAGTCGTCTATAAAATTAGTTTTGAATACGATAAAAACTATATTGGTGAAACTTCGAGAACATCGAAATCAAGGATTGTTTCCCACAAAATTGACATTCCTAAGACCTGATGCTTGTGTTTTGTCACAACATGTTAATGTTACCGGACACTCCATTGATTCTAACTGAAGAAAGTAATCTATTCAAATATGTTTTTTAGAATTGGTATACATCAAAAATTTTCAAAATCTTAACATAATTTATTTTAATATTTTAGATATTGAAACTAAATTGAGTAATAAGGATCCTGTACTCTATAATTCAACAATAACTTAAATCAACCTTTTACAAAAAATTATATTATATTCTACACGCTATATACATCTTTCACCTATAAACTTCATTCTGACTCTCAACGTTTCTGTCTGACAATATTTTAACTTTTCTGGATGTTATTTTTCCATATACTCATATACTGTAAGTACCTTTTTATTTAGTTGTATCCTCACCTTTCAGAGTGACTGAAGAATAAATAAACCTAGTTCGAAAGCTTTCACAAAAGTAAAAAAGAGTTTCATTAAACACATAGCTGTAACGCCACAAAATATCTATATATGATGATAAAAACATAAAACTGTTAAACTATTAAGGTACCTACTATATATTAATCCTTTTTATTTTGTAGTTAAAGTCTTGATAAATAAAATAAAGATTTTCGAAAGCTCGACTAAAACAACGAAGATTGAATAGCTCAATTGGTCAACTGACTGCTACCCAAATATTTCTGAAGATATATATACACAGAGTGACCCATTTGGAAGCGGACCAGCTCTCTAAAACTGTTATTTATTATCCGATTCAGAAGTTTTTTTTTCAATAGATAGAGCATCAATAGTTCTAGTTGAGTGACATAAATTCGAAATGAAAATGAAAATTTCAAGGCCTACTTCGAATTTTTTTCAAGGCCAAAAATCCAAAAAACATTCTAGCGATTTTTTTATATACAATTAGACGGCGTCACTGGATTCACGACATTCTCAAGTGATTCATGTGGAAATAACGTAGGAATGTCTCCATGAATAAAAAAGTTATGTGGTAATGTAATTTGAAAATTATGTCAATAAATCAACCCACCTCTTCAATTTTAGAATTACATTACACTACTGGATTGAGAATACTTCGAAATACATTTGGTCAGAATTTAATCAAAATCTGTTCATAAATAAAATATTATAAAATAATAAAATATAAAATTAGTGGAATTTTAGGAAAATTTTATTTTATTATTTATAATTTTTTTATTTGTGAACAGATTTCGATGAAATTTAGACCAAATATTTCGAAATATTTTGAATCCAGTTGGGTTGTCAGAATTTTGATAAAAGTTCTGAAATTGAAGTGATTGGTTGATTTATTGACAAAATTTTCAAATTTTATACCCATATAACTTTTTTATTGATGGACGCATTCCTATTTAATTTTCACAGTAACCACTTGAAAATGTCGCGAATCCAGTGGCGTTGCCAAATTCTCTTTGAAAAAATCGCTAGTATGTTTTCTGGATTTTTGACCTTGAAAAAAATTCGAAATAGAATTTGAAATTTTTATTTTTTTTTCGAATTTATGGCACTGAACTAGAACTATCAATGCTCTATCTATTGAAAAGAAAACTTCTGGATCGGATATCAAATAACAATTTTAAAGAGGTGGCCCGTTTTCAAATTGGTCACTCTGTATATATACATACATATATCTTCATCATATCTGAAGTTCTGAAGGAAATATTTTTTTTTTATTTCACCATTATTTATGAAAATTACGATTCCAAAAATTCAGTACACTTTCAGAATAAAGCATAATTATTTTGTAAACATTCGAAACTTCCTCAATTTCAGTCCAATTTTCCTGCAGCAAACTTTCTTACATTAACTAATGGTGCCGAAGAATTGGATGTGGTCTGGGTCCACGTCAATTTATCTTATTGTCACGATTGCTTTGAGTTTACAATACCATTCATCCTGCGTTCTGACAGCTTGTCCGTATTATACTATTTTATAGAATCGATGAAAGGGCGAATTGGAGCGGATTTGAGGATATTCAAAGGATAAAATGCGGATAGAGTGACTCGTGGATAAGGGTGTGACACAAAAGATATATGAGTCTTCGAAAGGTTCCGATCCACAAGATTTCTGCTAAGGTGAAACATTCTGATTGAAATGATGACTAGACAGAAATATACAGTGACTACTATGTACCATATGGGAAAAAAGTTTATTATTAGAGTATTGGAGAAAAGATTCTTGGGAAAAGTTTGTGCTTGTCCGATAACCTAAAAATCGATTTTGACACATGTCGTGTGATCGCTGGTATGGCGGCAAATTGAAAAAAATTAGTATGATCAGGCAAAAAGTCGAGCAAAATGGCAAAATATCAAAAAAAGTTATTTGAAAAAGTTGCTTAGAATTTAATTTTATACACATATACAAAGTTTCAGATAATAGTGTGAGAATATTGAAAATGGCAATTTTTTTAAAATATTTTTCTAGCTGTAGAAAAATGTCAAATTATTTTCTTATGAATAGCTTGACCATACTGAAATATGTGTATTCCGATGATAATAACAAAACTTTCTCATTTTCTCCACACCAGAGAGCACTAATTTAAAAAAATTGAATTTTGTCAGAACCCTTGCTGTTACAATGGTTCGTATCTAACAGTTAAAACGCTATTCCACTATTATTGCGATGATAGGGGAATCCAAAAATATCGTATTTTTTCGTTTATAATCAATTTTTAATGATAATCGTGCACGAACGTTTCACTTCGCACATAATCTCAAAAATGTTCGTCAAATTAAAGAGGTTAGAGTTTTCAACATTGCATGCGAAGTGAAACGCTCTGGCACGATTATCATCGAAACTTGACTACAATCTGGAGAACACCATGTTTCTGGAGTGTCATGTCATCACAATGGTCGTGGAATTCTGATATAACTGTTAGATACGAACCAATATAACAGCTAGGGTTTTAACAAAAACGAATTTTTTTAATTTAGTGCTCACTGGTGTAGAGAAAATGAGAATGTTTTGTCAGTATCATTGAAATACAAATGTTTCGGTATGGTAAAGCTATTCATAGGATAATAATATGATATTTTTATATAGCTAGGAAAATATTTAAAAAAAATAGCTATTTTCAATTTTCTCTCATTATCTTTTCAAACTTGGTATATGTGCAATTTTACCCCACTTTTTGCCTTGTCATAGTAATTTTTTTCAATTTGAGGCCATACCAGCGATCACGTGACATGTGTCAAAATCGATTTTTAGGTTATCGAACATGCACAAACTTTCTCCAAGAATCTTTTTTCCAATTCTCCAATAATAAACTTTTTTCCCATATGGTACATACTTTTTGGCGGTCACTGTATATGCTTATATGCAGAATTTCTCCTAATCTATATGTTATTGAGAACAAATTACAGGACATTAAATAATGAACAGAGGAATATCTAATTTTGTTTCATTTTATAAAAAAAAACTTGAGGAAAATTGTAAATCTATCCCAAGTATCACACTTAAATCGGTACAATATTGGTACAATAGTATGAGATTATTGGCATAATATTCAAATGATAATATTGGCTAGAAAATTAAATAATTTCGCGATCTTGGTCTAATATTTTAAATAATATTGGTGTAATATTCTTGATTATTTCAGAATCCATGGTGAGCAGAAGAGCATGTACTCTTCTGAGCAGGAAGGCACTTGATTACACTTTTGAGATTATATTTAGTTTTATTTATACATTTCATTATTGTTATTGTTATTTATTTTGAATTATATTTTTTCTTCTTGAAGCAATATTGGCAAAATATTAAAACGTGGTAGTGACGAGATTTTGAATTATAAATATTATGGAAGCAATATTGGCATCAAAATAGTTAACTGTATTAGTACAATACTATTTGAATATATCGTACAATATTCAAAGTACATATGTTGCCTTGAAAAATTAATGTATGATATATTTTCTTAAACATAAACGTTCATCGTCATTTTTGATACAAAGAATTAGTAGATCTATCAAAGGGAAATGCATCTTCTGTAATGGGTACAATTTCTCCATCGCATCCACTGGAAATATTTCATCGTCCCAATTTTCCAACGAGATACATATCAGTTATCAAAAATAATCACTCAGTACCTTCCAAAAAATCATTATCAGTTTCTTTATTACCGTCTTTGATTTACAGGAACAATGAACCTATGGATCCTTCGATGAACATTAGTGAGCATGTCATAACAAGGATTGAAGAATGTAGGGAATACCTGTTTTATAAATAGCAAGATCCAGTGTCTTTCGAAGACCAAGGTTTTGTTGGAATTTTTCAAGAATGGTTTTTGTATGGACGATTCGAATACTACTACAGCAAGAATGAAGGAAAATATAGTGAAATCTTTTATATATTTGAAGAAAAATATCTGTAGTCCTGATTCTTCTCGGGAAATGGTGGATACTTCACATTTCGTCCATCTATTCAGATATTTTGCTCCTTACTTTAATCATATCGTCCCAGCAGATTCGGAGGAGTTTCTAAGATACCTTCTGGTAGGCTCACATGAAGATTTAAACAAGACGAGTGCAGAGGAACATCCATCATAAAATGATTTGGCTATCATGAATGATAATCAGAAAGCTTCATTTTCTTGGACGGACTATATCTACTCATAATTCCAAAATTGTGGATACATTTGCCAATCAGTAGAGGTCTTTATTGAGATATACTATTTTTAATTACCGCTCCGTTACTTCTGAACCTTTCTGGGTACTATCAATCCCTATTCCAGACTAATCAAACGAAATCGTGAATTTAACACGATGTATTGAACTGTTGACCGAAGAGGAGACTTTGACTGACGATGCGAGCCGATACTGTTCAACTTGTGGAATGAAAAGGGAATCCAAAAAGATAATTCGTATGCGAACATTTCCAAAATTTTAGTTATACATTTATAACGTGTTTCTTCGACTGATGGCAGTAAATTGGACAATGTGATTGATTTTCCCATACAAAATTTTAATTTGAAACAATTTCTTCTCAGAATGGGATCATTAGTATTTATAATATCTACGCCATATCTAATCATAGCGGCAGCATTTTCAATGGACACTATAAAGCATATTGCAAACTCCCTTATTCTAATTGTTGACACTCGATGACTTCCGTGTATCCAAGATTGATCATCTCCCAGGGAGCATGTTTCCTTTTCTACAAGAGAGTTTATAATCTGAATTCTGATGGTTTTTCTCCAACTGAAACAGCAAATGCGTCATCACTCATCACAACAAATTTCGAAAAAATATAGCATTATCATAAGCTTCTCCCATCATACCATCTAGGACACATCAATGAGACATTCATTTGGAAAAATGCGTGGAAATACTATCACGTATTTCAAACTAAATATATCAGTTAGAACTTTCAGAAGGTAAAGGTATCCTGTAATAAGAGACGCATCGAGAGCTGCTATGCATTCAGCAACTTTAAGCATACATTAGCGAATTGAGACACGAAAAAGGTAACGTACGAGGCCCCTTCGAGTAAACGAAAGGCAGGACAAAAGGAATCACCGGAACACAGAGTTGGGGATATAATTGAAAGTGGTTTGCGAGTACAGAGCTGATACGGAATGCATTTTAATGGCACAAAAAGGAGTTTAATTTTCATAATGGACCCCTCAATAGTAATTTTCGTTACAAGTCCGGAAAATACGGTTTTTTTGGACGAGTGGACAAGATTCTAGGGAAGTCTGCGAATCCTTAAAAACTGGTTATGGACGTGTTGCGTATTTTATCGGCAACCGTGTAGAATAACGAACGAATGGAAACATTTAGTCGAAGAGTCGAAGAGAGGTCGACCTTCACCCATCTGTTAACCAGATGAAACACACTTTTTATGAAGTTTCAGACATAAACAAATACACCTATAATGGCTTGCCTATCAAAATGTAACCCAGACTATATACAGTGAGTTTAAAAAATTTTACATCACATGGAAAGCTTTTTTATTATCGATTTGTCAGAAAATTTTATTCTTCATTAAAATTGGTGCATTGCGGAATACTTGTATTAGAGTTATCAAAATTATGAATTTCCAAATAGTGTACAGGGGGGACAAAAAATCAAATTTGATCAAGAGTAAGCTACCGTGGCTGTGATTCCAAATTTGAATATTGTTTTCAATTATAAACAACCTCTTTGAATAAACTTTTAAGTCAATAATAAGGGGTAGTTTACACTTTATCAGAATTCCTATTTTTTGTTCTCCTCTGTACACTGTTTGAAAGTTTTTGACAATTCATATGCATATATTCTGGAATGCACCAATTTTTATGAAGATTAAAATTTTCTGACAAATCGATAATAAATTTCCTTATGGTGCAAATTTTTTAAACTCACTGTATAGGTATGTGAGAGTTTTCGAGGCCAGAGATTTGGAATTTTTTGGCAAAATTCATAAGTTTTCGGCGTCAGAGATTATGAATTTTGTCAAAAATCGGGATGATGGACGAGTTTTGTGATGATGATCAGATTCGATTCAAAATTGGTGTGTGGGTGTTTTCAAGGTCGTAGATTTTTATTTATTAGTCATACAGAAATAATATTCCAAAAAAACTAAAGAACACGCTTCACTTCCAACATGGACTAAAAAGACAAAATATTTGACAATAAAATTATTCAAATGTAAATAAAGCGTGGGTTGCTTGACAAAGTTGCCTTGAGCTTTAAAACGCTCAGTAGTGTTAAATTGAAATAAAAAATATGAAAATGTAGATCGTTAACACCCCCGCTTTTTTTAGTATTTGAGTACATTGTATATTATTTTTTCTTCTGCAAAAATCCTTGAACTCTGTTTACTTCCTAGAGTCTTTGCTACTGAATATTGCTTTTTTGCTCCCCCGCAGGTGGCGCTGCGACTAACTTTTACTGTAAGTCGCTGCTTCATTTGTGAGAAAATATTAGTTATACGGTGGATTATAATCCATTTGGCTGGGGCAGGACGACTCTAATATTGTCCGACCTACTATCTACTGATGACGAGGCAAGAACCTCGAAATGCGTCTGCATGTGGTCTTCCCCAGCCAAATGAAGACTAATCTACTTTATAATTACAATAAGCATTTGCAGCTGGGTCTGTTTAAAAGAACGTTACACAAATATCAGATGTAAATCAGTGAACGACGTGGTAATAGCCAGGGAAGAAGTTAATTTCTATCAGATATTTGCCTCATATTCTCCACAAGGTGGAGATATTTGGAAAGAAGGGGACTTCGACATTGTCTCCAGCAAAAATTCTTGAAAACAAAAGAATACCTACTCCTGAAATACTTACATTACTACAATCAAATCCAAGATTGAAACGGTAACTGCTACTTCTAAGAAATAATGTGGAAGATTGAGGTTAAATGTCTTTAACTTTTGAGTATTTTTTGAAAGACTTTTATTCAATAGAAATGATTTACAATTATACAATACAAAGTGGTCCCAAATCGGCCTGGTTTGGTCGGTCTCGGGATCATAAAATTGTTGACAACAAGTGTGTTTGCTCACATTTTGAACAATAAAATAAATAATTAAAAAATTGTTAAAATATAGGAAATCAAGTTTGTAATTTGGACAAGCACCAGTTTTTGAGTAAAAACTTAAATTTATTGAAACTTGCAAAATTCTTTTGGTAATTAGTTCTACTTCTAAGAAAATAACATCAACATGACAGTTTGATCATGAATAAGTGAGAGGGAAATGTGTTCTATTCTAATAAAATGTATTCAACAGAGCTGAGTTATTCAAATCAAGTTGGTCGTTATGAAAGAAAGTTTGAATTTTTAGTTTATTAATTTCATGTTTCCAAATGATTCACCTTGTTGAAATCGTTTTGCTGATCAACCATATACTATTAGAAATTAGAAATAAAAACAAACAACTGTCCATTTCCTTGATCTTTTTTTTTCTGGTTCCACTCTTTTATATCTGGTAAACAATTCTGTTTCTCATTTGGCATGCTTCCAACTACTAGCATGCCAAATTTGGTGTTGCTACAATCGATCCTCTACTCAAAACTTAATTGAATTTTCACAATTCTCTGAGAGAACAAGAAATATCACTTAAACAACTTTCCCAACAAACCGAGCAAGTATAATGAAGACTCGTGTGGCTTTTTGGCCTCAAAAAAACTTCATTAACTAAGCCCAACTCAGTTAAAGTTCCTCAATTTCAAAAGTGACAATACTTTCCATCACAATTTCAATTCTGATTAAGACAGTGAACATCTGCACGGGACAAACTCTGCTGCAATAATAGTCCAAGTAAACGTTTTTTTCGCAAGGAAAAGAATAAAGTAGATTTTTTCTCATTTGTTCCATATCTCAAAAAAATACAAAATTCTCGACATCTTTCAGTTATTTGCCGAAAAGTCAAAAAAGTATGCATTTTTCAGCAGAAATGAAGTACATCAAAGGACCCTGCACATTTCTCATGGGAAGCGGCTTTCTGTGAATTTTGCTGAATTTATGGCTATAAAAATGAATTTTTTCAATTTTTTGGGTTATTTGCTCGTCCATCGGAGAGCTCTCATTTCTTGTTGGGATGGAATTTCAATATTCGATGCGTAGAATCCGACCGAGAAATGGTCTTCCTCAGTTATACTAGGCACTGTTATCAAAAAAATTTCATACACTGGTCCTAACCTAACCTAACCTAACCTAACCTAACCTATCCTAACCTTTCCATGCTCAGGATGACGCTAGAATAATTATTATTTTCGGAAAATGACATATTTTGGGTATTTTTTGAAGAGAAACGATAATAACCGATAACAAATATATCTGATGTCCAATAATATCCGGCTGCGCCGTCGTGCTCGAAAAATCGCGCGTGTTTGAAAGACCTTTTTATCCACTTATACTTTAATATACTATTATAGTAATAATATAGGTCTTGAATGAGTTTTGGTCCAAAAAGAGCGATTGAGGCGTAGAATTTGAAGGGAATTTAATTTAGTTTGAATGCAAGATTTTTAAAATTACAAGTATAGTTTTTGATTCCAGCGAAAAACTAAGGAGGCAACTGGGTTTTCTCACAGAGTAGAAAATTTTGGCCGTTTTTCGGCACAAAACTGAAGGAAGGTTGAAAACTGAGTTTTACCGCGATTTTTGTTGTGAAACCATATTTGTGGGCAGTAGCAAAATTCATATTCAGCACCCCACAAGAAAACAAAACGTTTATAACGAGTGAGAAAAAAAACTAAGATACATTTTTCCTGAAACGGGAACCCCTGGAGACGATTTGACTGGATTATAATGGAAGCTTTGTCTGTTTCCCCCCACAATCCGATTATCAGTCAGCATTATCGGAAGAGGGAATCAGCTCCTCAAAGCGCTTTCTTGTTTTCTTTAATGCCGCTAGATTAGGCATTCCAAATGTGCGAACCGAGTGATTCTGAATTACAAATCGATCCGTGTTAGACAATTCGACTGTTTCGAAGCTCTAGCAGTTTGCAAATGGAGAAGTTTTGTTGACTTAGATTAGGTTAGTCTGGGTGACATATTTGAGTCTGAGTAGCTATCATTCACGTGAATGAAGTTTTCAGCACTAGCTACATTATTGTATTGTTTTGTGAATTATTCAAGTGAATAATAGCCATAATTTGGAAGTAGGATACTATAGTTTGTCCACGACTCTTATAACAGTGACCTCCAAAAAGTATGTACCATATGGGAAAAAAGTTTATTATTAGAGTATTAGAAAAAAGATTCTTGGGAAAAGTTTGTGCATGTCCAATAACCTAAAAATCGATTTTGACACATGTCACGTGATCGCTGGTATGGAGGCAAATTGAAAAAAATTACTATAGCAAGATATCGAAAAAAGTTCTTTGAAAAAGTTGCTTAAAATTCAATTCTATACATAAATACAGAGTTTGCGAAAATATTGAAAATATTTTTTTATATATTTTTCTATCTGTAGAAAAATATCGAATTATTTTCTTATGAATAGCTTGACCATACTGAAACATTTATATTCCGATGATAATAACAAAACTTTCTCATTTTCTCCACACCAGAGAGCACTAAATAAAAAAAATTAAACTTTGTCAGAACCCTTGCTGTTGGTTCGCATCTAACAGTTATATCAGAGTTTCACGACCATTGTATGTGTGTATAAAATATAATTCTAACTTTTTAAAATAACTTTTTTTGATATCTTGCCATTTCACCTCACTTTTTGCCTTTTCATAGTAATTTTTTTCAATTTGCCGCCATACCAGCGATCACGTGACATATGTCAAAATCGATTTTTAGGTTATCGGATATGCACAAAATTTTCCCAAGAATTTTTCTAATACACTAATAATAAACTTTTTCCCATATGGTACATACTTTCTGGCGGTCACTGTATATACACTAGGGGACCCGGCAGAAATTATTTTTGAACCCTTTTTTTATCTGACCCAATTCTCTAGGGCCAGAAGCTGATGATTTTATAAAAAATTCTTACATTTCCAACGAAAAAAAAATAAAAAATTATAATATAATTTAATTATATCCCAATTTGGATCAAGCAATATTCATTTAGAAAATTGCTTCAAAATCGATTCTGTAGTTTTCTGTAGTTCATAGCTGTTACACCCGGCGTTGTCCGGATGAATATATATGATCTAAGATGATTTCACTTGAGTGCCATTCTAGTATGTTCGAGAACCTTTCAGACACTCGGTTCTGGTGCTTCTTACGGCAATCTAGAATTTTCTAGACCCTTCCAGAAGCTTCCAGAATATTCAAGAGTTATCTTACAATCCAGACATTTCCTGGAAGTTGAACCATCACAATGCCTTCTCTGTAGTGGCGAATCTTCCCAGAACTCACTTGGCTATTTTCAGTACGCCCTAGAGACTTCCGAAGCTTCTTTAATGGTTCGAATTTTCCAGAATATTATTCGAGAACGGACCGGAGTTTCCTATCTCATATTTACTGCAGCGGTATCCTCAGGTCCTCGTTACTTGTTGTATTGATGTTTATGAAAGCGAAGGGATTGAAAATCACTGCCATGTTGACTCTCATGTCATGTTAAATGGGTTGTTTTGGTGATCTTTGTATTTTGGTTTTTTATTATCATTTGTAATGGACGATCTCTTATATATTGAATTATTAAGAGACTTTGAAAACGCAGACGAAAATATTGCTGAGCCCCATAGAATCGTTTTAAGAATATTGCCCTTTCCTGCCAAAAATCAATGATCCAAACTTTCCAGAACACTTTAGAAAAGGGTATCATTCTATCAATGTGTGCCAGATATCCAGGAAGTACTCCTGATTCTCACATTTGGTACAATTGTCACCTGAAAAATGTTTTGGAGCATTTTCATCAAGCTGGACACTCCTAACCTAATGCAGACACTCCAGAATCTCAGTACAATGCTGCTCACAAAACAATTCGTGCAACTATAGAACATTGCAACGGTGTCCTCAAAATGAGGTTCCGATGTCTATTCAAACATCGAGTCCTTCATTATGGTCCAGAGACCACATTATCAATATTTGCTGTATTCTACATAATATATGTTTAAAACTGAATGATCCACATTTTGAAGATGATGATCACAGAAAAATAATTGACTATGGTATTCATTTCAACGAATACCTAGATGATCGGAATGGTCCGAATGCAGGAAGAATACAAAACCCTCAACTACTAGCTGGCAGAAGACAAAGAAACCGAATCATGAAGACAAAGAAACAGAATCATGAACATTTTTAGAGATCGTCGAACTCCTGAGATAATAGCATGTTTAAGTACGTTCTGGAACCTTCTGGAGCCTCTTATCTAGTTTATTCTACACATATATAAAAATTTCTAAAACTTTTCGAAAGCTTGGAAAATATTTCAAAATATTCCCTTCTATATTCTAGAAATTTTCTTTTGAACTTCAGCATATCCAAAGATTTGTTATTATCGTTTAGTTCATTCATATATTCTCAAAATCGTCATTCAGAACGGCTCAAACAAGTCAGGACTTTGTCGGAATTCTATATTTTGGCTCCGACTTTGGATTCATTGAAGAACAGAAAAATTGGCGCAAGATGAGATGTGTGCAGAAACTGGGTTGGCCCGAGATGAGCTGTGTGCGGGAACTGGGTTGGCCCGAGATGAGCTGTGTGCGGGAACTGGGTTGGCACGAGATGAGCTGTGTGCGGAAACTGGATTGCCGCGAGATGAGCTTTGTGCGGGAACTGAATTGGCGCGAATTGAGCTGTGTGCGGGAACTAGGATGCCACAAAATGAGCTGTGTGCGAAAACTGGATTGGGGCGAGATGAGCTGTGTGCGGGAACTAGGATGCCACAAGATGAGCTGTGTGTGGGAAATGTATTGACGCGAGATGAGCTGTATGCGGGTACTGTATTGGTGCGAGATGAGCTGTGTGCGGGAACTGTATTGGCGCGAGATGAGCTATGTGCGGGAACTGGGTTGGCACGAGATGAGCTGTTTGCGGAACTGAATTGGTGCGAGATGAGCTGTGTGCGGAACTGGAATGCCATGGGATGAGCTGTGTGCGGGAACTGAATTGGCGCGAATTGAGATGTGCGCAGAAACTGGATTGGGGCGAGATGAGATGTGTGCGGGAACTAGGATGCCACAAGATGAGCTGTGTGCGGGAAATGTATTGACGCGAGATGAGCTGTGTGCGGAAACTAGATTGGGGCGAGATGAGCTGTGTGCGGGAACTGTATTGGCCCGAGATGAGCTGTGTGCGGGAACTGTGTTGGCACGAGATAAGCTGTTTGCGGGAACTGGATTGGTGCGAGATGAGCTCTGTGCGGGAACTGGGTTGATGTGAACGGTTTAGCGGATGATCATGATTTGCAGAGTTTTCTCTGTGGCAATTATATTAATGTTTTTGAAGTCTATTTTGTGGCTAGTGTCTTCACGATGTTCATGAAGTGCTGAGGTAGAAGATGCTTGGTGAATTGAAAGTTCCTGTTCGTAGACGTGTTCGTAGGCAAGTTCCTGTTCGTAGTTGGGAAGGGTGGCTGGTAGCTTGGCGGTGTAAGGCGCAGGCTGTTCGAAACTTCAGTATAGCGGTAGTCGGTTCGAGCCCGATGTATGTACGAGGGATTTTTTCTCAAGTACTCAATATCGGAATCGATAGACGACCACAGTCCTTGTTGAAAGCAAGTGTATTGTGTGTTGTCTAGATGCTAATCTCGTCTAGTGCTAGCTTGGAGTGCACGCCTGCCACTCGAGTTGGTGCTGCAGGTTTTTCGGGTTTACCTGTAGCTGAAAAGTGAATACGCCACCAAAAATCAGTAAGTCGCCCCGGAGCGCCACGGTAAATGATAATAATAGCCGTCCTTCACCCGAACAGGCTACGATTTTGGGTACACTCTGCGAATGTTTATGAGGGAGTATTATTATTATTATTATTTTTAGTTCATCCAATATTAGCTCTCGGACAGTGTGAACATGGTATTTCATATCCGCGGTTGTTGGTCTTGAAAATTGTTTCTATGTCGTGTTTTCTCAAAATACTATTTACTTGTTCATCCGTTTTTGGAGGATGTGTCACTTGACACGCCAAATAATAATAATAGCCGTCCTCTACCCGCACAGGCTTTGCCTTTGGGTACACTCTACGAGTGTTTATTATTATTATTATTATAAATATGTTCTCTGTGGATCTGAGCGATACCTTCAACTTGAACCTCGACGAAAGAGGCCTTGGCCAGTGATAAATTCGTCTTGTAATGCCGATTCACATAAAGTGATTTACTCTCTCATATTTTCTTATATATGTACACTGAATGAATCGATAGATTCTAATATTCTCATCACTCAGTACGATATAGTCTGAAAGTCGTCAACACAAAGCCAGTTTTGTAGTAGGTAGTTCAACTTTGGATAACAATTAGAATTCACTCGACACACAGGAATTGCAAAAGTTTATTTCTGTCTGAATATGAATATTTCAGAAAGAATTATCATTTGAAGAGCTTCTCCTAGCTTTGTAAGAGATGAAGTACGAATGACTAATTCAAGAAATGAGAAAAATTTGGAAAACAAAAGAGAACCAATAGGCAAGACGACAATCTTCATAAACACGGTGAACAAGAAGTTTCACACTTTTTATTCATGAGTTTTTTAGCAGGTCCAGAGTTTTGAAGTAAGCTCCGAAATGGATTACGAGTTATATTTTTGTATTCGTTGGCTTCCATAAAGCTGTTCCTCTGGTTATTCTCTTTTCCGAAAGACACCTATAAGACGTGAATATAAAATATAAATTTCTCGTTCTGAGCGCATTTGCAATTATCCGGACACACAATGGGTTGAAAAATTATTTATTTCCATCAGATAATCATCCAAATGTCAGGTGTGTAGTTGGACTTCGAGCAGTTGTATCGTCCTGGAGGAAAAACGGATGTCAGATATAACTCAATATTCGAAAGCGAAAGTAGTTGACGCAGCAGAATTAATAACCGATAATTATTTTTCTCGGTTTCACACATGTTTTTGTTGACAGAAAATTTTCCTCGACTCCGACTTTCAATATTTTTTCACCATTGAATAAATAAAACTCCACTTCATATATACTCACTTGTTGTATTTTTGTAAAGAATTGTATATTATATTATAGACAAATCTTTGCCAATGAGTTGTTCTTTCTAACAATAAAGCATATTATCTATATATCTATCTATAATTTTTGACCACCCTGCTCCGTTAAAAAATCGCACAATACAACCAATCGTTCACGGGATTATAACAAGTCAAAGTACACCCTGTATTCAGACCAACAGACCCATATTATGCGAAATATAGAGTCACAAAGAATCCAACTCTGCACCACTTTTTCACCACAGTTCCTTTCAAGTTTACTGAGAAGGATCCATACAAGAAAGATGCAGTTATTGGAGTATTTTGCTGGGATGCTTTTCAAGCGACGATATTGATATTTCACCGTTGCCATGAAACGTTCAATTAGTCTGATCGTTTGAGGTTATCGAAGAAAAAATACTTCAAACGATCTTTGACAATTCAAATAACCTTTTCTCAATTTATTCAGCTCAAAGCTTGAGAATGAAATTTTTTCTTTTTTATAGGCAGCTTTGTACGTAATGAAAAATTCCATATATTTAGAGAAGGTCGTGACTGCCTGACAAGGGAAAAGGAGATTAGAAATTGGGATTATTCTTCCTCAGAATCTCCTAGGAGTTGAACATTTCCACACGAAAATTGAGTGCGGAGAGTGGATCATACCATTTGTTTATGTCTCAACGGTCAATAATGAATCTTGAAGTGCATTTGTAAACCGACTGAATCCAGCCATGATTTTTACTTCGATTCTTCTTAGTGCTTGAATTTTCGGTATCAATTCAATAACAAGGAAGATTCTTCCAAATTTTATTCATTTTGTTATCGCCAAAAAAAGCTAATTTCTTTCGGTAAACCTAATCATTAAAAAATATACTCACTCTGTAGAGTCAGAACATTTCAAACTTTAAATTATACTCTAACTCGTACTACTGAAGTAGATTCATTATAAATAACCTATAATTTGCTTCGTAGAAAAAAATTACCATGGGGACAATGAATAAAACGATGAAAAAGTGACATAGTCGGCGTTGAAACAAAAGATTGACAGTGATTAACAGTTTGTTCGAAGGTAGCACTTGTTTTTATGTTGAAAAGGGGAACACTCCGTGAAAATTGAAAAATAAAAAATGTGATTTATTTGTAATATCTAACAGAAAACAACTACTTTCCCGGCTAAATCCTTGCTGAACATTGAACTACATCTGATAGATATTGGGCCAATATGGATATATTATAAATGTATATTGTACCAATATGGGTGCATATTGGAAAAACCATATTTCATTAAAAATATTGGTGAAATATTGGCTCAACCTCTTCTGAATGTACATTGTTTCATAAAATATTGCGTCAATATTGGTTGAATAATTTTCACCAACATCGATAGAGCGATATTGACTACATATTGTTTCCAGCATCTAGCTCCAATATTGCGATTTCAATATTCCTCTCATATCGATTTCAGACAATTTCACTTTAGTGTTTTTTCCCGTACGTTCTAGAACTCTCTGGTTCATTTCACGATTTCAACGAATTTTCTAGAATTTTATAGAAATCTCGAAAATATTCCAGATTTTTATTTAATTTTCCAGAAATTAAGTACCTAGAAAGTTTCATTACCATGCTCTTCATCCTGTTTAACGAACTTTCGAAAATTTTACTTGAGTGTCTTTTCAGTACATTCTAGAACATTACGCTTATTCCACGAATTTTTCGAAATTTTTTTAACTTTCTGGAAGGTTCTAGAGCATTCCAGAACTTTCTTCTGTATATTCTAGAAGTATATTTTTAAATTTTTCATTTCTTGGAGATTTCCAGAACGTTTCTTCACCACGCCTTCTCCCTGATGGCCGACTTTTCAAAAACTGTATTTAAAAGTCTTTTCAGTATGTTAAAAACATTATGAAAGCTCTGTTCTAGTTCATTTCACGAAGATCTCGAATTTTCTAAAACTTTTCAGAAGCTACAAGAATATTCTAGAATTTTCTTTCTTATATTATAGGAATGTATTTTTCATATTCTAGAATATTCCAGAAAGTTACATCACCACGCCCTCTCCCTGATTACCGAACTTTTGAAAACTTACTCAGTTGTATTTTCAGTATGTGCTAGAATATTATTACGCAGGCTATGTGCTAGCCTATCCAACATAGATCTTGATATTTCTAGAAGTATCTAGAAGCTTCGAAAACATTCTTGACTTTTCTTTCTCATATTCTAGAAATCTAATTTATATGTTTTAGAATAGAATATTTTCATTCTCACACCTTCTAGAATGTTCTCGACATTATCGTCAGCCGTAACAATAGGTTCCAGAAGTTATTCTACTCGTCGACTACCATGGTCGATTTTATGGCGAAGGCGCTGGTAGCAGTTTTCAACTCATGAATAAAAATAATATATATTATATCCTTAAAAACACGCCCTTTAGGTTAAAACACTAACTTTTTGGTTGAGGGGGGATAAAGGGCTATCACAGTATATAAGTCCCGTTATCATGCCGGGACTCCTTTTTAAGTTTCAGCGGCACGCACATTTTGTCAACTTAGTTTTATCATATATAATGATTTATATTTTATGAATATATGTATTTTATACAAAATATTTCTGTAACAACTTTGCATCAATATTGTCCCAATATGTGTGTGCTACTTGGGTTGTGGAGATATTTACTTTTCTACCTAGCGCAGCAAGTGTGTAGTTGCTTTAAAATAAATTATTTTAAAAAGAGTTGTCGTTCATGTACGTTTAGAGAGAAAATTGATTGTATTAATATACATCACAGTGTATTGCCTCGCCTAACAAAAATAGTTGAGGATGCTTCCATGTTCTCATTAGAAGAGAGTCTTTTTGCTGTCATTGAGGATACAGTTTATAAATACAATAAAAAATTAAATATTGAATAAATATGATCGAAATGTCACCAAACAAGTGACTTTTACGGAAGCGCTGATCGCTCATTATGAAAAAAATATTATAGTTCAAACTGACAATCAGGTATAATTGTCAATTTCAACTGGCAATTATGTATAATGGGTACAGGAAAACTTGAAGTTAGGCGCAATATGGATTGAGAATGAAGGTTATATCGGATTTGTTCGAACTTGACCTACTGAATCATCGAGAAAACTCAGTTTGTGGAAGTAATTCGATAGGAAAAAATTTGGCAATTATACCTTATACAAACGACAGCTATACATAATTATCAATTTGAACTGGCTACTATAATATTTTCTCGATCATGTCCGTTCAGCGCTTTCGTGGACTTTGGACTCTACCAGTACAAATTTTTTGTCAATTTTGGTAGACTGAAATGATGAGTATCGATTAAGAATTTCATTACGAAATATGCTTGACTCACTCTGTATCTGACAATATATTTTATCAAAAACCAGTCTTTAATCATTACCTCATGGTTAAGCCATATTTATTAAAAAAAAACACATTTGAGTAGTTTTTCAAAGTACAAAATCACTTTAAAGAAATGGCGACTTCCCAACCTCAACACCCTGTATGTCGAAACTTAGTCATAGGATTGAGCACTTTTTTTCAGAAGGTCATACTAATATGGCAAGTTAATAAAAAAGCCTGAAAAATATACGAAGTTACCCAAATATCAATGACGAACAATGGTGCTGTTTTTGAGTTGCCATGCCTCCGTATCATATTGATAATTCATGATTATTATCATGATGTTTTTCTGTTCTGTAGAATTCAATCGCATCATCACATTTCCATTTGGAGTATTGGAATGGAAAGCAAGGATGATGGGGAACAGCGAGAACCGATACGTCGGCAGTTTCCATTAAAGTTTCCCAGCCCAAATAGAGTCGTATGGTTTTGTTGTTGGATGCCACTTTGGAGATGCTTTCTTGTTGAAAATAGGACGAGAAAGGATGAGAACGTAATTTGATTACTCGAATGTAGAATTGGCTCACAAAGAACGCTTTTCCAATGACATAAGCAAATAAATCTGTTTCTTGTAACTCCCTTGTAGTCGTTATTTCGCGCGAAATTGGATCTGGAGTTCTATAAATCTGAGAGAAGCAAAAAATGGTTCGCTGTGCCTCAAAGAAATGTTTTATACAGATTCCCAGTCGAGAGGAAAAAGTCAAAATCAATGACTAGTCGCATACATCGTCAAGGGCTCTCTATCAGTTTTGGTTATAATCTCGAACTTTTTATTGTAATTCAGATTCTAGGATTGAACTTTGATTGCATGCAAGGTGGCAATTTCAGATGACAATTTTAGCGGTTACGTATTTTCATGCAAGTATAAAAATTTTTTCGTGCAACCGGACGCAAAACAAGCATTTTGCAGCCGCAACAGAGGCCGCAAAATGATATTTTGCGGCCGTTACCCAGAGTGACGGCCGACAAAAATTTTTACGGCCGTTCCCATAGTGACTGCCGGCAAACTGAACGCCACTACAGCATTTGACATTTCTGAAATATGACAATAACAATGTATTTCGAACCAAAAACTATTTCCAAATTCACAACAGAAACATACTTTATTTTTGATATATATTAACATTGATTGTACTGTTTATATTATTACTGATATTCATCCCTAAAGATGAAGCAACTAAATCTATTGTTTCTGAACAATCATTATTTACATTAGACAAAAACGTATTATTTTCTTTGGACATTAACATTTTGCGATTGACTACATTTGAACTAGATGCTACAGTGCCAGAAATTGCATCGGAAATTTTGTTCTTATTATGGATGGAATCCTCGACATATCCTTCCGCTACAGTAGTGGACTTCCATCCACCGTGGCGTTTAAGAACTGATATATCAGCACCTGTATTGGCAAGCAGCGTGGCGGAACTTCTTCTAAAACTGTGGCCTGTGTATGCCTCACTATTTGGTAAGCCGAGATATTTTGCAATCATACTAGGTATTTTTCCAATCGTATGCACTCCAACAACCTGTGCCGAGCACTTTCCATTTTCATATCTCAGAAATAGACGACGAATAGCAGTATGTTTTGGTCGAAGAGTTACATATTTATAGTAAATTCTTATATAATCTTGATTAGTAATGGTAAAAACACGCTTTTGATCAGTTTTAGTATCAGGAACAGTTACTATCAATACAGTTTTGTCTTCCTGAATATCTTCGAGGGTCATTCTCACTAATTCATCTCGTCGCAATGCTCCTGATATTCCCATTATCAAAACTACCTATAATAATAATTATTATGAATAAAACATCATACTTCACTTTTTTTCCATATTTATATACCTTCCACAGTAGATGATTTGCATCACAAGCTTGTTTGAGGAATGAATCAATTTGCTCGTGCGTAAAAACTTTTGATTTCTTTGCTCGATAACCAACTGACTTTTTCTTGAGGAATGGTACCAATTTTAAAAACTTCTTTACGTCAATTCCATCTCGTACGTTAAGCAGTCTTTACCATAGAATAAATGCTCCATAAAGTTGAACTCTTCACAACTTTTGATCGCTGCATCAAATATCCTAATAATATGTTTTCTGACACCGTCTTGACATTTTGGTTGACACACCAATCTTTGAAGTTGCTGTAACATTTTTCATATTTCCGTTTAGATTTTTCGGGTATCAAATCAGAAAGTGCTGAGTCTATGAGATCTCTCAGCTCAGGAGGAGTGCAAGTAACTGAAATATCACTATCGCTATCGGACATCTTCACGACTTCACGAGAAATGTCAAATTGATTTGTATTGCTAAATATTTCATCTCCATAGAAACATTGTGATATTGAGGTGTAATTTTCTCTATTCGCGTTGAAACGCTGTCTTTTCTAAAGAGACATAATGTTTATTGAAATTATGTAATTTTCACGGTTGCACGAAAAATATTGTGTATACTATGGCCGCGAAATGTTTTCGCGACCTCGAGATTATCTTGCCTCGGCCGGAGCGGCCTCGGCGATAATCTCTCTCTCGGAACGCGAAAAAGCATTTTGCGGCCTTAGTATACAAATAACTATTCCATACGGTAACAAAGAAGGCATCATTAAGGTGCGTATCCACAAGAGCATTCGTTCAAGATCAGGCTGCTCGGTTCAAGCTCAGGCTGCATCAGGCTGCGCAGTGTCTCCTGGCACATGAGCACCGATCCGCAGTCAGTCGCGTACAAATATTCGTACTCATCAATATCCAAATTAAATTTAAATCTCTGTAAATACCACAAACAAAACACCAAACACACTTTCACGTCCACGCTGAGCACGAAAAAATCGACAAAAAGCGGATCGGCCCGAGTACCACTCGCGCATTCTGATCGTGCTCAAATCAGCGTCCACATTACAAATAAGTTATTTCAGGATGTTAACCTACCTATCCTTGAAATCAGTATATATTTACAACTAATGGGCTTTTCATTGTTCTGTTCAACGTAAACAGGAATATATGATTGTTAAAATTACTGATATGTTATACTGTCCTGTTATACAAATTTCCTTCTTTTTTTCTAATTGATTTAAACGTTATTATCATTATGTCCGAGCATTCGCTCGTTCGGTGCTCATTCAGTGCTCATGCGGGACGAACGCTGTAGTGAGTACGCACCTTTATGTCAAAGTACCTATTAATAAAAAGTTTTTCATGGTAACACTTTTTCTCTTTTATTTTTTGAAATGAAATGTTTTTCATTACCATATTATTTTGCAAGTTTATAACAATGAGCAATTATTTTGTCCATATTTAATCCAGTACGATTGGATTTTGAGACAAGAATCGATTGTAGCACCACCAAACTTGGTATGCTAGTAGTTGGAACCATGATGAACATGAAAAAAATTGTTTACCAAAATTCCAAGGGTGGAACATTTTTTTTTTGTTTAAAAATATATAAATAGATATTTTCTGTGATATTGGAAAGTATATGATTTATCGGAAAAACAACTCAACGGGATGAAACACAATAAAATTTTCCTCAAAAATTATTTCTAGTAATTTCTTATGAAATGCGCACGTTTTCTCAGAAATCGTGATTGAACGCCGACATCAAATTTCAGGTTCACCCTTACTCGCCGCTGAAAGTTCTGGCGGAGCCCAATATTTGATTGGTCATAACTCTGCTAAAAATGATCGGAGAAAAAAAAACGAAAAGGTCATATCGTTTCTGGAGACTCCTACCTTTTCATGCAAATGTGATATGCGAGTATTTGAGTACCTAAAATGTGTTTTGTCGCACTTCACGGAAATGTTTGCGGATGATCCGAAAATCATGAATAATTTAGTAAATATGGAATTATTATACTGAAGCAGCAAGCCCTACCATCTTTGGACTATATGCAACAATTTTAAAGTAGTGTGACATGTCCCACTTATACTTGCCAAAAAAATAACTTTGTTTTACTACTCTCCTGCCTCATTTTCAACTCACCCCTAAAATTGGCATAATCTTCACTACATGTTGAAAATAATCGCTTATTCATATCCTGCATGTATATATTTAATAACTCTATTGTGAAGTGCAAACCTCGAGCTTGAAATCACATACTTACATTTTTAAGTAGGATGTGTATGAGCGATTATTTTCAACATTCACTGATGAAATTGCCGAGATTATGGGTGAAATGGAGTTTTTTTTTGGCATGTATAAGTGAAAAATTCACCACTGAAACCACCGCTGCCGGGGGTAGATATCATCAGGCTTCACAACCCGCTTGTTTTTTTCCATCGAATTTGTTATTCAGGCAGTAGACAGAAAAGACGATGTTTTGATTTTATTTCAAGTAGCGTTCAAGTTTGTTTTCTTACTTTGAAGAGTGCAAATATTGCAGTATTTTTCAAATGGAAACTCCCCAATCCTCCAGAAGATTGGGGATTTGAAGACTCATCACGAGGTTGAAAGGTGAGAACCAAATGGTTCCTATTTCAGGTGATTTTGATCGTAATGAAACTCGGCAATTTGGTCGTCGATGAATCATTATCCTTTATTATCACAATATGTAAAACTATACTCATACATCTGAATAGTACTTTATTGTGTAAAAATAGTGTTTCATACATGGTCTTTAACAATTTATCCGAAATCTGTCAACCACACCAAAAAATATTATAAGAGTCTAACGAAAAACGATGAAAAAAAATTTGGATATTTGTAACAACCCACTTTACAGAAGTTGTTCCGAGTTTTCTCTATTGCCTTGAAAGAAAGCTTGGGCCCGTCTAATCCAATTCTATCGCACTAGTTCGAATGTTCCTTCTTCCTGCTTTTCCCGAAGACTCAGATAATAACAGTTATTCGGGTCAATTTTGTTTCTCATCAGCAAGATTGTTACCATAGCAAGACAATTTTCACAGCAAAATATATCTCAATTTTATAGAAGGCTTGTTATCTACATTGCTTTATTGGGAGGAGATGATGTGGCAGCAACATCTCCTACCGATATTTCTTCAAGCCTTCTACAAAATTGAGACATATTTTGCTGTGAAAATTGTCTTGCTATGATAACAATCTTGCTGATGAGAAACAGAATTGACCCGATTATCCCGTTTCTGATAATAACAAGTTTCCTTGCGAACAAAATCAACTGACAGAAAAAGTTCGGTTTTTACGTTCCAACCTTATGATGAGGTCTTCAAATCCTCAATTGGATATAATAATATTCCCAATGAGAATATTTAGCATTCTATAGTTTAAGTGTAGTTTTGATTGAAATTCAATAAATGCATCTCAATCAGTCGAGTA
This sequence comes from Chrysolina haemoptera, assembly GCA_958298965.1. Lineage (NCBI taxonomy): Eukaryota > Metazoa > Arthropoda > Insecta > Coleoptera > Chrysomelidae > Chrysolina > Chrysolina haemoptera. The sequence continues at coordinate 53,449,820 of OY282586.1, read as the reverse complement.
TTCTCGTGCTAACAATATTAGCAAATTATTTTGCAAATATCATCATACTCACGTCAATAAAAAAATCATTTTCGAGATGATATTCAGTTCATTGTTTTCATTTTAATACTAATTTTGTAATAATAATAACCATGATTCAATTACAATATATATTTACTATACATTTGAGTGAATGATCCTTTTATGAACCCACATAAATCTGTTCTGTTTGCCGACGATACTACCTTGATTTATTCCAATGTAATATTGGAAAAATAATTCAACGAGCTTCGAAACGAAGTTCCAGTTGATTCCCTTTTGGACAACGACAGTTGTAAATATTCTCTACAAGTGTTTCTCTACACAATGAATTTGACGTTTCCTTCCTATTTTCCAAATTCCTTACAACAAGAGAGATATTGAGGGTAAAGTTTTCGAATTGACACCCTGTATACGACACAGATTATTTCCAGAATACCCCATGGCAAAGAATCCTACCAAGTGATTTCTGAGTTTTAATTATGCATAAAACATGAACGTTGAATAAATTACCTTTATTTCATTATTTTATCTCCAACGAACATAAAGGTTATATTCGCCCTACACAGAATATTAAAGCTGTGAACTTCCACAAAGCATATTGCCGTGGAGGGGCCATAAAAAAATTGCATCCGGTGATATTCAATGAACGGTGTTATTCGTTTATGTTCTTTATTGCGTATATATGGATTCGGGTATGTATGTAATGTTTACGTCTACAGATATGGGCTCCATTATTGTGAGGTTTCATCTAAATGGATGTTTGAGGGTGATTCTCAGCCAAATGGGGAATAGTTGCAGATATTATGGACAGTATAGGTGTTGTTGTAACACATTCCATTCTGTATGAATCATCGGACGTCCCTGCTGGCTATAACTGACTCCCGAACAGCGACTCGAAACCATCTAGGAGTAGAGATATCGACAGTGATCTCGATAGATATCTTCAAATCATCATCATCTATAAATAAGATCACGCCAGTCGCTGCAGGAGGAATAAATTCAGATTGCAGAGAAGACATAAAAAGTCCAATGAAGCAGGGTGAATATGAATTATAGTTGGGTGAGTTGTAAATGAATGAACGAAGTATAGTTCAGTAACAGCCTTTTCACAGTATTTATCAGATGTAGTTCAATGTCCAGCGTGTCCCCTTCCCCTTCCCCTTCCCCTTCCCCTTCCCCTTCCCCTTCCCCTTCCCCTTCCCCTTCCCCTCCCCCTTCCCCTTCCCCTTCCCCTTCCCCTTCCCCTTCCCCTTCCCCTTCCCCTTCCCCTTCCCCTTCCCCTTCCCCTTCCCCTTCCCCTTCCCCTTCCCCTTCCCCTTCCCCTTCCTCTTCCCCTTCCCCTTCCCCTTCCCCTTCCCCTTCCCCTTCCCCTTCCCCTTCCCCTTCCCCTTCCCCTTCCCCTTCCCCTTCCCCTTCCCCTTCCCCTTCCCCTTCCCCTTCCCCTTCCCCTTCCCCTTCCCCTTTTACTCGTAAAATAAGCCAGGGAATGAAGTCTAGGATCAACAAACTCTTCAACCTCTTCTATCTTTCGACCCATCGGTGAAAATGCCCCCCTTCCAGGTCAGTCGATTCATTCATTATCCCTCGAATTGACTTTTCCATCGAAATTCTTTTCCAGTGATCCCTTCTCCCGCAATCACCGCCTGTTGATGCGAGTAAATGCTCCTGCCTTCGTGAACGGTTCTCTAAATGATGTAATTTCCTATAATTGACCATCAATAGTCCAGAGGGAAGAGATGCGAATGGGATCGAGGTGATTTTTTGAAGTCGCGCATCTCGTGAAAATGAGGTGCTATGCTATAACGCAACTTTTGATGTCGAAGTAATGGGCTCCACTTTCTGCTCATTTCCATAATCTGGTACCTTCGTTTCACGGTCATTGACCCATTTTGGTTTTCCTATTATAGGTACGTGAGGAAGAGCTTTTGGATTCAAGGTCAAAACCTATGAGAGAGCTTTTGGATTCAAGGTCAAACCCTATGAGAGAGCAAAAGGATTCAAGTTCAAAGGTCACAGTGCACGTGTGAGATTTCCTGGAATTTGATAACGTCCGGTTACAAGTCTCAACAAGTTAGAAAAATGTAATACAGGTTCAATGACCGTTTTCAAGGTCAATACATGACAGATATCCAGAATATTGATAATTTGATATAAAGATAAAAATCAAATTTTTCAAATGAGCCCCTCTCAATGAAACTTTTATACTACCATTAGTTTCAGAAATTTTAATAATCGTGTGACAACCTGTAATTTTCACACTACCATTAGTTTCAGAAATAAATCTTAAATAATCATGAGGCAACCCTGTATGCGATTACTAAAATGGAGCTTTTATAGTACCATTAGTTTCAGAAATAAATCTTAATAATCATGAGGTACCCTGTATGCGATTACTATAATGAAACTTTTATATCACCAGTAGCTTCAGAAATAAATCTTAATAATCATGAGGTACCCTGTATGCGATTACTATAATGAAACTTTTATATCACCAGTAGCTTCAGAATTATATATTAATAATCATGAGACACCCTTAAGGGATTACTGAAATAAAACTTTCATATTACCATTACTTTCAAAAATATGTTTTAATAATTATTAGGTACACCCTGTAAATGATAACCATAATGAAATACCTCTTGAATAATTTTCATAAGTTATATAATTCAACACCCAAGTGTCTAGTGACAAAATTCCGCATTTTTTGATTCCCATGTTTCAAATATTCAGACAGAGTGATAAATAATCTGCAGACTTGCATAAATTTTTATCAAATAACATAAACATGATTTTATTTTGAGAGCATGTCTCTTCTTTCATTGTAGGATATTGAAATTTGAAGATGGTCTCAGATTGCAAGTTGCTTTGTTGCAGAAACCTATGAGAAACATAATTTTATGGAAAAAATGTTTATTCAGAATTTTGTGGCAAATATTTCATGGGAAAATTTGAGAAAGCCCTTCTACTAATGTAGACATTTACTTACTGCTCTGGGGGGAGTGAAGGAGTGTTTCTATTGGTTGAAAACTTAAAGGCAGAAGCAAATTCATTTTGAAGATGCTTCATGAAAATGGGATTATGAGGGGATAGGAATATGTAAAGCCAAACTCACTGTCTTCGATTATTAGTAAAACTTTTTTAGTGAAGCGAATTAATAATCCACTATACTTACAAAATGAAATCGCGAGTTGGAAGCAAAAGTCAGTTAGCACCAGTGAAGAAGCTTAGGTTATTGTCGCATTTTAAGAAGCTTCCGAGTGATGGGGGCTTCCGCTTAGTGAAAAATACATCAACTTCTAGTATTGGCAGTGATATTGAAATATTGGACGGAACCTTTTCGAACTTGAGGCCGATTAATGCTGCGAGGAAGGGTTTCGTACCAGCTTATACCTCAACACCAGCTGCCATATACGAGGATATAAGCGAAGCTGAGAGCCCCAGCAATTCGGAGAGTGATGATGGGGAAGACATCAAAATGGAGACAATAACCAAAGAAGATGAAGGGAGTGAAGATGGCGAAGATGGTGAACAGGACAACTCCATCCAAGAAAAGGCAGGAGATGATGGCGAACAGGGCCCGAATGAAACTGCGAACTCCCTCGAAGGCACTCAGGAGCATAACACTCATCTCGCTGAGATAAAAAATTTACTGAGTGCCTTCATAGAGAAGAAGCGAGCAAGGAAGGTAGAGTTGGAGGACCAGTTAAAGGAGAACAAGCTGGAAATTCAAAGGTTGCTCCGTGACAACAAAACAAAGCAGAGGGAGATTGACGATCTGGATCGGGCCATTACGATAGGTGTGGATAAACTGACATAGTGGACTGAGTGATATTCAAACATTTCTTCGGTGCCTATTCATGGATACATGTTTTACATTTTTTCTGACCTAGGGCGAGTTATACGAGACAAGTTCAACAACTGTTCAAGTGAACCGAGTTCGGTTGCTAAGGAACTAGAAATTTGATTGGCTAATCCCTAACAGCTAAACTTGGTTCACTTGAATCGTTGTTGAACTTGTCCTGTACAATTGGCCCAGTGAATTTAGTGATATTCAAACATTACTTTGGTGTATATTCATGTACATATTTTTATATAATATTCTTTTATACCATACCTATTTATACAATTTTTTATTATTAGCTTTTGCATATATAAAAAATAAATGAAAACTCAAAGTATCTCTATTGTTTTATTATTATTTCTAGTCTTTTATCTGTTTGGGAGCCACGTTCATTACTGAAATATGTTTTAGATAATCACAGTGTGAATTAATAAGGATCAATTTATGCACCATTGCGATAATCATAGTTTTTATTACTGGCACTGTCTCAATCATAAATGTACAGTAAAATTTGATTTTATGAGACAGTGACCAATAATTAGGACTATCATTATGGCAATAGCGCATAAATTGGTCCAATTATTTTTATAAACTCACCAAAATCAAAGTTATCCTTTAACAGCCATAAAACTGAACACTCACTTAAAAAGCACTATCTGATCAAAACAGCACTGAATTCAATTCCTTCTTGTGAACACTTAACCATTTTCTTTTTTCATAAAACTATTATCACTTAAAATGTTTGAAGAATACCTTCACCTCACACAGAAGCATAAGTTTTGCTGATTATGCAGAAATTTGCAAACAGAGTCCCTGTCTGAAAAACAGTGCATTTTTTGTAGATCTTCAACCAAAATACACTGTTTTCTACACAACTACACAAAACTTCAAAACTATTTACTTGAAAAACGAATTTTTTGATTTTCAAATAAACAAAATACAAGTTTGAAACCACAGAGCAGATAGCCCCATTCTTCTTCTTTATAATTTTAGTTTGGTTTGACAGACTGTAAAATTCGTAGTACACTGGTAGTACGAATAATACAGACATGTAGCACAGGAAGCGACATCTAGAGCCATTTGGTTGAACTGATATATAGTATATCAGGTATATAGTAGTACTGTATTTTTATTTTTTATTCTGTAATAATTGAATAACTAAAGAAGAATATAATTTTAATTGAATCAAAAAATAATAATGAATTTGGGAAATGTTCGGGTACAGCATAATTTATATCTGTTTATAATTTTGATAGTGGAGTAAATAATCAAGTAATTCAAATATGCAATAAAAATTTATTCAGGAAATTTAAAATTACAATTGTTACACACCATGCAGCATCTTGTTAGACACACTATGCCTAATTGTCTTCCACAGTCATGGCAGGAGATACAGCGTTCATGCACACTATCCACTGTTCCAGAGTAGTGGTTTGAAACTTGCTGGCACTCTATATTCGAATTCACCTCTGCCGCAAAGTCGTAAAAACACACAATACACATTTTTCTCTCTTTTTCTGAGATAGTGGTAAAGTAGTGTTCTGTAATGCACATACTTTGGTATACACTTGTGGTCACGAATTCCATACTTCCAATAATTTGGATATCTTCCATTTTATCATCGACTTCTTCCATATCACAAATAATTTCATCGCACTCAGATTCAAAACCTAAGTCAACTTCGTCAACCTCCATAGTTGATAGATTAATCATACGAAAAAGCAATATCCTCAGATATATACAAAAGTGTAGAAATTCCATTTGGGGTATTAAGTAACCCTGCGTCGACAAATATCGATGACCTGCTTACTCGAAACTTTTAACATCTAGATGCTCACATTACTGATAAGTTGGTGTCTTTCAAGGTTAATGAGTACATGTGTGAATGATTTGTTTCCTGGAATTCGCTGTTGATATTTCCGCTTGCGAAACATATCTAGTTAGTTCAAAGAAATCTGTGATTGGTTCAATGGCTTCTCTCAAGGTTAGGGAGTCAGCACTATATGTTTCCTGAAATATGCTGATTAAGTATCCCCCACTCATACTTAATTTAGATATGCTGAGTATGTATTCCCCTTTCCACTAATTAGTTTTGGATATATAAAGAATGAAATAGCATTATAGTAAAAGTATGTCAACATATTCTACAAATATTTCAGTAATTGAAAGAATTTTGTGTTGTGTGTGTAGAAGAAAAGTTATTCGCTTTTTATCAAGTAATTATTGGTCCAGCCAACCAAAACTCAGAATCGGGTTTTGTTCATTCTGTTTGGATACCAGGCCGCTAATAATTTATACCAGGTTCCTAGTCGACCCCCGAGGAATACTGAACTCACCAGTTAGGGATTTGTTGAAGCATGGAGAACTGGGATGAGGACAGCTATATCACCACCTATGTACCTGACTTGTTGAGCAGGGATATCGTCAGGTGCCCACCCATTGGCGCAAGTAGGATGGAGAAAACCAGATTCACAAGAGAGGAGATGCTCCGTTACAGCAGGCTGGAGGCGGAAAAAAACCAACAAGTTGGGGTCGCCAATGAGGTGGAAAGCTGGAATGAGGATAACTACACCAGCTACATACCTGACTTGAACAGGGATATCATCAGGTACCCACCCATTGGCGCAAGTAGGACGGAGAAAAGCAGATTTACAAGGGAGGAGAGGCTCCGTCACAGCATGCTGGAGGTGGAAAGAAACCAACAAGTTGGAGACAACAATAAGGTGGAGAGCTGGAATGAGGACAACTACACCAGCTACATACCTGACTTGAACAGGGATATCGTCAGGTGCCCACCCATTGGCGCAAGTAGGACGGAGAAGAGAAGGTTCAGAAGGCAGGAAAGGCTCCGTCATAGTCAACTAGGGGAGAAAAGTGATTAGTCACATGCCCACCCAGGAACATAGAACTCACAGAAGAGCAGGTTATGCAAGGGATCCGACACTCAGAGGGATTAATTATATACCTATATACAGATAAATAAATAATTTTCGGATATTTATGCTTTCTTTTCCCCTTCCATCCTGCCTTTTTCATTTATCACTATAATGAATGGATTTTCAACTTTAGTTCATGTGAACCATTCAACATGTTCACAAATCTTATAATTTTACAAGCTATTTGGCATGGTGTTCTACTCATACACCAACCCAGTGAAGTTGGAGAAATTTTCATTTGCTTCGATAGCAATGGTACGTGGAATGAAACTTGGCCATCTAAGTGGGTGAAAATGATACCACTTGAAATTAATAATGTACGAATCGTCAAAACTTCAGTACCCACCAATAGTACAAAGTATAAGTTATTAATAAGAAAACATAATTCCACTGAACAAACGGACATAATCGAGCTATATCCCTCCCCACCATCAGCTAATATAAAAGATGATTCAGAGTCTAGAACAGTTCACTCTTTAATTTACTACATAGCTGTGTGCTCCTCAGTGATCCTTCTTTCTTCATTGGTGGAAATATTTCAGAAAATATGGATAGTGTTCAGTGCATAATTGATCTTATAACCAAACATGAGAAGCACCTCAAACCCTTATACGAGTTCACTGAAGAAGAACTGCGGCAATTTCCGTTACAATATTTGATTCGAAAAGCTAGGTCTTGGGAACTTCTTTCAGCATGGCACAAACTACCAGATGAGTATACGGACAAGTTTGAACTACAGGTTCAGCTACCTTGCTTCATTCATCATAATCGACCTGAGTGGGAGGAACATGTAGATGGCCCGCCACCTCCACAATCAAGATGTTATTCATGCTTACGTAGTTTGAAATGATATGTATTAGGGTTTTTAAATAAAAAACATCATTCAATATCTTTGTTTTATTTACCAATTAAATATCCAAAATTTATTCATCTATTAAATTTTCTGACATTAATAGTAAGAGATCCAACACTGCGTCTTCATCTTTAGGACTCAACTTATAGTGACCCCACGCCAATGTTTGTACATTATTGGGTAAAACAAATCTTTTGTCATCATTAGATGATAACGCAATTTTGTTTCTCAGCTCCGTGTAAATGGTGTGTAAATAAGAAGTAAAAATATACATTTTTCGTAAGATAGAGCCACCTCTTTCAACAATTCGAATGTAATCTGAAATTTGGAGTGCATTCTCTATTACATTTTTAGAAACTCCTTTGGCTTTTTTCATGACTTCTGTTGTCTTAACACAGTATGCCTTCGCGCCTGTACCATAAAAACATTCTATTGGTGATCCATAAAATTCGTCTTTCATCTTGCCGACAACTGACACTGTTTTGGGAATTTTGTGGATATTGTCAATTTTGAAATTAGAAGTGTCAAATAATTCAATATTTTCCCTAATATCATCGTATACATTTTCCGTGAATATCTCCAAGATCAATGAATCGGTATCTGTGTAACAGAGGTTTGCTTTGTCACCATATTTTGTTTTGATGTAGCCATACAAAAAATCATAAATGACCGTTTTTGAAATATCCAAAATTGAAAACCCTACATAAAGTGGCTTGTCATAGGTAACTGTCAATTTCTCCATTTGAATGGCTACTAAGTTCTCATCAAATACTGAACATGATTTAAAATGAGGTTTTGATATGAATCCCTCAGCTCCCACAGAACCTGGCATATTTTCCCAGTGACTGCATAGTTTAATGTCTTGTCTCTTGTCCACGTTTTCCATGGTTTTTCCAAAAATTGAGTTTATGATGAATTTAAAGAGGTCACGTTCAAATTCATTCCTGGCAGAATTCCTGAGATTCGTATTCAAATCAATATATTGCTTCAACCATGCTGATTGCGTGAACTCCAAAACTCTATGAATCCTCGTCAATTTCAATCCATATTTCAAGCATTGTTTCAAATTTCTATAGTGTATAATATATCTTTCCTTGCTCATCAAATTTGGAGTCAACTTGGAATACTTGCTTCCTGGAGGCTTAATATTCTCCGGGCAAAAAGGAAGGTCATTATGGTCATCATGTAAGTGTGGTGGATATTCCAAATCAACTTCCAATACATATCCTTTCGACAATGTGTCTCCAATTTCAAAGATGTCTAAGTTTTCTTGCTCATACCGCTCAAGCCATCTGAAATCTCGCATTGGAAGGTATTCACTCATAGCAGCTCCATACAAATTGGTTGCATCGAGATACAAAATATATGAGTTAGGTTTGGAAGCATCATAAGATGATATAAATGGGTTATTAGCTATAGCCTTCCTTTTACTGCACTGACTTACTCCGCCACGAATCCCTTTCTTGAAAAAGTGAACCATATCTATATCAGTTAGGAGCTCTAATTCTACTTTGGTTAAACGCAACATTGCGTCCCAACTGAGTGAAGGAGCTGTTACATACTGGGCAGGATCAAGTTTATATTTGTCCAAGCACACCTCCCGAAAATTTTCGAAGACATCTGCCAAAAGTAGAACATCTGATTTCAGGTAAACATCGGAGTATTCTCCTAGAGTTGAACATCCGAATTCCTGCCATACTTCACAAGCTCGTTTATAGTTTTCTTCGGAAATTTCTTTACTACTCAGAATATCGAAGAATTCAGATTGAGTTGGTAATGTAGGTTGATTCAATTTTTCATATGAGTCAACATATGAATATGGAAAAACACCTTTGCGTCTTATCATATTAAATTTCCTATGGTCTGGAAAATATTTCCTCACCTCCCGACATTGAGACGGCTCCAGTGTTTTACTCAGATTATCTAGTGATTTTGATAAGAAGCGGAAAGAGTCAACAAATCTCAAGGTGATGAATTTGTCTCTAATTTTCGGGTTTTCTGATTTTTCAACCAAGTATGTTTTGGAGAATGAAATATACTTCTCTTTATTTTGGGCAATCACTGAGATATTCTCTTTATTCGAAGCCAATTTTTTTATGAAGAGATGACAGTCATAATTTGTTAAGTTATGGAAAAAGACAGGAATGAATTTCACTACTTTATAGTGCAAATTACATCTCGAATGAGCGCTTGCGCGGTACACACCAGTCAAGTGACAATGATCTCGAACTTTGATGTCATCAGGTTTATAGGAGTCACCACAAATATGGCATTTCGTAGAATTCTGAAATTCATTCTCTTCCTCTTCAGTGAGTGGCAGCATCTCTTTCACATGTCTCAAATGTTTGTTGTATAATTCCAAGACAAGATCATCCAACCTCCTGACAAAAACCTCGACACAATCACTTCCACGATATTGTACGAATTCCGAGTATTTGTCATCAAAATTACACTTCAAATAGAAAGCGAATGAATATGGCTCATGTTCGTATGCTTTCAATGTGAATGAGTGCTCATCAGATGGCTGACTGTGATGAATAGGTTTCAGCAAGCTCTCAAAATCAGCATAGATCACAAAAGGAACTGAGAGCTGCTTCTCGAAATTGGTGAATTTAAGAATATTTCCAGGCACAACCTCACCATACTTGTTGATAATCATCTCTGATTTTGGGAGTATCACACAAAGATGATTACAATCATATTGTTGATGAGTCTTCAGTTTTTCACTTGTAGGAAAGAATTGGAGGCAACCGTCACAAATGTGCATACGGCCATTATGCTTTGATTTTTGTCGTGTAACCAACTTCGACAAATCTGTAATGAGGCAGTAATGATTATTCCCATCCGACTCAGTAATCAGCAGAAGATTCACATGTGTTGCAGATCGGTTTGTTGTGAAATGTAAGGGCCCCACGATGTTGGTAACCATTTTTCCATCCTTAAATTTCGTATCTACACCAAATACATTAATGGATATATTATTCATTCTTTCAAATTTAGAAATATCCTTCAATTTCACTGGAAAATCAATGCCTTGGAAATTGAGTAATGTAGTATAATGAGGATATGAAGATGGACTCGAAGGATCACCATTCGAAGGAAAAATTGCTGCCATAATGGACCAAGCGAAGCAAGCATTATCCAAATTCTTCACATTCAAAACGGCTTGTTTCATATTAATTGTTTTGGGTAACTTAATATACGACGAGGCTGATAGTGGATTATATTTGTTTATATTGACATCCAGATACCAAATTTTCTGTAATGACCAGCCTGAGTCTCTTTCCTGGAACTCTGAAGCCTTTGAAATCATCTCATTCATGAATTCCGCATAGAGGCAATCCAAGTCACTGGAACAAGTTATAATTTTGTTTTTTGTGTTGAAGGATTTCATGTCACCTAATTCTTTCTCAGGTATGATATAATGTCCAAATAGTTCAAAATTTATTTTCAAGCTGTTATATTCCTGTATATAATCAGAGATGATTTTCAGAACTTTCGGTTTAACATCTTCCATGAAGTTAGAGTAATCAACTTGTATTCCACTACTTTTGAATCGATAGCAAGCTATCGATTCAAAGCTATAGATAAGCTATAGATAAGAAATGAGAGAGCTTTTGGATTCAAGGTCAAAACCTATGAGAGAGCTTTTGGATTCAAGGTCAAAACCTATGAGAGAGCTTTTGGATTCAAGGTCAAACCCTATGAGAGAGCAAAAGGATTCAAGTTCAAAGGTCACAGTGCACGTGTGAGATTTCCTGGAATTTGCTGACTATCGATTACAAACAAGTCTCAACAAGTTGGAGAAATTTAATAAGGGTTCAGTGACCGTTTTCAAGGTCAATACATGACAGATATCCAGAATATTGATAATTTGATATAAAGATAAAAATCAAATTTTTCAAATGAGCCCCTCTCAATGAAACTTTTATACTACCATTAGTTTCAGAAATTTTAATAATCGTGTGACAACCTGTAATTTTCACACTACCATTAGTTTCAGAAATAAATCTTAAATAATCATGAGGCAACCCTGTATGCGATTACTAAAATGGAGCTTTTATAGTACCATTAGTTTCAGAAATAAATCTTAATAATCATGAGGTACCCTGTATGCGATTACTATAATGAAACTTTTATATCACCAGTAGCTTCAGAAATAAATCTTAATAATCATGAGGTACCCTGTATGCGATTACTATAATGAAACTTTTATATCACCAGTAGCTTCAGAATTATATATTAATAATCATGAGACACCCTTAAGGGATTACTGAAATAAAACTTTCATATTACCATTACTTTCAAAAATATGTTTTAATAATTATTAGGTACACCCTGTAAATGATAACCATAATGAAATACCTCTTGAATAATTTTCATAAGTTATATAATTCAACACCCAAGTGTCTAGTGACAAAATTCCGCATTTTTTGATTCCCATGTTTCAAATATTCAGACAGAGTGATAAATAATCTGCAGACTTGCATAAATTTTTATCAAATAACATAAACATGATTTTATTTTGAGAGCATGTCTCTTCTTTCATTGTAGGATATTGAAATTTGAAGATGGTCTCAGATTGCAAGTTGCTTTGTTGCAGAAACCTATGAGAAACATAATTTTATGGAAAAAATGTTTATTCAGAATTTTGTGGCAAATATTTCATGGGAAAATTTGAGAAAGCCCTTCTACTAATGTAGACATTTACTTACTGCTCTGGGGGGAGTGAAGGAGTGTTTCTATTGGTTGAAAACTTAAAGGCAGAAGCAAATTCATTTTGAAGATGCTTCATGAAAATGGGATTATGAGGGGATAGGAATATGTAAAGCCAAACTCACTGTCTTCGATTATTAGTAAAACTTTTTTAGTGAAGCGAATTAATAATCCACTATACTTACAAAATGAAATCGCGAGTTGGAAGCAAAAGTCAGTTAGCACCAGTGAAGAAGCTTAGGTTATTGTCGCATTTTAAGAAGCTTCCGAGTGATGGGGGCTTCCGCTTAGTGAAAAATACATCAACTTCTAGTATTGGCAGTGATATTGAAATATTGGACGGAACCTTTTCGAACTTGAGGCCGATTAATGCTGCGAGGAAGGGTTTCGTACCAGCTTATACCTCAACACCAGCTGCCATATACGAGGATATAAGCGAAGCTGAGAGCCCCAGCAATTCGGAGAGTGATGATGGGGAAGACATCAAAATGGAGACAATAACCAAAGAAGATGAAGGGAGTGAAGATGGCGAAGATGGTGAACAGGACAACTCCATCCAAGAAAAGGCAGGAGATGATGGCGAACAGGGCCCGAATGAAACTGCGAACTCCCTCGAAGGCACTCAGGAGCATAACACTCATCTCGCTGAGATAAAAAATTTACTGAGTGCCTTCATAGAGAAGAAGCGAGCAAGGAAGGTAGAGTTGGAGGACCAGTTAAAGGAGAACAAGCTGGAAATTCAAAGGTTGCTCCGTGACAACAAAACAAAGCAGAGGGAGATTGACGATCTGGATCGGGCCATTACGATAGGTGTGGATAAACTGACATAGTGGACTGAGTGATATTCAAACATTTCTTCGGTGCCTATTCATGGATACATGTTTTACATTTTTTCTGACCTAGGGCGAGTTATACGAGACAAGTTCAACAACTGTTCAAGTGAACCGAGTTCGGTTGCTAAGGAACTAGAAATTTGATTGGCTAATCCCTAACAGCTAAACTTGGTTCACTTGAATCGTTGTTGAACTTGTCCTGTACAATTGGCCCAGTGAATTTAGTGATATTCAAACATTACTTTGGTGTATATTCATGTACATATTTTTATATAATATTCTTTTATACCATACCTATTTATACAATTTTTTATTATTAGCTTTTGCATATATAAAAAATAAATGAAAACTCAAAGTATCTCTATTGTTTTATTATTATTTCTAGTCTTTTATCTGTTTGGGAGCCACGTTCATTACTGAAATATGTTTTAGATAATCACAGTGTGAATTAATAAGGATCAATTTATGCACCATTGCGATAATCATAGTTTTTATTACTGGCACTGTCTCAATCATAAATGTACAGTAAAATTTGATTTTATGAGACAGTGACCAATAATTAGGACTATCATTATGGCAATAGCGCATAAATTGGTCCAATTATTTTTATAAACTCACCAAAATCAAAGTTATCCTTTAACAGCCATAAAACTGAACACTCACTTAAAAAGCACTATCTGATCAAAACAGCACTGAATTCAATTCCTTCTTGTGAACACTTAACCATTTTCTTTTTTCATAAAACTATTATCACTTAAAATGTTTGAAGAATACCTTCACCTCACACAGAAGCATAAGTTTTGCTGATTATGCAGAAATTTGCAAACAGAGTCCCTGTCTGAAAAACAGTGCATTTTTTGTAGATCTTCAACCAAAATACACTGTTTTCTACACAACTACACAAAACTTCAAAACTATTTACTTGAAAAACGAATTTTTTGATTTTCAAATAAACAAAATACAAGTTTGAAACCACAGAGCAGATAGCCCCATTCTTCTTCTTTATAATTTTAGTTTGGTTTGACAGACTGTAAAATTCGTAGTACACTGGTAGTACGAATAATACAGACATGTAGCACAGGAAGCGACATCTAGAGCCATTTGGTTGAACTGATATATAGTATATCAGGTATATAGTAGTACTGTATTTTTATTTTTTATTCTGTAATAATTGAATAACTAAAGAAGAATATAATTTTAATTGAATCAAAAAATAATAATGAATTTGGGAAATGTTCGGGTACAGCATAATTTATATCTGTTTATAATTTTGATAGTGGAGTAAATAATCAAGTAATTCAAATATGCAATAAAAATTTATTCAGGAAATTTAAAATTACAATTGTTACACACCATGCAGCATCTTGTTAGACACACTATGCCTAATTGTCTTCCACAGTCATGGCAGGAGATACAGCGTTCATGCACACTATCCACTGTTCCAGAGTAGTGGTTTGAAACTTGCTGGCACTCTATATTCGAATTCACCTCTGCCGCAAAGTCGTAAAAACACACAATACACATTTTTCTCTCTTTTTCTGAGATAGTGGTAAAGTAGTGTTCTGTAATGCACATACTTTGGTATACACTTGTGGTCACGAATTCCATACTTCCAATAATTTGGATATCTTCCATTTTATCATCGACTTCTTCCATATCACAAATAATTTCATCGCACTCAGATTCAAAACCTAAGTCAACTTCGTCAACCTCCATAGTTGATAGATTAATCATACGAAAAAGCAATATCCTCAGATATATACAAAAGTGTAGAAATTCCATTTGGGGTATTAAGTAACCCTGCGTCGACAAATATCGATGACCTGCTTACTCGAAACTTTTAACATCTAGATGCTCACATTACTGATAAGTTGGTGTCTTTCAAGGTTAATGAGTACATGTGTGAATGATTTGTTTCCTGGAATTCGCTGTTGATATTTCCGCTTGCGAAACATATCTAGTTAGTTCAAAGAAATCTGTGATTGGTTCAATGGCTTCTCTCAAGGTTAGGGAGTCAGCACTATATGTTTCCTGAAATATGCTGATTAAGTATCCCCCACTCATACTTAATTTAGATATGCTGAGTATGTATTCCCCTTTCCACTAATTAGTTTTGGATATATAAAGAATGAAATAGCATTATAGTAAAAGTATGTCAACATATTCTACAAATATTTCAGTAATTGAAAGAATTTTGTGTTGTGTGTGTAGAAGAAAAGTTATTCGCTTTTTATCAAGTAATTATTGGTCCAGCCAACCAAAACTCAGAATCGGGTTTTGTTCATTCTGTTTGGATACCAGGCCGCTAATAATTTATACCAGGTTCCTAGTCGACCCCCGAGGAATACTGAACTCACCAGTTAGGGATTTGTTGAAGCATGGAGAACTGGGATGAGGACAGCTATATCACCACCTTATTGTTGTCTCCAACTTGTTGGTTTCTTTCCACCTCCAGCATGCTGTGACGGAGCCTCTCCTCCCTTGTAAATCTGCTTTTCTCCGTCCTACTTGCGCCAATGGGTGGGTACCTGATGATATCCCTGTTCAAGTCAGGTATGTAGCTGGTGTAGTTATCCTCATTCCAGCTTTCCACCTCATTGGCGACCCCAACTTGTTGGTTTTTTTCCGCCTCCAGCCTGCTGTAACGGAGCATCTCCTCTCTTGTGAATCTGGTTTTCTCCATCCTACTTGCGCCAATGGGTGGGCACCTGACGATATCCCTGCTCAACAAGTCAGGTACATAGGTGGTGATATAGCTGTCCTCATCCCAGTTCTCCATGCTTCAACAAATCCCTAACTGGTGAGTTCAGTATTCCTCGGGGGTCGACTAGGAACCTGGTATAAATTATTAGCGGCCTGGTATCCAAACAGAATGAACAAAACCCGATTCTGAGTTTTGGTTGGCTGGACCAATAATTACTTGATAAAAAGCGAATAACTTTTCTTCTACACACACAACACAAAATTCTTTCAATTACTGAAATATTTGTAGAATATGTTGACATACTTTTACTATAATGCTATTTCATTCTTTATATATCCAAAACTAATTAGTGGAAAGGGGAATACATACTCAGCATATCTAAATTAAGTATGAGTGGGGGATACTTAATCAGCATATTTCAGGAAACATATAGTGCTGACTCCCTAACCTTGAGAGAAGCCATTGAACCAATCACAGATTTCTTTGAACTAACTAGATATGTTTCGCAAGCGGAAATATCAACAGCGAATTCCAGGAAACAAATCATTCACACATGTACTCATTAACCTTGAAAGACACCAACTTATCAGTAATGTGAGCATCTAGATGTTAAAAGTTTCGAGTAAGCAGGTCATCGATATTTGTCGACGCAGGGTTACTTAATACCCCAAATGGAATTTCTACACTTTTGTATATATCTGAGGATATTGCTTTTTCGTATGATTAATCTATCAACTATGGAGGTTGACGAAGTTGACTTAGGTTTTGAATCTGAGTGCGATGAAATTATTTGTGATATGGAAGAAGTCGATGATAAAATGGAAGATATCCAAATTATTGGAAGTATGGAATTCGTGACCACAAGTGTATACCAAAGTATGTGCATTACAGAACACTACTTTACCACTATCTCAGAAAAAGAGAGAAAAATGTGTATTGTGTGTTTTTACGACTTTGCGGCAGAGGTGAATTCGAATATAGAGTGCCAGCAAGTTTCAAACCACTACTCTGGAACAGTGGATAGTGTGCATGAACGCTGTATCTCCTGCCATGACTGTGGAAGACAATTAGGCATAGTGTGTCTAACAAGATGCTGCATGGTGTGTAACAATTGTAATTTTAAATTTCCTGAATAAATTTTTATTGCATATTTGAATTACTTGATTATTTACTCCACTATCAAAATTATAAACAGATATAAATTATGCTGTACCCGAACATTTCCCAAATTCATTATTATTTTTTGATTCAATTAAAATTATATTCTTCTTTAGTTATTCAATTATTACAGAATAAAAAATAAAAATACAGTACTACTATATACCTGATATACTATATATCAGTTCAACCAAATGGCTCTAGATGTCGCTTCCTGTGCTACATGTCTGTATTATTCGTACTACCAGTGTACTACGAATTTTACAGTCTGTCAAACCAAACTAAAATTATAAAGAAGAAGAATGGGGCTATCTGCTCTGTGGTTTCAAACTTGTATTTTGTTTATTTGAAAATCAAAAAATTCGTTTTTCAAGTAAATAGTTTTGAAGTTTTGTGTAGTTGTGTAGAAAACAGTGTATTTTGGTTGAAGATCTACAAAAAATGCACTGTTTTTCAGACAGGGACTCTGTTTGCAAATTTCTGCATAATCAGCAAAACTTATGCTTCTGTGTGAGGTGAAGGTATTCTTCAAACATTTTAAGTGATAATAGTTTTATGAAAAAAGAAAATGGTTAAGTGTTCACAAGAAGGAATTGAATTCAGTGCTGTTTTGATCAGATAGTGCTTTTTAAGTGAGTGTTCAGTTTTATGGCTGTTAAAGGATAACTTTGATTTTGGTGAGTTTATAAAAATAATTGGACCAATTTATGCGCTATTGCCATAATGATAGTCCTAATTATTGGTCACTGTCTCATAAAATCAAATTTTACTGTACATTTATGATTGAGACAGTGCCAGTAATAAAAACTATGATTATCGCAATGGTGCATAAATTGATCCTTATTAATTCACACTGTGATTATCTAAAACATATTTCAGTAATGAACGTGGCTCCCAAACAGATAAAAGACTAGAAATAATAATAAAACAATAGAGATACTTTGAGTTTTCATTTATTTTTTATATATGCAAAAGCTAATAATAAAAAATTGTATAAATAGGTATGGTATAAAAGAATATTATATAAAAATATGTACATGAATATACACCAAAGTAATGTTTGAATATCACTAAATTCACTGGGCCAATTGTACAGGACAAGTTCAACAACGATTCAAGTGAACCAAGTTTAGCTGTTAGGGATTAGCCAATCAAATTTCTAGTTCCTTAGCAACCGAACTCGGTTCACTTGAACAGTTGTTGAACTTGTCTCGTATAACTCGCCCTAGGTCAGAAAAAATGTAAAACATGTATCCATGAATAGGCACCGAAGAAATGTTTGAATATCACTCAGTCCACTATGTCAGTTTATCCACACCTATCGTAATGGCCCGATCCAGATCGTCAATCTCCCTCTGCTTTGTTTTGTTGTCACGGAGCAACCTTTGAATTTCCAGCTTGTTCTCCTTTAACTGGTCCTCCAACTCTACCTTCCTTGCTCGCTTCTTCTCTATGAAGGCACTCAGTAAATTTTTTATCTCAGCGAGATGAGTGTTATGCTCCTGAGTGCCTTCGAGGGAGTTCGCAGTTTCATTCGGGCCCTGTTCGCCATCATCTCCTGCCTTTTCTTGGATGGAGTTGTCCTGTTCACCATCTTCGCCATCTTCACTCCCTTCATCTTCTTTGGTTATTGTCTCCATTTTGATGTCTTCCCCATCATCACTCTCCGAATTGCTGGGGCTCTCAGCTTCGCTTATATCCTCGTATATGGCAGCTGGTGTTGAGGTATAAGCTGGTACGAAACCCTTCCTCGCAGCATTAATCGGCCTCAAGTTCGAAAAGGTTCCGTCCAATATTTCAATATCACTGCCAATACTAGAAGTTGATGTATTTTTCACTAAGCGGAAGCCCCCATCACTCGGAAGCTTCTTAAAATGCGACAATAACCTAAGCTTCTTCACTGGTGCTAACTGACTTTTGCTTCCAACTCGCGATTTCATTTTGTAAGTATAGTGGATTATTAATTCGCTTCACTAAAAAAGTTTTACTAATAATCGAAGACAGTGAGTTTGGCTTTACATATTCCTATCCCCTCATAATCCCATTTTCATGAAGCATCTTCAAAATGAATTTGCTTCTGCCTTTAAGTTTTCAACCAATAGAAACACTCCTTCACTCCCCCCAGAGCAGTAAGTAAATGTCTACATTAGTAGAAGGGCTTTCTCAAATTTTCCCATGAAATATTTGCCACAAAATTCTGAATAAACATTTTTTCCATAAAATTATGTTTCTCATAGGTTTCTGCAACAAAGCAACTTGCAATCTGAGACCATCTTCAAATTTCAATATCCTACAATGAAAGAAGAGACATGCTCTCAAAATAAAATCATGTTTATGTTATTTGATAAAAATTTATGCAAGTCTGCAGATTATTTATCACTCTGTCTGAATATTTGAAACATGGGAATCAAAAAATGCGGAATTTTGTCACTAGACACTTGGGTGTTGAATTATATAACTTATGAAAATTATTCAAGAGGTATTTCATTATGGTTATCATTTACAGGGTGTACCTAATAATTATTAAAACATATTTTTGAAAGTAATGGTAATATGAAAGTTTTATTTCAGTAATCCCTTAAGGGTGTCTCATGATTATTAATATATAATTCTGAAGCTACTGGTGATATAAAAGTTTCATTATAGTAATCGCATACAGGGTACCTCATGATTATTAAGATTTATTTCTGAAGCTACTGGTGATATAAAAGTTTCATTATAGTAATCGCATACAGGGTACCTCATGATTATTAAGATTTATTTCTGAAACTAATGGTACTATAAAAGCTCCATTTTAGTAATCGCATACAGGGTTGCCTCATGATTATTTAAGATTTATTTCTGAAACTAATGGTAGTGTGAAAATTACAGGTTGTCACACGATTATTAAAATTTCTGAAACTAATGGTAGTATAAAAGTTTCATTGAGAGGGGCTCATTTGAAAAATTTGATTTTTATCTTTATATCAAATTATCAATATTCTGGATATCTGTCATGTATTGACCTTGAAAACGGTCACTGAACCCTTATTAAATTTCTCCAACTTGTTGAGACTTGTTTGTAATCGATAGTCAGCAAATTCCAGGAAATCTCACACGTGCACTGTGACCTTTGAACTTGAATCCTTTTGCTCTCTCATAGGGTTTGACCTTGAATCCAAAAGCTCTCTCATAGGTTTTGACCTTGAATCCAAAAGCTCTCTCATAGGTTTTGACCTTGAATCCAAAAGCTCTCTCATTTCTTATCTACTCCTCACACTACTCATTCAAATTAAGAGAACTGAAACTATGGTGAAAAAAAATCTAGCATGTTTATGATAATGCTGTCACTGAGAATTTCTAGAATTTACCGGGTGTCCACGGAAAGTGGCTCGCTCCTCTAACTTTTTTGGTTTTGCAGATATTGAAATGAATGGAGGATCTATATGATGCATAAAACCATTGTTTAAATATAAGGAGGATAGTTGGTCAACCTTATGGGATTAATATTGGATTCAAATGGAGGCGACATGTAGATGGCGTCAGTGGTGTTCGCATCCAAGTCATGTCGTAACTTGAATGGCAGAATACGTAATTTAGCAGTCATGTTGAATTTCCGTAAAGTAGATGGCGGATCATGTGACGAATTGTAAATAGAGTAGGTAGGTGGCACCAATGACTGCAATAAAATTAGAAATATGGTTCAATTCAAGAAATTATTTCTTCTAATGTTTCATGGACCGTATCCGCTATAATTAGGGTCACACCGTAAAGTAGGTAGGTATATTTGGGGTTGTTAATTTGAAATGTGGATTCAGTGGATGTGTTAGTATTTATTCTGTTGTGTCATATTGTGTTTTAGATTTTGTAAACTGATTTAAATATAACTTATAATTAAAAGCAATTTGGACAGCGGTAAATGGTGGCAGGAATATATCAATGTCATTTTAGACTTTTTAGTTTATTTATTAGATGGAACTTAATTTAAATCATTTTAAAGCTAGCTGGTTACAACTCAACATTATTGCGAAGTAATCGCATTTAATTAATATCAGATTGATATTTCGAAACAGCCCTCATCTTCAATCACCCCTTTCTAACCTCAAAAATAGGTATGGTGCCAGAATATCAAATCAAGCTAACAGGTTCACCTGAGAACCACATTCAAAGATAACCTAAGCAAATAACACTACACGTATCATATATGTGAACTAATAATCTTGATTTTAGACTTCGTATTCGATAACAACTTTCATGCCATTTTAAACAGCTTTCTCAGATTATATATTTCGGTGTATTACAGAAAAAATAATTCCTACTATTAAAACGAACCTCCGAAATATTAAATTTGTTACTCAATTATTTTTTTAAGGCATCGACTACAGTGGTCTTACTTAATTATAATAAATTTTTTTCAAGATATCAATATTAAAAAATCTCTTAAAATCTCTCATGAGTGACTCTTCTTTGGATCCGTGCCTGAGTGATGATACATTTGCAATAAACTCACCCAGAAGCATATTTATAAAAGCTACTTTGCTTGCGTTTAGTTATGCGAATCTGTGAATTCCAATCCCTTACATGACCAGCGCGATTTCTTCAAAGATGTACTTGGCTACATCGCAGTACCCTGTGTAAACTAGTAATATTTTACAATATATCCCAGAGACAGTACAAGACATCGCTGAACCCACTGAAGAAGCTAGTGATATTTGATGACCAGGTTAGTTTGCTCAGGTTAGGTTTGTGTGTAACTTATCCGTGTTAGGGTCCTTTTGCAAAAAGAACTGTGTAAGTACAGAAATAGTCACTAAATCCTGAAATATACTGTACTTTCAATAATTAACAGAGACAATTTGCTCGACTGAAAAATATCCAATAAAAAGTTCAAACAAAATAGCTCTCAAAACTTCTTCATGATCATTAGGCAAGTCCCAATCTGTTTCCACTGCTTTAAAATAAATGGTATAAACATGTATGAAAATTTGTTGAAATTGCAAAGAAGGAAACTTTAGTAAGTGTTTCGTTTACGTGTAGAAAACTTCAACAATATTTTTGTAGTTCCTCTCAATGTCCACATTTCTTATAGTGGGCGCATCAGTACAGCACTAAAATGACGTCACATATTATGTTAGCAAATAATTACGCTAGGTGGCACTCGCGTTTGGCTCCAATACCAATTCCACAGGCATTCATTAACTATCCCGCTTATTTAAACAATGATAAAACTACTTTTTTTGACAAGTGATTTTCAAATGAGACACTTGGTAAATTTTCACTTTCTCTGTCTCCATATGCCATTCTGAATGAAACCATGTATCACTTGTTACTTTTTGTAACCAATTTTAATTTTTTATTCTGAAATTTAATTATTAATCTAGGGCTATGAATAATTAAAAATTGTTAATTTTGGTCCTCTACTCAAAAATCATGCACTGCACTACACTACACTACACTACACTAAACTACACTACACTACACATGTCTCGTTGTAATATCATGTGTTGGATTCTTATATAAATAACAATTTGACTCGATAATAAAAAAAAGTGTTTCAAAGGTTTTGATATCGGAGACAAATTTGGTCTCTGACAAAATTGTATTATTTTTTCAAAAGAGTAATCTTCTAAACGCAGTACTTATCTTATATATTTTGGTGGGTGGTGCCGCCGGGTGCCATCTGACGCGACTCTATGTTTCGACAAGTTTGATTTTTATGGAAAGGCTTAGTGCTTAGTAATCCCGAAAAGTGCTCCGGAGCACTGGAGTGCTTGCGAGCACTTTTTGGGATCACTAAGCACTAAGCCTTTTCGTTAAATGCTTTGGAGCACTAAGCGCTGAATTAGGAAAGTGTTCGGGAGCACAGTGCTTAGGAGCACAAAAGTGCTTCGAGCACTTTCACAAGCACTAAGCACTGTGCTTTGGGACAGCTCTGGGACCGATTGTTAAAAAAACAACCATATATTTTTTTAAGAGACACCCCTGGAGACAATTTGATTGGATTTATAGATTTTCATAGAAGTGACAATAACGGATCCACGTTTTTGTTGTGCACTGTATTGTTGAGAACAATTGTCAAACTGAAAGTAGTTAACTTGAACTAAGATTGAATTCGTTAAAAAAACAATGTGTTAGTTGCCTATTAAAAATTCCGATAACACAGAACTCATTCGTATCGACATTCATTCACAATTTATGGTGGATTTGTTCGAAAATATTTTGAGATTTTGTAGGAACTGTGACATTATGACAATTATTCATCCATATCTGAACGGTTAATGGGTTTAATGCGATTTGAAACGCCATTGGGATAACAAAACAAGCGAGGGTGATATTGAAAAGCTAATCCGGGCGTGCTAATTGTGTCCGTATATGATAAATGATAAATAAACAGACAGTTACTGTACAAAGGGAGTAGAGTGGTACTTTTTTAACGAGTAGGAAATATCAAAGCACGACACCATAGGCAGCAATAACCAATAAAAAAAAATGTTCCTCCTGTCCTTATAGAAAGTACACACTTTCCTCCTTCAAACCAGGGAGGATACTTATACTTTTCCTTCCTAGAGAAGAAAGTACTTTTCCTCCCCGTCATTTCAAGTAAGTTGTAAACGATGAAACTTGTGAATCTATTAATAATCAAATTGTTTCCGTAATTTCTAGAACATCTTATATACCCCGTTTTCTGTTACTCTACTTTAGTTCTTTCTTCTTTAGTTCTTCAATAGCTATTTGTGTATTTAGAGCGCAAAGTGATCAACAAAAAGATAAGCTATCTAAATGTTCAATAATTCAAATCACTAACAAGAAAAAAGTAAAATAACGTTCTTAAAAAAAAAAAGTTGCAATTTCCAAGAGCTGAACCCGGGACCTTCGGATTACATGCCCAAGACGCTAGCCAATGCACCACCGCAGATTCTCAGATGGAAATGATTGTCTATACTTTCCATCATGCTAGTGTAGGTCCGTTTTAGACAAAATGCGTTTTAAATTTACAAAAAAAGTTCATTAAGTGGGTAGGAGGAAAAATCATATGTATTACATGGGAGTAAAGTGCATTTTCTTCCCTTCCTTCGTGTCGGGCAGTAAACTACATCCTGCGGGAGGAAGAGTGGCACTTTCCTCCCTAGTAATACAAATAGCTATTTGTCACGTGTTTCATATAATTTTTTCATCTACAACTTTGGTGTATACAGTGCGACCTATTCAAAATGGAAACACCCTTATGAAACGAATATTTTTAAACCGATTGGAATGATGGATCTTTTTTTTCATCAGGTATATAATCCAAAAGTCTAGGACACAAAAGTCTTAAATGAGTCATCCTTTTTAGGAGGAAATATTTTGTATTTCAATTTTTGCAACAAATGGTTCAATCACATCTTCATGTCAAGGCAAAAGCTGAGACAGCTCGCAGTGTAGCGTTCAGTAAATCACGAGCGCCATCTCAACTTCTGCCATTTAACCAAAACAATACCCAAACTTCATGATCACTAAAACCACCAAAACAAATAAAGAAATCTGCATTGTTCACAAGGAGCTTATTAAAAGAGAAAAAAGATGTCTTACCTTTCCAGGAGAACTCATTCCAATAATCCTATACAAAAGGAATAATTGGGTAAAAAATCCAACAGAAAACAACTACTTTCCTAGGTAATACCACGACGAACATTGAATTACATCAAATGAATTTCCGTGCAGAGTTCCTACAAAGCTTTCTCTGCAATTGCTAGTTCCATGAACATTTTCATTGAAACATTTGGACCACCTATAGGCTGCAACAAATGGTTCAACCACATCCCCACGTCGAGATAAAATCTGAGATCGCGCTCGCAGTGTAGCGTTCACTAAACCACGAGCGCCATCTCAACTTCAGCCCTTCAACCAGAGCAATCTTTTTTTTAATTGCTAGGAATCGCACGCTGAAAGGTAAGACCTCGTTAATTGTTGACTCGCACAAATTTGGATTTTTGAGGGCTGCCGTTTGTATGGGGACGGCTACTACTGTCGCAATAAAACTTTGTATAATACATTTTCGTGAAAAGCTCTTTTATACGTGATTTGTTGAACGCAGCTGCGTCTGATTCAATAAACTTCACGCTCCTACAGTTTTGTCCCGATTTTACGAATTTCTATCATAAATGAATATTTTTCTTTTACATTGTAAACAAAAGTTACACCATCTGATATACCGGTGTTTGTTTAGGGAGAGTTTCAATTATTTCGGAATTTTTTTTCACAATTTCTGTTTCAGTTTAATTCAAAGCAACCAACCAGCGGCTAAATATTTTTCCAACACAATTGCTGACCCTTTTCAATACAAATTTTGTGTAGGCAATGTGGAAATTTTTTTGTGATCATAACGGAATGTTTTGTTTATAAATTGGATTAAATGTTTGGAAATATAATGGCTTGGAAGGATTGATATTTGGAATGTTCTCTGAGTGCCCTGAATTATTCAAAAATATTAGCATATTCAGCATAATTATTCCCACAAATAAACGACAAAACAATATCAATAATTAATTTTACACATATAAATGGAAAAATTAACACAATGGCTGAAATAATATGAAATGTGACGAAAACATTAATACGATGTAGACTTATACAGTGCGGCTTTTTATAGTCCCCCCCCCTGTTAACTTTTGAACGGTTTGCCGTAGAGAGATAAAAAAAAAACCGTTTCGAGGGGTTTCACCGATACTACTTTTTGAAATATAACGCATTGTGATTGCTCGATAGATGGCGCGGGGGGGCACAAAAACCTTATTTTTTTGAATGGCATGGGAGGTCGAATGACACATCGTTGAAAAGAGAATTTGATTCTCTTTTCAACCATGAATTTTTTTCTTAATTTCGTTGACACGTTTTTTCACAATAAGCATTTGAAGTGTCAAGTGTAAGAGCGGATCTGAATTCGTTTCCTTACCTCAATAACTTTTGAAGGGTTTGATGTGAAATAATGGGACGAAAAATATTTTAGGTGGTATTAAAATAATAATGTTTGAAGAAAAATACCTTAATTGTTCTAGTGATTCACAATTGCAATCAATACCACGAAATACGGTCAATAAAGACAATTCACAACATTAATAATTATTCATTTTGAATTCCTTTCAAAGCTTAATTAGGTATTAGGATATTGAAATTATACCCATTTCATTTATTTTTAATGACAAAAGTAATAACAGGTACTACGAAAGGACTATTTATTGGATTTGTTTAAATGACAATAATTAATTAGTTACCTATAAAAGTACAATGGGTTGATGAATTATTGTATTCATACTCACTGAGGAGTTTTGTCTACTTATAATTATTATTTACTTTGAATATTTGATATCATCATGGTTCGTATACGTCCTTTCGAAGAAAAAATTGAAGCAATTTATAATTTTGGTGAGGCCCATCGGAACTACCACGAAGCGGAGAGAATTTTTAATGAAAAATTTCCTGAACATCCTATAACTCGGAAATATTTGAGGGAACTAGTTGAAAAATTCAACAGAACTGGCAGTGTTCGTAGGAAAGGTGGAGCTGGTCGAAAATCAATTCCGGAAGAGAGAAAGGTTTCGATAATTGCCGAAATGGTGGTAAATCCGCAACAAAGTACCTCTCGTGTAGCAAGTACGATTGGGGTCTTAACAGCTACAGTAAAAAAATACTTGAAGAAACACAAGTTCCATCCATACAAATTAGTAATGTTACACCAAATCACAGATGACGACCCAGACCGAAGAATGGAATTTTGTGAAATTATGGAGGAAAAGATAGCTAGGAACCCCAATTACATTATTAGGAATATTTGTTTTTCAGATGAAAGTACCTTTTTTTTTAACGGAAATGTGAATACACAAAATGTGCGATACTGGAGTGATATAAATCCCCATATCTTTCGAGAAGGTCACACACAGTTCCCACAGAAAGTAAATGTGTGGTCTGGAATTCTGGGAGACCATATTGTAGGTCCCTTATTTCTGAAAGAAAACTTAAACGGTAATTTGTACCTGGATTTACTAAGAGATACGGTTGAACCACTCATACTTGGAATATTAGAAGAAAATGAGAACGAATTTCAGGAACACATTACCTTCCAGCAAGATGGGGCCCCTCCTCACTTCCAACGTCAAGTTCGAGAGTATTTGGATGTAACATACCCTATGAGATGGATTGGACGTCGTGGACCAATCGAATGGCCGGCACGATCACCAAACCTTACACCTTCTGTGGGGATACGTCAAATCCAAAGTGTACGAGCAACAATCCAACACTTTGAAAGAACTTAAAGAACGAATAACACGGGTTTGTGCTGGTATAACTGCAGACATGTTTAATAATGTTCGGCAGGAATTTGTGAATCGAATTTTTTATTGTCAAGAAGTATTAGGTGGACATTTCGAACAGCTGCTTCGGTAATTGACAACAATTTTGCTTCTAATTATTTAAATACTACATGTCATAATAGTTTGTTTTCTTTTTGTTACATTGACACTTCAAATGCTTATTGTGAAAAAATATATTAACGAAATTAAAAAAAAATAGATGGTTGAAAAGAAAATCCAATTCTCTTTTCAACGATGTGTCACTCGACCCCCCATGCCATTTAAAAAAATTAGGTTTTTGTGCCCCCCGCGCCATCTATCGAGCAATCACAATGCGTTATATTTTAAAAGGTAGTATCGGTGAAACCCTAGAAACGGTTTTTTTTATCGCTCTACGTCAAACCGTTCAAAAGTTAACAGGGGGGGGGGCTATAAAAAGCCGCACTGTATATTCATACAATACCATATTCAATCCATTTTCAGTGTTTTGAATCAAAGACTCGATAAACTCAGGATAATATTCGATTGGTGAATATTTGAAATCCAACAAGTCACAAAATGAATCCCCTTTATTTTAATTATTTTAAAATAGTAATATAGATACTCAGGTTTCAGTTTCTTCATTTCTTATGCCCTTATATTATTGTATTGATATTTCAAGTTTATTGAAATTTCATAATTAATATTAGAAAGTACTCTCGAGTCATATTATTTTGATATCAGAAATGTTAACGACACTAATATAAACAATCTTCTTTGTGGGATATTGTTGTTCCGTTTTTATTTATTATTAATTTCATTCCTTTTATGTGCATTAGGTTACACATCGTTGTATCGCTTTTGTCCACCTTATATTTCCAGTATAAGGTTTTGTTCCCTTTTTAAGGGGTTTTTCACCTAAACCTCATATAAACAATGCGGAGGGCTAACTCTTATTGCGGAGGCAAAGGTCGTGGTACGTTTGTTGGTGAATTAACCCAAAGATATTCTTAGAAATCCAATTTATGGCAGTGAGAATAAAATAGCTAATTGAAAGTTGTTATTTGGACGCCATCTACAGGAATTCTGATATAGTATTTCATTCTCAAAGCCAGTCTCTGTAGAAAATCTTTATCACACTGAAAGAGAAAACACTCCAGACATACAAGTAAAACAATTATTAAAAAAATAGTATTTAATCAAATAAATGTTAAGCCAAATTCAGGGCTTGACGATCTTGAGACAATCAATAAACAATGATGAGAGTAATCAGGTTGAAGGAAAAAAATTTGGTTCTTTGGACTATTGTACGTTATTCAAATGGTCATACCAACTTACTTGGAATATTGGGTTAAATGCATTTAAACCTTACATATTTCCTTGACCAATCATCAGTTATAAGAAAGAATCAACCAAACTCCTTTCCTGTTAATATTTCAAGCTCTTCGGGCTCCTTGATTCAAATAGTAACAGCAGCTCTGGAACACTCCTGAATTCCCCACCTGGTTCTGGACACCTGATCGAGTGTGTAATTCAGCCAGTCAGCTATCATAGGTAGCTATAGTTGTTATTATATATTGTGGTAATTTGCAAATCGGCCACTAACATCGCCGCTCATTCAATGGCGAGAAATAAGCTTTTAACTAAGCTTTTTGAAATTAAATTTAAATCATGTTTAAATTTAAATCTGGTCTTGAAATTTAATCAAATCTTGAAATTTAATTTGGTCGAACTACACACAAAAAAAAAAGGAGAAATTGTTGTAAAACATGTCCATTGACGCCATTTGAAAAATCATGAAAATTCATTGGAAATAAAATTATTTTAAAAGCATTAAAAACGACAAAAATATTTATTCCAATGAATTCCACTTTGCAGTTTAAATAGATAGTTACCTCTTTATAAATGTTATTAATATACACTGATTGGATGATTTTCAAAATAAAAATTTAAATCATCAGCGAGTTCTTCAAGTGAGACCAAACGCAGAAATGGACGAAATGGAGGAAATGGAAGATAACGGAAATTCAAAATTTAATCCCTTCCTCAATTTCTACAAACAGTGTTACCAATTGTCACACTATCAAAAAACAGCTTACTAACGGTTGACTCATGTTAAGATCACAGAACTCATAGATAGAATGAAACCAACATCTGGCCTACGCATGAAAGCTTCAATTTACTATCGCTCTCTGCATGATCATTACAAATAACCATGGTTTGGACGGAACACGGAACTCACTTTGTCGGAACTGGCTAATTGATATAATTTTGAATCCAAATAAAAACGAGAAGAAGAAGAACTAACTATCTTTAAAATGTTGAGAAGAATAAGACTTCAATTCAAATAATTCAAACGTGACTTTGACAGTTGAGTTGTTTTCAAATACACATTTTTACTGATTTTATTAAATAATTTATCATTCAGACTTGGTGGAGCATTCAGCAGCGTTCTTCGAGCTGTAAAATAAAGATTAATCAACAGAAACATTATAAGTCATATTCTGAAACTTATAAACTCGGTGCCTCGTTCACACTGCCATGATTCACGGTAAAAATGATGAAATTGAACGTTTGTAGAAATACAACCGTTATACCAGAACCGTGAAAGATATCGAATTTAAATTTCAATCACGTCAATAAGAAAACAAATGTATCTCAAAAACTAAATATTTTTTCGATCGGAAAACTCGGAAAATTTTTATGGGACTTAATCGTTTTTCATACGACCCTCGAAAAAATCAAGAGCTTTCGTTTTTTTAAGTAGATATTTTTTGATTAGTACTCCTTAATGTCCTCAGGGTCTGTATTGTTTCTGAAAAAGATTAGAATGCATTTCCCAGGCGATTTTTCCAAAAATGTACTTTTTTGAGCCCCTACTGTGACTAAATCGATTCAGAAAATCGAGATTTCAAATATGCAATAGATAGAGCTCAAATAAACGAACCAATCTTATACCAGCAGTTTTCTTGAAAAAAACGATCAGAAAATGGTGAAAAATCCATTTTTCCGAAAATGCAAGGTCTTATTTTTGAAAATATCGAATATTTTGAAAATCGCCATAAATTCCGAAATTTCACAAGAGATCTTTTGTGATCATCTTTAAGGAAGCTAACAATGCAAAAAATGGTATTTAATTTTTTCGACTAGGCGTAGGCGGATTACGCGCCCACACTTATTATTATTATTATATGATATGATGTATATAAATTCCATGCTGTCATATGGAATTTTGAAAATAGGATACATTTTCTCATTCAGCTGACATTTATAAAAAAAAACGAAAGAAATAAAAAATATCGATACAAGAACAATATTTCCTTTTCTACACATAATATTTATAAAAGAAATAGGATTTGAAATGGAATTCTCCTAGAGGATATTGTCCATCGAAAAGATATTTCTTACGCACAAACAAAAAAAGCCAAGAAACTCATCGTATATTCGTTATGTACGGCAGAATGAACGCCGAGTGGTCACCAAACCAGGAAATGTCCGAATGTCTACAAGGAATGTGAAAATAAAGGAAATGTCGCCCGAAACGACTCTATTCCATTGTCTGTGAGTCACAGCATTACATGGGAATCTATCAGAGCCCAAAGCTTGGTGATATTGAGCCACGTTTCGTTTTATTCTCGTGTCGATGGCTTATTTGCGAAAAAGAAATCACTATAGAAACAGTTGGATAGGCCAGTAGGAATAGATATTCAAAATCGAAAGTTGAACGATTATTTCAAAAGTTTTCAAACTTTGATCAGTTTGTAACCTGTTCCAGAGTCCGGAACCTTGTCAAAAGTGCAATAACCTCAAAATTTGCTGTATACTCGTTGAATAGATTTCAAAACTTCTGCGAACTTGGAGTAGTATTATAGTATATTACATAACAAGTGTTGTGAACAGCATATTATGCACGAAGCTGCGTAGCGGCGAGTTGAAATGTCTGTCGTGGTATTAGCCAGGGAAGTAGTTGTTTTCTGTCGGATATTTGCCACATATTTTCCACATGGTGGAAATATTTGGAGAGAAGGGTACTTCGACATTGTTGATTTTACTATTTCATTTATTTGATACTCTCCGACAAAAATTCTCGAAATCAGAATAGATGTTTGCAAAATTTGCAACAGAATTTCAAAATTTTTTTGATTATTTCCAGACCAACTTGATCAGGAAAATTACAACGAATTAAAAAAAGGTTGCAAATATGTACAATTGTTCGGAATATTTTTCCGATGTAATGAAATGATATATCTGTGGCTTGGAACAAGAACAACCACTATCATTGTATCAATTATCTTCAATTAGTTCTCACCAATGTAGTTCGAATGATCATTTGGATGCGATAGTAAAAAAATGTTTCCAGTATTTGCTAGATTCTCAATGCTGGAATTGGAGAGCCCAATATCAGCAGTTAATATGAAAACTATTCGACGGAAAAACAACCAATTTTTGACATCGGTTGTTCTTGTTCCAAGCCACAGATATTTAGTACCACTTCAAGTTTGCAGAAATTTTGGAATTTCTTTAACGAGTATACAGCACAATTTAAGTTACTTGCACTTTTAACAATGATTTGGACTCTGGAACAGGTTGCAAATTGAGATTTAGTGCTTTCCCGATGTACCATCACTCGACCAAAGTTTGAAAACTTTTGGAAGAATTGTTAATCTTTCTATGTTTATCTCTTCTGGCCTATTTGCAGCATTACATGGAAATCTATCAGAGCCCAAAGCTTGGCGATACTGAGCCACGTTTCGTTTTATTCTCGTGTTGATAGCTTGTTTGCGAAAAAGAAATCATTATAGAAACGGTTGGAAGGACATGACGCGTAATTGGCTGATGAAGGGGGAGTAGAACAGTTATTACTGGAATTGTTTACCAACATTCCAAGGTTCGAACATTCTTCTTTTTTTTCGTTTAAAAATAAATAAATAAATTTTTGTTGTAATCTTGGAAACTATATAATTCATGGGAAAAACGGCGAGGTGAAAGACAATTCAATTCTCAACAAAAATTATTCCTAGTAATTCCTTAAGAAATGCGCTCGTTTTCTAAGAAAACGTAATTGAACGTCGACTTTCAGGTTCAAGCTCACCCGCTGCTGAAAGTTCTGGCGGAGCCGTATATTTGATTGGTCATAACTCTGCTAAAAATGTTCGGAGAAGGAAAAGGAAAAGTTCATATCGTTTCTGAAGACTCCTACCTTCTCATGCAAACATAATATGCGAGTATTTGTGTACCTAAAAT
Source organism: Chrysolina haemoptera (assembly GCA_958298965.1). Lineage (NCBI taxonomy): Eukaryota > Metazoa > Arthropoda > Insecta > Coleoptera > Chrysomelidae > Chrysolina > Chrysolina haemoptera. The sequence continues at coordinate 53,417,231 of OY282586.1, read as the reverse complement.
GAGTTTTATCGCACTTCACGGAGATGTTTGCGGATGATCCGAAAATCATGAATAATTTAGTGAATATGGAATTATTATACTGAAGCAGCAACCCTATATCCAACGATTTTAAATTAGTATGACAGGTCCTACTTATACATGCCAAAAAAACAACTTTGTTTTACTCCTGATGTTTGATGTTTTACATCTGCAACGGATTCAGTTTGCTTGACAAGTTTTTTGTATGAGTACACTCGAGGTCAATATTCAATGGGATGTACTGGTTTTATTGGGTTTCGGGCTTTAGCTCTCCTGATGATTTTCCTGCAAACAAAAAAGAGTTTATTTGAGATTCAACAAACCCCTAGTGTATTTACCCCCTGAAAGTCACTGAGAGAAGTTCATTCCCTTTCCTGTAAGACACCACTTCTCAGACTAACGTGATGCACTGAGGAATTACTCCTTACCTTCCTCTGGAATCAAACAGGTCTCCAACTTCACCAACTCATGCATCTCATCTTGTTAGCATTCATTCTGCAGTAGTGAGACAGAATTCTTGCAAAGGGTAATAATTGTGTTCCAACTGAGAATTCCTGGGAAACTTCTGAACTTCAGAACTGAACGACACAAGATTGAAACGAAGTTCGGGCCAAGTTTCCAGCAAAGAGAATATGATTCGATTTCCTGAAGTTTGGCTCCAACCGCTAGAGGGCCATAGAATGAGTGAAATTAAAAATGTCGACGTTGTGGTTTCATCTGGATGTAAATTGCGCCATTCCAACTTTCTGTTCTGTTATGAGCTTATGCCTTGTGTGAATGATATGAAGTCGTTTTTTTTATTCTATTGGGGTTTGAGAGCTCAGGCGGAGATTAAATTTGTTCATTAATCACATGGAATATCTGAGGTTGTAGTCGGAATGCGAATTGTATTCCGGGAGATTACTAAGCTTACTGCGTTTGAATTATTGTCTCAGGATATTGCATTATTTCTATAACGTGACGAATAGAGTGAATGGGGAAAATTTCTGAGACTCATTGAGGAAGGGGAAAGTAATTTGATAATATATAAGGAAATGCGACTATAATACACAGTGTGTCCTTAGACCAGTGGGGCAGTAAAATATATCTTGAACAAAATGTCATGATTTTACGTCATACGGCATTATGAGAGCTATCTATCTCCAGTTGAGACTATATTTCATACGAGGGACACAAGAAAGAGTCCCATATCATAAGATCAGGTCAAGTCATAGTCCTCAGAAAGCAAGTTATCTTTAAAACAAGCGCGTTTCGCTATTGCCACTAACAAAAGTAAACCCTTGCATACAGCTGCGGAACCCTCAGCAACCCTAGGCATGAGGTCACCCATCTTTTTTTGGATGAACTTGAGCTATATGCCTTGTGATAAAGGGGTCTAAATCAATAAGGGCGGTGAAGGAATATACGCACGCTATTGCAATGAAATTCAAGATAATAATTTTTTTTTTAGATTTTTGACGTGGAAAAGTTCTATTAGTAGGCACTGGAAATGTAAATTCATTCATGAAATTTGGTGTCCTAGTAGACTTTTTGAATGTCTACCTAATAGAAAAAGAATCCTTCCAATTGGTTGGGAAATGTCTTAAGTGGGTTACAACCCAAAAATCAGAATTTTTTTTTTAATACCTCTCGACGAACTATATACTGACTCTCCAAAATGGTTTTTCCGAAATCATTAACAGAGCAGAAAAAATAAGAACAATAACCCCTGTAGCACCTCATATCGGCTGAATCTTGTTTTTATATTTGGCCAATATGAATATATTATGAATGTGAAAATAATGATGAACCAATATGGGAGCATATTGGAAAAACAATATTTGATGAAAAATATTGGTGGAATATTTGCTCAACCAGTTCCAAATGTGCATTGTTTCATAAAATATTGGGTCAATATTGGTTCAATAATTTTCACCAATATCGATATAACGATATTGCCAACATATTGTTTTCAGCATCTAGTTCCAATATTGCGATTTCAATATTCCTCTCATATCGATTTTAGAGATAAGAAACAATATTGTATATCTATGTTTGATAGCACATTGGTGGAATATTATTTTATCCATATTCGAAAAATTATATTGACCCTACTTACATTGATTGAGATTGTCAAACCATTACTTGAAAGACAATATTGCTACAATATTACAAATAAATTTATAACTATCATTGAAATTTGAATATTGGCCGAATATTCAATGAACAATATTGAAATGAATTATGATCAACCTTGGGTGAGAAACCGCTAGGTGGCTCCACATATGGAACGACAGCTGAATCATAGTAACACGTTGAATATTCAAATTATGACATTTTCGGAAATATTTCATCAATGTTTCCAAGGCATATGGTCCATATATAACATATTCACTTTGAATATTTTACAAATATATGCAAATGATATTGTACCAATATCTCTAAATATTTTGGGCCAATATTGCTTCCACAATATTTCACTAATATTATTTGTATAATATCCAAATAATATTGTACCCATATTCCGAAATAATTATAATTTTATCTCGCCAATGTTACGTATGAATATTTTGCCAATATTTTTATAATATTCCTAATTCCTACTTGTTTCATAGAATTGTGACTAATTTGATATATTTTCTTTAGAAGCTTGTCAAAATGGCGTTGTTCTTGCACCGGTGGCCAAAACTCCTCTTTCTTCCTCGGTGTCAACCAATTTTATGATAACAGGGCTATCAATTGAGGAACATGTAGTAATAAGTATATCGTTAACAATAATTTGCTAGTTACAGGTCCATAGAATGACGAACATGAGACGTCTTGAATCAGTGCAGTAGAGACGTCGAAAAACTGACGTTCTCAAGACGTCTTCATTGAGCCATACGACGTACGAGGGTAATTAAGACCAAAAAATGACGTCTTTTGAACGTCATGGTATTACCTGGGTATCAATACGTCAGAGATATTACGATGACTCTGGTTTTCTCTGACTGATGTTGCAGTTCGGGTAGCTCTATTCTCTGTTGAATGACTTGGTTTATTCGAATTGAAATTAATAATGATATATTGTAGATTGTAGATCAGTCAGTGAAATAAAAAGAAACGATTGGTCCTGATATTGGATCTTTGTACAAAGAAAAGAAAAGTAACAGGTAAATAGATTTGTGTTGAACCATTCTCATTATGTTATAACAAAAAACTCATTAAAACCCACGCATTTGAATTCCTATGTCTACGATTCGTAATATAAGAGCGTTGTTTCCCAGGTAATTTCACTTCGTGTGGCAAGAAATTCTGATGGAAGAAAAAAATCGACGTGGTTGCTTTTTCATTTCAAAGTGAAGGACCCACTTCGTGAAATAACCACTCTTCTGTGTAATATCCGCTTTCCGCGACACCTTTTGATTGCTTTTTAATTCATATCATCTGAGAAGAGCGCCAAATCCAATCAAGAATATAATTTTTGTTGTCTTGCCTCGTCGATATTCGATCTGAAACAGCCTTGAACGCTATGAGAATATTGATATTGGATCCTATCAGGAAACCACCGTCTTTGTTCTGCCACATCGCAGAGAGTTTTCATTTCCGTAATTGAGTTAACCAAGGCGAGAGAAAATATTAAGTCCGGCAAACTGTGGAAGACTTGCTTATATATTGGATCATTAATAATACACGGACAGATTCAGGAGATGGTGTTCTGTATCTACGAAATTTAGAGGTCTTGTAAACTGCTCCGTCATTTGATTATTGGTCAATTCCCAAGAGGTGTTAGAATGCATAAATAATGATAATAACAATAATAATGATAACAACTTGAACTTTATGCCTCAGGTGAAATAGATCTACATCAGTCTACCTTGACAATAAGGAAACCGAGGACTCTTGAGTCTGGAGTGTCTTCACAGAATTATACTGGATGGAGCCTGTAAAGTCACCAGGAGTTTGGATCCCACTCTGTGCATGGTCCGTGAATATGAAGGAGCAGAGAATTAGGCGATTTTTTCAAGGCAGTAGCCACTGGAAGATCTATGAGTACGAGGCTGAGATAATATAAAACAAACTGCAGGTCCTGCTTCATACATTATATTTGGCCCTACCTATACCTACCTTTCCTCAGCTCTCACGATGTTCTCTGAACTCAACAGGATTTTCCATTTTGTGCGAACCAGACTCAAAAAAAAATCAATATCTCTTCGAAATACGCACTGTCAACGCCTGGTACGGCTTTTGTTGTCTTTGGGCGTCATGTTCCACATCTAGGGTTACTTACTTGATGGAAGGTTTTCAGTGAATAACAGGACTTCCACCATTGAGAACCAGATCATATCACTAGTTCCCTCTCAGAGTAATAATTCAATTTAATAAATCACTTTAGCGGTAGACATCGAGAGAAAATAGCCAAACAGTAATATCCCTTAGAAATTCATAATAAAGCGTCCATTCAATATGCCACTATAACCAAGCCTTGAAACTTGGAAAATTGAACACATAAAGCAACTCTAATGGAGTTTCTTATAAAACAGCTAGAATGAGTGGATCCTCTGAAAGTCTTACCGGAAACAAGAATGAAAGCACTCGTTGAATCACAGCCCCAACTTTGCTTTGAAGTTTGAGAAATTGCCACACTTTCTTTACTCTTCACTGACAATGGACATGGATCTCGGGCCAGTTGTAAATAATTGCAAACGAGTAAGTGGGTCTTGTTTTGTTTTTCCACGCCATTTTCCGAGTTGCCGCTCTCGTCACATTCATTATTCAGGTTCAATATGTTGATTCGACGGTATTTATTTTGTATCTTTAGAAGAGGCTGGGTTTTTGAATAATTTTCCTTTGAGCTCTTCTAAAATCTTATATTTTGGAGTTTCAATAGAGTGAGGAAAAAATGATCGTCACCTATATAAAAACTACAGTTATATTATGTTCTGATTATCCATAAAAAATTATTGAGTAGTAGAGCTTGTGGATTATCTTAATGGTTATGACTTTGAGCGATAACTGCTAAAAACTCACATTTTGGCTATCGTCTACTGAACTTTGACTTTGAAATTTTTAAAGAATAAGAGAGACTCCGGAAATATGGTTCAACGACCTAGGAGGGGTAAATTTTACCAAAAAAACTGATAACTAACAAGAGATATCAAGTGGCACATTATTCTGGAGGGCGTTTGATTCTCTTTCAAATGATACCCTGACTTATTGTTCTTCGTTTAACTGTTTCTGAAAAATAATGTTCCAAAATTGCAGAACTGATTAGAACTTGCCTGCACTGAAATTCATCGAATCTCCTCTTAATATAAATGATAAGAAGAGTAGTTGGCACTGTTCCAACCCTTGAATAACAGGAATAAATCTATCCTCACACTTGTGATTTTGTATTTTGTTGGTTATTTTCCTTTTACGGAAAACAACTTCCAATTTGCTCAAAAGATATTTAAAACATGAGATCTACTTGTCTTATAAACTGGTCAAAGTGTTATCTATTTTGCTCTGAACAGTAATAAATTCTGTTTTTGAACTCCTCTAACATTTCGGAAAACTTCACTGGGAATTGACCGGCATGCTGCTGTAATTCTTCACCAATATCAGCAGGTTGTGTTTTATAAACAATGGATTTAAGATATCACAAACAAATGGAACCTAAGGAGTGAAATCCGGTGATCTTGGCGACCATTGAACTGCTGGCCTTCTGCTAATTCATATATCAGGTAATCTCTCGTTCAACCAGACAGATCCTCCTCCAAAAGTACATTACCTTCTGCATAAATTTGAGTTTCTAGCTGGTGGAGAGGATCGATAGTCTCTTCAAGCATATCGAAGTATAGATTGCCTGTCAAGTTTTCTTCAAGGGACATAGGACCAATAATGGCATTTCCAAGAATACCAGCCTGAACATTTAGTTTTTGTTGGTGCTCTTTTCAAAAAATATGCGGTTTTTAGTCACTATAATAGAAGAAATTAGTAGCAAAAAGTACCATTCCTAAAAAATCAACAATCGTTGCTGAAATAGATGTTTAAAAAAAGATTACTATTGGTGTTGACTTCATGGGACATGATTTAACAAAACTCTATTATTTTCTCATAATCATTCTCATCGAGCTTTTGAAAATGTACGTTTTATATGGATGAAATTGATGCATTGTCAGTGCTTTTCAGTGATAATAGGTTCTGCAGAAAAGGTTTCCAAAACTCCAATTTGAGCTTTTTCATCCAGTACTTTGGGATTATTTCTTTTTTTATTTTTTATTTTTAACCGAACCAGTTTTGTGAGTCTTTGTCACCAAATCAAGCACGTATCTGACTTTGATTACAATTTAGATTTATTTCATTAAACGTCTCCATAAATGAAAATCATTTCAATTCTTTCTAGAAGAATGTAAACCATTTTCACACTTTGATAAAATTATATAGGTTATCACTAAACATTTCCATAACTAATCCAGTTATTAACGATACTACCAATTTGTTAAAATGTGCCGAAGAATGTTTTGTTCAAAAAGAGTCGTTTTGAAGTAGAAGTAGCAGAAAATAAAAGTTTGAAAACACTAAAGGACGCGCTTCACTTCCAACTTGGACTAAAAAGTAAAAAATAATTCACAATTTAAGTACTCAAATATAAAAAAACGTGGGTGCTTTCAATAGAATAATTCGTGTTTGATGATAATAACCCGAAAACCATGCATCTCAGTGTGGGCAACTTCTGAATATTTTTGTAAGTATAGAACGCTAGTTTTCGGAACTTTCTCATCAATATTCAATAAGTTAGGGTACAATTGGAAAAGTAATTGAACTCCCATCAAAATGATGTACCACTCGATCCCCCTTTAAGAATCTAAGGGTAACATCTTAGGAAGTTGAGCCATGAGGACTACAAATATCCATTGATAGTGTCCCCATCAATTAGTACAATTATTATAAAGGAAGATATTATTAAGAGCAAACATTACCTTTGATGAAACGACTATGGGTTTTGAGCGTTCAGTTTTAATTTTTTGCAAAAATTTTGTTGCTAAAAATGATTCAATTTGTTAGTAAGAATGCGGAAATTTAACTGATTTTTGGTTTTGATGATTCTGAAGAAAAAAAAAGTCTTGTCTAGTCTCGTCGATGAAATAATGAGTCTCGTATCAAGACTCGTCTCGCAATCTCCACGCTCGTCTCGTCTAGCTTCTCGTACGAGAGTCTCGTAAAAATATCGAAATCTCGTTATGCATAATTTCATTGTTTCACCGCACTGAGAAATACTTGGGTGTCGTCTAGCTTCCCGTACGAGAGTCTCGTAAAAGTACGAGACCAACGAGACGAGATTTTCATAAAGTTTTGTCTTGTCTCGTCGATGAAATGATGATTCTCGTTTCAAGACTCTTCTCGCAATCTCCACGCTCGTCTCGTCTAGCTTCTCGTACGAGAGTCTCGTAAACATATCGAAATCTCGTTATGCATAATTTTATTGTTTCAGCGCACTGAGGAATACTCGGGTGTCGTCTAGCTTCTCGTACGAGAGTCTCGTAAAAGTACGAGACCAACGGGACGAGATTTTCATAAAGTCTTGTCTTGTCTCGTCGATGAAATGATGAGTCTCTTTTCAAGACTCGTCTCGCAATCTCCACTCTCGTCTCGTCTAGCTTCTCGTACGAAAGTCTCGTAAAAGTATCGAAATCTCGTCATGCATAAGTTTATTGTTTTAGCGCACTAAGGAATACTTGGGTCACGTCTATCTTCTCGCACGAGAGTCTCGTAAAAGTATCGAAATTTCGTCATGCACAATCTTATTGTTTCAGCGCACTGAGGAATACTTGGATACTTGCTATAATGTAAGAGTCGGAAGAGAAAATCACAATTGTTAATATAACATAATGTATTTGAGAGTAAAACATCCAAACGAAATAAAAATTCAATATTACTTCCAAAACGAAAAAAGAGAAAGTTAAATTTAAAAAACAGCCCTAAGTCCTCTCGGTTGCAAATTATTTAGTTTTTTTACCCAATCGTTTAGGCATAACAAATATCGTGCAGATTCATTATTGAGGGAATTTCGATGTTTTCTTTTAATCATCGCGACGAAAATACACATGAAATAAAATAAACAAAGTGGTGACCGTCAACAAATAACGCCGGTAGCGTCTTTCAGAAGTGATTCTTGGTATTGCATAATAATTTTCAACACTTTTTCGTCAAAACAAATCAATCTAGTAAATAAATATCTTCAATAAAAAAAGTTTCATATTTTTTGGTTCATTTTGAAAATATTATAAAAACGACTCTCGTACGAGACGCGATACCTCATGCACGAGACTCGAGACAATACCCATAAAAGTATCGGCTCGTCTTGTCCAAGTATCGTCTCGAGTCTCATCCCGAAAACGAGACGAGACCATGCGAGACTCTCGAAAATGAGACTCTCATACGCATCACTAATTCCAATTGAGATTGATATAACCACTCAACCATCTATTTTGTTCCAGAAAACACAACAACGCCGTCGGAAACATCTGTGACTACACCACAAGAACTCGTTGAATTCAACTTAGTGACCACAGATCATACTGCAGACATCTTTCCAACTTCCACCAGAGTGCCAACCAGCTTCAGCGACATCTGGATTCGATCACTGACAGTCGGTACGACTGACAGTACGTCAGATGTCATCAATAGAAACGTAAATAATACTAAAGTGCTCCAGAGTTACCCGTGGCCCGTGAAAAAAGAGGCGGTTGTGGAAGGTGACGTCATCATCGGCGGTCTGATGATGGTCCACGAGCGGGAGGACACCATCACGTGCGGTCCCATAATGCCGCAAGGGGGCGTGCAAGCGCTCGAAACTATGTTGTACACGATCGATCAGGTGAACGCTAATAATTTTTTCGCGTTGCCTAATATTACTCTCGGTGCGCATGTGCTGGACGATTGTGACAAGGACACGTATGGATTGGAGATGGCGGTGGATTTCATTAAAGGTGAGATTATATTAATATTACCATCGTTATTATCTGTCACAACTGTTTGTATCTAGAGGCTAGATGAATTCATTCATTCAGACGTTTGGTAGGATCAGGACCATCAGTGATATATTCCAAGAATCATTCAACTTTTTTATGAGTAGAGGAAGTACATGGATTATTTTTTTTTCTTGGTGTGTTGGCATCGACTGCTATGGCTATTAGCCAATGTTATTTCTAAAAAATTGCAAAAATTGTTAGATACTTTTAGATACTTTGATATGGGCGTGACAGGCTCCGTCTGCTGGAGGGCTAAATGGAAGACGATAACTTATCATCAGAATGGGTGTGAAATTTTTGTTGAAAACGCCATAGCAACTAACATTATGTTCGTCGCAGCAAATAGCTGTGGGTTTCATCAAATTGTTGTCAGTGCTGTGAGTGTTTTTCGAGTTTTGCTGACAGTATTTTCTTGCCCTTTCTTGCCGTCCCCTGTTCTCTTCTGAACTTTCGTGTACCCTTTTATATCCTCTCGGTGCCTCTTCTCGTCTCTTTTGACCTGTCCTGCTCTGTTCTGCCTTGACGTGTCCCGCCCTGTCTTCTTATTTCATCATCCCTTTCATTTTTTTGCCCTATTCTACTCTGTCCTCTTTGTCATGACCTTCCTGCCTGCCGAGCCAAGTATTACACGGCCTTCCTTTTTGCTGCCCTGACAGTAATCATCAGTCTTGATCTGCTCTTCGATGCCTTGCTTTTCTGTTTAACTTTGCCCTAATTTGTTTTGTTTTTTATTTTCATCACGGTCAGTCCCTTTTCTTCATGTCCAACACTTAATATTGCTAGTTCTTTCTGTCCTCTTTCATCACCGTGTTCATTCCATTTGTACCCTCTATGAATTTGATTGAAATAACATGCATGTCAGTCTGTTGACTATTATTCGTGAATGTCTGTCATTGTTAGCTCAATTAGCGATAAAGTCAATAGGCGGGTATTATTTTGCCAAGGTATTGATTGAATTCGGCAGCTGAATGAATTGTATGGTTTGTTCGATTCATGTGATTGAGTTTGCTGATCAAATTATCAGTCAAAACTATTAACCGTGAAATGTTTTGTAGTTGAATTTCTCTCGCACACCAAATTCGAATGGAATTATTCTGCGCGGCAATAAATAATACGAAAACCCGTTGAGTTAATACAGGGGTAAAAAATGTAGATTATGGCTAGAAGTTTCCATTGAAATAAAGAAGTTAAAGGATTTTTGTTCGCATAGGATTTTTGTTCGCATCTCTGCTTTGAAATCAAGCAAAAGCTAGTATATAGAGCAAAATTTTCAATTTCAAGAAATTTTCTAAAGGATGAACTTTGACCAGTTGTGTGCTCTCCCTACTAGAAGGAGTGGAAAACAAAGTAAAATTCGTGAATTTTCACCAAAAAATATTACCCGGTATAGTGTAAAAACGCGCCGCTCCTGATTTTCCATACGTCGATACCCAAAGTCCCTGCCAGATTTCGATTATAAAATGTGACACTGAAATTGTTTGAAAAAAATTCATATTGTTTCTTAACAATAATTTTTGCACTCAGCACAACAACCACCTCAGAAAACGACCCCGCACTTTCTATAGGTAAAATGGTTCTTGGTGAAATTGTCTGAATTTTCAGGATATTGTAGTATTCGATGTACTGATTAAACGAGCAGAATCACAAAGTTCGTTGATGGCTAGATTTTGAAATACAGAGCGTTCAATTTAAAAATCAGTGATTTTTATTTAATAATTTTCTCGGGATTTGAAAGTCTAACTGCATTTTATTTTTGCTCTTATCATCAACGTACCTTCATATTACTAAATATCATTCAGATGGTGCGGATTATATCATTATGTACAGAGTGAAAAATAAAAAACATTTTAGTAATGTCTGAAAATTCGATTTAATAACAAAATATTCATAAAACTATTTCGGTATGCAATATACTTGTCTTATTCCATCATTAATCACAATTCATACATTTTGTACAGGGTGATTTGAGAAATTGGTGAAATATATGGCCGGTTCTTTCGTACACATCCTGTATATTCGAGTGAATCATCATCCTCCGAAAATAGCTGATACCGTATAAACATGAAACATTTTATCATCGAAAATTTTCATGATCACCCTATATATCCCAAAGAATTCATGTTTATACGGCATCAGCTATCTTCGCAGGATAATATGATTCAATTGAATATATCTACAGGATGTGTACGAAAGCACCGGCCATATGTATGAATTGTGATTAATGATAGTTTATTGCATACCACGATAATTTTATCAAGATTTCATTATTACATAGAATTTGCAGACATTACTGAAAGGTTTTATTTTTCACTCTGTACATAATGATATAATCTGCACCATCTGAATGATATTTAGTAATATGAAGGTACTTAGATGATAACAACGAAAAAAAAAGCAGTTGGCACTTTCAAACCCGGAGAAAATTATTAAATAAAAATTACTGATTTTTAATGTGAACTCCCTGTATTTCAAAATCTATCCATCAACGAACTTTGCGATTCTGCACGTTCAATACATCGAATACTACAATATACTAAAAATTCAGACGAGAACCATTTTACCTATAGAAAGTGCGGGGTTCATTGGAGTAAATTTTTGAATGTCGAATTTTTATAAATCATTTCACAATAATCGCGGGAGACAAACGCTGTCATGGTGAACATTATCGAATAACATGAGCATTGAAATCAATATTAATGAATAATAACTGTACCGTACTACTAATTACAAAACAAACAAGGGCTGACGAGTGACGATAATTTCGAGGGGTGGCATAGAGACGTGCACCGTATCAGTGCTTCTCAAATGACAATTATGGTTGCCAACTCAATCATCTGGAGCAAGCGGGTTATGTCGTAGGATTCTGTTGGTAACTATAGACTCAGTGAGTACTCGTTGTACAATGAGTGGACAACCAAGCCGAATCAGATGACCTTGAATAACTCATCATGGATACTTTTCGATTCTGTAAGTACATGGTGATCTTGTCTCATCTGATGACGTCAATCCCCCAATAACGGCAAATCAAGAAGTATATTTTAATTCACAAAAGAGTGCAAAGTGAAATGCCCTTCAACTGTCATTCGAACTTTTTTCGATAACTCCCATATTGATCGAGAAAAATTTGCGGGTCCATATATACAGAGTGGTCTAACGACAAGTATGCACCTAGCTTTTCTCCTTTATTTTATTTGGAATTCATAGCAAATATACTCGGACACGTGAAGTGTGCCTTTGAGGGGGACACATTTTAGATATATTTTGCAACTTGTGTCTTCAACCCCCTAGCGAGGGGGAGTTACAACCCTAAAATTTTAAATGGAACGTGGGGTCGAGTGATATATCATTTGAACGGGCATAAAATTATCTTTCCAATGATACCCTATTTGTTGAAATTCACTGAAACAGTTAATGCGAAAACGGCTTTAAGAACATTAACCCGATAATTTTGGTATTAATGAAAAATACAAATCAGTTTTGGTTGCTAGGAATCAGGATAACGACAATCATTTCTAAATTACTTTATTTTGCCGAAAGCAACATTTCAATGATATTTTTTTGTTATCACAACTAAATTCCCCATTTATTGTTTGCGTGATTTTGTCGAAAACGACTGCAGATAAGTGTAAGAAAAAAATTGCAGATATGTGTAACATTTGTTTTACAGATGAGTGTACATTTTATTTGAATGGAGCTTTGAATAGGCATAATTGCCGTTACTGGGATGACAGTAACCCATATTTATTCCGTGAGGTTCATTCCCAGGCCCCTCAAAAAATAAACGTCTGGTGTGGCATATTAGGAAGTCATATCATAGGACCACTTTTCATTTCTGGAAATTTAAATGGTGAAATCTACCTAAACATGCTTGAAGACGCAATTGATCCTTTCATCACACAAATAATAGAAGATGACCAAAATCATAATGCTGATCGGCTTCATTTCCAGGAAGATGGAGCACCTCCGCACTATTTTGTTCCTGTACGAGAATTTTTAGATAACCGGTTCACCGGACAGTGGATTGGCAGGAGAGGCCCAATGGAATGGCCTGCCAGGTCACCTGATTTATCGCCTTTGGACTTTTTTCTATGGGGACACTGGAAAAATAAATGTTTTGCTACGAAGCCCGAGTCCATAAAAGATATTCGCCAACGGATTATAGCAGAGTGCCGAAGCATAACACCTGATATGCTACAAAATGTTAGACATAGATTTGAACAAAGTATGTATTATTGTATGGAAGCAAATGGGTCACAATTTGAACACTTGTTGAAGTAACATTTCAATAAATCAATTTGACAGCTTGTTTTTTTTTACAAAGCACTATTACAAGTAACAAATATTGAAACGTACTGAGTACTACTTGTACATGTTTTAATTCCTAGTAACCAAAACTTATTTGTATTTTTCATTAATACCAACATTATCGGGTTCATGTTCTTAAAGACGTTTTCGCATCAACTGCTTCAGTAAATTTCAACAAATAGGGTATCATTGGGAAGATAATTTTGTGCCCGTTCAAATGATATATCAGTCGACCCCACGTTCCATTTAAAATTTTAGGGTTGTGACACCCCGTCGCTGAGGGGTTGAAGGCACAATTGGCAAAATATATCTGAAATGTGTCCCCCTCAAAAACAAACTCCACGTGTCCGAGCATTTTTGCTTGCAATTCCACAAAAAGGATAAAAGCTAGGTGCATATTTTTCGTTGGACCACTCTGTATTTAACCAACTCTGTAGAAAAGAATTAACGATACCGTTTAATTTTAATTTTACACGATAATTTATTCCAATTACGGTCGCAGCGGTTCAATGTAACAACATACATGAACTGTCGTTGATTCGAGCTGAGGACTGCTGTAAATTCTGAAAAACATTAATCAATACCATTGATTACGTTTCTTTACGAAGAATTACAATTTCGAATAAGTGTGGATTTTTCAAATACAAAAAAGCATTTTAAAAAAAATCTGATTTTGTTTTCGATTATGTCTCATTTTCTGATAATGCCATATTTATTTTTTTCAATAAAACATGTTTTCATGAATATTTTCTATACAAAATATATTTTCGATGTTTTACATCATATGCCAGGCGTCCCACCATGACTTCAATTTTTTTTGCACTTTCCCTTACACCCTGTATAATCCTCTAGATGAACAACTTTTTTGAATGACTTTTGACCACTCAATCCTACAACTATTTTGAGATCTCTCGAACATTTTCGGAACTTTAATTATTACGAGGCACTGTAGTAGTTTTCATTTGATGAAGCATATCGTTATCTGCTGCAACCAATTAATTTACCAAATCCGAGAATACTTTTAAGAACTCCCTGAATCCCGACACTTGTTTTTCGGAAAACTAGCAGAAGACACCGTTATGGAAATGAGGTGCGCTTAATCTTCTCCCGGTTACCCATTAGAAATAAGCTGTAAAATTGCGCACCCCTGCTTTAATTTCACTTCAGATGGATGTTCCTTTTAATATTGCTGAAACTAGTAGTCCCAGAGCCAGATCCGAAAATTTTCATGTTCAGAATTTTACTTGACAACAAACCTAACATTAAGACACGATTTAATACTTCTATTATTTTTTTTTATTATTATTTTTATTACTCTTCTGACTTGGGCATTACTGGCATTACTTGGGGGGTATTAATTGGGAATTACTTGGGTATTACTCGGGATTTACTCGAGTATTAGAGGCATAACTTACGATTTTTGGGAATTAGAGTACACAATTTCCTGAGCAGTTTCCCCTTCGGGTTTCCTCAATTTTCATCAGTGGCGTCCAGTGTTAACAGTACCATTATTTTTACTAAAGAGAATGCTTCATACAATAATATATCCCATAACGATTCTAATCAACCTCTCATTCTCTGAAGGTAATTTTCCTAAGGTCATTAAAAAAGGTAAAGTCGTTCCGATACACAAAAAAGACAATCCAAAGATGATGAAAAATTATAGGCCAGTAACTGTCCCATACAAGGTATTTGAATATGCATTTTTAGATAAATTTCATCGACAGAAACGACATCATAAGTAAAAACCAACATGGATTCCGAACAAATAAATCAACCAATACGGCGTTAGTATCATTGTTTAATTCAATCATTGACTCTATTGAGGCAGGCGAGTGCCCTTCTGTAATATTTTGTTATTTAAGCAGGGCATTCGACTGTGTCAATCATACTAAACTCTTGTCATCTCTGGAAAACTATGGTGTTAGAGGGGTTCCCTTGAATTGGATTTCTTCTTTTTGAAAGATCGTGAACAATACGTCTCTTTGCAATACTGCCATAATAATGGATTAACTAAAATCAACTCCGAGTCAGTTTCTACCAATATAGGTGTCCCGCAAGGGTCTATATTGGGGCCAATTTTATTTTTACTATATGTTAATGGAATTGAAACGGCTCTCGAAGAAACTCACTTTACTGCGTATGCAGATGACTTTTCGTTGATTGTGTCTGCTCCTGATCAAGTTACTATGGTCGAAAAATGTAGCAATTCAATTGCACTTGCATCCGATTATTTCAATAATAATGACCTATTCTTCAATGTCGATAAGACCCTAATTGTTCAATTTCACCATCGCCAGAATATAATTCCACGACTGAAGTTTGAATTTAATAATCATATTTTACAGAGCAGTCTCGACTATATAAAATTTCTGGGCATTCATTTCGACGAGTTTTTGGACTGGAAAGCGCACTGTAAACAATTAGTTTCGAAATTGAATTCTTTAACGTATCTGTTTGTGAATTTACGTTTTGTGTTGGAAAAAAATCAGTTAAATTTGTATCATGCTCAGGTGGACTCAAGACTGAGGTATGGTGTATGTCTCTGGGGTGACTCTACAGTGACCAAAAACGTATTCGTTGCACAGAAACGTAGTGTACGATGCATAGCTAGGATATCCAAGAAGGTCTCATGCAGAGAATTTTTTGTCAAATATAAACTTTTGCCACTGCCGTGCGTCTTTATATTTGAAATGTGTGTATATGTATTCCAGAACAAACAATTTTTCTTACGGAATAGTAATATTCATAATGTCAATACAAGAAACAGAGATTTGTACCATATCCCTTACACCAAATTCAAAATATCATCCGCCTCTCCAAACAATCTTGGACTGAAAATGTTTAATCATCTTCCTGATATGATTAAAACTAGTAGTACTATTTCTGTGTTCAAAAGTAGGTTAAGAAATTTTTTATATGAGAAATGCTTTTATAGTGTAAGAGAGTTCTTCTCTTGACTTTTACCACCAAATTGACTATTCCTATAATTTTTGTAAATTATCTGATGGAAAATAAACGATTATTATTATTATTATTATTATTAACATGCTAGCCATATTTTCCATAAAAATAATGATACGCCACTGTTTTTTTCTTCAAATAAAGTGATTGCCCTCTATCTTTTCAAAAAATGTTCTCTTGCTTTTTATTCGTCCGGTGAACAATTTTCAAGTCAAAAAACAAAATTGGGACTAACAAAAACTGCCATAGGTTCAAGTCAATGGGGGTATTTTATTTTTCTGGTCAAAAACGGTTCGCAGGAAGAAAAAAAAGCGTGACTCCATTTTTATGAAAATTTTCCGTCGACCGTTCATTTATGATGTATTTTAACGCACTCAAAATCGTTGATTAATGACCCCTATTAATGAATGATTTTCTATTAATCAACGATTTGATTATATGCAACCCAACATACATTGCTCTTATATATTTCATATTGGTTAGTACTACCTGTCATTATTTATTTGTCAATTTTCAAATAAAATTCTAGAAAATGTTTATTACACCAGTTGTCACTCAAAACCATATATGGTCCCGTGGCGTAATGGTAAAGTGCACCTGGCTTGCAACACTAAGGTAATGAGTTCAAAACCCACCGAGGTTAAATTTTTTTTTTTATTTCAATTTGAAAATAAATAATAAAAAATAAAATAAAACTACTACTGAGAAAAATTAAACTATCTTTGAGTAGAGTTAATATAAATAGGAAATAGTGATTGTTTTTTATCGTAACGTTAAATAAATAAACATTGAAAATAAGATATCTCTATTATTGAAAACTTCTGTCGACGGAAAAGTTTTGTAACAAACTCGTGAATTAAAATGGCGATTAACAATCTCAAACATTAACGCGCTCGCTCCGCTCACGCGTTAAAATATCTCGATTGTTAATCGCCCTTATTAATACACTTGTTCGTTAAATAACTATTAAAGGACCGTTACAAAAATAATATTACGGTAGCAGCAGTTTCTTCTGAAACATTCAAATAGACAATTAACACCACGATGGTGTTTTCAAGACTTTTTTCAGGTGTGACATCTGATCATTCCTAATTCAATCAACGCCATGTACAGTATTTTATGTTACACCATAGAACGGTGTGGAATATGTCGGTGCTATTTTTCACTTTAATTATCAGGACCTATATGGACATCGAATGGTGTTATCTAGTGTTGTCTATTGTTATTCTTTTTACACGCTTTATATTAGCTTCACTTGTATGTTTGTTTGTATGTTTGTTTGTTTGTATGTTTGTTTGTATGTTTGTTTGTATGTTTGTTTGTATGTTTGTTTGTTTGTATGTTTGTTTGTATGTTTGTTTGTTTGTTTGTTTGTATGTTTGTTTGTAACTGATTCCTTAGTGCGTGATTTTCACCCATTTCCAGACGTCCAAATGATTTGAAATTTGGCAGGTGTTCATAGTTCCGGTGACAATGCAATGAAATTTTTTTTGTTATAAAGAAACAAAATGGCGGTTATAAGATGGCGGACGAGATTTGTGATAATGGTTCGATTCCATTCAAAATTGGTATATAAGGGTTTTCGGAGTCAGAGATTATGATTTTTCTATCAAAATTCATGAACTCAAAATGGCGGCTCCAAGATGGCGACGAGATTTGTGATTATGGTCAGATTCGATTCAAAATTGGTATGTGAGGTTTTTAGGTCGTATATTTCGAATTTTCTGTCAAAATTCATAAATTAGAGATGGCGGCTGCCAGATGTCATTATGGTCTGATTCGATTCAAAATTTGTGTAAGTGTTTTCAGGGTCAGAGATTATGAATTTTTTGTTAAAAGGTATAAATTCAAGATGGCGGCCCAAGATGATGGACGAGTATTGTAGTTATGATCAGATTCGATTCAAAATTGGTATGTTTTTCGGGGTAAAAAAAATAATAGTTTGAAAAAACTAAAGAACACGGTTTACTTCCCATGAACTAAAAAAGTTAAAAATAATTGACATTTTAATTTCTCAAATGTAAAAAAAGCGTGGGGTGCTTGATAAAGTTCACTTGAGCTCTTGAACTCTCTGATTGTTAAATTAAACTCAAAATATGAGAATATAGATCGAAAACACCCACGCTTTTTTTACAATTGAAAAATAAATTGTCAATAATTTTTTACTTTTTAGTCCATGGGAAGTAAAGCATGTTCTTTAGTTTTTTTAAACTATTATTTTCTTACAGTGTGCATTATAGAAGAGGTATAATAATTATCAGCTTTAATAATGTTACCCCGGTAAATGATCTTTGATGTCGCTCCTGAGTCACCTGTTCTACGATTCGCTTGACTGACCAGAGTATGTTTGGGTACAGTCGACTCTAACTACTTATTGACGAAAAACCATTAATGAGAAAATTCTTGGCTCTGACTCTCCGCCTATATCCTCACCCCACATTTTTGCGACCTCTTGGCATTCATCCAGTGCCTTTTTCAGCTCATCCGCTCCTATTTACACAGTGGGACGCGAGCGCTAACCCACAAGACGGAAATTGAAGGAGCTTTATGAGAGTGTGTACGGATACACAATCCCATTAAAGAAACTAGCTTGCAGAATGGAGCTAGATGGATTTTCTTAACTATGAAAGTCGTTTACTTCGTGGCTCGAATGAAATGTAGCGTTGTTATCCACGTTGTGAGCATATTTTTATTCTCACATTCATCAGGCACTGTGAACCAGTCCGGGGATCTATTCAATGTGAATGCTTTATAGTACGGTCTAAGATGCCTAAAAACCCTAGTGTACCGACTTACACCTGCAAAACTGTGGGATAAAACGAGAGACATTCGCCAACTTGATTACGAGAAAACAAATGAAACCATGGGCTGTTCTTCAAATATCCCGCGACACTTGTGTGCACCGCCACCGTCGGTTTTCTTGTTAGGGTTAATTTTCATGAACAGAAGTTTGAAGTTTTGCCCACGATTCATGAACATGAAATTAATAAAACAATATAATTATTGTAATATATGGAATCACTGTCCCCAAGCAGCTCTTTGTTACATTTTGACATGATTCATTAATTTTTTTTGCTGAAATACAATTAACTTGCATTTCACATAGAAGGTGCTGTATCGCATGGAAATTCACCATTAGCACCTGTCAATTTTATGCGCATGACCTCGCGCTGATATCTGTTCATTTGTGTCCGAGTTTCCACTATAAAGTTTTTTAAAGAAATAAAGAATAATTCTGTCCCTTTGAGTTTAATTTCATTTGAGATTTGATATTTGTGATTTGTTATATTGTTCTTCCACTTTTAAAACTCGTTCAATATGACATGTAATAGTGAAAATATTTCTATTGTGCAATTTTGTTCGACAGAAAAGTGTATTTTTTGATCTAACTACACTAAAAAGATTTTACCATTTGAAAATAGAAGGAATACATGGTAAAATAACCAAAACCTTAACAAGCTTACTGAAGACAAAACCTTGATAAATTTCAGTGGGAATGGAGAAAAATTCATATTTTTTACTCTATCGCGGACTTTCGCTACTTATGGAAGTTTTCAAGAAACGGTAAGATATAAAAACGCATCCAGAATTGATTGAATTGATTGTAAAACATTTTTGTCATAAAATATTGTCAACATGCATGGCTTTTTGAAATAAAATGTCTGTTTCAAAGTATGTTACAGAGATTCTAAGTGGTAAGTACTCAATTTCTGTACTGAATATAAATTAGTACCTACTTTGTTCATCTTTCTGGATTGTCAGCACAATCAATAATATAAGAAAATTGCACAACATATTTTTATTACACCACAAATATTGACTTTCAAATGGTGTTTAGATATTTTTTTGAAAAAATTACATAATTTTAGTAGTGTTATTTTTTCGATAAAACTTGATCTACCACTTTGGGTATGGACTATTACTTTCGTATGGTAATAAAAAAGTTAAATAAAATTCCATTAGCAATCACAATCACCATGTCCTTGGAATGTTGACAGTATTGACACGAGAAAGAGAACTCCATCGCTGGAGTCGATTACAAAAGTAGACCACTAAGTCATTTGTTTTGTCTTCAAAAAATTGTAAACAAAATCTAATCAGTCGGTACACCAGGGTTTTTAGACATCTTAGTACGGTCAGTTGAAAGTTTTCTACACAAATATCCGATATTGAAATATTCTTTTATGAAGTAGTTGGGAGACTATATATCACAACCACAATGGACCCTACAATTTAAAAAAAATAACACCAGACAAGTAACAATTTAAATTTTTGGATTTATACCAGTTTTACGCTAGTCATATATTCTTCCTAATACGCTCCCAGAGCAAATAGATTTATGAACCGATTTTAAAACACTCTTGAAGGCTATAAGATGAAACCATTTAGCATTCAAGTATATTTGATTTTATGAAGGTTTTACAATGTCTGTATACGCATATAATCTATATATAATCCAGAGCTGTGCCGAGCACTGACAGAAAGTGCTTCGAGCACTTAGCTCTGAGCAATCCTGAAAAGTGCTCCGAAATCTCGAGCACTAAGCACTTCAATTTACGAAATGCTCGCGATTACTAAGCACTTTCAAAAATTAATTTCGGTCAGGGAGCACTAAGCACTTTTCCGACTGTTAGATACTTAAGTTTTTCAAGACAGTTATTATATTACTCGCTTGAAAAACTACAGTGTAGCGAAACATGTCTCGATGTAATATCATTTGTTGAAATTTTTTTTAAGTACATCTAGGGTTACTGTTTGATTTCAGTGTTTAAAAACCATGAGAGAGTAGGTAGTTCTTGACCTGTCAATTCGAACTGTTATAATAAAAAAAGATATCAACTTAATGACATACAATTTTGTGGTTATAATATGAATTTGTAAAAAAGTACGGTATATGTATAGCATTGATGAACTCTTCGAGTTAATAGTTTTTTAAAACACACACTACACTACACTACACTACACCGCACCGCACCGCACCGCACCGCACCGCACCGCACCGCACCGCACCGCACCGCACCGCACCGCACCGCACCGCACCGCACCGCACCGCACCGCACCGCACCGCACCGCACCGCACCGCACCGCACCGCACCGCACCGCACCGCACCGCACCGCACCGCACCGCACCGCACCGCACCGCACCGCACCGCACCGCACCGCACCGCACCGCACCGCACCGCACCGCACCGCACCGCACCGCACCGCACCGCACCGCACCGCACCGCACCGCACCGCACCGCACCGCACCGCACCGCACCGCACCGCACCGCACCGCACCGCACCGCACCGCACCGCACCGCACCGCACCGCACCGCACCGCACCGCACCGCACACTACACTACACTACACTACACTACTCTACTCTACACTACACTACACTACACTACACTACACTACACTACACTACACTACACTACACTACACTACACTACACTACACTACACTACACTACACTACACTACACTACACTACACTACACTACACTACACTACACTACACTACACTACACTACACTACACTACACTACACTACACTACACTACACTACACTACACTACACTACACTACACTACACTACACTAAACTAAACTACACCACACCACACCACACCACACCACACCACAATACACTAAACTACACTACACTACACTACACTACACTACACTACACTACACTACACTACACTACACTACACTACACTACACTACACTACACTACACTACACTACACTACACTACACTACACTACACTACACTACACTACACTACACTACACTACACTACACTACACTACACTACACTACACTACACTACACTACACTACACTACACTACACTACACTACACTACACTACACTACACTACACTACACTACACTACACTACACTACACTACACTACACTACACTACACTACACTACACTACACTACACTACACTACACTACACTACACTACACTACACTACACTACACTACACTACACTACACTACACTACACTACACTACACTACACTACACTACACTACACTACACATGTCGCAGATGATTCCACAATAGATTTTATGAATTTCCTATTCATATTTTCGAACTAAAATTTGTTGAAATCTAATTGTGTTAAATCAGGTTTCAGTTTCTCTCTTCTCTAACATAAGAAGTGCTATGGATTTCCATCAAGTAACAGCCGATTCAATTAAAAACCACTCTAATATCTAAAATGACATTCACCATACCATGATAGATGATCAATTATTCACATTCCACAATTTCTATTTAATGAATTTTTTCAAATATTACCATAGCAACCCAATTTTTCAAGTACATCGCTAGAGTTACTGTTTGAATTCTGTGTTTAAAAAACATGAGAGTGTAGTTAGTTTTTGACCTGTCAAATGGAACTGTTATGATAAAAAAAGAGATCAACTTAAGAACATACAATTTTGTGGTTATAATATGAATTCGTAAAAAAAGTACGGTATATGTAAAGCATTGATGAACTCCTCGAGACAATTGTTTTTTAAACAGTCGTGATAAAATAGTCGTTACTGAAAGGACGTGTATAACTCTTTTAACATATGCTAACATAATATACTATTTTGATTCCAATAAAATAGGAATATTGAATGAATGTTTGGTTTTATGTGTTTCTTTATTGTTTAACATTGCACAATCTGAGAATAAACCAAAACGTGTAAATCAAAATCAAATCGAAATGGGCCTTATATGGTTACACAGAAAAAAAGTTTGAAATAACAGAATGGTAATTGACATACCGCACATCCCCTGTATAGCAAATGTCATACGAAATTTTTTGCAGACTTTTTTTGACTTAAATAACATTTTGACTCGATAATAAAAAAAAATTGTTTCAAAGGTTTTGATATCGGATCAGATTTGGGCTCCGATACAATATTCAATTATTTTGAACTTATTTTTTTAGATAGGAAAAGTAACTAACAAAATTGTACTATTTCTTCAACACAGTAATCTTCTAAACGCAGACTTTTCGTAGAAAATTGATTTTTTGGTGGGGGGTGCCGCCTGGTGCCATCTGCCACGACTTCATGTTTCGACAAAAATAATTTTTATGGAAGGGCTTAGTGCTTAGTGCTTGCGAGCACTTTTCGGGATTACTAAGCACTAAGCCTTTTCGTTAAATGCTTTGGAGCACTAATCACTAAGCACTGAATTAGGAAAGTGCTCGTAAGCACCGTGCTTGGGAGCACAAAAGTGCTTCGAGCACTTTCACGAGCACTAAGCACTGTGCTTTGGGACAGCTCTGATATAATCTAAGTTTTATGATGGTTTTATAGCACTCTTCAAGTCCATGAATGGTTCTAGGATAAAATTAACGTTGAGGTTTTATTGAGGTTTTGAGATGTACTCCCGAGAACCGCTATAAGATCAAAGCATAAAACTATTTGTACTTAAATGACAGTAGCTCCCTCTGAATGGTAATAAATAAATCATAAAGGTGGCAAAAGTTTTATGAGATCGTCAAAATATTCAAATCATCTTCTTTATGGCCATTATAAAACCGAATAAAAGTGATGAAATGTCAAAAGTCAAAATTATATATACCGTTGTAAAATATTCACCATATATATGTACCAGAATTCATTTCATATCAATAATCACTGAAGATTCAACAAATCTGACATAAAATAGTTATTTATGCAACAAGTGCAAAAAGTAGGTGTTTATTGCACTCGACGTGAAATTGTGCAACGAGGCCATCAGGCCGAATTGGACAACTCTTTTTCATACAATATTTTTTCTACGTTCATGCAAAAACCAGAAAATGTTTCATTTAGGTGGCACTAAACTGTAAGGAAGACATTGTTTGTTTAAATCTATCTGCTAAAAGTAATTCAAAAACATTTTGTGTAATTCAGATGATATTCGAAGGAAATAATTTTATCTTTAACAAATTGCATTTTCTAGTAATTTCATAGTCCATTATATAATGAATATAATGAAACATGCAACAATTTAAAACGTAATACAATCTCACAGAAAATGGGCTAAATTTGGCGTCAATTTGAAAGTTTATGTCTGTCATGATGACAGAACGTTATAGTAGAATGACAGATGAGTGCAATAAAGTCTTTATTGCACTCAGTGTTATTCTCACCCTACTTCATTCAAAAAAGACATTTTGATGCCAAATAGATTTTTTTAAGTCAATACAGGTTTATAACAGCCCTATGATTTGGTTTTATAATGATGATTTATTAAGAATCCTGCGAATAAAGCAAAAAGTTTATATGGAGTGGGCTCTCGTAGATTTATGACAGCTTTATGGAAGTTTTATGGATGTTGTTACAGCAAAACAATTTTATCTGTTCTTGTTATGGTCTTCAGAACTTTCTGTGAGGGCTATCACAAAACTAAAATTGTTACTTGGGATACGTCCTGATAATTATAGTGAAAAAAATCACCGACATATTCCACAGCGTTCTATAGTGTAACATACTGTACATGGTGTTGATTGAATTCGGAGTGATCAGATGTCACACCTGAAAAAAGTCTTAGAAAACACCATCGTGGTGTTAATTGTTCATTTGAATGGTTTAGAAGAATCAGCTTCTACTGTGTTGCATAGCACCTCTTCATGTGGAAATAACATAGGTACATTTAATTAATCTACAATAGTAGTGAGTGTTCCTGAACACTAATATGGTGTAAATTGAAATCTTCTGAACAGATAAAATTTTAACACAAGTTTCATGGATATATTCATACTTTGAACATGAAAAACACTGGATTTTTATACCAGTAATACAATTCGGTTTTTTTTTGTTATCTTGGTGTAATAAAACACTAATCTAAGAGCCTCTTCTCAACCATACCTTATGTGCGACTCCATAAGTGAAAAGTATGTACTTTTGGCGATAGATGTACCGACTTCCAGAGATGTCCCAACGCACAGTGCTTAGTGCTCGTGAAAGTGCTCGAAGCACTTTTATGCTCCTAAGCACTGTGCTCCCGAGCACATTCCTAATTCAGTGCTTAGTGCTTAGTGCTCTGAAGCACTAAACGAAAAGGCTTAGTGCTTAGTAATCCCGAAAAGTGCTCGCAAGCACTCCAGTGCTCTGGAGAACTTTTCGGGATTACTAAGCACTAAGCCTTTCCATATAAATTAATCTTGTCGAAACATAAAGTCGCGGAAGATGGCACCCCCCACCAAAAAAATCAATTTTCTACGATAAGTACTTTGTTTAGAAGATTACTGTTTCGAAAAAATAGTAAAATTTCGTCAGTTAATTTCCTTTCTAAAACAATTTGTTCAAAATTATTGAATATTATCTCTCCTTTTCAAACTACGTTGACGTATCGGATACCAGATCTGTCTCGGTTATCAAATTATTTAAACAATCAATTTTTTTATTATGAATCCAATTGTTATTTCTTTGACGAAAGTCAAAAAAAGTCTACCAAAAATTTCGTATGGATGACATTTGCTATCTTGATACAGGGGTCAATTAACATTCTGTAATTTCAAACTTCTTGTCTGAGTGACGATATGCGGCCCATTTCGATTTGATTTTTATTAACATATTTTGTTTTTTTTTCAGACTGTACGAGGTTAAACACTCGAAAAACGATGTCAAGAAAACCACAAAATCACATATTTAATAAATATTCCTATTTTATTGGAATCAAATTGTTGATTTCAGCAATTCTATTTGAAAAGAGTGTATTATGTTAGCAGAGTTATAAACGTCCTTTCAGTAACCACTATTTTATTCACGAGTGCAGCGTTGCGGAACGACTGTTTAAAAAACATTTGTCTCGAGGAGTTCATGAATGCTTTACATATACCGTACTTTTTTAACGAATTCATATTATAACCATAACATTTTATGTTTTTAAGTTGATATCTTTTTTGATCAAAACAGTTTCAATTGACTTGTCAAGAACGACCTACTGTCTCGTGATTTTTAACTACTCAAATCAAACAGTAACCGTAGCTATGTACTTAAAAAAATGGAGTT
Source organism: Chrysolina haemoptera (assembly GCA_958298965.1). Taxonomy (NCBI): domain Eukaryota; kingdom Metazoa; phylum Arthropoda; class Insecta; order Coleoptera; family Chrysomelidae; genus Chrysolina; species Chrysolina haemoptera. Next base: position 53,390,975 of record OY282586.1, on the reverse strand, counting down.
GCTATATGTAATATTTTATAAAAAGTCATTGAATACAGATTGCGGAATATGTGAATGATTGATCATTTATCGTGGTAAGCTGAATGCCATTTTAGACACGTGAGTAGAAAAAGTAACATAAGTTTTTAATTGACTTGTTTGTTACTTGATTAAAATTCATAGCACTTCTAGACTGTTAGAAACATGAGTTACTGAAACTTGATTTAACACGATACGATTTCAACAAGTGATATTACATCGAGACATGTTTCGCTACACTGTAGTTTTCCAAACGGTTAATATTAAAACTGCTTGAAAAAGCGACAGTGTACCAAATGTAGCGATTATTATTTGTGAAAATCTTACGTGTTTGATTAAGTTTCAGTAACTTAAGTAACAGTCTGAAAAGTACTTAGTGCTCAGTGCTCCCTGACTGGAATGGTTCCACGTCCGAATAACATAGATACAAAATATCACGTCATAATATCACATACAAAAATAACATTAAAAAAAATATATCATAGTACAATAAAAACATTTAATCATAACAATATTTCTTAGAATAATATTATTCTAAAATAACAAATGATACTAATATTACTTATATTTGAACATGTCTCGATATTATACAAACAACAGGAGATGAAGATGAACTACTTATTTCATTTTACTTCACTTTTTAATGAATACCACACTGTATACATAGCCCAAATCGAGTATCAGGCTGTTCTGAACGTATAAAAAGAAGGAATAATAGGTAATTATTAGATAATGATCCCAAACCTAACCTAACCTAACCTAACCTAACCTTACTTCATGAGTAATATTGATTTTCACTACTATCCCGAATCGTTCTATTGTGACAGTGGTATGATGTTTCCAATCATTAGTATTTCTTTCCGATAATAATTGTAAAAGTAATATTTTCTCCCAATGTTATTCATTAATAATGTTCTTTCATCTAAATGTTATTCTTTCCTATGTTAATTTAGTGAAATGATATTTTGTTGTGTTATTTTCACAAATAATATTATTCTGACGTGTCACCGACTGGAATTACTTTTTGAAAGTGCTTGGTAATCCCGAGCATTTCATAAATAAAAGTGCTTAGTGCTCGAGATTTCATAGCACTTTTCAAGAGTCTTAGAGCTTAGTGCTCGAAGCACTTTTTGTCAGTGCTTGCCGCCTTCATTTGATATAATTCTAGTTGCATGGCAACCTGATGCTAGTTTTTTCACGAAGGTATGATGTGATTTCCAAACATCAAACTTCTCTTTCATGCAGTCCAATCTTCATCAACTGGGATTTGCTGTTATTTCTTGTTCAGCAATACAAACATTCACAAGGGAAATACAACCATTTCCACTCTTTGAGGAAACTAATTTCTTATTATGCATGTCGTGCAGGAGTAACTAACCGAGTTTCGAACCATAATCACCCTGTTTCGAACTGCACAAACAACATCAGCCGATAAACCAAATAGCCGGATATCCCGTGATACGGTATGCTATTTTAATGATATTCGGTGTCCCGCAGGACTTCAACATATGTATATCAACGTCCGGGATTGGTTTGGTCATACTAGACTCTGAATAGAATTATCCAGCGGAAAGCGAATGACCCTATGAATAATAATTATTCTGCTAATATCCCTTGAGGCATGACTTAGCATAAACTACGTGTAAATCCTACATTACGTGGGTTTGGGATCCTTCAGATTACTGCATTCTATGGGAAGAAATTATGCTAATAGAAATCATTGATTCGACTGATGACGATTATTACCGAAGTACAAGTTCAGATTGAGGTATAGATAATTGATCCTCAATTACATGAAAAATGGAAACGGAACATATAATCCAGTAACGAAAGACAAACTCGAGCAAAAAGTGAAGAATGAAATGTAGCACTCTGAAACTCGGCACATGACATCTAGACATCATGTTTGATCAGACAAAAAAATGTTTAACAAAAAATCAGGGGTGGAACCTAAAAAATTTTTCATTTAAAAAAAGTACAATATTTTTGTTGTTATTTCAGAAAATATAAGATTTATCAAAAAACGATTTCGATAGGTTGAGAGATAATTCAATTCTCCACAAGAATGATTTTCATTTAAACCTTATGAAATACGTTCGTTTCCTCAGAAAACGTGGTTTATCGCCGACGTCACATTTCTTGCTCGCGCTAACCCGCCACTGCCAGTTCAGGAAGGGCCGAAATTTTAATTTGTCATAACTTTGCTAAAAATTATAGTAGGAGGAAAAGAAAAAGTGCATATCATTCATGAAGATTTCTACTTCCTCATGCAAATATAACATGCGAGTATCTGAGTACCTAAAATGTGTTTTGTCCCACTTCACATAACCGTTCTACGATTTTCACGGAGGATCCGAAAGTGATGGATATTTTAGTTGATATGAAATAATTATACTGAAGCAGAAATCAATACCCTCTTAGGACCATATGCAACGATTTAAGACTAGTGAGACAAGTCTCACTCATACATGCCAAAGAAAAATCTGGGTTTTACTCCTGCCTCAGTTTTCAACTCACTCATTATCCCGGCAATTTCTTTAGTAAATTTTGAAAATAATCGCTTATATTTGATTTCAACCTTGAGGTTTGCACTTCACAATTGTGTTATTAAATATATTTATGAAGGATATGAATAAACGATTATTTTGAACATTTTGTGAAGAGAATGAGAGAATTTTATACAGAGTGAGCCATTTGAAAGCGGGCCACCTCTCTAAAACTGTTATTTATTATCCGATTCAAAGGTTTTTTTTTCAATAGATAGAGCATCAAAAATTCTAGTTAAGTACCATAAATTCGAGATAAAAATCAAAATTTCAAGGCCTAGTTCGAATTTTTTCCAAGGTCAAAAATCTAAAAATATACTAGCGATTTTTCTAAATACAATTTGACGTCACTGGATTCACATTTTCAAATGGTTTATGTGAAAATTACGTAGAAATGCGTCCATCAATAAAAAAGTTACACGGGAATTCAGTTCGGAAATTATGTCAATAAATCAACCCACCACTTCAATTTCAGAATTTCAGAATGTTGTTTTTCCGATAAATGATATTTTCCAAGATTAAAGCAAAAATCTATTATCTATTAATATGTTTCACCCCTGAAATTTTGGTAAACAATTTTTTTTTCGTGTTTATCATGGTTCCAACTACTAGAATACCAAGTTTTGTTGATATAAGAGTCGATTGTAGCACCAATCGACTCTTGTCTCAAAACCCAATCGTACTGGATTGATAGAAAGTTCAATCGGACTGGTTATATTTGACATATTCGTCTTTTTTATGCCTATTTTACACGAAAAAGAAAATCCTGTAAATTCTTTACCGTTCGTGGCAAGCACGAGCTTAGGGAATAGATGTTTGGCATGTCTCTAAAGTAACGGCATATGGATGGGACCATTAACGGGGGACCATTGATCATATTTCGGAAAAGCACTGTCATTAAAATATCGATAAAATCGACAAGGGTCTCCAAACTTTATGCAGTGTTCCACAGAAGTGAACAAGCTTGTGAGCGAGGTATCACCGACGAGAATAATGGCCCTTTTTTGCCAGATTCTAAAGAGAAACACCATCTTCTCCACGGAAATGCTGAGGAAACCATGCAGAAACCATCTCAATGAGCTGAATTGCGGTGCCATATGAGACAGGGCAGCCTTGTGCTGCTCGATGTTGATTGGAAATGCAGTTTACATACTGTCCTGTCTGAGTCTTCTCTCTGTAAACAGAGATGCAGATGCCAATGTCTGTCCTTTCAGCTCTTACATTGAAAAAGGGCAAGGTACTATTGGTTCACTTTCTCATCATGAACTTAATTAAATCCTACATGTTGTTTACTATTGAGAAGTCATCAAGCTGTTCATCTCTATGCCTGACCTACCTGTCTGTTTTGCTGACGAATTTTAGCGAGGTAGAGTTGTATATATCGAAGTCTTCCATCGTAGTAACTTTAGCTGTTGGGTATTTTGCTGACAGAAACACGTCGTCTGTTTTGAATTGAATGGTGACAACACAGTTAATAAAAAACTATTAATTGTGTAGAGGAATTTTTACTAAATATCCCTCTAGATACCTACTAATCGTGATTTGCTTAACTATCACGAACCACTTGCTTTCGAAAATATCCGTTTCCGAAGAAATATTATCATACTGTAAAATTGATCGAGTTGAATTCTCGCAATTCCCAAATAAAATGAATCTTTTTTGACACAATCTTGTTCGCATTTCCACACGTGAGCGGGACCTAAGCTGCAGATTAAACGTTTTCGAGCAAAAGGCATGCGATAAGTTCATCCCAGAGCTAAACGTTCTGCTTGATAAATTGTGCATACTTCGGAGTTTCAGGAAGAAATCCTACTGAGAATACACTTTTTATGGACCATTTATAAAAGGTTCAAGACCGCGAAATGATATTCGGGACGTGCCTTCACAAATGTGAACAAAATTTCTACTTTTAGGCCGATTCAAAGAGCCAAGATTTTTATTTTTCTCTTTCATCCACTCGGTTGGGTCTTCTGTCGCCTGGCTGCACCCGTGAGAGCATTCCTCAGAATCATTCAGGGGACTTGTGCATGCTAGGAATGACGAGCCAGTTCAATAATTCGAATCCAATGGTCGAGATTCATATTGCGGAAAAATCACAAGTATGTCATATTCACAGCAAAATACGTCTGATGGTTTGTTGGCAGAAGATTATCTCATGTCAATGGAAATGATGCTCTGAGATTGTTTTTTTCAATAAATCCAGCGCAGAATTTGCAGCAGAGATATTCCTTTCCTGAGTGTTCGTAGCTAGTGCTCCATGTACTTTGGTTGAAGGAGAAAATGAACTGAAAGTGAAATTTTTTCTCACGGCTTTGGCAAATGACCAAAGAGCCCTTATCATATCCTGGCGTCGTGAGCTTCTCTCGAGGATTCGATTGTCTTCTTGCAGATGTTTCTAGCATATAACGATCTGGTTTTAGGCGATAACTCTGGAACAGTTTTTGCTAAACCATGATTACGTTTCATACAAGTATACTTATATTGGATCTCTAAAAGAGAAACACGCTTCTTTCTATAGAAACGGTAGGAAAAATATTCGAAAATAGCGACTAAAGTTTGTCTTTCAGTCGCAGATGATTCCACAAAAGATTTTATGAATTTCCTATTCATATTTTCGAACTAAAACCATCCCAGTCGGCATTCTTCACATTTTATCTGTGGTTACTGTACTATTAACTGACTTCGTTTCTTTCCAATACAATGTTTCCATTCAATGTAACACTGCGTCTCCTCCAACAACAGGACCAGTTGAGGGATAATCAATCTCAACAACTGCAGATCATTATTTGTGAGGATGTTTGCAGCTGAGTCCTAATGATGGCTATTAGATCATGTAACAGGAAAGGTACCTACATTATCAAGTCGACAATCAATCGTTGGTCCCAACTGGGATTCACTGGAAAAGACAGGATTCCTCCCAAATCATGTCGAGAGTCTGTGGGACTGGTATATCTCGTTGGGTTGACAAAAATCAATCCTTGGAAAGAAATGTTCTGCAAGTCACTAGAATGATATTCGAAAGGGAAGGAGATTAAACTGATTATTCATTTCACGGGTTACTTCTAGAAGAGGAATGATAATAATAATACCGTCTCATTAACATTCATGGAGTGTTTCCAAAAGCATATAGCTTGTTCGGTTATTATCATTATTCAGATCGGTTGAAAATTAAAAAAAAAAAGTCAACTGAAAAGATAATGAGGAATAAAACGTCAGCTACTCATACAGTGTCATCCTCAAAGAACGCACCTTATGAAAAATGTCTTTTTTATGTGTTTAAAAGTTGTGCTTCCCCGACTGAAATTAAAAAAAATATAGTAAAACACACGGAATGTACAAGTCGCATTGAAAAACTTGATTCTGAGTCAGGAGTAAAGTACCCTTATTTTGGAAAATATCGAAAAATAATAATCAAAAAGTGGTCCAGCATTGAAAACTATATCTAGGTTTGAAGACATCGCCATCTGAATAATATGTTTGTCCTATTGTAGTTTTTCGTTTACTTGATAATATTAATGCGAACATTTTCCAGTTTCGCATAATATAAAGAAATTTGAGAAGCAAATATTCTATACAAGTTTTCAGGATGAAAAGTTCATATAAACATATGTCCCAAACGGTTGGTTTTCGAGATACAGAGTGATAAATATACATTTTTGTCAATACTTTTTGGAGTAAACTTCGACATTTTCGACAATAATAGATTCAAATTAGGCAATTGCAACGAAAATTATAATTCAAACATTTTTCAGTGTCCCATAACATTAGGAATATTTGAAAAAAAACATTCTCAATTATTGTAAATAGGAAGAAATATTTATTCAGAACTAGAAAAATGTAGATGAATAAAAATTATAAAATAAAAAATATAAAGACAAATGGACTGAAAATGAAATATCCACAGAAAAGTATGATAGGGAACTTTTTGTTGAAAAACACAAAATAAAGAAATTTTTCATTAGGTGCGTTCTTCGATGATGACTCTGAATGAGCAGCCGACGTATAATTCCCCATTTTTTTTTCAGCTGACTTTCTTCAAGGATTTTAAATCGATCTGAATTTACCTCAACGATTTTTTTTTGTACATAATCGACATTTTCTCCCAGGTCCTTCCCTACTCTGATGGCTGACGCTTGTTTTGATAGCTATATCTAGACTATCGCCTACACACAAAATTTCTCCTACGAGCGTGCGAAAGAGTAACTTTTCCGCACGACTTTTCGTTTTGAAAGTTGTACTTTTCCGCACGATTTTTACTTTTCCGTACGAGTTTTACTTTTCGGCACGATTTTTGTATTTTTGAAAATAATGATATTTAGGACTAATTAAATGATCTATGTAATTATTCTGTCTTATTAGTCATTTTGTAGCATTATTATAAAAGCTTGTTCATCAAAAACCTTGTTTTTTCATAAATAAGATGGACAAAAACACTCGTAGAAAAAATATTGTACCTAACTCTTACGGAAAATGTCTTTTCCGCCCTTAACGGCTTGCCTGAACTCCGCTCCGCGTCGTTCGTGCAACTGCCGTCGCGTGCGGAAAAGTACTACTTTCTGCACTTGTTAGGTAAATAACTATTGCGATCTGAAATCACAATCCAAAATGCAACGCTGTCTCCCGAGCTAATATTTTTGTAGACTCAAAAATAGTATTCAAGAAAAACGGAGATAAATTCAAACTTAAAATAATGTTGCGTCTTCGGGTTCAAAAATAAGTGTACACTGGTATAGACTTGCCTTTATTATTCAAACTTCACTTGACAACACTGTAATACAAGTCACTGTCAAAACTGATACCAAAATACTAGTTTCCAAGGTAACTCAAGGTAACTTTCTAACTAACTTACTTCATCTCACAAATGCCTTGCTTATATATAAAAATAAAGTTCTAGAAAACTTAAGAAATCAATAGAACACAATAAGAATGTTCGACGATTGATCCAGAACAAAAGTGCTTCTAGATTTTTTCATCTAATTCATCGAACGATCTCGAACAATTCGAGAAGTCTTTATCAAATTTCAGGTCTGTAACAATAACTTGCATTTCTTGTACATAAGTTCGTCTTGTATAGGAATTATCCGTGCTCTTCCTGAAAAAACCTTCCTTGTTTTTTGAATAATCATAATTTCAATGTAATCAACTCAAGAGTTCCAAACTCAACCACTTGCCTTAATCAAACATTATTACAAATTCAATTATTCGAGAACAATTTGTCGAGTACACCCATTCGTAAATTAGGGTAACTGTAGTGTATATAGGGTGTGAGTTCATAACTACTTGTTCCAAATTATAGGAAGTTTGGAGAATGCACTGAGTACTTCCTAAGACGAATCTAGTATTGTTGTGCTTCCTTCGTCTCACTTCAGATCAACTGCTCATAACAACAGAGTTCCTTGTTCGTGGAAAACTTAGTTCTCATGGATGGATAGAGTTTCAGTGTGATATATTTGAACGTCTGTCATGTGGATTTTCTTGCTTGTGTTATACGCTTTTGCTCCCATATGATTATTCTGTTGGAATGCGGAAATTAATGATTATTTGTGCAATACAGCTTTGTATGTGATAATGAGAAGTTGAGAATTTCCCAATTCGTACGATATTTTGTATAAGTATAGTTTTCTCCAATTTCGATAGCCATATACAGGGTGTTAGTTAAGTACGTTGAAACTTCGGCTGGAGATTCTTTGGAAGTTTTCAGGACGAAAAGTTCATATAAACGTATGTCCCAAACGGCTTGGTTTTCGAGATACAGGGTGATAAAAATACACTTTTTTCAAGATTTTTTTGGAGTTTACTTCGGAATTTTCGACAATAATCAGTTCAAATCAGGCAAGAACAATCCATTCAATAGTAAGCACGATACAAAATAATTCAATTCCCAAATAATTCACAGGGTCCTCATTTTTTCAGGAATAATCAATGTTGTTTCATTAAACATCTTTTTGTTCTCTTGTAGTTTTTCATCTACTTGTATGGTTCAGGGCTACAATGAAAATATTATTGCGAACATTTTCTAGTTTCACATAACATAAAGAAATTTGAGAAGAAAATATGCTCATACAATTCGAAGGGTGATTCTTTTCAGGACGAAAAGTTCATACAGTGTCATCGCCAAACTATGCACCACATGGGAAACATGCACCAACTAAATACACTAAAACACACGTAATTAATGTACGAGGAGCCTTCAAATATTTGTTTTTGAGACAAGAGTAAAGTACTCTTATTTTGAAAAATCTCGGGAAATGTTATTTAGAAAAGTTGTTCAACATTAAAAAATATATCTAGTTTTGAAGTCATGGCCATCTGACTACGAACAAAATTATTTGCCAAAACGATAAATAGACAGCATCCTGTATACGACGGTTTATTTCAAAAGCCTGTAATATTACATATTACACAACTATGGTGTTGACCACGGTCAATTTTTCTGAGGAGTAAAATAATCTTAAAATTTTTTGGTGCAAAGTTATTTTTAATTTTTGTTAGCACCGAAACTTACTCAAAATTATTATACAAGAACTTAATTTTCAATAATTTCAAATCACAAAACATCAAAATAAAATAGGTATTTTGGAACAAACTCATTGATTTTCTAAGAATTTTCTTGTCCAAAATAAGTGTTTTAAGTTGGCTTTGAAATCAAACGTATGTTTGACATTAAGTACGTGACATATTTGCTGAATTACGTAGTTATTGTTATTGCTTATTTTGTTAACGTTTGATAATAAGTACTATTTAAATAATATCAAGATGCTTACAAAGGAAGGAAAAGTTGAGATCATATTGTTGTGTGGGGATATAATTTTGAGTGATTTTCGGTGTTAACAAAAAATTAAAATAACTTTGCACCAAAAAATTTTAAAATTATTTTACTCCTTAGAAAAATTGACCGTTGGTTAACACCATAGTTGTGTAATTTGTAATATCACAGGCTTCTAAAATAAACCGTCGTATAAATGATGCTGTCTATTTATCGTTTTAGCAAATTATTTTTTTCGTAGTCCCCTTTAAAAAAAATTAATAAAAAATAAAACTCCATTTAGGTGGCCATGACTTCAAATCTAGATGTATTTTTTAATGCTGAACAACTTTCCTGAATAACATTTCCCGAGATTTTTCAAAATCTTGTCTTGTCTCAAAATCAAATATTTGGAGGCTCCTCGTACATTACGTGTGTTTTGCTGTATTTTGTCCTCCTTTTTTCATCAGAGTCCAGACTTGTTCAACCCTTCTGCCACCAGTGAGAGATTGTGAGAAAAGAATAATCAATGATGTTTCATTATCATTTTGTTTTCTTGAAGTTTTTCATTTACCTGTACGGTTCAGGAGCTATAACGAAAATAGAAGAGAAAAGTAGGACTCTGTGAATTAATCAAGAAATGAATTAGGTCGTATCGTGTGTACTATTGAATTTTACTCGCCTAATTGGAACTGATTATTTTCGAAAATGTTGAAGTCTACTCCAAATAATATTATTGAAATTTTTTTATTTTTGTCACCCTGTATTTCGAAAACCAAGCCGTTCAGGACATATGTTTATATGAACTTTTCGTCCTGAAAACGTTCAAAGAATCACCCTATCGTATCACTCAACCCAACTGTTCAGCCCCATAAATAATCTCAGAAATCACATCCGAGTGTTTATTAAAAGTTGAATCCTCTGCCAAAAAACAAAAATATTGATGGGTATTTGTCTTCTATTTAGTTTGTATTATATTTTATTACTTTGGAATGATGAAAACAAAAATCCTTTCAGATAAAAGTTTATGGTATGTTGTAGCGAATTTTCTTGATCAAATTCATTTATTGTTTTTACTGGTAATATTTGGAGTACATTTCACCGTACTGGAGAATATTAACAACAGATTTTTCAAAACTACTACTTGCCTACTCAATTTGTCACCCTACAAACTTCCACACTTTCGCCAACCTGGTATACATCAGACTCAGAAGATCGTTGGCATCCAAATTTAATCACAACAATATCCTCAAGATTTAACCCTTGCACAGCATCCGATATATCACTCAACCCAACTGTTCAGCTCCATAAATAACCTCAAAAATTACATCTCACTGTTTTTTGAGCATGAATTATACATTGGTAGGTTGGAACATTCACATTGATCATCTGTGATTCATTGTGTCGTTTTGGTGGACCAGAAACTGCCATAATATCCAGGCAGCTGGCAAAAAATGAAGACTGTTGATGAGTAATTTGCTTCTATTCAGTTGGTATTATTTGACGACATTATTTGTAAAACTCGTCCTTTCCGAAACTATTGTTCTTTGTTGAGTTTCGTTTAAATTTTACAGAGGAATCGAATGATCAAATTAGAATTTACCAACACCCTTTCTTATCCTGCAAATACTGTCAAGGAAATTATAGTTAGGTACAACTTGATCTTTGCTTTGAAATTCTGCTTGCAAAACTGACTGGACGAACACGTTATCCTACAGTAGTTGTTTATAAGAAACGGATTTCAGTAGTTTGTATTCAAACAAGACAAAACAGGTGTTTCTTTGTTGAATGTGAAAGAGTGTTTTATAATTATTATGGAGTTAGTGGGTGAAAATATTTTGTTTGTTGAACGTAGTCCATGCGGCATAGGACGCAAAATTTTTTTTCGTATTTCTCACTAGATATTTATTTGCAGAACTGGCTATTTCCAATATTTACAATTTTTTTAAAGATGCAAATATTTTAGACTGCAAAGTTCTATATTCCACTCCTAAAAACTTTAAGCATTATTTATGAATTACTTTTTTCTGCGAAAAAAACACTACTAAGCTGTTAAACGTTGTTTTTTATGTCCCATAGTAATGCTTTTGAGCAAATTGAAAGTTTTGCAAATAATGGCCTCAAAATTGAAGACTGTCTCAGTGAAACAATTGATATCAAAATTGGAGATCCGCAAGGAACAGTACTGGGCCCGGTACTTTTTCTCATATACATTAATAGTATAACTTCAATAAAAAAAAAAAACTCAAATGAAATGTAATATCATATGCTGATGATACAGCCCTATTATGTAGGGGAGACTCGTGGTAACAATTAAAAGCTGACTCAGAAAATGATCTACAAAATCTACAGATATGGCTGAATTATAATCTTCTATAATCCTAATTATAAATGTATTTTGTGATATTGTATCAATATTGTCTTTCAAATATTGGCGTAAGGTTTTCGTAACAATCTCAATCAATATAGGGTCAATATAATTTTTAGAATATGGATTAAATAATATTCCACCAATATGCTATCAAACTTGGATATACAATATTGTTTTTTATCTCTAAAATCGATACGAGAGTAATATTGAAATCGCTATATTGGTGAAAATTATTGAACCAATATTGACCCAATATTTCATGAAACAATATATATTCAGAACAGGTTGAGCCAATATTCCACCAATATTATTAATGAAATATTGTTTTTCCAATATGAACCCATATTGGTTCAATATTATTTTTACATTTACAATATATCCATATTGGCCCAATATGAAAACAAGATTCAGCCAACATGAGATGCTACCTGGGATATAAGCTTCCGCCTGCTAAACATCAGACTCAGAGGATTTTTGACATCGAAATTTAATCTCAAGAGCCAACCCTTGCACAGCATCCGATATATCACTCAACGCAACTGTTCAGCTCCATAAATAAACTCAAAAATTACATCCGAGTGTTTTTTGAGCAGAAATTTTACATCGGTAGGTTGGCACAGCCATTGATCATCTGTGATTCATTGTGTCGTTCTGGTGGACCAGAAAGTTGAATTCTTTGCCAAAATATCCTGGCGGCTGGCAAAAAATCCACGACGCTCCTGTTCCAATCTGCCTGCCGATATGAACCGCCTTGGATGTGCGGGAATTTCCGGGCGCCAGACGAATTATATATCTTATGTAGGGGTGAAGGAACAGTGGTGGCCTGTTAAAATATACCACTTAATTTTCTGTTGTTGGCGGACTTTCTCTAGTCCGTGTGTTCACTTTCGTTTTTTATAAAGTAACAGCCGTTTGACAGGGACATTCATCCAGAAAATAGGTTGACAATCTAATCAAATTTTATTTCTACCAAAAAAGCTTTGGGGTAGTTTTTATTACTTCCATTCTCTACGTTTTTTGGGGTGCTGAGGTTTGTTAACAAATTTTCGTGACGAAACATTGAAAAAAATGCAAAAAAACCTAAAAAATCTCTTTGAAATACCCTTCTCTCCTCACTATCTCACAAAGTTGAAAAAACATTATTCGAATTATATTTTTTCGATTTGTTTGTAATAGTCATTTACGTAATACGTCCGGAAAATACTGTTTTTTGGAGGAGTGGACAAAATTCTTAGCCACCTCTCTGAATAAACTTTTTGATAATGTAAAAAATAGAGGATAGTTTACATCTGATGGAAATACTATTTTTCGTTCTCCCCTGTACACTGTTTGGAAATTTGAAATTTGGACAATTCCTGTGCCAGTATTCTGCAATGCATATGGTGAAATTTTTTTAATTCACTGTAGTGCAGACCAGTCTACTCATGAAACTTCATAAAAAGTATGTTTCATCCAGTTAACAGATGGGTGAAGATCGACATCTATTCCGTCCCTTAGACTAATAAATGTATTTATTATATTTCTTTGTAGCACAAAATTTAGAACATTTTAGTTCTTATTTTTTTTAAATAAATCAATTCGAACGGAAGATAGGTACTAACAGAAACATTCTAATTCTCAAAGAAAAAGCGTTGCAGAAAAAATGATTTTGCAAACACCTGGCTATATTTTAGACCCGACTGGATGATCTGGCTTTTTAATTTTTTAATTTCTCAGATATTTAATTCAAAGGTATCAGCATTTCAAAAAGCATCGAGAATATCTGTTGCAAAAAAAATCACTTATTTGAAAATTTAAGGGTCTATGAGCAGGAAGACCTTTTAGATTATATATACTTATAGTTTCATTCCATATTTAATTTGTATTCTACATTATATTATATATATATATATATATACGGAATTGTTCAAATTCGTCGAAACGAAAATAGTCGCCAAGTCCCGACGAAGTTATTTATGCAAAGTCCAGTCACAACTTCTTTTCTTCGAGATATGAAACATTTTCACCAATAACGTTTTGTTGACCTAATCGAGTACAATGAAATTTCGAACCAAAATGAATAGGACATTCATAAAATCTGTTGTGGAATCATCTGCGACTGAAAGACAAACTTTGGTCGCTATTTTCCATCGTTCAAGATAACCTCTTGGGAGGTATTCAAGGTGAAAAGGGGAACATTCTCCATGAAAATTGGAAAATGAAAAATTTGACGTTGTCAATGTTTCATTCACAAAATAAGTTTCACACTGAAAAGGAAATACAATAATTTTCAAGATATACGGACGCTTTCTAGAATGAAACGAGTTTCTGAATAAACGAGATCCATTGCTTACCTGAAGGCAGGAATATTGTTTATCAATATAACAAACGGAATAACTCCAGGAAGCTTCCAGTAATGAAAATTATTGATGGAATTACTTGACATGTTCCCCTTTTCACAATGAAATTATTTGTACACACTTTTCCATATCTAGTTTAGTTTTTGAGATTTTGGTGCTTTCATAAAAATAATTACATCATAGTGGAACTACCTACAGCGGAAACTACATAGTTAGCCTACTGTAGATATCCGCGAGCACGTGGCATGGATATAATGTTTCACGTGTAACCCCAATTTCATAAACCTTTCTATCCTTCACTCAGGTATGCGATTTCGTATTCTGGTATCAAAGAATATACAGGTTTTCATGTTCCGCCTAATACTTAATACCCTAAAATGAAATGAAAGTGAAATCGGAAACTGCCGGTCACCCTTCAAGGTTACACACGTACACAGAATATCCCGAAACTCCAGAAATGGCGGAACTCGATCATTAAAGACAACCTCAATTCGTGGAAATATAAATGTTAGTGTCTCACTTTGCCCTTTTTCGTGAATCCAAATCATTTCTTGATTTGACAATACTTAGTAAAAGAGTCACATATATCATTTTTTCTCTGAATGGAATCAGGTTTAGTATCTTATTTTTCACACGCTTTTTATTAACATCAGTTGAAAATATTTTGTGATCAATATATTTTTCCTTCTGAAATCGAATTGTGTTTGTTAATAAGTAATAATTTTTGAGATACAATAATCTTCCATATCCTATATGCAATGTTGAGGTTTCTTTCCCATAAACATGCGAATCTTGAGAAAGAAAGGAATAAATGAGTTTCCTACCAGAAATCATCGACAAGAATGAAATAACATAAAAAGGAAAAAGTATTAATTACTACGCAAAAATTAAACCAATCAGAGCAATAGTAGAAAGACATGCAGTTGCAGTCAGACGAATATAATCACAAAGCTGGTATTATTTTTTTTTTGTTGAAAGATTTGGGCTCAATTTAAAAAAAAATTAAAAATTCCATCGGGGCGCATTCCATAAAAATTGTCCAGTTGTGTGTTGTTTCTACTGGTTTTCTTTGAAATAAAAATCTCAGTTCATTCCCTTGAGAATTTTTAATGTCTATGTAAATCTCCAAAAGTTCCGAAACATTTTTAATTATTAATTTTTATGGTTATAACTGATCAATCTAATTTCTAATTCACGATCGCCATCTATTGATGAATGGTCAATTGTCAAATTCCTGAATCACAGATAACAGAATATTTTCATCAGGTCCTCTCATACCGATGTGCAACTCCTGAGATGGCGCGAGATGGAACTATATTTTATTTTCGTAAATAGTAATTGAATTGATTTTATTTCCATATTCTTAAAGTACTTCGCAACCAATGCTCACGTTTCCTAGCAGGATGGATAGTACTAAAATATGACAACTTTTGATATAATTTTGTAGGAAATGTTCAAAGAAAAATTCACGTTCAATGGTGGTAGAAAAATGTTTTTGAATATTTTTTTTCTAAAATTTCTCAAGAATGCGTATTTTCTTGGAGCAACTTCAGAATAATATGATAATATAGTATTTTAGTCCGTTGCTAAGCAACGAACTTTCCCGTATCGGAAACGGTCCAGGAAAAATGTTTGCCGGCGTCTTGACAATAAACAAACACTGACAAGGAAGTTTCTCGTATCGGAAACGATCCGGGAAATTTTTTGCCGGCGTCTCAACCATAATGGCATGAATAAATAGCTATTTGTATTACTAGGGAGGAAAGTGCCACTTTTTCTCCCGAAGCGAAGCGGAGGGCAGTAAACATCCAAGTGAGGAAAAGGCACTTTACCCCCATGTAATACATATGATTTTTCCTCCTACCCACTCAATGAACCTTTTTTTGGAAATTTAAAACGCATCTCAACTGCTTTTGTCTAAAACGGACCTATACTTGCATGTCGGAAAGTATAGACAATACAGTCATGTCCATGGGAGAAACTGCGGTGGTGCAATGGCTAGCGTCTTGGGCTTGTAATCGGAAGGTCCCGGCTTCAGCTCCTGGCAATTGCAACTTATTTTTTTTTTAAGAACGTTGTTTTACTTTTTTCTTGTTAGTGATTTGGGTTTTTGGACATTTGGTAAGCATATACATTCCGGATTAGTATTGAGTGATTTTCTCATAAGTAATGTTATGTGCCTATTTGAATGAAGTGTCGATCATTTTTTTCTAAGAGCTGCGCTTGTAGAAAAAATAATGTGTGTATTTCGAGCACAAAGTGTCATTGTCGTTCTTCAAAGACTAATTTTTTTGTCGAGCGAAAATCAATCACTTTGTGCTCTAAATACACAAATAGCTATTAAAGAACTAAAGTAGAAGTAACATTCATGTTTGATTTTTACCAAAATACAGGATATATAAGATGTTCTAGAAAATACCGAAAAATTTTGATTATAATAGATTCAGAAGTTTCATTGTTTACAACTTACTTGAAATGAGGGGGCAGGAAAATTATGAGTTTCCTCCCTGGTTTTAGGGAGGAAAGTGTGTACTTTCTATAGGTTTAGGAGGAAAAAATTGTTATCCATTCATTAATAATTTCTTAATGATAAGATTGATTGCGATTTCAGAAAAAATAATATGTGTACCTTGTAGTACTATTTGAAGTGTGTGTTTCGAATTCATATACTTTGAAAAAATAATTTTCCAAGTTAATATTTGACACTAAGCATCTGTTTGCTTCCAACTATGTTACTGGGTGTCCATTTTTCTTCTCAAAGAACGTTTCGTAATTAATTTCTTGTGACAACATAGTTGGAGAATATAGGTTAAATAGCTCTAAAAAAAACAGTAATTTGAAATCTGTGGAAAATTACCAACAGGTCAACTCGACTCCTACCCACTTTTTTTACCCTCACATTGACCAAAAAAATGAGTGGGGAGTATCGGAGTAAACTATCAGCTTCTGTGGGTGGACTATAGATCAGTTCTCAAGAATTATTGCCGAAGAGTATCAAGGTAATGAAATACCTAGTAAAGTCGAAAATGTCAAAGTACCCTTCTCTCCAAATATTTCCACCATGTGGAAAATATAAGGCAAACATCTGACAAAAAACAACTACGTTTCTGGCTGATACCATGACGGACATTGAATTACATCTGACAGATATTTGTGCAACGTTCTTCTGAGAAAACCCAATTGCAAATGCTAATTTTAATTATACAGCACATTATCGTTCAGTGAGAAATATCCGCCAATACAGTGAGAAATAATTTCTCACTGTTATCACGATAACCCAAGTCAGTCATGAATTGTTACATGTCAGATTGATATGACACGTGCAATATCCAAGTAGCCCATTGTTAGCGTTTCTATAACAACAAAACTGTGTTGATATATCAAAATACGTAATAACTACGTGCATTTTTAAAACGCAAATCTGAAAAATATGTTCCAAAACAGTCAAAAACATTAACTTCTAAAGAAATTCAAGAATTTTTAAAAGATGCACCACATGAAAAGTATTTTTTTAAAAAGGTATGAATTGAAATTTTTTAAATTGTTATCGGAAAATGAATGTTTGGTTTTGATTTCAGGCTACTTTAGCTATAGCTATTGGCCTTACAGGGGCATGCCGTTGTGATAAACTTCGAAAATTAACAATTGATGACATGGAAGATCTTAATTCGGGCCTTTTAATAAAATTACCCGATACTAAAACCAAGGTTCCTAAAAATTTCAGAGTCACAGGAGAATTTTACCAAATTTACAAAAAATATGTGAAGCTTGGACCATGCACAAATGAAACATGTTTTTTTTTAATTACAAAAATAGCAAATGTACAAAACAGCCTGTGGGGATAAATAAATTTGGCACCATGGCGAAAGAAATAGCGAAATTTTTGCAATTACCGAACCCTGAATTATATACTGGCCACTGTTTCCGAAGGTCATCTGCGACTAGTTTAGTTAATGCAGGGGCAGATCTTTTAACTTTAAAACGCCATGGGGGTTGGAAATCCAGCAATGTTGCTGAATCTTATATCGACAACTCCATAGCTAACGAAATGAAAATTTCAAAAAGTATAGTAGAATCCATTCAGCCTCAAGTGCCATTAGAATCTGAACACAACAATGCTGTGGAAGCTCAGTAGGTACGTTTCCCCATCAACTTCAACTTCGACCGCAGCTAATATTTCAATTACCGAAAAAATGTTGAAACAAAACAACCTACCAGGAATTACTTTACAAAATAGTTCAAATATAACTGTTAATCACTATTTTAAATAAAATATAAAAATGAGTTAATGACATACTTACAAATATTATCCGTAGAAAAAGTACAATGTACAATTCGTCAGAAAACATTTGCGGCACTCGCCTTCGGCTCGTGCCAACAAACTTCTGCGCTCGTGAGAAATATGTCGTTTTTCTCACTTGTTGTACAATATACTAATTTATAGGGGCAGGACGACTGTAATGTTGTCCGGCTTACCCTGTCACTACCCTGTGATAATATTTTCCACATGGTGGAAATATTTGAAGAGAATGGTACTTCGGCATTGTCAAATTTACCTACTATTTCATTCATAGATCAGTTTATTTTCGGAAATGCCAAAAAAATCGCATCACGTTGGCGTTGAAACTCCTCCAAAATGGAATGCTTTCACCCTAATTATGCAGAATACTACAGCTGCCAATTACGAAAGGCAATTAATAAAATCAATAAAATAATGATGTGCTATGATTTCCGTTTTGAATTCGGGTCACGCTGCAGTAAACCGGGACTCGTTAGCAAATACAACAGCTGGACCCTGTATTCCATATTAGCCATCGAATGTTCAGTGAGGGTTTAAATTACACATCGGACTCATTGGAAAACTCGTACGGTGCTTAATAGCATATTTGCTCCAGTGGGTTGGTAATGGGGTAATGGTGAAGCAAATTTAAAATTGATTTTTCAACGTATTTGATACACACTTTCAAATTTTCAGGTATTGGTATCTGGCGCAAATTGAAAAATTATTGGACTTGTAAATGGTAATGTCCCATATTATATAACTATATATAATTATTTAACGTAATTGACTAGTTAATACCAATAATGAAATATGACACTAAGGTAAAAAACGATTCAAATTTTGGATCTTGCTCCAAAGTATATATCGGCCAGACAGGTAGACCATTTAAAAGCCGCTTACGTGAACACCGTATGAATTACGTAAACAAAATAAAACACACTCATCATATGCCAATCATATTTTGGAGGAAGGCCATGACTTCGATGAAAACTTCGAAATTCTTCGTGGAAAATAAGGGCATTATGCTAAATTATTTAGAATTCTTGGAAATTAATAAATTGAAAAATTCATCTTGTTTATTAAATGATCAACTGAACCTGAACGGTTTCCCTTTGTTAAATTTGTTAAATTGAGCGGTGGTTCATTGTTATGTCAATTTTATAAGTTGTATGAATTAGCAATAAATTATTTATAGTCCCTAATTATGTTAATGGGTAAGAAATGTATTTGAGTAATTTCAATGAAGAATAGTTTAATGTACAAAATTCGCTTGAAAAAGATACTGTGTATCGAAACATGTCGCAAAGACAATAAATATTGTGGAAATTTTAATCGTTTTTTACCTTAGTGTCATAACTATGGATTTCCATCAAGTAACGGCCACGTCAATCCAAAAAAAAAAAAAGAAAAACTTGTTGTTTATTAAAACTTGTTTTCTCTCTTTTTCTTCTGGCATAAATATTGTTTTCATAAAATTTTAAATATCCTGGATATTCATTAAAAAATACTTTTTATCGTTTCATGCATTTTTATTAACCCTGAACAATTATGCTGTTTTTATTTTCTGAAAAAAAAATTATTTTTAAATTGTAATCATATGCACATACTCCACCTTTTGTGACTTTCATAACAATTATCCATCATTTCGTGCTTTTTCTTTAATAAATTTGATAGTCAAAATTCGATATCTCTAAAACGGTTGAATTTAGAAAAGAATGTGCTTTATTAATTTTGTTCAGAATTCCGAGCAGAATTGAAATGTGGAATAATATACAGGGTATCTCATTAGAGAAAAAGCAACTTTATTTCGTCCTGATTTTTTTGCTTATCCTGTATACTTAATTTAATTTTAATATAATGGATTTTAAAAAACCCTAAAACTTTTATATTTTAATATTTTTCGCTAGCTATCTTACTTTAAGGCATAATCGACCGTTTCCATACATATCAGCGCCCCGGAATAAAAAATACAACAAATGCCTCTATAGGTAGCTATGAAGTATAATGATGAAAATAATAGCGGACCTTGATTGGATGGAACATTGAGGAACTACAGAGCTAAGCAATGCTATGCCACAAATTACATTTTGTCTGTCAAATAAGTTTTATGATTTGTAGTCAAATTCAAGTTGAGCTCTGTTAGAGGATCTTAATACTAAATGCACTAGTAAATTCTGACAAGGCCTATCAATAATAACTAGTCCAACCAATATAGCAAAAATAAAGGCTGTTTTGCAAATTAATTCTAATAGTAAGCGACTTGCGCCATGACTTCGGGGATACTTTATAAATAACTAAAATCCAAATTGCAACTCAAATTTTTTTTTGTGCAATTGTTTAAACAATGATTATTAAACAAAAGGGTCCTTTTTTGGTTTTTTGTAAATATCTCAAAAGGTACTGGACGAATGGCTTTACTCATTTGCTCAAGACCGTTTGTAGAGAATGAAAAAACCTACAAAATGGTTTTTGGAAAATCCCGATACGACCATTTTTCGCCGATAAAAGCCGGAAAAACACTTAAAAAAAGGCCCTTTTTCAAAAATTCGTATCTCCCTCTATTAAGGAATAATTTTTCGGGAAATGGTAGCTAATATCATGTACGTTGAGCTCCCGAAAGGTGGAAATTGTTGCTTCAATAGTTTTCCTATAATCGGGTTTTAAAAAAAATTACAGCCATATTTTGTATGATGCGTCATATTACGGAAAATGGTCCGATTTGAATTTTCAAAGCTGCATTTTGAAGTTGATGTTAAAAACTACAATATGTCTATGTCACATTTTCCCATAAGTTTGGAGAACATTGTTAAAAATGCTTCTGAACACAGCGCTTCGAGTAAAAATTCGTCGCCGAGTCGTGCTAAGGTATTAGTGGAGGGGGCGCCGAGAATTCAGGAGCAGATGTGCCCGTTTGGCCTTGAACGCCGCTCTCAAAGGCGGTCTATGTTAGTTGCCACGCAGCTTTTCATTGTACAGATCTACGGTTTTTGTAGAAGAATTAAAAATTTTCTTATTATTAAATTTTAAAAAGTTTATTTAACAACGGCAGTTTTGTACCAGAGAACATTTTAAAAAATTAATATATTCAACGAGTATCTGTTAATTATTATTAACTTTACTATTGTTTATTTGAACTGCAGGGTGATTAAGTGCAATATTTGGGTTGCATCATGGACGTGGATCCCAGTACCAGCAGTGACAACTGCATAAAAGTAATGCAATTACAAGCGACGTCTTTGCTGTATACAAAAAAGCGCCTTGTGCCGTGCGCGCAACCGGTCTCTCACTTCTCCTCCGCTTCTCGGCGCCCCCTCCACTAATACCTTAGCACGACTCGGCGACGAATTTTCACTCGAAGCGCTGTGTTCAGAAGCATGTTTAACAATGTTCTCCAAACTTATGGGAAAATGTGAGATGTGAGACAAATTGTAGTTTTTAACCTCAACTTCAAAATGCCGCTTTAAAAATTCTAATCGGACCATTTCCCGTAATATGACGCATCATGCAAAATATGGCTGTAATTTTTTTTAAAACCCGATTGTAGGAAAACTATTGAAGCGACAATTTCCACCTTTTGGGAGCTCAACGTACATGATATTAGCTACCATTTCCCGAAAAATTACTCCTTAATATTGAAAATTGAGGGAGATACGAATTTTTGACAAAAGGCCTTTTTTTAAGCGTTTTTCCGGCTTTTCTCGGCGAAAAATAGTCGTATCGGGATTTTCCAAGAACCATTTTGTAGGTTTTTTCATTCTCTACAAACGTTCTTGTATGAGTTAAGCCATTCGTCTAGTACCTTTTGAGATATTTAGAAAAATCCAAAAAAGGACCCTTTTGTTTAATAATCATTGTTTAAACAATTGCACAAAAGAAATTTTGAGTTGCAATTTGGATTTTAGTTATTTATAAATTATCCCCGAAGTCATGGCGCAAGTCGCTTACTATTAGAATTAATTTCCACAAAAAATCTATATTGGTTGGACTAAACGATAGTCTACAAACTCCACTTCCATGTAATCCATATTACAAGTTATTATAGTCGAGCTCAGAGGCAGCCATGGCGAGATTGCGACGGTGTGATGGATGAGCAAATGAATATCGTTTATGCCCATTTCGATATATTACGAAATAGGTGCTTCGATTATGGATGAGCTTGATGTAGTTTGGAGAATCTCTCATTATTCATGGTGAAAACTGATAAGTAGAGAGATTTGGGATTGATTCATATTGGGTGTTTTCTCGCTTCAAGAGAACGTTGAAGTAGTTGATATCTACGTTTTTTTCTAGTAAGTTATTTATAGCGATTATTTTTTTCACATGTCAAAATGTGACGTTTTTGGTATTTCAACCAATAGCAGCGGGTTATTCTGGCCAATCATGCGGTTTTATACTGCCTGGTCCTTGATAAACCGTTGTCTATACCTTTGAACTGTCAAAACTATAAGGTTTTTAAGGTTTACCGCGTCGATTCTATTGAACTGGCTTATACACAAGGTTAAAATAAAAACTATCATGAATGAAAAGTTACCTTGTTATTAATAGTTATTCACTTTTCTCTTTTTTAGCATAATAATAACATAAACGACACATTTCAATAAACACTCAAAGGACCACGCTCACACCTTATGGAAAAAAGTCTTTCGGTGAAAATAGCTGAATTTTTGATATGTTGTAGATGGAACCATTCTGAATAAAAATTTCTATTGGCCCAACTCGATCGTATGACTAGATTCGGCGCTAGAGGGCGCCAAATCGTGATTTTTTTTATTTTTAGAGAAATTCAGCTGAATGAAAAAATATCAATGTCTCATTTGTATGTCCGCGAGAAATATTTTTCCATAATACAGAGAAATATACGCCGTTATTTGTATACAGGGTAGTCAACAATATACTCAATTCTTCAGTAATTGATTTCGCCTACGAGGTTAAAAGTTGATTGAGTTTATCATTGAGGATCAATCAGAATGGTTTGTTGATCGACCGTAATATAATGAATCGATGAATACAGAGTGTTTGGAATAAGATAGGTTCCATGTTTTATATACAGTGACCGCCAAAAAGTATGTACTATATGGGAAAAAAGTTTATTATTAGAGTATTATTGGAAAAAAGATTCTTGGGAAAAGTTTACGCATGTCTGATAACGGTAGAGCGCGTGGGCTCTACCGTTCGAGCTATCCTCTCGAATATGAGGGAAATATTTCTTCTGCGGTGACACTTTGAAAATTATTTTTTGACACGGACCTTTCATGAGCATTGCATTTCGATTTTAGTTCGAAAATAATAATAGGACATTCATAAAATTTGTTGTGGAATCATCTGCGACTGAAAGAAGAACTTTAGTCGCTATTTTCCATCGTTCAAGATAACCTCCGAACGATTTCTGTGAGTGATATTTTGTAATAGCATTCTCCTTATCTAATTTATTTAAAGATTTTTTCAATCAAAACTAGAGGGAATTAAAAAAATTAGCTATCCGAATGAAAATGCGATTTTCACTTTCAGATTTTTTCTTTTCTTTTCAGTTAGAGTCTTTTCACAATATCTATCAGATGATTAGCCGGGAAAGTAGGTGTTTTCTGTTAGATATTACAAATAAATCACATTTTTCATTTTTCAGGAGAGAAACAAGATGTCCTGCAATACCAGTACCACGCTTATTGCCATAATCCTATACAATAGGAATAATTGGGTCGAAAATCCATCAGAAAACAATACTTTCCTGGCTAATACTACGACGAACGTTCGTGGTATTAGCGACGAACGTTCGTCGTGGTATTGCAGGACATCTTGTTTCTCTCCTGACAAGCTTATTGTGAACAATGCAATGCAGTTTTTTTTAATTTTCACTTTTCAATTTTCATGGAGAATGTTCCCCTTTTCTTTATAATCTATTTAAACGGTTGTGGAATTTGAGTTATGGTCGGAAGGCAATGCGGAATATTATCGTGAATTCACCGCATTCCATACGTGTACCTACAATGCTCGGACCAAATTGCCGAAATCCTACCTGGAAATGGAATGGAATGGAGGGAATAAAGTATTGTGCCGAAGAATATTGGACAAGAATTATTTTCACGACATTCCAGTTTGGGTCCACCGAACGATGGTAATAAAATAACCTTCCGAAAATGTCTCCAACAGCACCAGCAAACTTTATTGATTATTTTACTGGGAAAAAAAGGAATATGGAAATATTTCAGCTGCAAGCAATTCCTTGGCACCTAAGTAGACAGTTACGTGAGATGGAAAAAATAAATTCGTCTTGTACAGGATCATTCAACGTACAGGATTCTTAGCCTGCAAAAGTGATATTCGAGTGGTTTATACCTAGATGAAGCACGAATTTGAAACATAACTTGACAAAAAATTATTTAAATGAAGCACAAAACAAAAGTAGGTTGGAACTGGTGTTCATATTGAATTTTTGCAGGTTCTACGCCTCAGGAAACATATCCCGAGACATCTAAGAAAATGAAAAGTTACTTCGATGGACTAGTTATTCGAAAGTCAAGTCAACATTAATAATAATAATATTGACCTCGATGAATATGTTATTTTAATATTCGCTTCAAATTTGCAATTTTGCGGGATAGTGTGAAGATGAAGGGATTTCGACTCTGTCGAAATGATTCGTTCCATTTGTTTGAAACTCAACTCTCCGGCATACTCTTCGAAAATGAATCAATAAAAATATGCAAAACTCATTTCATTTTTGCGAAAAAATATAAATTGGTTATTTTTTTTGACAATTGTAGAAAAAATACTGTATGAAACTCGTGAGTAAAGTATTTTTTTTACTCTTAGGAATGCCGCACTCCGCCTATGGCGTCGCGCGCCAACATTTCCTACTCGTAAAAAAAAGTATCACTTTACTCACTTGATACATAAATTACTATTCCAACACTTCGTCTATTATATTTGAAAGAATATTATAAATCACAAGCACTCAGAACATAACTTCCAAAGAAAAAATTATTCTTCATAAAACTTCCGATCTTCCTCAAATAAACCAGTGCCAATAAATCAAAAAAGGAAAGTTTCCAGCCCAAGCAACATTCGTAGCAGGAGCAATATCAACTGTATTTCGAAATACCCAAAACACGAGTTGTGAGCAGGAACCAGGAACAAAACCAACCCGTATCGCGGATTTTCAGTAATCCCCGCCTCATGTGCCGCTCGACGAGAAAAAAGTTCAGGCTTTTAATCATCGTCTCTGGATATAATGTAATCCTCGAGCTGAATTCGTTTCAAGTTTACGAAAAAGTTCGGCAAAAAATAGGATGAAGTTTAGTTTGAAGGGGGTGCTGGGTAACGAATCATGGATGAATTATTGTGGTCGTTTTTAGGAAGAAGTAGGCGCTATCAGGAAATGAATATGTATGATGTTGAATATAAGACTTGATGATTTTTGTTCGAAAATATGAATAGGATATTCATAAAATCACCACACCACATAATACACCAAAATTAACGTTGTAGTTGGTGTAGATATCAGTCACTTATGAAACGACGCTCTCTAAACCACCGGTCAACGTTGTTTTAACGTTGAACATGACATGAATCAAGCTTCGACGTTGTCATAACGTTTACTCAACCGACTACAAGTAGTAAATATTCTTGGAATGGAAATAACGT
Source organism: Chrysolina haemoptera (assembly GCA_958298965.1). Classification (NCBI taxonomy): domain Eukaryota; kingdom Metazoa; phylum Arthropoda; class Insecta; order Coleoptera; family Chrysomelidae; genus Chrysolina; species Chrysolina haemoptera. Next base: position 53,365,033 of record OY282586.1, on the reverse strand, counting down.
TCTAAAAACGTTTAAGTGACAATTTTTGTTATTTTAAACGTTTTCCCGACAGTAAAGCGACCTTGTGAGATTCAACTGAGCAGTTGGTAATTTTTCAGTTAAGTTGAAAACGTTTTAACAACTAACCTTCCTTCAAATATTTACTGCAGAGGACGTGTAGGCCAAATTTAGATAATAATTATTTACTCAATTTATTATATATTTTTTAATTCAGTGACAAGAACCATTGTTTGCTTATATTGTTTGACAGAAAATGTATTTATAGTAAAGGAAAAAGGACTAGAATGATCCTAACCTAACAACCTAACAAGTGTCAACCTGAGTAGAGATATATTGAGGAAAGCAACTTCTTTTTCAGAGGAACAACTGTATTATAGCCAGGAGAAACAACTTGATTATGACCATGTACAACAGTTCAATAATTTGGAAGAACTGAGGAAAAACGCGAAAGAGACAAGTTACAAAATGTGGAGCGGAATGTATTCGTTAGTTGGGATTGGTTCAGGTTTTGGTCCGATAAGCAACTCCAGTCGCGCTTCGGGTATAAAATTGGTTGTATGGCAGACTAACGTTAAAAATTAGTATATTTTTAGTTACCTGACAACCAAGGTCTTGTTGACGACTTGTATACTCCTACGCCATATTGGAAGTGTAATTCTATTTGGAAACAAGGTCGGCCATTAAAACTTGGGATGTAAAACAAACATTAACAAAGGATTTTAAAGCCTCATTTTAGTTTTCGAAATAATTCAGAGGTATTCCGTATTTAGTTCACGCTTGAATCGATATCAACATTGAAAACTCTTCATGAAAATATATATTTCTTATTCTTGAAATTTGAAAACTTCGCAACAGATTGAAAGCCCACGTGTTTTTTAGCATGAAACAATGGTATATTTGACAGTAAAATGTAATGCTTCGGCATTTTCTGTTTCGTATTCGTTATTTTTCGGTAATATTGAGCATGAAATATTTCGATATTAACTTGCGGTAGTAGTTGCCAGAAAGGTTTCTTCTTAGTGTCCATTTTGGCCGTCAGTAATTATTTGGTTAATAAATCAACTATTTTCTGAACACCATAGAATATAAACTGTCATTGCTGCTTGAGAGGGCGCTGGTGTGCAGTTGTTCTTAAATAAATTCAGCAACGTTTAGGAAACGACCAACTGCTACCTACAGTTGCAGCACAAACGTTGTAAAAACTCAAAAATGATTGACAGGGTTGTGACAACGTTGTGTTGACGTCGGCAACGCAACTTATGTTTGGTTGCACAACTTTTTCGAAGACATTGCCGCAACGTTAAATTGCTACTTGGGTGCGGCTGAAAGGCAAACTTTAGTTGCTATTTTTTATCGTTCAAGATAACCTCTTGGGAGGTATTCATGTTGAAAAGGGGAACATTCTCCAGGAAAATAAATAAATGAAAAATGTGATTTATTTGTAATATCTAACAGAAAACAACTACTTCCCCAGCACAAGCCACGCTGTACATTGAACTACATCTGATAGATATTGTGAAAAGGATCTGAAAGTGAAAATTCGCATTTTTATTCAGATAGTTGATGTGTTTGATTTTCTCTAGTTTTCATTGAAAAAATCATTGAAAAAATTAGATAGGGATAATGTTTTTAAAAAATATCACTCACAGAAATCGTTCATTTCATTGAAGCAAGGTTCGCTTCTCTCGCATTTAATCCCCAATACATTTTGGTCGACGAAAATTTCGCTTTACCAAGCTCTTCAGAGGGATTGATTTGAAAAAACAAGGCTCTTCAGAAACAATTATACATATCAGGGATGGATACTGCAGTACAATTTAGATTGAGTGGAAGAACAAGTTTCGTGGGCGCTCTGTCCACGAAAATTGAACTTCGCCTTTCATTTTCAATCACTATTTATATGACTATTGTGAAAGTTTATAATTTCAATTCTGATTGAAAATAATAAAGACGTTCATTATTATTATTATTATTATATGAGGGAAATATTTCTTCTGCGGTAACTGAAAGTTATTTTTTGACATAGACCTGTCATGGGTATTGCATTTTGATTTTTATTCGATATTTTTACTTTCAAATTTTTTCTTATCTTTTCAGTTAGAGTCATTCCACAATATCTAACAGATGTAGTTCAATGTCCAGATTGTGCCGGAGAAGTAGTTGTTTTCTGTTAGATATTAAAAATAAATCACATTTTTCATTTTTCTATTTTCACGGAAAATGTTCCCCTTTTCAACATAAGAGTTGATATTATCATAGGAAAACTGTTTTTGTTATCGAAAAACTCGAATGGTTCAAACTACTAGAAGGTTGAGATGCTGTCTACTATAGTGTAACAGAAAGTATTACTAAATTCCAAATAAAAAAATCATCGAAAACATGAAATAAATCCAAAAAAATGCAGAGGTTACGTAAAAATTCTATGAAATTTTCAATAGGGCAATGAACGCTGAACCTTGAAACCAAACCGGAAAATCCCACCACCTACTCCAATAATTGCATCTATGAGATCCCGACTTCCCGACATCTCATCGGTAAAACCGAAACACCCTCGGTAGCAAAGCAAGATGATGAACATGTTCAATTTTTGGATCTATACCCATGCGTCATCGTTATTATATATATGAAATAAGTCGAGATTTAATTATTTTTTTCTCTGCTTTGAAGATAAATGTTAACGAATTTTGATCTTCTCATATCGGTTGACAGAAAGTGATTTTACATTGAGAGTCTTTGATTTCTTTGATCATAAATTGATAACGCATGGGTAAAGATCCAAAAATCCAACGTTAACGCTCCACACAGCTAGGCAACACGTCAAAATCCGGTATCGCAGACCACGTGTGGGGAGAACATCACCAAATTCAATGGGAAAATGCGGGAGCATTACATAAAGAGGAACACTGGATCAGAAAAAAATGTGAAGAGGTTGTTTATATCTATATGATAAAATGAATGTCTTCAAACAAATATATATATCCTCTTGAACAGAATAATCTTCTGAAAAGAATAATTATTTCTAATTGATGAATATACTCTTATTTCAAACTTATTGAACTGTTTGCTTCTTTAAATAAATTATCTTGAAATGAATTTGTTTGCATTAATACATTCCAACTCTTTACCCTAGCGAACTCCTACTTGTGAAAAATGCTCCTTTTGACTCAAGAACATGATTTCTTGGCGAAACCCCGCTACCGGAACGACGCGAACACACGCGAAAGCGCGCACTGCGACTGCCGACTGGGACCTCTATCATGTTTGCTTTTGCCCGCGTTTGGTTTGGGGGTTTGTGATTGAATCATAATTTAAGTGTTCAGTTTTGTATTTGTCGCAGTGGTTATGTGCAAATGTGCTGCTAAGAAGTGCAATATGGAGGTCCAATTATTTCTGAACGATTTGAATTTAGGTCATTTATGGACCAGTTGTGGAGGTAGGTTGAAGATATTTTTGTTTTCAACAGGTGTGTGATAATGGCGAATGATGCTGTCGTTTCTATATTCGATCGCATTTCTATGCGTCACCGAAGAGGTACCTACGTTGATTATATAGTTTCTGAAATTGAAATATTACAAAACTATTCTCATATATAACCATTATACCTTAATTGTCCGCAGTTGTTCTCTGTTTGTTGAACTGTACCATATGAACATGGCTTCCATGGCATATTTTTATAACCAAGTGCACATTTGTACTGAGCCTCCAAATGCAAATGATCTTGAATCAAAAATGAATTGCATTATGAAGAAGAATATTGTTCGTTATTGAAGTTGAAATATTCTTGCCTCAACCATCTCACACAAACGAACAAAGAAAGTATTCACAATAGTGTTCATTATCAAAGTTAAAATATTCTTGCACCAAACAACTCTCATAATTCAGTGAAGAAAGTGTTCATATGTCTCAAAACAGTTTTCTTTCAAGTGGTCAAGAGGATTCTGTCAAAAAATCAAACTAATATTTGGTTGGACCTATTCAAGAATACAAACAACTCGCATAATTCAGTGAAGAAAGTGTTCATATGTCTCGAAACAGTTTTCTTTCAAGTGGTCAAGAGGATTCTGTCAAAAAATCAAACTAATATTTGGTTGGACCTATCCAAGAATACAATCGACTTGAATCAATGCAATTATGCATTGATGCAAAATATTCTTTTCATTAGTGTAACCCAGCAGATCCTTCAGTCAACCCAGCGTAGAGATGAAAAATATTGGGAACTCATTGACGGTTTTGGCAGGAATCGGAGAATTAAATGTCATCCTAACTGAAATGAGCAGGTAGCAGGTGGAAAAACTAGAAGAGTGATTGAGCAAAACAGAACTCATTTACTGGTGATTAAGATTGCATTGGTAGTGAATCGATTTTAAACTATTGAATAAAAGCATTTGAAACGTTGGGAACAATACAAATTATGACGATGAAAGTCCCCGTCACGTTTTATGACAAAAACATCCCTGGACGCTCTCAAATCTAACAAACTTTCCATCAGTTTTTCCAGAATAGAACGTCAACCCAGCTGATTACTACTCGGAAATCCCATTAGTTTTGGGTCGATATTAGATTGTACGAACAAAATAAAGGCGATCCGCTAATTATCGTAGACGTGGTAAGTTGGCTGTGAAACTTTAATTGATGCAGTGAATTGCATGGGGTAAGTATGATTAAAGATTAATTGAGTGTTTATAATGGATATCTGGATTGGAAGAGAAGATATATTGAACGAAGGAGCTATTAGAAGTGACATGTAGACTGAAGGGTCGTTTATTCCCTTTATAGGCGAGAAAGCATAGAACAGTTATTACCAACGGCGTATTTTAAGGGTGCGGTCGTGATTCGGGATGGTGGCGAACCAAAATTATAAACTCCATTTCCTCTGGGATTTTGATCCAGAACGAGGGTTTGACTAGTTGGCTATTACTGTGATAGTTTTGGTTGACACTTTGGCATTGATGTTTTAGGTTTCAGTTTTGTTCAATAATCCTGAATTCCGTCAACACAGTGATGTGTGGACACAGTTCCACCATTATATCAGGTGTAATTCAATGTCCAGCGTGGCTTTAACCGAGAAAGTAGTTGTTTTCTGTTAGATATTAGAAAAAAATCATATTTTTCAAATTTCATGGAGAATGTTTCCCTTTTCGAAATACTAGATGTTTTCCATTTGAAATTAGTAAAACGATATCAGTTCTAAGTAGAGGTAAAAACACTTCGACCGCAAAAATCTATTTAAGAGCTAGATCGCAATCTTTTATTGTGAAATGCAATATTTCAAATATTCATCTCCTAGTTCTCCAGAAATGTATAATAGCTAGAACCTATCGAGTTTGGAATACCCTGTATATTCATCATTCTTTGTACAATCAGTTAATCAACTTATCAGCCACACACTTCAATATACTACAGAATCTTTTACATGTTCTTCCTCTGAGTAATGTGATCACTCTGACAGTGAAGAATAAAAAAATTCATCAAAATTTCATTTGAATAGTCATTAATTTTGACTCTCTTTTAATCAATTAACGTTGACGAAAGCTTAAACGTTTCATTGTTGATGCTCTGATTGTCCAATTTTCATAATGGCATGTTTCATTTCATTGATTTCATAGCTACCTAATACAAAATATGGCAAAACAATAAAAAAAAATTTAGAAACTTGCTTTTATTTTGGAAACCTGACTATTTAAGTGTAGGAAAAAAATACATCATTTGAAAGATAATTTGATCGTTTGTTAGAATATTCGATAATACACAGATTGGTTCATTTGAAAAAATTCACTTTTCACCACTTTTGTATCTATCGGTAAAATCACAAATTTTGAAGGACCCTATATAATGGAGGGCGAATTACCTTAGACATAACTTATACATAGAACATTGTCAAACTACACCCCAAATTTAGGCTTTCTACGAATCCAAATACTGTAGTAATAACTAATTTATTACAGATATGTTTCAAAATCAATGAAGTTTTCGAAAATCATTGAGAAGTACCAAAGATAATAATCGAAAATTGGTAGGGAAACGAAAAATGCAATTATGTACAGATATTATCAAAGTTGTTGCTACTTTTCAATAGAAGCGGCAACACCGCAGGGCTGAAATTACTTTTGATCGATAGAACAAAGCCAATTACCTAGGAAACTCAATTTTCAAAATAATCCCATGTTTCATTCTCCAGAAACGTCTAATAGGCGTTGGATGTACTAAACAAATGTATATTAAAAATTAACATTTAAAGTACTTATTATTATTATTATTATTGAGAAAGAACATTTTAATCAAATATTCGGAAGTTGTCAACACGTAGTACTCAACTCCATCATTTATAATTTTGAATTTTATTAAAATTTCAATAGTAGCTCAATTGTAAAAAATAATGAGAAAGTTCGACACAGACTATACCTTCATTGAATTACAAAATTTTTCAGAAAAATCACATTGATTGACTTAGATGAACTTGTATTGTTTCGATTTCCTGCCAACAGTGTCCGATTGTGAAGTTTTAATTAAAAAGTATTGAAAATATAATCATGTAGAAACTAATCTCTCTCGATTATCCTGCACGAAGCAGAATTTCCCGTCTTTTCAATTCAACTCACGCTGCCCTATAAATACTGTCAAACGATATAACAAGTAACTTTTTACGCTAGAATTAACCTTTGCAGGGAGTTTAAGACTCGACTTATAGCACAGTCAATGGTGTTTTTAACGAGGCCAAAATACATAATGGTCTGAAAATTGGCACCACATGATCAGTTGGTGAACTGGGACAAAAAAAAATTATTTCGCTGTTTTTCGCCCTCAGACCCCAAACACAAATATCAGTTGAATTTCAAAAATTATGATTTTTAGCGATTACTTTTTAACAACGGAAATTTTCAAAAACTATAAGTGAAGATGATGAAATTCTCTTCAAAAAAAGTATAATGCTTTTTTTCATAAAAGTGTATCATTACGAATCAAAAGTACTCACTACGTCCGGCGTATTGAGTACGTTTTATACAATTTTTTTTCGGAAATGATGCAATTTTATGAAAAAATGCATGAAAACTTTTTTGAAGAAAATTTCATTATCTTTACTCCTGTGGAAATACATTTTTGAAAATTTCCATTATGAAAAAGTAATGGCAAAAGAACATAATTTATGAATTTCAACTGAAAGTTTCGTTGGGTTCTGAGGTCGGAAAATGGCGAAACAATTTTTTTTTCTGATTTTATGTACCTTTGCCTAAGTGCATACCAATTTTCAGCACATTATGATTTTTTCCCAGGTTTTGATGAAAATATGCCTCTGCTTACTGGACTATTACCTCGTCGGATTTATGAATTTTACGACCATGTTGAGCAAACAAATTTCATCGAGGATGCTCGAGGTTATGATTAAATTCCTAATTCGGAATTTATGGTAAGAATATTGGGTTAAGGATAACGGTAAGGGAATCAAACACATTGGATCATATCGTCATATCATCATATCAATAATAATTCAGAACCTAGTGATGATGACAATGATACTGAGGATGGCTCAGACGCCATTGATGAAGGTGAAGCGAATTTGAATGATTCAGGACCAAATTTGCTGTAAGCTTGCATTGAAGGTCTTGCATGTTAGCCCACTCATCGTGAGATGGCGCTATATACCATCCGAACAGGCAATCAAATCATTGTTAGATCTTTCCTGAAAAAACACAATTTTATACAAAAAAAAATATTTCCTACCTGCTCTCATGCTTATATATAACAGATCGAATGATGTCATATAGCACTATCTCGTACATTTTTGTGATACCTACTTGCATTGTTGCTATTGTCCGCACAGTATTTTAAGTTGTCATTTTATAAGTCGTGACAATTTAGGTGCCGATATTTTATATTTCTCGTACGCAGAAAAACAAACGCTCGGACCCGTCGATTTTTAATAACTTTTAATTCTAAGCAACTTTTCTCTTCAACATATTTCTATATTTTTTGAAATAAACTTTACTCTTGAACGAACTTTATATTTTTTAGCCTATCCTGTATGGTGTTTGTCATAAAGCCATTTCAGGTACACTTGGTATAGTTTTGGAACATGCACAAACTTTTGTCAAGAATAACATTTTCTGAGAAATCGATAATAAACAAGTTTCCCATTTGTTGCACACTTAGTGGACCACACTGTATATAATGTCATACTCAATAACAACGTCACTATGCATCAGTTAATTAATTAATTAATTCAATTACAATTAGTATAATCTAGAGAGCTGACGGCCATTGGAATGATTAATACCATGGTTTATTCACGGCACTCTGAGATGAGATCGTTTTTAGTGGCGTTTCAATCTATAAACATTAACTTCAAGTCTGGTTCAGTCTGTGAACTATCAGAAATGATAAGGAATATAAAACGTTACTTTGCCTTGAGTAGGGAACTTTACAATCATTGAATTACTCCATGATATGGTTATTGTTGCTCTATGGGAGGAATTACGATGATGAAATATGTCATAAAACGCCCCAGAATGTCAGCAAAATATTGTTTCAGAGCACTGAATTTTGGATCATATAATCAGAATTGATTTGTCTTCAACAAAATGTACCTATTGTTAGTTTTTATGAGTTGAACGAAATTTTGTCCATATCTTAACTGTTTGTGCAATTATACAATTTCAACATTTGCACCAATCTATGAGACAAAACTTGATTTCTGTCTGATGGTTGGAGGTGAAGCAATTTTCATATATCTGTTTCAGTTACTGTTGTTCGCTCTCAAATGCTTATATATGCCTATGCCATGTTGGATATCGATGGCCTTCAAATGATAATTATTTTCTTATATAGAGAATTTTACCCCTGCTCTCTCGCATTTTCGGAAAGTATGAATATCACCGGGTCCATAAACCAGTTGGTTGATTGAGATTGATGGACAACGCTTCAGTTTGAGATGAGGTTATTATAGACTAATCAATGCGTAAAAAAATTATAAAAGATCTATATGTTCCAAATCACAACGTTTCGACTGCTGAAACCTGTAGTCATTTTCAAGTGATTTCTACAAAATGAAAAACTGTGGCACATATGTGTCAGTCACAACTACTTCCCCTTACGAACAATGAATTACAAATTACATCATTTGTCTTGACCAGCTAAAGCAACGCTGGAAATTGACCTACATCTGATAGATATTGCGAAAAGACTGTAACGGAAAATCTGAAAGTGAAAGTTCGCATTTCCATTCAGATAGTTGTTTTTTATTCTCTAGTTTTTTGTTTTTGTTTTTTCATTCACAGAAATCATTCATTTCATCAAAGCAAGTTACGCTTAAAAAGGGGAACATTCTCCATGAAAATTCATAAATGAAAAATGTGATTTATTTGTAATCTCTAACAGAAAACAACTACTTTCCCGGCACAAGTCACGCTGGACATTGAGCTACATCTGATAGATACTGTGAAAAGACTCTAACTGAAAAGAAAAGAAAAAATCTGAAAGTGAAAACGCGCATTTTCATTCAGATAGTTGATTTTTTAATTTTCTCTAGTTTTCATTGGAAAAAATCATTAAATAAATTAGTTAGGGAGAATGTTATTAAAAAATGTCACTCACAGATATCGTTAATTTTATTGAAGCAAGGTTCGCTTCTCTCGCATTTAATCCCCAATTCATTTTGATTGATAGTATTGGAAAAAACAGGCTCTTCAGAATCATACACATCAGGGATATGAGGAAAATATTTCTTCTGATAACACTGAAAGTTATTTTTTGACATAGACATATTCATGGGCATTGCATTTTGATTTCAGTTCGAAAATGTGAATAGGATATTCATAAAATCTGTATGATGTGTATGATTCTGAAGAGCCTATTTTTTCCAATTCTATCAATCCTCCTGAAGAGCTTGGCACAGCGAAATAGATTTACGTCGACCAAAATGTATTGGTGATTGAATGCGAGAGAAGCGAATCTTGCTTCAATGAAATGAACGATTTCTGAGTGATATTTTTCAATAACATTGTCACTATCTAATTTATTTAATGATTTTTTTAATGAAAACAAGAGAAATTTTTCAGTTAGAGTCAATTTCTATCAGATGTAGTTCAATGTCCAGCATGGCTTGTACCGAGGAAGTAGTTGTTTTCTGTTAGATATTACAAATAAATGAACTTTTTCATTTTTTAATTTTCATGGAGAATGTTACCCTTTTCAACATGAATCCCTCCCAAGAGGTTATCTTGAACGATGAAAAATAGCGACTAAAGTTTGTCTTTTAGCCGCAGATGATTCCACAATAGATTTTATGAATATCTATTCATATTTTCGAACTAAAATCAAGTTACGCTTCTTTCAAATTAGATTCCCAATGAATTTGTGTAAACGAAAATCTATTTAGCATTTCCAAGCTCATCAGGGAGATCGGAAGAATTGGAAAGGCTCTTCAGAAGCAATTTCACACAGCAAGGATGGGAATTATGGAGATAACACTGAAAGTTATTTTTTTATATAAAATTGTCATGGGGTTTTTGTTTGAAATTATGAATAGGATGTTCATAAAATCAGTTGTGGAATCGTCTACAGCTGAAAGATAAACTCAAGTCATTACTTTCTATTGTTCAATATAATCTCTTGGGAGATATTCAGGTTGAAAAGGGGGGAGCATTCTCCATTGAAATAAAAATAGTAATTTATGTATCAAGTGAGTAAAAAAACACTTTACTCACGAGTTTCATACAGTACTTTTTCTACAACTGTCAAAAAAAAATAACCAATTCATATTTTTTTGCAAATATGAAACGAAGTTGGCATATTTTTAATGATTCATTATTCGAACAAGGTTCGAAGAGTATGCCGGAGGGTTGAGTTTCGAACAAATGAAACGAATAATTTCGACAGAGTCGAAATCCCTTCATCTTCACACTATCCCGCATACTTGCAAATTTGAAGCAAATATTAAAATAACATATTCATTGAGGTCAATATTATTATTATTAATGTTGACTTGACTTTCGAATAACTAGTCCATCGAAGTAACTTTCCATTTTCTTAGATTTGTATTCAAAATAAATAAACAATCCTCGAGAAACAACGAATACCTTTTTCTTTTTTTGAACTATGTCAAGGAAATCTCATATTTGCACTATTCACTATTTTCTCCGTTCAATCTTCATCACTTTTCATTTCTACTTAAATTAAATTTATAGTTATCAGGAATTCGTTATCTGGATAGATGCCCAATTTCACAAACTTCATTAATTATTGTTGTCATCTAGTTTCTGACGGCCAAACAGCCATAGCTACCTTGGATTACCTAGTGTAAATTAGGTCCAAGGTATTTGCTATCTATTATTTTGAATACATTCGCCGCGATAGTTTGGAATTTTGATAATACTTATTTAATAGTAAGAATGCTAAGAATATTATTGATGAAACATTTGTATATCAGATATTTATAGGTTATTAGTTGCCAAAGAAAATGAGAACTGGCTTTATGACAGGATTTCGTTATTATTCGGATCTGTCACTGTTGTTGCATGAAACTGTCGGTTGCCTAGCAGCAGCCAATAAAAAAAGTGCACCATTTTTACGCTTTTTCATTTAATAATGAAATCGTATGTCGATAGTGAAATATTGTAATACTTTACGCACACAAACCACACAAAAAAAGTGGACTTTTTTGACAGTTCTAGAAAAATGTGATTTTTATTGTAATAACTAACTAATAAACACTCACTTCCCTGGCTAAAGCCAAGCTGGACATTGAAGTATATCTGATAGATATTGTGAAAAGACTCTAACTTTGAAGAAAAGAGTCTGAGTAAAAACTCGCATTTTTTTATTATCTTTAGTTTTCATTGAAAACTCATATAGATATATTATAGTTTCCTTTTTACAAATAATTAATCTCTTTTTGTTTTCGTGACTCGTTTGATGAATGCTGTACCAGTAATGTATATGTTATAGGTTTATGATATTTCAATGATGAATAAATTCTATTTTATTCTTCTCTCACCTTCGTAATCCTATCTCACTTTCGAAGTAATCTCCTTCATACGAAATTAATATTACTCAAACGGCCATCTAATTGAATACAGTCCTACGCAAATATGTCATGTCTCCCCATTCTTTCAGATCTGATTGTCAGCGTCCCTACCCTTCAAGGACATTTTCCATGAAAGAGCATAGACAATTTGTAATCCAGCCTGGAATTGAGTTATCCTTGTGAAAAACTACAGACAACGCCACCCAGATTCTATCAAACAAATTCCATCTGTCATCCTCACGCACCTCGAATAAATAAATCATCTCCGAATATCGAAGAAGTTTTTCAGAACAACCTGAGGGGAATGTGTAATGGCGCGATTTGAATAATTTAGTGATATCTTTACCAGCGAGAGAATTAGACGGTAATGTAGAATTATTTTGGTGGAGAAGCTGTTTCGTTCGGAAAATGTGCTGGAGAAAGTTTCGAGGGAACATAATGGTGTTTTATGGACTACGTTCACATATTCAAAGGATACGTTTGATCAAATCAAATCAAAATATACTTTATTATCGAAAAATATAAATCTCATAGATAAAGTCATAATAAATACACGAAATGGTAAAATCGACGAAGTCGAAGTACCATTCTCTCCACATATTTCCACAATGTGGAAAACATGAGGAAAAAATCTGCCAGAAAACAACTACTTCCCTGGCTAATACCACGACGGACATTGAATGGTTTTTTGCCAGCCAAAAATACTTCGGATGAGTTTTCGACATTTTCGATCAGAGATTCGGAATCAGAACGTCAAAATACACCTGAGGACAAAACTTGAAATTCGAAAACTGAAGAATAAAAAAGTGCAAAAAATTATGTATGGTGATACATTCGACCTTTTTTGTCCGTTAATTCTTTACTTTCAAATTGCTAGTATATACTAATTCGACCATTCTGAATCGATAGGCGTGCGGAGAATTCGCCTATATCTAACCGTTCTCGAGTTGGACAGCTTTAAATCCATTTTGGATAGTTTTTTGTCAGTCAAAAATATTTCGGATGAGTTTTCGATATTTTCGATCAGACATTCGGAATCAGAACGTCAAGATACGTTTGAAGGCAAAAATTTGAAATTCGAAAAATGAAGAATAAAAAAGTGCAAAAAATTATGTATGGTAGACCTTTTTTGTCCGTTGATTCTTTTCTTTCAAATTCTCAGTATATACTAATTCGACCATTCTGAATCGATTGGCGTTCGGAGAATTCGTCTATCTCTAACCGTTCTCGAGTTGGACAGCTTTAAATCCATTTTGGATGGTTTTCTGCCCACCAAAAATATTTCGGATGAGTTTTCAACATTTTCGATCAGAGATTCGAAATCAGCACATCAAAATACGTTTGAGGAAAAAAATTTTAAATTTCAATAATCAAAAATAAAAAATCTCACAAAATTGGATTTGCTACCTAAAACACACTTTTCCGGCAAAATCTTATATCTGAGCAAATAAAAATCATAAATTTTTGGAATGAGCATGAAATTTTACGTATACAGTGAAAATTTCAAATCGATGTGACAACTAAGCATTTTTCATGATTTTTAGGGGTACCCTTACAACTTTTTTCGAGTAATTTTTCAATTTTTTCGATTGCCTCGAAATCCATAATATATACTAACTCGTCCATTCTGAATCGGTTGGCGTTCACAGAATTGGTCTATCTCTACCCGTTCTCGAATTGGTCAGCTTTAAATCCATTTTGGATGATTTTTTGCCCGCCAAAAATACCTACTTCGGATGAGTTTTCAATATTTTCGATCAGAGATTTGGAATCAGAACGTCAAAATACGTTTGAGGACAAAAATTTAAAATTCTAAAAATGAAGAATAAAAAAGTGCAAAAAATTATGTATGGTGATAAATTCGACCTTTTTTGTCCGTTGATTCTTTTCTTTCAAATTCTTAGCATATACTAATGCGACCATTCTAAATCGATTGGCATTCGGAGAATTCGTCTATCTCTAACCGTTCTCGAGTTGGACAGCTTTAAATCCATTTTGGATGGTTTTCGGCCCGCCAAAAATATTTCGGATGAGTTTTCGACATTTTCGATCAGAGATTCGGAATCAGCACGTCAAAATGCGTTTAAGAACAAAAATTTGAAATTCGAAAAATGACAAATAAAAAAGTGCAAAAAATTATGTACGGTGATATATTCGACCTTTTTTTTTTCATTTTGAGTTTTTTTGTTCAAATTCTCAGTAGGTATATACTAATTTGACCATTCTGAATCGATTGGCGTTCGGATAATTCGCCTATCCCTAACCGTTCTCGAGTTGGACAGCTTTAAACCCATTTTGGATGGTTTTTTGCCCGTCGAAAATATTTCGGATGAGTTTTCAATCAGAGATTCGAAATCAGCACATCAAAATACGTTTGAGGAAAAAAAATTTAAATTTCAATAATCAAAAATAAAAAATCTCACAAATTTGGATTTTCTACCTAAAACACCTTTTTACGGCTAAATCTTATCTGAGCAAATAAAAATCATACATTTTCAGAATGAGCACGAAATTTTACGTAAACAGTGAAAATTTCAAGTCTATGTGACAACTTAGTATTTTTCATCATTTTTAGAGGTAAACCCTCACAACTTTTTTCGAGTAATTTTTCAATTTTTTCGATTGCCTCGAAATCCATAATACATACTAATTCGTCCATTCTGAATCTGTTGGCGTTCACAAAATTGGTCTATCTCTAACCATTCTCGAGTTGGACAGCTTTAAATCCATTTTGGATGGTTTTCTGCCCGCCAAAAATATTTCGGATGAGTTGTCGACATTTTCGTTCAAAGGTTCGCAATCAGCACGTCAAAATATGTTTTATGACAAAAAATTGAGATTTGAAAAATGAAAAATTAAAAATTTCATACAAATTTTGTTTTCTACCTTAAACACCCTTTTCCGGCTAAATCTTATATCCGAGCACAAACGAATCATACATTTTCGGAATCAGCATGAAATTTTACTATATGATCGTCTATCAAACTCCCCTCTTCGTCATTTGGTTCAACCTCTGAATCAGTTAAAACTTCTCTATTAAGCCGTAACAACCATTCTTGATTCCTGTCGTAATTCATTATTTACGCATTTACCCTAAAATATAATATAATTAGTACCAATCCAGTAACGGCAGTCGAGCAAAAAGTGAAGAATGAATTGTAGCACTCTGAAACTTGGCACATGACATCTCGACCAGGGGTCGAACCTAAAAAATTTTTCATTTAAAAAAAATATAATTTATTTTGTTGTTATTTCATAAAATATAAGTTGAGAGATAATTCAATTCTCCACAAGAATGATTTTCAGTAATACCTCATGAAACACGCTCGTTTTCTCAAAAAACGTGGTTTAACGCCGACGTCACATTTCATGCTCGCTCTAATCCGCCACTGCAAGTTCAGATAAGGCCGAAAATTAGATTTGTCATAACTTTGCTAAAAATTATAACAGAAGTAAAAGAAAAACTGCATATTGTTCCTGAAGACTTCTACTTCCTCATACAAATATAACATGTGAGTATCTGAGTACCTGAAATGTGTTTTGTCCCACTTCACATAACCCTTCTACGATATTTACGGAGGATCCGAAAGTCATCGATATTTTAGAGGATATGAAATAATTATACTGGAGCAGGAATCAGTACCCTCTTTGGACCATATGCAACGATTTAAGACTACTGAGACAAGTCTCACAACGAGCACAATTCATAAGAAATTACTAGGAATCATTTTTGTGGAAAATTTAATAGTTTTTCACCCTGTTGAGTTTGGAGTTTTTGGATAAATTATATACTTTCCAAGATTACAGCAAAAATTTATTTATATATATTTTTTAACCAAAAAAAAAATGTTCCACCCCTGGAATTTGGGTAAACCATTATTTTTTCGTGTTTATCATGGTTCCAACTACTAGCATACCAAGTTTGGTGGTGCTACAATCGACTCTTGTCTCAAAACCCAATCGTACTGGATTATACTGTAAATAAAAAATCACTTGAACTATACGTACCTCAATAGCAGCAATGATAACGTCGGTTTATGGAACCGAATCGTAATAATAGTTTTTATTCAATAATGCACACTACCCGCTTGTCAGATTGTCGGTATTCCAGTCATTTTAAAAAGAATACTCGTCTAGAAAGACACTGTGGTATATAGTAGTTTACCTAACAAGTGCGGAAAAGACACTTTGCGCTCGTGTTAGGTACACTATTTTTTCTACTAGCGGAAAAAACACCCAAAAGTTAACATAAAGGACATTTATTAATAAATATATATTAAACTATACAACCATACTTGGTAAGCTTTCTATTTTAACCTTCTGCGACGCAATATTTAAATGTCAGTATAATCCGCGAAAACTAAACAAATCTACTTTTCCGCACTAAAATGTTTGTTCCGCACTGAAATGAGTGCAGAAAACTGGACTTTTCACGCTAGTAGAAGAATAATTATCATGTTTGATGAGATGGTAGTATAATTTTTCAACTCAGAGTGAAAATAGTGTAGAATAAAATGTTTCATTTTTACCATGACTATAATTTGTACATTTGAATGTGTTATTTTCCTCTGTAGAGACAACTCAGAAATTCGTCTTCAATAAATTGCTATTATTTTCGAACTCGCTGAACAGTGAATACTCTAATGGCCATTCGGCCTTTCTTCTGAAAGGAAAACCAACGATTCTGTTTTCTGGTGGAATTCTCGAGTATTCTCTATTTTCCTGACTGATTACTTCACAGAAAAACGGAAAAACTTATTCGAAACGTCTCATCCCACTGAAATACGTATTTTTATTGAACAGAAAGTACACACAAGTTCACTGAAAATAAAATAATACACCATCGTCATAAAGGGATGACTGGCTATGAAAAATTGAATTCATTATATCTCGCGTTATCAAAGAGAACGGAATAATTCATCAATCCTGTGATTTATGCAATAAGACTTCGAGGGGACTGAATGAAGAACTCATTAAATTAGATTGCATAATCGTTAGAACTTTTGGAAGAATATTTCAGCCATGATTAATCCAAACGTATTGGGGATTAAATGCGAGAGAAGCGAACCTTGCTTCAATGAAACGGACGATATCGGTGAGTGATATTTTTTCATTCCATTCTTCCTATCTAATCTATTTAATTAATTTTCAATGAGAATTGGAGATAATTAAAAAAATCAACTATCAGAATAGATCTCAATATCTAACGTATGTAGTTCAATGTCTAACCTCGTCTCTACCTTCTTCATCAACCTCCATACCCTTCACTCGTCACCTATCACCCGTAACCTGTCATCTGGCAACTGTCACCTGTCAGCCGTCACCTGTCAGCGGTCACCCATCATCCGTCACCTGTCAGCTGTCACCTATCATCCGTTACTTATTGCTTGCCATTTGTCGTCACTTGGCGATGACACCGTCAGCTATCGTCACTGTCCCATCAGTGTTAGGATGACGAATTGTCAAACTGTCAATTATTGTCAGCTGCCCCATTCCAAGATGCCCAAATGAATGGACTCCTGTCACGTGATAGATGAACAACGTACATTATGTTGCCAATTAACTAATATTTGATGTCCCTCCACAAAACATCCCTTTCAGGTAAACTGTATAAATACTGAACCTCATTATAATTTTCCATTCCCTGTTCGTTATTTATGCTTGAGTATTACGGCAATCTCACTACCGGAGACAGAATGTCAATGTTATAATGGAACAATTCGTTTAATCAGAGCATGACTTTATAACTATGTTGACATTGCGAAACAGCCGGCACATGAGGCCAATTCATTTTGAAATTTCGTACGCTTTGTTATCCATTTACATTTCAAGCTTTTGAAATGCTTTCATTTCGAATCCACATATACGAAGCTCTTTTGAAGAGGTTGTTCTCTTAAGAGGCAACATCAGCGCGTCATCACGTTAGTCAAATTTTATCATTGCGCCGCACATTTTGGGTGTATGGGGAAATATTTTTCAAGAGCGATAGTAGAGGTAACGAAGCACTTGTTCGTAAAAAAAAACTACGTAGCCACTGGGAGCGCCAATAAGGTAGATAGCTTCTATTTTTTTCATTTGTCAAACCATAAAAAAAAATTTCTTCAAAATCATCAAAACAAAAAATCAGTTTGATTCCCGAATTCTCACATCATCAATCATTTGTTCCAACAAAATTTTCACAAAAAATAAAACTGAACGTTCAAAACCGATTCCCGTTTCATCAAGGGTATTGTTTGCTATTAAGAGGCCATGAGCGCTATCACATTTTGCCAGTTTTTTTAGGGTATAAAAGTTGATAACTCAAAAACGGTTCGTCATATCGATTTCAAACAAGGATATGCTTCTAGAGGACGTTTGATTCTATGTAACTATATCTGTGGCAGCTCAAGATTCTTTTCATGGATAGTCGAACAAACTGCAGTGGTATTTCTCTTCCATCAAAATTTGAAGCAATCTTTATCCGATCGAAATGAATTTGGTATAAAAAGAAAGGTCAAACATTGATCTATGTACGTGCTGTAATGTTTTTTTGAAATTATTTGTCCATCTACCCAAAAATTGCTTCAAATAACTGCATTTTTGGGACTTTTTTGAGATTTTTCTTGTGAAAAAGTGGATTGAAATTTTAATTTCCATTACATCTCGTACGTAGAATCAAACTTCCTCTAGAAGCCTGTCCTTGTTTCAAATCGATAAGACGAACCGTTTTTGAGTTATCAATTGACTCTTTCACCCTTAAAAGCGTCCCAAAGGTGATCGCGCTCATGGCCTCTTGAAGATTAAGAGAAAAACAACAATTCTCCAGAATATTCACTTTCTCAAAGAAAAAAAAATCATAGTACTTTTTGTCACACACAATTTCTGCCCAAAAATTTTCCAAGGTCGAATAAAAAAGTTTCTTAATCGATGAGTTTCATTGAATTTTTTGAAGAAAACGTTCTTCCATGCAAAGTTAAAGTATCCACACGAATTATTCTCTCAGGAATGTATCTTTTACTATTCGAGACATATGTATATATACAGTGTGACCCATTTAAGATGGAAGCACCCTTCTAAAACTTACCTTTTTCAACCGATTGGAATAATTTTTTTTTCCTTTGGTAGACATTCAAAAAGTCCACCAGGACACCAAATTTCATGAATAAATCTCCATTTCCAGGGCCAACTTATCTTATTTTTCAAGGTGAAAAATCTAAAAATATTACTAGCGATTTTTTCATAAAAAATCTGACTACACCACTGGATTCGCGACATTTTCAAATGGTTCATATGTAAATAACGTTGAAATGCGTCAATCAATAAAAAAGTTATAAGGGAATGAAATTTGAAAAATAAGCCGTTTATTCAACTCACCAATTCAATTTGAGAACTTTAACGAAATTCGGACTACACCACTATATTCAGGAGGTTTCAATATATGACTGGTCAAAATTTCATCGAGATCTGAAATCATAAGATAATAAAATTTGAGGAATATGTAAATGGAATTTCACGAAAATGTCATTTTATCTCACCAAATGTCAATGAAATTATTGTAAGTGATATTTCGAAACTTCCTTAATCCGGTTGTGTAGTCAAAGTTTTGATAAAAGTTCTGAAATTGAAATGGTGGGTTGATTAAACGGCATATTTTTCAAATTTCATTCCCTTATAACTTTTTTATTGATATATATATATATATATATATATATATATATATATATATATATATATATATATATATATATATATAATAAGATCAGGTGGCCCTGGAAAAAGAGATTTATTCATGAAATTTGGTGTCCTGGTGGACTTTTTGAATGTCTACCTAACGAAAAAAAAATATAATTCCAATCGGTTGAAAAATGGAAGTTTTAGAAGGATGCTTCCATCTTAAATGGGTCACACTGTATATAAAATCAATTATTATTATTATTAAATAATTCGAGATAAGGTGATCCTGAAAATACCTTCATGTGAAACTTGTAAAACTTTTTTTGTAGAGAATTTTATGATGTTTTCTTCGGAAAATCGCCCATAACAATTTTCCGGGTGCTTTCCCGGCTTCTCACTCTCGAAAATCGGATTCACAGGGTCAAAATACATGAGAAAAACTTGCCTGATCCCGACGCACTTCATCTACCACAAAAAACCCTCCCTGCCACCGGACTATTGTACAACTGGCAACGAGTGATAACCCAAAAGATCAACTCCGCCTACATAAGAATAATGAAGTCGAATACATTAGCCCGATTTCTTTAAAGTTTATTCCTTTGTTCGAACTTCAAATAACTCTAAGTGATCTATTGAAGGGGTGGATATCTCAATAACGAATAGAAGGATGCGTGGTGAACCTAAATAAAGGAAAATTGAAAGTGATGGCCCAATTAAGTGAATCCGAAAACCCTCCGAAGCATTTCAAACCTCTGAACTTTGGGGTGAGAACCACCAGGGATTTCTAGATACGTTCAGGAATGGCAATGGGCTTCTGGTGACGTGACTATACAGTAATTTATTCAGTGTTTTCACCGTTAATTCAAGAGGAAATTGTCAAGTAAAAGTGAAAAATATAATAATAATAATTATAATCGACGCAGTGGTTAGCGTTGCGCCTGATGACCCAAGTAGCACACTCATATTGAGACAATATTGGGACAATATTGGGAAAATGTTGGCAAAATATTCAAAGTAATATTGCGAGGTAATTTTATAATTATTTCGGGATATTGGTCCAATATTAATTGGATATTAAGCCGGGGATACATCTGAGAAACGTTGCCATTCGTTCGCATTCGCTGGTATTGCCATCAGTGCTGCTCTTTCGTAGTCATTCGCGGCAACGTTGCCGAAGTTTCTGCTCATTTCCATTTGCCAAAAACATTAACTAGCGCTCCACTCATTCGTGAAGATTCGTTGATGGTGTAAACATCTCGTGGTCCACGTGTTTTCTGCTTTCTCTTTTTTTTTCTGTTCGTCGCTTTATGTATAATGATGTACGAGGCACATGCTATTATTAACTGATTTTCACTCATATTTTTTCTTCACAAACAAAATCAACCTTTCTCGTCGACTTACGGTGAAGTACTACAAATTATTATCGATACTGCCACATATGAACGCCTAACATCGTTCGCAGACATTTGCAACACGGATTTCCTTTTGATCTTGACAGGCGATGGAATACGTTCGTTCGCATCGCTGGCCTTTCCCCCAAAATGTATTATTCGTTGCAAATGACCGTCTACACTTGACGAATGAATGCGAACGAATTCAGACGAATGCGAACGAATGGCAACGTTTCTCAGATGTATCCCCGGCTTTATACAAATATGAAATATTGTGGACACAATATTGCCCCAAAATATTTACCGATATTGGTACAATATCATTTGTATATATTGGCAAAATATTCAAAGTGAATATATTGCCTTGGAAACATTGATAAAATATTTCCAGAAAATGTAGAATGGGGTCACCTAGCGGTTTCTTACCCATGTTTGATCATAATTGATTTCAATATTATTTATTGAATATTCGGCCAATATTAAAATTTCAATGATAGTGATATGTTTATTATGTAATATTGTATTAATATTGTCTTTGAAATATTGACGTGAGATTTTCGTATCAATATAGGGTTAATAAGAATTATGGATTATTGATTGGATAATATTCAACCAATGTTCTATCAAACTTGGATATACAATATTGTTTTTTATGACGGAAAGAAAATCTCAAAGTCATTTACAAAATTAATAGGTTTATACGTTTGGTTTCCCAAAATAGCGAGACATGTTTCGGGTTGAGGTAAACCCATCTTTAGTCGACGGTTGAATCTACAATATTGGAGTATTAAAATATAAATTGATGGTTACTATGTGGTAGGAGATCATCATGAAAAATGGGAAAAGTAAATTTCTATGTTTTTGTACCACTTTATATTTATAACCTTTAGTTACTGCAGTTTCGTCCTATATGGACATTTTCAAAACTATAATTCAATTTGAATTCAGGTTGAATTCAGTTTGAATTCAGTTTGAATTATAGTTTTGAAAATGTCCATATAGGACGAAACTGCAGTAACTAAAGGTTATAAATATAAAGTGGTACACAAACATAGAAATTTACTCTTCCCATTTTTCATATTAAAATATAAGTTCAACAATTATGAAAAAATGGTGTATGGTAATACTTACATTACTAAATGTGGAGATTCATTATAAATAATTATCACTCCACTGAAATAGGTACCAAGAACATTTACGAGAAAATTTGACCGTCATTTTTTTTCTGATGGTTACACGCACGGGGAAAGGAACGTGTCGTGTCAAAATGTTTCAATATGAAAGATTGATGATCCGCCGACATCTATCAGCACGATAGTGTCATACTATTGTAACAATGTGGAGAAAACTATAGGACAAAAGAAGAAAAAGTATGTTTTTCCCAATTTTTCACTTTTCAACCGGTCATAGCAAGCCATGAAAACGTAATATTGGGTTATTTTCTATAGTAATTGAACACGCAGACACTTTGGACAAGAGAAAAATAAAACGAAAACAATCAATCATTACGAATGAATGAAAATTAATAAAATTGCTTGTAAACAAAAACCCCCCGTGTATATTTTAATGAATCAAGCACTAAGATCGGGGGGTTTTGATGTGTTCTGAGACAGTATCTGCTGTTAGTTTTGAAGTAAAAAATTCCCTAGTATATTTTTCACAATTTTTCACTTTTCAATTGGTCGTAGGTAGCCGTGAAAAATGGATATACGAATATTCCATCAACCTGAAGATAGATATATTATGTTCTATAGGTAATGAAAAACAAATTTTGAAATTACTATATTTTCAAGAAAATACGAGGATGTGGCTGCGCAAAGTGGGACACACTGTATATGAAGCATGATTGTATTTTTTTTTCAATAATAAAATCACTCTCAATGATGACGTGCATAATTATTATGTGGGATATAAGGAAGTTATACATTTTCAGTATTACTTGGACCATAGATTGTCTATCTACCACATCATATAAAACTAAGATTATATACAGTGTGACCCATTTAAGAAGGAAGCACCCATATAAAACTTACATTTTTCAACCGATTAGAATGATTTTGTTTTCGTCAGGTAGACATTCAAAAAGTGTACTAGGACACCAAATATCATGGATAAATCTCCATTTCCAGGGTCAACTAATCTTATTTTTCAAGGTCAAAAAACTCAAAAAATTACTAGCGATTTTTTTAGAAAAAATCTGACTACACCACTGGATTCGCGATATTTTCTAATGCTTCACATGTAAATAACGTTGGAATGCGTAAAATAATAAAAAAATTATAGGGCAATGAAATTTGAAATATGCCTTTTAATCAACCCACCACTTCAATTTCAAAACTTTTGTAACAACTTTGACGACACCACTGGATTCAGGGTGTCATGAAATATATCTGACCATAATTTCATCGAAATCTGTTGATAAATAAAAAAATATGAAATTTTGAGATGAGATGACATTTTCCTGAAATTCCATTTTTAAATATTATTTTCTCATGATGTTCTTATTTATGAACAGATTTCGATGAAATTTTGACCAGTGATATATAGAGATCTCCTGAATACAGTGGAGCATTTCAAATTTTGATGAAAGTTCTGAAATTGAATTGGTGGGTTGATTAAACAGCATATTTATCAATTTTCATTCCCGCATAACTTTTTTATTGATTGACGCATTTCAACGTAATTTACATATAAACTATTTGAAAATGTCGCGAATCCAGTGGTGTAGTGCGATTTTTTCTAAAAAAATCGCTAGTAATTTTTTAAGATTTTTGACCTTGAAAAATAAGATTATTAGTTAGCCATGGAAATGGAGATTCAATCATGAAATTTGCTGTCCCAGTACACTTTTTGAATGTCTACCTAACGAAAAAAAAAATCATTCTAATCGGTTGAAAAATGTAAGTTTAATAAGGGTGCTTCCATCTTAAATGGGCCACACTGTAAGTATGACAATTTAATTCATGTATAAAAGATCGCATATGCCACAGTGCAATTGTCACTTTGACAGCGGCAAAAAATAGCTTTAACTTTCACAGCGACAAATACCCTAGTGGTTTTTTCACTTATTCCTTTGATTATCAATTATCGCGGTGTTGGTTGCCAAAATGAATAGTTTGACATTGATATGTTTCTGAATTTCTTATTTATTAAATTGTCTTGCCGAATTACACTCGAGGTTTGTATTGATATCGGGTAAATTTGTGTTGTTCAAATTCTTGACTGTTTCAAACAGTTTCTCATTAAACAACCCAAATTTACACGATAAAATACAAACCACTTGTGCCATTATAAGTAAAAAACCATTGAAACGGTTTCAAATTTAAATTGGTACGCGATTCATTTTTCAAAACTTCTCACCCCGACTGTTTCTAAGAAACCTCAAAACTAATTTCAAGTAACTTTTAGCGACTTCATTAGCTATTTGGAAACTTCCTGTAATCAAATTGTGTCTCGTCAAATAAACCTTGAACATTCGAAGGTCGAGTCCGCAATAACTTTGGAACTTCCCAAGGCTGGCTGGATTTTTAGATATCGCATGAAATATCATGGCCTCATAAAATTTTCTTTTCTTTTGTGTATTCTTGCTGTTTTCCTTTACATTCATTTCGTCAGATTGATATAAATGTAGTTCAATATTTTTGTTATGAAGCGTATAAGAATGTCTTTGGCTCATTTTTTCAATACTATTCTAGTTCCATCTTCACGTGTGATTTCAAATTTCCCTGTCTGCAGCTGTTTCAGAAAATCGATACTGAGCTTACTGGCAGCGCCCTCTATAAATAGGAGGCCGAACATAAATGTAATACCAACTAGCGAAGACTTATAACAGAAATCTAGAAAATTAAGAAGTCAGTCGATAACAGTTTCATGAATCTTTGAAAGATGGCGAAAGCTCAGTACGTACGAAATTAAATATAATACTTGAATCATTGTTTATGAGAATCTTGTTTCTCTATAAACAATGCCTGAATGTACAGATATACATTGTTACACTAATAATCAATAGATCATAAAATGAGTAATTTTCAACGAAATTACGAATAGGAAACCGACTGTACCGTCACATGGAAGACAGTCCTTAGTTATATTTTGTTATGTTTTGGACTCGCGACTATCATTTATTAATTTTTTATAAATATTTAAATACAAAAACGTATTTTTTTAGTATATAGCTTATAAAATGAAAACTAATACCTACAGCAATCTGGTTGCTCCAATAAAAAAAATTACAGAGAATTGAAATACAAACAAAATGAGTTTTGGTCGACCTGATCGGATCATTAGCAAAGCAGAAAAATTGCAAAACAGGCGCTGTCGGACTATTAGTTTTGGAACAATTTGATTTTTTTTACACTATCTTGCAGCGTGCCTGGCTGCTCTAGTGATAGTCTGATTTCAATTTCTCAAACAGATTTTGAAAGTAAAAGTATATATAGTACTATAAAACATATATTCTCATTTTTCGCTACGATGCTACTAAATGGGTAAAAAAGCTTACAAACATGACTGAAATTGCTCACCTGTACGGTAGAATAGTACAAGAGTCAGAGAAATGAGGGGACGTGATAATCCCCTCCCATCATGGTCTTTCCTTCTAGGTGACCGGTAAGGCAGGCTCGGCTGTTTTCAGTCATTTTTGCAAGCTTTTTTTTACTCATTTCATGGCATATCACGCACACACGAGAGTAGACGTGTGGTCTGCGAGCTCCGTATTTTGATAACATTTTTAGGGTATTTATCAACTTTTTGGAAATTCGTATGAAATAGTTATAAAGTAGTACTTTTCCGCACGCGACGGCATCAGTTGCACGAACGACGCGAAGCGGAGTTCGGGCAAGCCGTTATATAAGGGCGAAAAAGACATTTTCCGTAAGAGTTAGGTACAATATTTTTCCTACGACTGTTTTTGTCCATTTTATTTATGAAAAAACAAGGTTTTTAATAAACAAGTTTTTATAATAATGCTACAAAATGACTAATAAGACAGAATAAGTTACATAGATCATTTAGTTAGTCCTAAATATCCTCATTTTCAACAATACAAAAATCATGCGGAAAAGTAAAAATCGTAGGGAAGAGTACAACTTTCAAAACTAAAAATCGTGCAGAAAAGTTACTTTTCCGCACGCTCGTAGGAAAAGTACCAAAACGTGAAAGAAAATTGGAAGTTTCAACATAACATTCTATGCACTAGGGAGTGACGACATACCTACTGATTCATTGAATATATCTTAAAAATGTCCAGACACGAAACGAGAGGAAAATCTTCGGAACCTGCCCATATGGATCAGGCACAAATGGAAGCGCTGATAGAAAAGGTAGGGTATAAATTATTCCAAAAACTTGAGACCGAACTTGAAAAACTGGAATTGAAACTAAGTGAAATTAATGTTACTTTCGAAAGTATGTCAGAGTATGTCAGTAAATACCCAGGAAAGGAATCATGAATTGATGAAGAAAACATCAGAAGCCGAATTCCTATATGAAAAATTGTCTGAAATTTGATGGATTGAAAGAAGGTACATATCTTAGAAACAATTCTTCATTTATCAAACCGTGCCAGTGGAATGCTCTAAAAATGAGATATATGACCCAGGGTTAAACCTCCAAACGTTCAGTATCGATTTTTTCGGTGAAAATAAGATTTCTTCTTCATATAAGCATGTATCAAAACCTGATTCGTTTTTAAGATACAGGGTGTCAAAGTTAAAAAAAAACTTTTTTTCTATTCTAGGTACTTTGAAATGATCCTTTTATCACCGCAAAGAAGCATGCCAAGTGTTATCAAAATGAACCCAAAGGTTTTTGGTTGATGAATTAAAAACAATTTTTTTATGAAAATTTTGACACCTTATTAATCGGTACTGATCGTTTTTCGTTTTAACCCAGTAATCTGTAATAGCCCAGCGGTCTAATGGTCAAGCCAGTGGGGTACTAGGATTGAATCTGCAAGCAGAGCTTCTTTTTTTATTTATGTGAATGATTTTACAGTATTTGGAGTAGATTTAAGAACTTCAGTGTCATGCACGGCATGTTATTGTAGCTTTTTCTAGAGTCAATCGACCAAATTCTTTAAAAGTACCTACGTACCTATTTATTCCAGCTGGAAATCCTAGACAGACAAGAAACAAAGTAGGTGTGGAATGATTTATTGTTATCTAAGATTGTTCAAAATTAAGTGTCGAACTGAGTGCATTCATGTTTTTTTTTAATCAATTTCAAATGAATCTGTATATTTTTTATTTCTTTTTTTTTTGGGCGGGGGGGATTGACGTGGCCGTTACTTGATGGAAATCCATAGTTATGACACTAAGGTAAACACGATTAAAATTTCCACAAAATTTATTATCTTTGCGAAATGTTTCGACACAGTATCTTTTTCAAGCGCTAATACCTAGACTCATACAACTTATAAGCGATATATTAGCAATAATTAAGGTAGTCTCTAATTATCTTGATGGATAAGAAAGGCATTTAAGTATTTTTCAATGAAGAATAATTTAATGTACTACATTCGCTTGAAAAAGATACTGTGTATCGAAACATGTCGCAAAGACAATAAATTTTGTGGACATTCCAATCGTATTTATCTTATTGTCATGAATTTGTATAGAATTCGACTATAGCTACTTCACAGAAATTTTCAATTTCAAAGTATCCGAGGTGATATTGTGTAATTGTACAAATCTCAAAGTACTACAAATATGAGAAAAAACTTTTCAATATACGAACTTAAATAATCTCAAGATTGAAACACATCCAACCCTGTGCCAGGGACCACTTCACTTGTGTCGTGCTCTATCTAGAAATGTGTTTTCATCATAGCTATGCACGAGGACTTCCCTGAGTAGGTTATATAGACAAAGATCAGAGTAAGACACGACCTTCACCCATTTGTTCAAAGGATGAAGCGTATTTTATAATAAAAGTAGTATGTTGAAAAATATATCGAGAATAGTTTTCCCAAAAAGTTCCTGGCTAGACTATAGTTAATTAAAATTTGTAAATCGTCTTTTTTAAAACATTGCACGTATTAGTTGTGATATACACCTGGGCGACCGAGCTTCGCTCCAGTTCATTTTGTAACATCGTGATATTCAGGAGATTGAAATACGAATCGCAATAATCACATACTCATTACATATGAATATAATGCAAACTACCCAAGTAACAATTCAAATGTCATTTTTACTTATCCTAGTTTTATGCTGGTCATATATTCTTCCTAATACGCTCCCAGAGCAAATAGATTTATGGATCGGTTTTAAAACACTCCTGAAGGCTATAAGATAAAACCATTTAGCATTTAGGTATATTTGATTTTATGAAGGTTTCACAATGTCTGTATACACATACACGATAAATCCTTTTCGTCTTCAAATAATCTATACACTTATATTCCTTTGGTAAAAGTTTTTATTAAATTCCAATAATTCATTAGACGATACTATGTTCCATACCTGTTCCATAGAAGCATGGGACAATTCATTCTGTTCTCTGTCACTTTGAACCAGGACTATCCACATAACAGATGTCATTCATGTCAAATTATAACCTATTGTCACTTACTCTTCCTAGTTGTCTCTCGTAAACCAATGGTGCATGGTCTTGTGATTTAAAAATTTCAATTTATTATGATTTTTGGGTGGATCAACCATAGTCCCTAACAGCGGACCCCACATGGCCGTAATTAGGACCATGTAACTTTAATTTCAATACATTTTTTTAATAATATTTTAAATATTTTCTTGTGAGTTTTCATTATTATTCATAACTCTCTGTCAATAATTTTGTTTCTCTTATATCGACTTGTAACTAACCCAAATTTTGCTGAAGATGAAGGATTAATCCTTCGAAACATGTTCTCTCTCCCAATGTTAGTGTTCCGACTACATTGTATCTATATTAGTCCTCTGACTACATGATATCTACAATAAAGATTATTTTTGGTGGAGTTAGACTGGAAGTTTTTTCACCTTCTTATTGAATCACATTTTTCATTTTCCAATTCTCATAGAAAATGTTCCCCTTTTCAACATGAATACCTCCGAAGAGGTTATCTGGAACGATGGAAAAATAAATAGCGACTAAAGTTTGTTATTCATCAGCCGCAGATGATTCCACAACAGATTTTATGAATATCTTATTCATATTTTCGAACAAAAATCGAAACTATTCCATTTCACAGCTGTCATTTCAACACTATACCATCACCTGCCTTTTCACAAAGATGAAAATTTTTCTCTAAATGTCTTTCTATTTTGTGAAATACTTTACCAAAAGCTCAATTTCACATACTTTAGGAAAATTAACCAACCATATGGTTATTTTCTTCATTATAGAGAAACTACAAGTCAGAAAAAAATAATACCGAGTTATAGTATACACTTTCTGATTACAGTTTTCCCTCATATATTGTGAAGAGATCCATTGTTCACCTGCAAGAAATAGTGTTAAAAGAGAAATAAAATTTTTATTTCGCTTCCAGTTTCATATACAAGAAAAACATACTTGCTCGACAGATTACAGATTCATTTTCATCGTTTAGATTCTATGAACAAACTTCTTGAGAAATGAAAGTATAGTTGGCAGCCTCATCGTTGGTCATGCCAGAAGTTTCGTAAAAGTTAACCGAATATTGTACCTGCTCTCTTTTCTTTTCCATAATAAAATTATTAACTTTAAAAATGTATCCACTCCAATAAACGTGAAAGGACCATGAGGGGATTTTTATGTTAACGGTTGAAGAGAAAATGACACCCCAGTGGCGAGACAAAGCAATGAAATATTAACTCCGTTGAAAGCTGCATCAATTTTAATAACAGTATTTCACAGTATAGCAGAAGACAACATAATGGATGGTAGTGTTATGCGGTGACAGTATATGAATTATATAGGCATGGTGTATAGAAATATTGGGCCGAGAATGTTTCCTAAGTCGCAATATCAAATGAGATGTAGGCCATTGTTGGGAGTCCATTGTAGTTTTGAATTTCATTAGGTTTTAATGGAATTGTAAATGAAACGTCGCGTTTTGTGGACTTATTTCTTCCTCTTCTCCTACTTCCACCGTGCAGTAAATAGATTATTTCTACCACCTTTGCCCGTTTTTATTCAGAAGAACAAATTATTGTTTTCTATAAAAATATTACGCTGAACTTCCAAATTCTCCAGTACTTTTCTGAATAGAAAGTAGGAACAACCTTTTGGTAAAGGGTAAATTTGTATGTGATAAAATGAAATCATTGAAAATGCGAAAAATGTCAAAATACAGATTCAATCCAATAGACGACGGCAATGCACATAATGATTTTCATTTACTTTTGTCTCATTCCGTTCAGTAAAATATTATGATTACTTATTGATCAGTCTATCTGAATTTATGAATCATTTATATTCCAATCGAATGCGTGTCTCATCAAATTTCAACATTGCTACTTTCCACAAATATGGCTTAACCACACTCTGTAGAATGTGACACTTTTCAACACGAATACCCCCCAAGAGGTTATCTTGAACGAGTGAAAATAGCGACTTAAGTTTGTCTTTCAGCCGCAGATGATTCCACAACTAATTTTATGAACATCCTGTTCATATTCATATGGTCTTCAGCCCATTACCAATCACGAGCTCCCCTATACCTGACAAACTGCCCAGATGGCACTAGACGTCCCGAGGATGTCCATTTTATGTCCCATTTAGGTTCGAACGTCCCAGAACCTAATATGGACATCCTGGGGACGTACGACTCGGAACGTTTTTGGGACGTCCGATGCGAATATCCCCAGGACCCAAACTCAGGCCAAATTCATATTACCGACTTACATTATTTTAGTGTCTGGTGCCTTTTCCAAAAATTTAAAACGTGTTTTGGTTTAATTTTCCGTCATAAATTTCAAAAATTTTCCACTGAGCTTATTTAGCTCAGTGAGTTTCTCCAGTTGTCACAATAAGTATTAGATGAATAGTCGTTATATCGTTATTGATTTTGCATGGTTATTCTGTTCGCGCTAGGTTAGTCAGGTCAGGTAAGGTTTGCCAGTAATTCACGCATTTTCAACTCAATTTGCCTCATTCTTATCTTTTCGTTTAAACTTCCCGCCATTGCAGTGACCAATCACAGAGCGCTTATTGCGTTACTTTTATTGTCATCTATATTTCAGTGAGTTCACAGTCTCGAGTCGTTGGGATGGCGACTCAAATCACACTCTTGATAGTTTATTATTTCTCTAACAATTCTCCAATAATTTTTTCCAAAAATAGACTTTTATTTCAAACCTGTTCCTGAGTGCATCGTGAAATCTATGATTTGTGCCATTTGTGGTCCTGTGCTGTGTCTTATCTCTTGCCTTGTGGTTTCCTAACCTAACTTATAAACATAATTATGGCTGTGGCGGAATTTGAAGTTATTTTTACAATCAAAAGAATACGATGATCTGAGAAAATATAATATCACGTATTTATTGCTGTTATGAGCCGTGCCTTTTATACTGTTCTATAGGTATTATGTTTCGTAATTGATGTAAATGTTTGTGTTAGAATTTAAAATATTTTATAAATGTTTTTTCGAAAATCACTTTCCATCATTAGCCTTTTCACTTTTTCTAGTTGGTATATCACTTTCTATTGACTAGGATCATGGGTTATAGAAAACCTTGAAAATTGATATCCTAAAAACATCCTTAGGATGTCCAAGGGACGTCCATGGAAGATCTTACAGGGACATATAATGGCCGTCCCCAGAACGTTCAAATTTGTAACATCGGATGTCCACAGGATATCCTAAGGACGTCTTATGTCCAGTAATAGACGTCTTCGGTACATCTTGAATGTCTTAGATGTATGTCCTGTGGACGTACTGAGGACGTCTTTGTGTTATCTGGGTGTGGGAATTTTGAATGTGATATTTCGGAAGACCATCGTCCATGGAAATATCTATAAAACAGAGACAGATCGCCAACCTTTCCGCGATATTCCAGAGGAGTAAGCGAGCTTGTTAGCAAAGTATTTTTTACGAGATGAATGGCTTTCTTTTAGAGAATCTAAAAGTGTTAATGTGTGTTTGGGTGCGGCACTCTATATATGCGACCAGTATTCCAGAACAGGTCGCATTTGACAGGAAGTGAAATACTTTTTGGCACGAAACAGAAAGTCAAGGTTTTGAGAGGCACTCTTGGCAAAGGACCTCACATGGTTCTCCCATTAAAGGATACTGCTGATGGTAATACCCTGCATTGGAATGGAAGATTCCATTGGTATGGATACTGCTGACATAGTTATATTGGCCACTGTGAGATCGGACTTTCTAGACGAGAGACATGCTTGGGTTTCATTCAGAGCTATGCCAAACACTGACAAAAAGAGCATCGAGCACTAATAAGCCCTAAGCACTCTTGAAAAGTGCTCCGAAATCTCGAGCACTAAGCACTTTAATTTACAAAATGCTCGCGATTACTAAGCACTTTCAAAAAGTAATGGTCCAAGAATTAGACCCTGGGGCACACCACACTTTTCTGATTGGGAATGACTCATTGCCTGTAACTAGCGTATGTCTCTCATTCGTATACAATGTTTGGTTAATTGATCGATTATAAGTAAAACTTAAATTTGATAGCTTTTTGAACGAAAACTCAAAGTCAGGGAGCACAAAGCACTTTTCAGACTGTTAGATACTTAACGTACTGAAACTTAATCAAACACGTAAGATTTTCACAAATAATAATATATCGCGACATGTTTCGCTGCACTGTTACTTTTTCAAGCAGTTTATTAACCGCTTGGAAAACTACAGTGTAGCGAAACATGTCGCGATATATTATTATTTGTGAAAATCTTACGTGTTTGATCAACAATATTTCATCATGAATGAAGTATCTATACGTCCAAAATAGGCACAAATAATACAGCCTCGATAAGATCTGTAACGGTCACATTAATGCTTATACAGTATTATGACAACCTCTCGATTGTATTTTATCAGTTCTTATAAAGCACGTTATAAAGCTTCTAAGTCTACGAAACTATCGTATACCGTCTGTTACTGAGTGATACAATGCAACTTTTTAGTTGTTTCAAAACAGAAGTATAAGTAAGTTTAAAAGCTATGTTAGGATCTAAAAAGCAAGGCATTTTTGTAACAAATCAAAATTACTGAGTGATAGTTTCCAACAGGTATATCTATGAATACTTTTTGCATTTTTATGGTTTTGTTAGAGATGTTTTGGGAAGGGATTGTATCATCAAATGATCCAAAATTATTATTATGGCGTACATATAAAACTAACTGAAAGTTTTTCACTAACTTATAAGTACTTATTGCAGTCCATTGAAAACCAAATTTGTCATGCGAAGAAAAATTTTATGTAGAAACATGCTCTTCCACTTCGAAATAATTCAACGCGCCTCCAAAATATATAAAATTCCTTAATTAAAAAAAAATTATTTAAAAAATTTTAATATATTTTTTTCAGAAAATTTTCTGGAAATAATGTAGTTATGTTAATACAATGCCTCATGAGTGATATTTCACAAAAATAACATTTTGTATTCAGAAAAAGTTGTCAAATTCACTTCGAATAATTGAACTGGTAACAATGGCCGCGATGTCACATATTCTTGAAGTTTTGAACGTGGTTTCCTGAAAAAATCCGAAGAAGGTGTCCATAAAATCAGTGATAAACCTTTCAAAGAGCATTTTGGCTGTATAAAAGTGCTACTTTAAGTAATATTTCTCGAGCAACCATAAAGCGAGCATAAAGTATCAAAAGAGCAATTTTTTCTAGTATCTCAAATTGAATCCACTTTTTCCACCACATTTTCACAGTTATTTTTTGTGCTTGCCTCTCCTTATGGAAGACTATTTCGTTGCTGTATTAGTGTTCTTAATGTTCTTTTTGGTATTATTGTTGTATCAAATTGAGTGTCCACTTTTTCTGACATATTTTTACAGTTATTTCTTGCTCTTGCATATTTTTATAGCAGACTCTTTGTTGCTGTACCAGTGCTGTATAAGTGCTGTATAAGAAGCTATTTGAGGATTCCTTGATGCTCTTTGTGGTATTATTGCTGTATATTCAGATAACCAAGGTTGCCTTTTCATTAGATAGAACTTAACCTATAAATATTATAAAAACCTGTATTTTTCACCCACAAAACTATTTTTTTTTATTTCGTGAAAAATTAAACAGGAAGGTGCTCAAAATCCAATTACCTTTAAGTATAAATTGGTATTTTATGTTCAAAATGGTCCAAACAATTGGCCGTGGTGGCGCGTGGGTAAAGTGTTCGATTTCAACTCCAAGGTACACGAGTTCGATTCCCAGCGCGGTCATCGGTCTCGTACATGGCATGACAAAACTTGAAAGGTGAGGGCTACATCTTCCCAAGCTCGTAAAGGTGCAGCCGGTTTACGGAAATAATGATTTTAATTTTTTTTTCAACAACTTAAAGGGGATCAGCCCAACTAACTATGTGTGGTCTCTTATAAATTATAATTCATAAATTTACTTTATAATGTCTGGCATAGATGGCAATTGGCTTGAAGTTCTGAACAGGTGGGAAATTTTGCTTTGAGATCATTTAAAACTTAGTATTATATGATGAGTGATTGTTATAAGGCTTAATGGCTGTATGAGGCTTAAATGACACTTATGAATGTGCATTTGTTTCTGTAAGAGAGATCTCACTAAGCCTATTATAAAGTAATAAAACGATGTATTAGATGCCTTAATAAAGCAGGCTCAGATTTGAGGGCTGAGAACGTTTTATCAGCAATTTTATTCCACCGAATCTCTTTATAAGCAATTTAGTGCCAAACAAAGCTTCAATGTAGCTTATTAGCTCTATAAGTTCCTAGAATAAATCGTTTATAAAGCTTTAGGCGCAATAAGAGCTCTTCGTGTGTTACTTGGGATACCACGATGAATGATCAATTAATTACATATTCCGTAATCTTTATATAAAGATTTTTTTTTTAATATTTCCATAGGAACTCCATTTTTTCAAGTACATCGCTAGGGTAATTCAGTGGTAAAAAAGTGCTCCGGAGCACTGGAGTGCTCGCGAGCACTTTTTGGGATTACTAAGCACTAAGCCTTTTCGTTAAATGCTTTGGAGCACTGAGTACTAAGCACTGAAATAGAAAAGTGGTCGGGAGCACAGTGCTTAGGAGCACAAAAGTGCTTCGAGCACTTTCACGAGCACTAAGCACTGTGCTTTGGGACAGCTCTGGTTTCATTCGCATTGAAAGTCATCAAATTGTTGGATCCCATTTCTAAAATTTTGCTAATTCCGTATTTATTTCATTCCCGATTGTTTCAATTTCTGCATTCACTGGCTGATATCGGAGCTTTCCTGTAGCTACCATATTGTCCCGCCTACACCGAGAAAAAGTTTTTTGCAGATAATAAATCAATTTGTTCAAACGTAGTTAGCTCAATATTAGCAATTTTGTTTAGTATTCAAACAACCTCGTTAAACATAACACAGTTATTTCAGTAATAAGTATTAACATACATCAAAATATTCGTTACCTGCTGATTTTTTGACATTAAAACATATTACTTGGCCTGCAAAATAAAAAATTTATATTCAGCATAATTCTTATTTATCAATTTTAAAAAATCTTCATTTTTTGATAATTATTCGTTGAATATAAATGAATGTTTGTTAGATTTGAGTCAGTCTGGATAAAAATATGATATCATTTGGACAAAACTAATGACTCCGTAAGCGACGGGAACTTTATAGTCACCAACATAATAATTTCCAGAAAACGCAAATATGTTAATTGTTAACTAAAAGGATTTGGCGGTTGCAAATTATTCGACATATCCAACCCCTCCACAGAGTCACGTGTCATCGCATCAGCATTTCGATACGAGGATCGACTGGAACTCTGAAAGCGTGCCCTTCTACCTTTTATAACGCCATTCTATTCAAGTCTTGTGTGTTGTCTTGTCGCTTGTCTGTCAACTTGTTCAATTATATCAAGATCATTAATTCCTTTGTTATTGGCAATATAATCATCATTATTTTTGGCGTGAAAGCGGACTAAGTGAAAACCCACGCACGAATGTGCATATTGATTAAAGCCACAGGTGAATGTGAATGTTTGTGCCGGTTTGCCGCTCGTGGAGTAGACGCAAGTGTGTTAGTACCCTGCTAGTGCCGCGGTGATGAAAGGATTGTTGAGGGATTGGAACCTTCACGAATACATTAAACGATTTCAAGGTAATTATGTTTAAAGGCTATATTTATGGGTAATTATTTCCATAATTGAAATCATTGTATTACTAGTAGTTCCCTGACCTAGCCTAAACCAACCTAACCTTGTTCAATGCTGCCAAAATGGCCGGCTGCCTCTTCTAATAATACAGTGATATCAATTATGAAATTAATTACACAGAAATATAGCTTTGAATGATGACTACCTTGAAATCGTGTAATGTATTCGTGAAGGTTCCAATCCCTTAACAATCCTTCCATCACCGCGGCACTAGTAGGGTAGGAGCACCCTTGCGTCACCCGCACAAACATTCAATTCACCTGTGGCTTCAATCCATATGTATACTGAAGATGAATAAGGATTAATCCTTCGAAACATGTCCTCTCCCTCAATGTTAGTCTTCCGACTACATTGTATCTACGTGATGTTAGTCCTCTGACTACATGATATCTACAATAAAATGGCCGGCTGCCTCTTCTAATAATACAGTGATATCAATTATGAAATTAATTACACAGAAATATAGCTTTGAATGATGACTACCTTGAAATCGTGTAATGTATTCGTGAAGGTTCCAATCCCTCAACAATCCTTTCATCACCGCGGCACTAGTAGGGTAGGAGCACCCTTGCGTCACCCGCACAAACATTCAATTCACCTGTGGCTTCAATCCATATGTATACCGTGCATGGGTTCAGTTCACTTAGTACACTTTCACGCCAAAAATGATGATGATTATTTCGCCAATAACAATTAAATGAATGATCTTGATATGGTTGAACATCGAATAATAATTAATTGGTTTACATTCAAATCATACATTCTTGGTGGATATAATATATGTATGTAACATATATATTTATATTTAAGTTACTGTGAGATATATATATATATATACTTAAATAGTAACACAAATTATATCACAGTCAAAGTGATATTATTTTATTGTTAATGAATTAATTTCTATGGTGAACTTTAAACAAGTAAATGAAAACAAATATTAGTTAATATTGAAGCAATATGTTTCTTTGAGTTAATAAATATTAAGTTTGTATCAAACAACTGATTTATTTGAAATTTTCAAACAAATCATTTATTAGTAGTAAAATTACATTAGTTTGGCAATATTCAAAAGCATAATTTGTTAACATTTAAGAAAATGTCTTCACTGCTAACAAACTGTTCTCTTAGTGTATCAGATTCAAGACTCTGACAGGTGGGGGGCTGTGGGAAGTGGAACAGGCCCCCCAGCTGTCGATTACAGACCGAGCGAAAAGCTGGCAAATTACTCCATCACCACACATGATGCACAATACATATCTACCTGATTCGGTTGTGAGACTGGGGTTAGTTGAAATTCATCTTGTTGTCGGTTAACGATCTGTCATAACATGCATCGAAGTTCCTCTTGGCGCCGGAGATGCATTGTGTTAGAGCTTTGGATGGTTTGGAGTTGTTAAGTGGTCGGAACAGATAGTTTCTTTGATGGCTTCTGAGAACTAATTATAAATCAGACAGTGTATCATCCATGAGGCAATAGATGCATTCATTATTTCTAAATATATATATATATATATATTTCGGAAACATTCTGGGACAGGTCAATTTTCTGCAATCTTAATCCAGAACTAAGTGACGTGTTACTTATATACTGGGTATCCACGGAAAATGGCTCGCCTATATAACTTTTTTGGTTTGGCAGATATTGAAATGAAATTTGGAAGATTTGTATAAGACATAAAACTGCAATTTTTGACAAGTGACTCAGATTCGTACGAGTTTCGGTCTCACCGGAAGTGATAAAGAGACACCAGGTATATTTTCATATTTTTTTGTCCCCATATGACATTCTGAATACAACTATGTATCACTTGTTCCTTTTTGTGACCATATTTTTTTTTATTTCGATAATTAATTTTTAATCTAGATGGCTATGGATACGTTCAAATTATTAATTTTAGTCCTAAAGTAGGAATTGGTAAAAACTTAATGATTTTCGTTTAAAATGCATCTGCTGTGTGAAATTTAATTCTTAATTTATTCCTACTATTTCATTTTCAAGTGACAACATAGTGGCTGGTCGCATCAGAAAAAAAAAATTGGAGGATTGGAATACGACTTAAAACTGCATTTTTTGTAACTGAGTTTCAGCAAGTTCTAACGTTTTTGTGAAATATTGTTTTCAGTCAAAATATTTCTGCTATGTACTTACAATCGTATTTTAGTTTCATTTCGATTATGTTGATACCACTTTTCTGTTATAGGTTTCAAACAAACTTTCGTTGAAAATAAATTGAAAAGATTACTTAAGATCTTCCTCAAAATCAAAACAACATTTCAGATTTAAATGAGATTCAAATACATTGGGTAACCTGTGACCCACATAACTGATATAACAAGGTAATTGAGGTGTATTGAAAAAAACATTACTTGTCGATATGTTATCTTACCTCATTTCTCCAAATCTAAATTAGGAAATTACTCTGTTCACTATTGATTGAAAAACATGTTGATAATATCATTTATATAAGGAGATATTAGTTTTTAGATTGATGATTTTGTTATATCATTTGTGTTGGTCACAGTTCAATCGATGAATTTTGATATTATTTCAATCTCAAAAAGAAAGATCTACCGTAATATTTTTAAATTTGTTGACGAAAATTTCTTCGAGAGCTAATATTATAGTGCGGTATCAAATTAATCTTAATGAAATCCTCTATTTTTCTGACCCGACGAGCCACTATTTTGCCATTTGAAAAGAAAAATTGTAATAATAATTTAAAAGTTAAATTTCACCCAGCAGATGCATTTTAACCAAAAACCGTAATGTTGAATTTTTCCCAATACTTTAGGACTGAAATTAATAATTTGAACGTATTAGTAGCCCTCTAGATTCAAAAATAAATTTCAAAATTTTGGAAATTTTTGGTTGCAAAAAGTAACAAATTATACATGGTTGTATTCAGAATGTCATACGGAGACAAAAAATTGAAAATATATCGGGTGTATCATTTAAAAATCGAAAGTTTATATCACTTCCGGTGAGACAGTTGCATGAAACTGAGTCACGTGTCAAAAAATGCATTTTTAAGTTAGGTGTTTAAATGTTTATACAGTGAACTGTAGTAACAAAGGAACTATTGAAAATTAAAAATATAGTTCATTTCTGAACAAAACAAAAATAACCAACATAAATATATTACTTCACCCGTCAACACCATGAAAAATAGTCAAAAATAATCGTTTTTACAGTCAGTGTTATAATTTCAGGACATTCATTGAGGACTCAAAACTGCATGGATCGAAATTGTTCATCTGCTTTCTTTTCTTTCACAAGACAACAATATTCGGACAAGAACCATAAAACATTTTCAAAGCTGTATATAGGTATCTCTTATCTGAATATAGTTAGAGTGCTCCTCGGCAGAAATTTTACTGAAAGATACCCTGTCCAAACTTTCTGTATGGCTTCTTTGGACCAAGTCTGCATAAAAGAAAATAACGCCCTGTATCTCAGAAACGAAGCAACTCCAGACATATATTCTTAGGATCCTAGGACATATGTGTAGTGAAGAAACACGAGGAAAACATATGAAAAAAATTTTGTTGGAAAAACGTCTACGAAAAAAAAAAGACTGAGGAAAACTGTGGCAGACTTGGTCCAAAGAAGTTTGGAGAGAATATCTATCAGTAATTTTTATACCAATTTTCACATAACTATTCCTTTTTCATTATGGAATCACATGAGTTCAATCATTTAATATTATTTATGTTGTGTTCAATTGATTGAAACAAAACTGAGACCAAACTAAAACATCAATTTTACAAATAATCAATTGAACAGATGACGGAATGTTAATTTTAAACTACTGAACTTTATATATGACCAATTTATTAGAAAACATAATAAATAAATAATTCCATCATAGAGTACTTTCGTTATATACTATTACGATTTTTTCACTATTCCCTCATCGTTATTCCTGAGCGGAAATAATGAATTATTTCATATTTCAAATATCACACCTATAATATGCATATTTTTATTGAAACTAGTAGAAAACTTCATATCAAAGGCATTGGGAAAACCCTTTTCAAGCATTTTAGACACTAATGAAACGTAATTGAGAAAACATCCTCAAAGAAATTTGTTTAATAAAAAAGATGAAAGCAAATGAGTTATTTATTCCTTTTTCAACCGAAAATTGAATGAGGTTACGAAAAAGCGGTGAAAGAGCTCCCAAGATGTTATTACTTGGAAAATTGTTTCAGTTGTTTGAGTGTTTTTCTCGGTTTTTACAGGCAATTCGAATATTTACACTCGAATAATTTACTGCGTTCTCTCAAAACATACTAGCTAATGAACGCATGGAAAGATGAGATCTGTTTATTTATTTATTTATTTTCAACCATTTTTTTCGAAAAGTATTCCGGATCAAATTCAAGGTAAAATAGAATTTTAGTGATTGATGTATAATAGCTATTTATGATCTATAATTGTGAATAATGGATGTCAAAACACGAGTGTGAATGGAAAGTTCTACATATCGAAAAATTACTTGAAATGTATATATTATAGTAGTTAGTGTGATAAGTCTATCACATAGGTTGAAGAAACATTCAAATTATCAACCCTTGTTTATGAAATCCAAATTGGTTTACACCATGCCTTTCTGCAAAAAGATAATAACGAGATGAGAGTACTATATAGGTATACTACTATTATTTCACTTAGCCTTGACTTACTCATAATGAAAAACAACTTCATAAATACTTTTATACAGGAAGACTGAGCTTCAAAAAATGTCAAGTCAAAAACACGAAAACAAACAACAGTCCAACAGGGCATGCATAATTCAGAGATCAGACTGATCAGATATAATTTCCACGGAACTAATAATAGGTTATATTTTTGAAGTGCCCTATATATAAAAATGTACAATACAATTTT
Source organism: Chrysolina haemoptera (assembly GCA_958298965.1). NCBI lineage: Eukaryota > Metazoa > Arthropoda > Insecta > Coleoptera > Chrysomelidae > Chrysolina > Chrysolina haemoptera. The sequence continues at coordinate 53,323,787 of OY282586.1, read as the reverse complement.
TACTAAATTGCTTGAATTCTATAGACTTTTGTATTTATTCAAAATAAATAAAAAACAGTCACAAATTAAAAAAATATTAAATAAAATGAGATGTGGAATTTTTTTTGACCTACCGTGTAGATTATTCAATTGTGTCAATTCAATTCAATGTTGGACGATTTTAGGGAGGATAATGATATTGAAAATTATCCATGGAGTAGTAATTTCTATGTACATGCGCAATGAAGAGGTTTTTGCTAACAGTTTTTTTATAGTTTTCCATTATTATTTTTCTTCTTCATTTTTATAAAGAACCGTAAAACAAGTTTTTTACATCAATATATTGATGGATGGCAATGCGTGATTTGAACCTTATCCATTTCCTTATTTTTGTTTTGAATAAATGACGGGAATTGTATGTTTTATTCTCTTGGGGGATCAAGCTATATAATTTAGGCCTCAAGTAGGCATAACTTCTTTAAACAGTGTTTTTTTTTTCGAGTATGGTGTAATAGAGAAATTGCTTCCATGACGTTTGTTGTATTTATGATTTATGGCTATCAATACAGTGACCACCAAAAAGTATGTACCATATGGGAAAAAAGTTTATTATTAGAGTATTGGAAAAAAGATTCTTGGAAAAAGTTTATGCATGTCCGATAACCTGAAAATCGATTTTGACACATGTCGTGTGATCGCTGGAATGGCGGCAAATTGAAAAAAATTACTATGAAAAGGCAAAAAGTGGAGTAAAATGGCAAGATATCAAAAAAAGTTATTTCAAAAAGTTGCTTAGAATTCAATTTCATACACATATACAAAGTTTGAGAAGATAATAAGATAAAATTGAAAATAGCTATTTTTTAAAAATATTTTCCTAGCTGTAAGAAAATATCAAATTATTATCTTATGAATAGCTTGACCATACTGAAACATTTGTATTTCAATGAGAATGACAACATTTTCTCATTTTCTCCACACCAGTGAGCACTAAATTTAAAAAATTGGATTTTGTCAAAACCCTGGCTGTTACATTGGTTCGTATTTAACAATTATATCACAATTCCACGACCGTCGTAATGACATGACACTCCAAAAACATGGTGTTTTCAAGATTATAATCAAGTTTCAATGATAATCATGCCAGAGCGTTTCACTTCGCATGCAATGATGAAAACTCTAGCCTCTTTAATTTGACGCACTATTTTTAAGATTATGTGCGAAGTGAAACGTTCGTGTACAATTATCATCAAAAATTGATTATAATCGGAAAAACACGATATTTTTGGATTTCACCATCATCGCAATAATCGTGGAATTCTGGTATAACTGTTAGACACGAACCAATGTAACAGCCAATTTTTTTAATTTAGTGCTCACTGGTGTGGGGAAAATGTGAATATTTTGTTATTCTCATTGAAATACAAATGTTTCAGTATGGTCAAGCTATTCATAAGATAATAATTTGATATTTTCATACAGCTAGGAAAATATATTTAAAAAATAGCTATTTTCAATTTTCTCTCATTATCTTCTTGAACTTTGTATATGTGTATAAAATTCAATTCTAAGCAACTTTTTGAAATAACTTTTTTTGATATCTTGCCATTTTACCCCACTTTTTGCCTTTTCATAGTAATTTTTTTCAATTTGCCGCCATACCAGTGATCACGTGACATGTGTCAAAATCGATTTTTAGGTTATCGGACATGCAAAAACTTTTCCCAAGAATCTTTTTTCAAATACTCTAATAATAAACTTTTTTCCCATATGGTACATACTTTTTGGCGGTCACTGTATAAATATTATCTGTGAACATGAAGGCAAAGAAGTGAATGAGTTCCTTCAAAAGCCATAATGCAGTTTCATGTAATATACAGATCTTCCAAATTCAAAATCATTATCTTCAAAATAAAAAAAGTCGTAAGGACGATCCAACTTCAACGGGCACCCAGTATAGTCATGATTCTGAGTCTCTTCTGCAACTTCAACTGACAATTTGCTAAAAATTTTTCAAAAATAGGTTCCTTCACAAATATTGCTGCCCCACCGTGTAGATGTTTCATTCTGCAGAAACTTGACACGAGTTTGTATATTTGGATGTTTAAGTCAAGGGTATATCGCTGTCTAGCCAGTGTTCAGTGACATGGAGGATATCGGCATTAATTTAGGAGCACATTACTTCTAGTTTACTAAACGTATCCTGCGAACTTTGTACATTTATATTGAGTAGCTTAAAATTAATATCGTTTGGATGTACCAACGAATTGTTTGGAATTTAAAGTCCGCAAAGGACACCGCACGGAATACATGGGATTTTGGTTTCTTGCGGAATTCAATGAAACTCTAGTATGTTGTAGATCACGATCTATAAGTAACACTTTAAATGGACCATAATAAAATCGTATGACTAGTTTCTGAGAAACAGGGCGATTTTAAAAGTAGGTACACAAACAGAAAAGAAAGTTAATTTATCACAAATTGAGAATATTTCTGGAAAATTCTCGTGATTTGGATAAAATATGTTATAACTTTGGAAATGCACCACTTGTATAATACAAAATGGCATTCAATTTACCGGGGGCGTCACGAACGTTGTCAAAAATATATTTCGGCGTTGTTTACTTTACTTATTAGAATTGAGATAGTTTCTACTTTAATTGCAAGATTTTCCTGAGTAATAATGATAGTTTGAAAAAGCAATACTATTTTATCACAAACATGGTATTTTTACTATGTCGGGGTCATCAGGAAAGTACTTAAAAATATCATATTTCGAAGTAATTTACTTACTTCATTCTTTCAATAGGAACTTTAAAGAACCCTGATTTCAACGTTTAACGGTTTGGAATAAAAAATAAAACCGGAGATAGGTGTTTGCTCAACACGTGTGTGCTTTCGTCACATTTTTCGTAAATAAATATTTATATGACAATATATTTCCTTGCTTAACAACCAATCAGTGGATTTCAAATTTTGAAATTCAGCCAATAGAATCAGAACTACAGTGAAAATATAGCTTGTCGCTGTATTTTTACGGTGATAAACCTGCTTAGTTTTTGTTTTACCATATGTCAAGTGAAAATGATTTAAATTATAAACGTCAAATTTGTGTGTTTTGACTAGTTATCTTTATTTATCAATATGAGCGATCGTTGGGGACAAATGTCCATTGGTATCACAGATGAGGCCGTGAAAAAGAGTATTCCGTTGAATACGGCTAGAAGTAAAGCATCAATTACCAGGTGACACGATTTTTCTTTATTTCAAATCGATATATTGTCGTCCTAAATACAATTCGTGGTATGATTAAAAACCTATAATTTTTTGGAATATCAATTCATTGGCAATCCCAATGCAAGAAAATACAACTCGTCCTGCGGACTCGTTGTATTTTCAGCTTTGGGATTGCAATTCATTAATATTCCAAAAAATTATCGGTAATAATCATACCACTTATTATATTACCCCTGAAAATAGTGTCGCTTGCAAACATTGTTAAAAAAGTGATAGAAAAGATAAAATCTGTGCCACAGGCGAATTTGTAGCAAAACCTCAATGATATATAAGGAGCTCTGGGGGTAATTACTAATTACTCCTTCTCTTGGAACCCCTCTTCTGAAAAATCTTGATATTTTTTTTGTTTAATTACTAGTAATGACCCCATGATGACTAGTAATGAGGCCAACCTCGCCAACCAAGTTGGCGAAACCTCGTGGGCCACCCTGCATATGTTATTGAGGTAGTTAGTGTATAATCACTCGTAGTACTATAGAATGTTCAGTTATGTTATGAAGATGATGTAAAAATCGAAATAAGTCAACATACCATAACAGTTTTACTGGAAAATAGGAAAAGTTCTTTCATTCTATTTTAAGTGTTCATTAATTTTCCTTGTAGGATCACACACTCAAATATTCGCCTGGTTTTGAAGAACACCCTGTATATTTTTCATACTGCAAAAGACATAAAATTTTCACCAGAGTTAAATAAAATCATTTGGACTCATCAAAATATACTTATTGCTATTTTTTCTTCCAGGTGAGGATTTAGTCAATATTTCAATCAGAGGAAATTAAGTGGGCAGAACTATTTCTCGAACAAAAATACAGTAGGTGCATATCATAAGGTGAAGTATTATATCCTTTGTTGTTATAAATTGTTACTTTTCCCAAGACTGTTATTGAAAGTAGTAGAAGTACGAAATGCAATTCAAATCATGGTTGTTTGTTCGGTCTATTACTGTTTCGATTTTGTGTATTTTTTTTCCACGAACTGAACTGGAAAAGCATTCTATTTTACTCTTGTAAAATTGAATATAACAATGTTTTCCTTAATACTAAATGAACTCGACTTTCTACAGAGTCATCGATCACTCAGTGTCAATTAGATTTATTCAATTGTGATTTTTGTAAGTATCTGTCAGGTTGTGCCGAGATGAAACAAAATTGCCACCACAAAGTTCCATTATATGTATATAGTCCACGTAGAGGAAGAATCCTATAGTGTTTCAATAATTTGCTGCATGAGGTACCCTCTGGAGCATTAACTAAACATCGTACAATTCTTTTTTGCACCATAAAAACATCATGAATCGCAGATGAGTTTCTACAGATGGTGATTCTGTATGACATTCTGGATTGAATTTCCTCAGTTGAAAACATTTGCTACTCAGTTTATTGGCTGAAGATTCACAATGTGATTTGAAAACTAGATGTTGGTCAAGTCTAACACCTCGGAACTTGGAGCAGTCAACATTCTCGATAATGTGATCATCTATTACAATTTCTACTGTAGGGATGTTTTTGTTCTGCCTGGTATGAAAAGCTATATAATTAGTTTTAGTAGTGTTTAAATACAGAGAGTTATCATATGACCACTTACAGAGTGTTTGAACAATAGTTTGAATTTTTTTTCAATTTGTATTTCAGATTTACCTGTGAATAATAGCGTAGAATCGTAGAATCAACTTTGCTAAAAATTATAGTAGGAAGAAGGAAAAGAAAAAGTACATATCGTTCCTGAAGACTTCTACTTCCTCATGCAAATATAACATGTGTCCTAAAACATGTTTTGTCCCACTTCACATAACCCTTCTACGATATTTACGGAGGATCCGAAAGTCATGGATATTTTAGTTGATATGAAATAATTATACTGGAGCAGGAATCAGTACCCTCTTTGGACCATATGCAACGATTCAAGGCCACTGAGACAAGTCTCACCTATATACATGCCAAAGAAAAAACTGGGTTTTACTCCTGCCTCAGTTTTCAACTCACCCATAATAAGCTTGATGTTTGCATTTCACAATAGTGTTATTAAATAAACATATTCAGGATATGAATAAGCGATTATTTTCAACATTTAGTGAAGAGAATGCCGATTTTTTGGGTAAGTTGAAAATGAAGCAGGAGTGAAAGTTTTTTTTTGGCATGTATAAGTGGGACCTGTCACACTACTTTAAAATTGTTGCATATAGTCCAAAGAGGATATGGGTTGCTGCTTCAGTATAATAATTCCATATTTACCAAATTATCCATGATTTTCGGATCATCCGCAAACATCTCCGTGAAGTACGACAAAATACATTTTAGGTATTCAAATACTCGCATATTATTTTTGCATGAGAAGGTAGGAGTCTTCAGAAACGATATAAACTTTTCCTGTTCCTTCTCCGATCATTTTTAGCAGAGTTATGACCAATCAAATATTCGGCTCCGTCAGAACTTTCAGCGGCGGGTAAGGGTGAACCTGAAATTTGATGTCGGCGTTCAATCACGTTTTCTGGGAAAACGAGCGCATTTCATAAGAAATTACTGGGAATGATTTTTGTGGAAAATTGAATTGTTCTTCACCCTGTTGAGTTGTTTTTCCGATAAATCATATACTTTCAAAGATTACAGCAAAAATCTATTTATATATTTTTAAACAAAAAAAAAATATTCCACTCCTGGAATTTTGATAAACTATTTTTTTCGTGTTTATCATGGTTCCAACTACTCGCATACCAAGTTTCGTAGTGCTACAATCGATTCTTGTCTCAAAACCCAATCGTACTGGATTATAAAATGTCAAAGGCATGGCTGAGGAGGTAAAACATTTCAACCGCTCCTTCGCCTGCCTCCAGGGAATATTGTATAGTGAAATGTCATTGTGGATTTTTTTTTTCAATTTTGGTACACAGAGGCAGTTTTGGTACAGATTACCGGAAATTTTGTGTCACCATCTCCCGGTCTATTTCTCCGAAGATCTCATGGAATTTTTCTGTGAAATACTTTCAGGACAACGTCCAATAATTACCTCAGTTGGGAAATCGACACTCTCAGGTAGGATTGCGTGGGTGACCTTAATCGAATTCATCATTAATTACCATCAAGGATGAATTCAAGCAAACAAAAACAAACAGTTGAGTCAAGGAAAACGGTGCGTATGGCCAGAGGGTTTTCATCTGCAGGTTTTCTTCCATAATTAGATCCATGTAATTGCTTTTTTATACCTAATGATTTTTTCCACTTGAGACAAAAAAATCAGCACTCTCCTGAGATGGAATTGCTGACATTATTCAAGGCGGAAGTTTTCTGCGTTTAATTAATCGCTTTTTCATGGTTTTTGGTTCATATCAAAATGGATGGTATATTAGGGTGGATGATGTATAAAAACTCCCAGTAAATTTAAAATTCACTGATGGGAGCTGTTATATTTCATGAATTTTTCAACAAACCTCTGCAACTGTGCCAACCGTTTGCAGCAAGTATACAGGGTCAACAGTAATACAAAAACAAACAAAAAAACTATTTCCAATATTCATACCAAATTAAAAACACCGATACCCAAAGAGTAACCATCAAATATTGTTTATGAAATACCATGTGTTGATTGTAACAAAGTGTACATTGGTCAAACTAAAAAGTTACTTAAAGATAGAATTACGGGTCACAAAAGTGATTGTAGGAGGAATGTAGGATCCTGGGCTCTAACCAATCATTTTATTGATGAGGATCATCGTATTGATTAAAATAATGCTGAAATTTTAGATGTTGAAAGTATTCTAACAAAGGGACTCTTTCTAGAGATGATGAATATTAACAGCAGAAAATCTAACACCATAAATAAAAGAACAGATATTGATGATTTGAGTTCTATTTATACATATATCCTTCATAAACATAATGAACTGAATTCAAATAACCGTCCTTCTTGAATATATTTATATATTTTTATTTTCCATCTGTATATTGGCTTACTTTCTTTCATGAGAGTCAACTGACACTGTCACTTATATATAATTTTTCAAAAAGAAAACTTGTGATGTTCATCTTTATACCAATCTTTTAGTTATTCATGTTAGTAAGTATACCTACATTTTTAATATGATTCAATTATATTCATCGCACCTGTCTTCTTCTTGGGAAAAGTTTGTGCATGTCCGATAACCTAAAAATCAATTTTGACACATGTCACGTGATCGCTGGTATGGCGGCAAATTGAAAAAAATTACTATGAGAACGCAAAAAGTGGGATAAAATGAAAGATATCAAAAAAAGTAATTTGAAAAAGTTGCTTAGAAGTAAATTTTATACACACATACGAAGTTTGAAAAGATAATGAGAGAAAATTGAAAATAGAATTTTTTTTAAATATTTTCCCAGTTGTATAAAAATATCAAATTATTATCATATGAATAGCTTGACCATACTGAAACATTTGTATTTCAATGATAATGACAAAACTTTCTCATTTTCTCTACAACAGTAAGCACTAAATTAAAAAAATTGGATTTTATTAAAACCCTGGCTGTTACATTGGTTCGTATCTAACAGTTATATCAGAATTCCACGACCATTGTGATGACATGACACTCCAGAAACATGATGTTTTCCAGATTATAATCAAGTTTCGATGATAATCGTGCCAGAGCGTTTCACTTCGCATGCAATGTTGAAAACTCAAGCCTCTTTAATTTGACGCACTATTCTTAAGATTATGTGCGAAGTGAAACGTTCGTGCACGATTATCATCAAAAATTGATTATAATCTGAAAAACACGATATTTTTGGATCTCCCTATCATCGCAATAATAGTGGAATTGTGATATATCTATTAGATACGAACTAATATAACAGCAAGGGTTCTGACAAAATTCAATGTCTTAATAAAATTTGGTATGTCACTTGACAGCATTCAGTTTCATATTTCAAGGCAAATCATGTGTTTGTAACTCTAAACAGGGGCGTACTGCAGGTGGGTACCCCTATTCGCCCTTCCCCAACTTTCACGCCACTGGATTAATATCGATTTCGTCTCCTTTTTCACAATCCTCAATATTTCCTATACAAAAAAGGAATGCGTTTTGTTTCACAAATATCAACGGTTTTCAAGATATTTGAAGATGAATAAGTGGGTGTGTATGTGGTACGGATACTCATTAGTGATTATTTTGTTAGTGGCTATGTAAGTTTTGAATATCGGGAAATTTTTGCCAACAAAACCCCTCGTGAATGGCAACAATTTTCGAATAATTTGAATTTATACTCATTGCAAGGTATGAAATATGTTGGTTATAATGTTATGAATAGTTACCTTCACATTCCTTTCAAAAATAGTAAAGATTTTGATATACGCTCGCACTTATTCAACTTCAAATATTTCGAAAACCGTTAATATTTGTGAAACGAAACGTATCCCCTTTTTTGTATAGGAAATATTGTGGATTAAAGTGGATCCAGTGGCGCGAAAGTTGGGGAGGGGCGAATAGGGGTACCCATCTGCCGTACGCCTCTGTTTAGAGTTACAAACACACGATTTGCCTTAAAATATGAAACTGAATGCTGTTAAGTGACATGCGAAATTTCATGAAGAAAAGTTAAGTTGAAGTGCGACAACACACATTTTAGGTATTCAGATACTCACATGTTATATTTGAAAGAGAAACTAGAAGTCTTCAGGAACGATATAAACTTTTTCATTTCCTTCTACCATAATTTTTAGCAAAGTTATGACAAATCTAATTTTCGGCCCTGCCTGAACTGGAAGTTGCGGGTTAGCGCGAGCCTGAAATGTAATGTTGGTGTTAAACCACGTTTTGTGAGAAAACGACCGTATTTTATAAGGTATTATTGAAAATCAATTTTGTGGAGAATTGAATTATCTCTCAACCTATTGAAATCATTTTTTGGTAAATCTTAAATTTTCTCAAATACTTATTACTGAGAAACTGATTTTTTGGTAAACAATTTTTTTTCTAATACAACATGATGTCATGTGCCGAGTTTCAGAGTGCTACAATTCATTTTTCACTTTTGGCTCGAGTTTGGCTGTCGTTACTGGATTAAATACATATTCTGAATGTACAGTACCTTGACAATAAAATGACTTTGAGAAATCTACATTTTGATATGTTACGTCGATTGTTAAATGGAAAATGATTAAATAAAATTAAAAATTAAATTGAAATTTCGTGGATATTCCATATGGAACATATTCATTCTGTCGACATTTGGCCAAAGTAGGCTCAGTAACTGCCTAGATACGCAACACGAATCACGAAAATGATCCACAATTTGTAATATTTTTCGCATTTTCAACGGCCACCGTTTGGCGGAAATCCCTTTTCCAGAAGAAGTGAAAGCGGTCCATAATAGAAAGTTTTCATTTTCAATGTGCTTCCAGTGCATATATTTGTGAATATACAATAAGGAGAATATTTAATATTCTCTCAGGTATTGTGAGGTGAAATAGGAGGGTTGATTCTTTGAATCGATGGAAACGTTTCATTCAGAATGAATAACGGAAAGTCAGAGAAGTGGAAGTTTTCACGGGAGAGTGGATTTCCGACGGAAAACCGACACGAGGCTGTGAATTGTCGAGATTCAAACCACCATACGACATCAAGAGGGTCAATGAATCCGGGTAACCGTTCTAAAGTGACAATAGATCGTATCTCCGATACAAAATTGAGTATGGGGAACGCTTGAATCAGTTCCAATGATTTGGAAAAAATGCTACATTTGTGATCTCATCTCTCCAATTGTTAGGTGAAGTTAGAATAGTGATCTTGGGTTTTGTAACAAAAAAAATCAAGTAGTCACTGTACGCGTGGTAGATGTGAAACATCGAAAATATTTTCTATAGAGAATATGAATGAAAGAATGAAATGAAAGAAATTGATATGGCATAATAAAAAAAAATCAATTTAATTTGTTTATCCATCGGAGACGATCCATTGCATACAGTGGAGGTGAGATTCGATAGGAAATTGAAAAAACTTACGGTCTAACTTCACCAAAAATATTTTTTATTGTAGCTGTCATGCAGTCAAAAGACTGACATCACGTTGATATCATGTAGTCAGAAGACTAACATTAAGAGGGAGGACATGCTTCGAAGGATCAATCCTTCATCTTCAGCAAATTATGAGTTAGTTACAAGTCGATCTAAGGAAAAACAAAACGGTTACCAAAGATTTATGAATAACAATAAAATTTGTGAACCATATTATGGTGAAAAAACCACAATCAATGGGAATTTTTTTTTTTTTTTAATTCTTAAACAAAAAATTTTGGTCATAACCAAAGACCATGTGGTCCGCATCTGGAGCGGAAGCCACAACCACTAATGTCAGGAACCATGGATGGTCCATCCAACAATAAACATTATCATATTAAAAACAATTTTGAAAACTAAACTGTGACCATGCAGCAATGTTTACGAAGTAACAAGCAGGAAGAGGAAGTGACAATAAATTTGACATGAATGAATGAATGACATCTGTCATGTGGACAGTCCTGAACAAGATGGATAGAAACCCTGGTGCGTTCATTTATACCTGTGAAATCGGCCTACCAAAATTGTTAAGGTGCGGCCTACGTGATTCTTCATATTTTATTAGATCGGATTAGCTTCACGTTCGTTCGTAGATGGCGGTAAAGTCATTACAGATTGATAAATGAATACTTGTCATGATGACGTTGGACAATTGTCATTGTCATGATATGTTTACACTTTGTATTTATTCAATTTTGTTAAAAAATACGACATAACATGTTTAACGTGCTTATTTCATCAAAAATCAAAACAGTAATTTTAAATTAACTAGTTGGATATGTGATATGTACGGGATATTTAAACAATGATACTAACCTTAGAATACAAACGCAGCCACGTCCAAGTACAAACTTGAAAAAACAATATGCACTGCAAATACAAGAATTACAAAAAACTCAACAATAAACAAATACCTAACTAATCATTGCGAACTGAACGAAAAGTAGTAAAAGAACAGAAAAAAACGATAAATATCCCGATGAGATGTGAATCACAGTTAATCAAAAATTATAAACTTAGTCATAAACAGTCAAATTTCAAATATTCCAAAAAAAATATGACTCAGTACTTCGGAATGTAAACTCGGCTATTTTTTGATAATGCGCCATCTACTGACCACGGGAAAGCTAATCCCATCTTATTACAGCATGAACAACTTTGGGTGAAACAAAAGCGAATCAGTCAATCCACCAGGGTTTCTATCCATCTTGGTCCTGAATCAAGGTGACAGAGAAGAGAGTGAGATGTCCCATGCTTCATGGAACTAGAAAATTGAGAAAATGACATCTACAGACAGAACTATAGAACGAACGAATTAATGTTTTCATTTGTAAAGATTAATGGGTATTTAATAAAAACTTTAACCAAAAGAATGTAAGTGAATCATTGAAAATTGATACCTGTTTCATTCCACTTAATTTTCATCAATCAATCGTTCAATCTGAAAATATATAATATATTGTTTTTTTAAGTAGAAATCTCTATTATTATTTGAAATAACCCATAGAAAATAACAATTCTGATGAATGATAATAATTACCCTGACGTTGAAGCAGTTGACTTTCTTGGGATGTACCATTCATTCAATGGATTTTATCTCAAATGCTGCATCTTCGAAGTGAAAGGAACAAACCCTAGCAGACTTTGGAACATATTCAGTTGAGCATTTTATTCCCAACTTCTTCAACCAAGCCGCTTGTACTGTTACATCAACTAGAAACCTAAAGATAAACATTTCTTGGACTTTTTCGCAACCTTTTATTCTGATTGCATCTTCCAAATGACCAAATGAAATAGTAAATGTTTCGTGAGGTGTCTATTTCATTATTTCCACATATAAAGGTTTGAATACACATAGTAATTTCATTTTGTTCGGCGAAAACAGATTTATACCCTCTGCAACGCCTATGGTACTTACGAATGATATTCGGGTTCGAACATATGGATTGTTTGCAAACCCAGCAAGTTTGCACCATTATTACTCTCTGTCTATTATTACACTGCCACTATATCACTCAAATAAGTTCGAAAAACACTATTTCAATGAAATAATCCTACAAAAAAGCAATAACTAAATGTCAGAAGTTCACTTTGTGGAAAACATAAACAATGATTTTCAACAGCGTTGACAAACGATCAAAAACAACAAACTTTACACAGCCATTTGAAGCTGCAAGTAATGATTTTTTTCGATAGTTTGGATTTCGAAATGTGTAAGTCTTACAGGTGTAAGTTGTGTGATAATATTACCATCACCATACTTGATTTTTTAATTGTTATCGAATGGAATACGTACAGTGACACAATTTTATCTATGATAAAGACTTATCACCTACGCGATGTGACAACGCCCAACTCAATAACACGACTAAAGATTGTGACCATTCAGACCAGGATGTCAACAGCTAGGTCCAGTTAATTTATACGTCCATGGTTTATTTATACAGGGGCTGATTTATCGACAAGAAAATAATATAATATGATGAAATTGTTTATTTGTTGTTGTTTGATGTGAGTTTATTATTTTCTATTTCATCATCAAGCTTTCTTCATTATGAATATTCGTTTTTCCGTAATTTTTCTCCAAGATCCTCGAGTGAACCATTCCTACCGAATATTTCTACAATTCCATCTCAAACCAAACCGGAAAAACCTGTAAAAACTCCAGTAAATCAGGGTGTTGTTTTTTGCACCATCTCATTTTATCGGGCCACCAAGGATTTACGAGCGAAGTTCGACGTCCAACATTTCGAATTGTAAAAGGCAAACCCCAATCTGGAGCTGGCCTGCCGGCCCCGACGTTTATCGCCAGGATCAAGCGCTGTTAATCCTTCCCGTTTTTGGCCGTACTCCACTTCCTTTCTGGATTCACATGTAACAAGAACTCTGGGACATATTTCTGGTAATCACGTACGACATTTACTTATAAAATAGTCCAGAATTGCTCTTGTTTCAATTGCGTTGAACGATTCTAGTACAACATAAAGAAATATTACTTATATCATCGTATTCATCGGACTCAGACTTTACTACGATTGACTTTACTAGCCCCTGAGCTGCTTGATGAGATGTACATTGTTCGTATAATTCGTGAGAGCATTAATATTAGATTCTAATACGTATAAGTACGTGAACTGCCAATGTTTTTGATGATTTGCGCTTGATCGGGGGTAGTTAAATGCATACATGTGGTTTCCCATTTTAATAATTTCAGCTGCTTATATTGGCAGTCTAGGTGTATTGGTGTGTGGTACAAACTCATATAAATTATGCCATCACGTAAGGGATAACGAACAATTATCTGGAGAACCTGGAAAACTTACAGATATCCCTCAAAGAAACCCTTCAAATAATCTAAGAGTATACTGTAAGCATGGAAATCGCCAAATGAAGTTTTCTGTACACCCCTACGAAATCAAACCCAAACTGTTTCAGTGGAACCCAAAACCCCAACGATACATCATGCCACCTCCTTCAATTGTTCCAGTTAATTGTGAACCCTTTTTCCTAGGGATGTAATTCATCTTGGTGTCAGATCGGGCCGGTGCGGTGGTCAAATAGCAACATTGTACATTTTATTACAATTCATTTGATACTGCACACTATTAGGTTTCTAACATACTGAAAAACTTTAAAAGTTTACGTAAGATCTTTTTCAACATGAAGCATCTTTTGAGAATGAAAATATAAAATACAAAACCTGTGACCTACACGTAATTGAGGTGTATTAAAAAAACTAGTGAATAAGGTAACTATTGTTTACGTTATTATTTGAAAAACACGTTGATTATGTAACTTATCCAAAAAGACCGACCGATTTCTGTCATAAATAATTTTGTTAAGATGTTTGATCAGAGTATCAAAACCAGACCAACCGCATTCTTTACAAAAGATAACTTAATAACAAATAGACAGTTTGGTTTCAGAAGTAAGTCAAATACTGAAATAGATATTTACGATATAAGTGTCGTAAAGATTCATATTACGATATGAGATGGAACTGCCATAGGGCGAGTTTGATAACGCATCGATTATCGTAATATGAATTTACGACACAAATATTGTACAATATTTTACCTACTATCAATAATATTGTGTGATAACCATTTCCGATCGGACCGCTATTTATATGGCTATCATTATTAGTTCTATTAATGTTACCATTACTATTATTATTGTCATCATCCTAATATCTAACTGTGGTGGTGTGTGAAAGCACCTTGTTCCTTGACACGTTCATTCCAATTTAGTAAAATTTCATCGACATTAGTTCAGACCATTAGAGAATATATTCAGATATAGAATCCGCTACAAATTAAAAAATCAAACCTCATTACCTGATAAATCTCGGGATAGATACTCAAATTTATAATAAATTAGTTCTTGTTATCCTTTTCCATTAAATAGGCTGACATTTAAAAAGAGGAACAAATGAATTTTACTTTACCGCACTAGTGCGGTAAAGTATATATATATATTATATATATATATATAGTTTTCAAATATCTGACCGCGGAAACCTATCCGAACACATATATATATATATATATATATATATATCTCCGTCTCTCCGTCGAGAGAACTTCTCTCTCCGTCGAGAGAACTTCTCTCGACGGAGTAGGCAGATTGAGACCTTAGAGAGAACAAGTGACGAGACTTGGGGAGTAGGCAGATTGAGACCCCGGCGTCAAGTTACAAAATCCTGATGATACCTGAGGAATAGGCAGATTGAGACCTAATTTTCAATCATTTCATCCTTTTTTCTTGAAAATGGCTCCAAAATCGGAACCGAAACGTCGAATTTCAACAAATTCTAGACGCGGTTCAACCCAAACTTCCAGTTTTCATATATATATATATATATAATATATATATATATATATATATATAAATATATATATATATATATATATATATATATATATATATATATATATATATATATATAGGGGAAACTCGCGGCAACAATTACAGGATGACTCAGGAAAAGACCTCAAAAATATTAAAACTCTGCTTAACCACAATCTTTCAGGTCTAAATGTAAAAAAACTAAATTCAATTCATTTTCACTTTACAAAACCGAACAGCTTAATTACAACTCTGTTATGATATATAGTTGTAACAACGTAAACACACGCAACTGTCCCAATATAGAAAAAACATCAAATATCAAATATTTTGGTATCATACTCGATCAGCATCTAAGGTGGGATGAACATAGTGTACAAGTTACAAAAATTTTAAGACAACTAATCCATACATTTGGAGTCGGTTATTAGATATTGCATTACAGCTTGGGGGGGGCTTATTCAATAACACAATCTCGAAACTTCAGTCTATGCAAAACACATTATTGAAAATAGTTTATAAAAAAACAAGATTTTTTTTTACCAATCAGCTCTATAGGGAAATATTAGATATAAGAGGTCTTTATATCTACCAGTGCTTGGTGTTCCATAATAAAGATAAATATGTTACCCTTAATACAAAACACACTAGATTCGTCGAAAATAAGAAGATTGCTTTACTAATTTATAGAAAAACTCACACACAAACATTTATCTTCTTTTTTGGACCAAAACTTTATAACTACTTGCCTTATGACGTAAAAAATCTATATCGTCTATCTAATATACAACTTCAATCAAAAAGTTTATATTTCAAAACGAATATATAAGACTTTGTTTTTAGAAAACAGAATAATAAAATCTGTCTCTTCAAATCCAAGCACAAAAATAACATCTAACCCCAACGTCCATCTCTCTCGTTTTTGCTCTCGTTTTTGTTCTCCCTCTTTCTCTCTCCTTCTATATCTTTCTCTCTCTCTCTCTCAGTCCCCCTCTCTCATTCTTCCTCTTTGTTTTTCTTTTTCTTCCACCCTCTCTCTTTCTCCTTCTCTTCTATCCTTCTCTCTAACTTTATATATTTTCTCTAATCGTTGAATTTGATATATCTATATGTCTATACTTTTTATATTTGTATGACTGATGACTTGTTCATTTTGTGGAAATTCATGATCACTTTGATGAAACGAAAGAACACTCTTTTGTCTTATTTCCACTAGATTTAGTAGAAATAAGACAAAAGAGTGTTCTTTCATTTCATTAAAAAAACCTTTTTATATTCCTATCTTTATGAATTTTTTATCTACGTTATTATAAATTTGTGCAAAAGCTTATACATTTTCTTTATTAATGTTTCCTTGAACATTTTTTTGTGTAAATATGTTCATCCTTTTTGCATTAATACTTATACATTAATATATATATATATATATATATATATACTACTTTTAAATTTTTTTAACATTTTGAACACTACTGTTATTTTAATGCAACTAACGATGAGTATGTATGTTCATCCATTTATCATTAATACTTTTTTTATGTATAATTTTCTACATTTAATGTATTATTATTAATATTTCATGCATTTATACCAATATTTTAATACATTTTCAACACTATTGTAATTTTAATGCACCTAATGATGCGCATGAAAATAATTCATTTTATTTATATTGACCGCCTTTTATTCATAAAACGTTAAGTTTCTAGTTTAATTTAAGCAATATTATTGTATTTTTGTATAATGCTACAGTTAGGTAATTTCATTGTTTATTCAGATTATTAATTATTTCCTAACTCTGTTTTTTTTTCTTTCTTTTCTTGCGAAACAAGTACAACAGTACTTATCGCACTTCAACTTTGTTCACGTTGTTTTGCATGTGAATAAAGTTTATTATTATTATATTATTATCACTCTCTTTCAATCTCTTCCAATCTACTTCTGCATCCTCATACTGTAAGTTTCAATTTTCTGTACTGCTAATTATTTACTAGTTCTGGTGGGTCATGACCAATAGTTATACCTGCCATGTCACACTTGAACGGAATTAATTTGGTTTTATTAATATTCAAGGCGAGCGAATTAGAGTCGCATCATTTTAAATGTTATTAATTTTTGGATTGATGGCTTTGTTATATCAGTTATGTTGGTCACAGGTTACTCGATTCATTCAAACCTTAATTTAATCTCAAAAGGAACTAACTATCTATCGTAGGTGGCAGTGTGAAGTATTCAGAAAATGCATTTTTTTTAAAGACAACAGCAAACTTTTCCTAGTGATTCATCAAATACAACCGCCTCCCGTTTTTTTCTTCTCATAGACGTCAGGATTCATAAACCATCAAAAGAATAAAAGTCCCAAACTCCCAAACAATAACCATAACCTACACCTTTACGAAATCAAACCCAAACAGTCTCAGTAGAACACAAAACCCCAACGCTACCCCATTCCACCGCCTGCAATCCCTCCGGCTCACATTCAGTTAATTGTAAACCCTTTTTCCTCGGGATGTAATTCATCTGGGTGTCAGATCGGGCCGGTGCCACCAGATTCGGCGGCGCGCAGTCTGAGAGGATCGCACGAGCGCAACTCCTTTCCGTCACAACTTCCAACTCCGCTCGACACAGTCGACCGTGCGGTGTACCGTGGGTGTTTCGTGGACACTCGATCAACTCTGAGATATTTTGAGATCGCGATCGGTTTTGAACTTGTCGAGTGCGAAGGGGGTGTGGAGTTTTGGGAGTTTATGGTTGTTGTTGTTGTTGAGGATATAGGTGAGGATGTTTTTGGAGATCATGGTTGTTGTTGTTGATGATAAAGGTGGAGATGTGAGGGATGCTGTTGGGTCTTTTTGGTTTCATAATTATGCTTCCGACTTTGAAGTGCTTTCAAAAATATCTTGATTATATTGGGATGAAAAACAACATGTAATTGGTGGACTATAGATATAACTCGAATAGCTACATTAAGGTATTATTATAATAATAAAATACATATATTTCGTTATACAAAGAATATATTTTATAGACGAATGTAACTCATACACATGTGGAACAAGTTGTTGTAAGCAAAGAACACTTACATAAAATTTGAGAAATATGTTAATGAAATTTCACGAAAATGTCATTTTATCTCATAATTTTTATTTATCAACAAATTTCCATGAAGTTATAGTCAGTGATATTTCGAGACTCCCTTAATCCGGTTGTGTAGTCAAAGTTTTAATAAAAGTTCTGAAATTGAATTGGTAGGTTGATCAAACGGCATATTATTCAAATTTCATTCCCTTTTTGTTGATTGACGCATTTCAACGTAATTCACATATACGCAATTTGAAAATGTCGCGAATCCAGTGGTGTGGTCAGATTTTTTCTAAAAAAATCGCTAGTAATTTTTTTAGATTTTTTACCTTGAAAAATAAGATAAGTTGGCTCTGGATATGGAGATTTATTCATAAAATTTGGTGTTCTGGTGGACCTTTTGAATGTCTACCTAACGAAATAAAAAACTCATTCCAATCGGTTGAAAAATGTAAGTTTTAGAAGGGTGCTTCTATCTTAAATGGGTCACACTGTATATATTTTTGCTGTAATCTAAGAAAGTATGATTTTTCGAAAAAACAACTAAACAAGGTGAAAGACAATTCAATTCTCCACAAAAATGATTCCCAGTATTTTTTCATGAAATGCACTCGTTTTCTCAGAAATCGTGATTGAACGCCGACATCAAATTTCAGGAACACGCTTACTCGCCGCTGAACGATCTGGCGGAGCCGAATATTTAATTGGTCATAAATCAGGTGAAAGTGATCAAAGAAAGAAAAGAAAAAGTTTATATCGTTTCTGCAAATATAATATTCTCGTATTTGAGTACCTAAAACGTGTTTTGTCGCACTTCACGGAGGAGATATTTGCGGATGATCCGAAAATCAGGAATAATTTAGTAAATATGGAATTATTATACTGGGCTATAGGTAACAATTTCAGAGTAGTGTGATAGGTCTCACTTATACATTTCAAAAAAGAAACTTTGTTTTACTCGTGATTCATTTTCAACCATCCCATAAGGAGCGACATTCATTCTCTTCAGTAAATGTTGAAAATTATTCGCTTATTCGTATCCTGCATACAGAGTGGTCCAACCAAAACTGATTTGTATTTTTCATTAATACCAAAATTATCGGGTTAATGTTCTTAAAGCCGTTTTCGCATTAACTGTTTCAGTAAATTTCAACAGATAGGGTATCATTGGAAAGATAATTTTATGCCTGTTCAAATGATATATCACTCGACCCCACGTTCCATTTAAAATTTTAGGGTTGTAACACCCACTCGCTAGGGGGTTGAAGACACAAGTTGCAAAATATATCTAAAATGTATCCCCCTCAAAGGCACACTTCACGTGTCCGAGTATATTTGCTATGAATTCCAAATAAAGGAGAAAAGCTAAGTGCATACTTTTCGTTGGACCACTCTGTATATGTTTAATAACACTATTGTGAACTGCAAACCTCAAGCTTATAATCACATACATCATTTTTTATGTAGGGTGCGTGAGAGCGATTATTTTCAACATTTACTGAAGAAATTGCCGGGATTATAGGCGAGTTGAAAACTGTTGTAGGAGTAAAACCCAGTTTTTTCTTTTGCATGTGGGTATAGTGCGACTTGTCTCACTAGTCTAAAATCGTTGCATATGGTCCAAAGAGGGTACTGATTCCTGCTTCAGTATAATCATTTCATATCAACTAAAATATCCATGACTTTCGGATCGTCCGTAAATATCGTAAAAGGGTTATGTGAAGTGGGACAAAACACATTTTGGGTATTTAGGTACTCACATGATATATTTGCATGAGGAAGTAGAAGTCTTCAGGAACGATATACACTTTTTCTTTTGCTTCTACCATGATCTTCAGCAAAGTTATGACAAATCTAATTTTCGGCCCTACCAGAAATGGCAGTGGCTGGTTAACGCGAGCCTCAAATTTGATTCAATAAGGTTTTCTGAGAAAACGAGCGCATTTTGTGAGAAATTACTAAGTAAATTCCTTGTGGAGAATTGAATTATCTTTCGCCATGTAGAAATCGTTTCTTGATAAATCTTATACTTTTCGAAACAACAGCAAAAAAAATTAAAAATTTTTAAATAATTTTTTTTTAGGCTCTACCCCTGATTTTTTGGTAAACAATTTTTTTTGTAACAATACATGATGTTAGGAAGTCATGTGCCGAGTTTCAAAGTGCTACGATTCATTCTTCACTTGTGGCTTACATTTGTCTGTGGTTACTGTACGATAAGGAATCATCGAATAATGTTATTAAAAAAAATATCCCACGTCTCCCGAAAATTATGTAAAGAAAACGTATGAATTCTGAAAATTTTTCGACGGTTTGGGACGAAAATTACGGCAAAAAATATTGATTGGGGGGCTCGGATCCTTCGAGTCAGGCTCAGAGAAAGGACTCGAACTCTCCGTTTGCTACCACACTGCTTTTGAAAATGCTACCGCAGATATGGACGAAAGAAAAATATCTTGAGACTACGACGAACAAACCCGAAAACCACTTGAAGTTCCACTTCCATGTTTTCTTTCAGATGCTCTATTTTCATCAACGTCCAGAATATCCGATTCCCATCCGAATTCCAGATCCTCGTGAATGCTGTCCTGACGGCTCATGAGAATTGAATTGCATGACTTCAATCAATATCCTCCTGATTCTCCATATGCAATATCGAATGATATAACTGTTATTATTCCAATTCCGATAGATAATGGAAACTGTAACATTATCGGACTAGAAAATAGATTGGTTTTGTAAATGTCCATTTTGTGTATATGCATGTATTGAATTTCAACGGATCGATGCCGTTATGGCGTTGTTATTTATATCGGTACATAGAAACTAGAAGTACCTAATTATCAACTACGAGGAATTATAATTATTGTACTTGGTTGCAATTATTTAATATGGCTACTACACGAAATTAAACATTGTTCGTGATAGACACGCACGAGTATTTTCAGGGAATTTTGAAACACGAATTGACAATATTCCATATTGGTAATCGTTTTTTTCGCTGTCAAGTTGGTAATAAATTTCATTTTTAAATGTTGGAAACACTGACTTATGTCGATTACAATTATGATCTGTCAATAACAACGGATGGGTTATTATTGTTTTGTATTGAAATTGGGGATTTCCAAAAGTTATATATCGGAAAAATTTATCGAATCAGATAAACCTCGTTTTTGTAAAGCGTATCCGACTGGTGTGCTCTAATTGGGTGTAGATGTGTATTCACAACCGCATTGATTCCGGACGGAAATTTGGTTCGAATCGACCGAAACTAAAACGTGAAATACCCAGGAATCTGCGTGGAGCAATTCCAGGTAGCATTCGCCTGATATAGTCTAGTTAACAAGTGCTTTTTTGGACAACTTTTTTCAGCAGTCTCCGAAAATTATGATTGAGGTGTCATTCGATCCGGAATGGCATATAGATGATCTTTGAAAAAAATGAAGTTTCGCTTGCAAAAATTGCAAAAGTTATTAACAATCAACTAAAAAAAAGAGGTTTAGTTTTTTTTCAAATATTTAAAAAACTAATGAAGATTTTTCAAATTCGAAAAAAGATTCAAAAAGAGGAATAAATTTCCCAAAAAGAGTTTTGACTCCCGGAATTGAAGGACCAATATTTATAATTTCCCCAGAGGGTTAAAATTACGCCCGAAACCGGGTACTCCGGCTTGCGCAAGCCACGCCCCTTTCGGACCTTTAATGAATAAATAATATTTAAACATATTAAATATGAAAATAAAAATTAAAAAAATTCAGTCACCTACAGGACAGATCAATGAACAATAATACGTGGTCGAAAAATTTTTATCGCGATTTTTCAATAAGTTATCCATTAATTAATTAACAATTTTTTGTAGCATGAACATTAACATTGCAAGTGCGATAATTGTTAAACTAATAATCTGAGAATTATTTTCTTTCGTGGAGCTATTTCTCAAAGGTCTTAGAATAAATTCTCGTTGAAAAAATAAAAAAATTGCTGATTAACAATTATTTTCTCCCACTTCTAATTAATATTAAGGTACCATTTTTTTTAAAACCATCATTTATTTTTCTTTTTGCTATAAAAACGAATTTGTTTTATTTAATTTTTCATTGTTTATGTAATAAACAATGTAATTTGTTATAAACAAATAAATTTTTCTTTATTAATTATTTTCTTATTCTACTTATCACAAAAACAGACATGATTTTGTTTTTTTTAAATTTTTTTTGCTATTTTTTTTATTTTTGAATATACGTTTTCCGTAATTCCGTCATTCTTACCTAGTTTTTCATCCTTAATATTATTATAATTTATAAACTAATGGAGATATGATGAAAACACTTAAGACTTATTTATTCTCCATAAAAAACATAAAAAAAATCACGTCTGTTTTTGTGACAATGAGTAGAATAGGAAAAAAAATAAAAAATAAAAATTTATTTGTTTATAACAAATTGTTTATTACATATAAACAATGAAAAATTAAATAAAACACATTTTTTATATAAAAAAAAAAATAAATAAAGATTTAAAAAAAATGGTTCCTTAATCTAAATTAGAAGTGGGGAAAAATAACTGTTAATCAACAAATGCGTTTTTCAGCAATAAAATTTTTTTTTAAGAAACATTTTTTTTTAAATCATTATTATCATTAAAAATTATGTTATGAAAAAAAAATTAAATTATTTCATAAACAATGCATTTGTTTATAAAAATTATTTAAACCATAGAAGATAAAAATTATCAAAAATCATTTTAAAGTGCTCCAAGAGAAGAAGATATTCTTGTATGGTGGCGCAAGCATCAGTTTGCTTATCCTACATTAGCCAAAATGGCACGCGATTTGCTAAGTATTCCTGCTACATTTGTTCCAGCAGAACGCTTATTTTCCGGAGCTTCGCTTACCATTCGCAAACATAGGAATACGCTTAATTCCGATTCAGCCAGGTCACTACTATGTATCAATAATTCATGGGCTACCTGTCAGCTTCATGAAAGTATTACAAAATATTTTTCTGAATCACCTTCATGGAAAAAAAAAAATAACATTTTTTTCTTGGAGTGGAATTTTTGCTACACTGAATAAAACTGCTGCCATCGATTGAACCGGAAACAGCGATTTCTTCCAGGTTTTGCCATACATCCGACCTCTTTCACTAACCTCTATTTTTATAGCCCGAATTCTATTCGCTCCAGCAGAGAATGCTGAAAGAGAAGGAAATCCGAGTGGATTTGTTTCTCTGCGAAACGTCTCCACTTGACAAAGTGATTGTTTTCATTCCGTGATAGACATGGAATTGTTTTCCTCGCAGAGACAATCGACCTTTCCTGCACTCGCGAGTTGAGTCAATATTGATTTTCATTGAATTTTCAAACAAAAAAGAATCTCTAGGAAGTATTTGGAATAGGAATCAATTTAAAATGTTTAAATGAAATTGTAATATTTTTTGACCTCCTTCAATGAAGAAAACTATCCTCTTTCTGGTTATTCATTGGTTTTGACAGTTTCGTGTGATATTCGTTATTAAAATGATCTTATCAAGATGTCCTGACCTACCAGAACTGACCTGCCATATTCCTATACGATAGGAGAATTGGGCCAAAAATCCATAAAGAAACAATTACTTCCCTGGCTTATACTACGACGAACGTTGAATTACATTTAATGAATTTTCGTGCAGAGTTCCTACAAGGTTTTTCCTGCAATTCCAGGATGTGCAATTGACGTTCATACAGGATGTCCAATGGACGTACATAAAGAACGTCCATTGGATATACGCGAACGTATCAAAGTCACGTCCACTAGAATTAGCCCATATACGTCTAATGTATGTCCAGTGGAAGTACAGCATGAATCTTCTAGTTTCTTCCATATGTTCGGTGAAAGTCCACCAAATAATAGCCGTCTTAGTTTGCCAGGATTGAAGCTCAGAAATTAATTTACCCAGTCATTATGAATTTTCATTTCAAATACTTCAATCAAAATCGAACAAATGAAATATGATATCACGTCTTTAACGTAGATATAATGTATAATGATTGATAATAACTAATTGTGGAATAAACTGACAGAAAGATTTCCAACATTGTTTCTGAATGGTATATCAAGCCGGTACAGAACTGAATTATTTTATTTTCAAAAAAAAAATCTAAAAATTATTAACAATATATTTTTCTACAATTGTCAAAAAAAGTCTACTTTTTTTGAGTGCTTTGTGTGCGTAAAGTATTACAATATTTCACTATCAACATACGATTTCATTAACAAACGGAAAAGCGTAAAAAAAGTGCCCTTTTTTTAACGGCTGTTGCTAGGCAACCGACAGTTTCATGCAACAACAGTGACAGATCCGAATAATGACGAAATACTGTCATAAAGCCAGTTTTTATTTTTTTTTGGCAACTAATAACCTATAAATATCTGATATACTAATATTTCACCAATAATATTCTTAGCATTCTTACTATTGAAGAAGTATTATCAAAATTTCAAACTATTGCGGTGAATTTATTCAAAATAATAGCATATACCTCGGAGGAACTATATTGGACCTAATCTACACTAGTTAATCCAAGATAGCTATGGCTTTTTGGCCGTCAGAAACTAGTTGACAACAATAATAATGAAATTTGTGAAATTGGGCATCTATATAACGAATTCTTGATAACTAACTATAATTTTAATTTAAGTAAAAATGAAAAGTGATGAAGATTGAACGGAGAAAATCGTGGATAGCGCAAATATGAGATTTCCTTGACAAAGTTAAAAGAAGGAAAAGGTATTCGTTGCTTCACGAGGATTGTTTATTGATTTTGAATACAAATCTAAGAAAATGGAAAGTTACTCCGATGGACTAGTTATTCTAAAGTCAAGTAAACATTATTAATAATAATATTGACCTCGATGAATATGTTATTTTAAAATTCGCTTAAAATTTTCCATTTTGCGGGATAGTGTGAAGAGGAAGGGATTTCGAATTGGTTATTTTTTTGAGCGTTGTAGAAAAAATACTGTTTGAAACTCGTGAGTAAAGTGTTTTTTTTACTCGCAGGAATGCCAACATTCTAATTCGTAAAAAAGTATCACTTTACTCACTTGATACATAAATTACTATTCCAATCAAAACATTTTATATGAACATCTGAGCAAAATCAAGTTTTCAAAACAGAAGATATTTTCAACAATCGAGGCTTCGAGACGACTAACTGATTTTTGGTCCCGTATTCACTTTTCAGCTGTAGGAAAACCCAGAAAAGCCAGAAAACCCAAAGCACCACCACAATGTTTTTATTAATCAATCACTTTGATGAAATGAGTGAAAACACTTTTGTCTAATTTCCACTAGTTATTTTATTTGTACGACCGGTTTTGGGTTTTGTCCCATTATCAATTAAGTATAGAAACTAACTAGGACACGAAACCATATCGAACCATATCGATATCGATAAATTTCCAGAAATAGGTTGCAAACTTTTATAGTTTGTTTTACAAAATATTAAACAACAACAAAAATTAATTGGTGCTCGGGGGCGACTTTATTGATTCCAGTGGCGCATTTGCTTTTTCAGCTGCAGGAAAACCCGAAAAACCTGCAGCACCACATCATCTGAAGATCCCGATCTGTCAATGTCCTCTCTCTCATAAAAAAATGTAGGGCGTCTCCAAAGGCTCCAATAAATTCAAGACAGTCAGAATATTCAGTGACACAACTATCATCAAACTTAAACCAGACCGTTATTTCTTTGGCCAATGCTTGATAATGACTACATTCAACGCCAGAACCACAGTGGACAATGACTGCATAAAGATTATAATAGTGGTCCGCTAGATTGAGGTGTTCATCTATTTCGAACTTTCGTAAGAGTTTGGTGCTTCCGTCGGTCGAGTCGTGTTTGAAGAGCATCAGTGTTATTATTAGATTGACTGGTGCCTCAGCTATACTTATTATCTTATAATTGTCACTGAGTTTGGCGCATATTCGGCTATACAGCCGATCATCACCAGTTGAAAGTTCTATTTCCAGATGATGACGCAGTAAGCTTTGCACGGACTGGTTATCAGTCATATCAGGAAGTGCCAGTTGAAGCTCCAGAAAGTCACATACGTTTTTGCTAACTCTTGAATATGTACTACAATGTAAACTGGTGAGGATTTTTCCAACAAAAGATCCACAAACACAAGATGAGATAGATTGTACGGAATCATTCAATTCAGAGCGGTCAGGAGCATCGATTCTGTTATTTGCCTTCTCACGGAGAGTATTCAACAAGAACCCCAAGAATTTGGAACAATCCTCTTGTTGTCCTAACGAGTATGGACTTCATGAAAAAAAATTGTAAAATGCTGTTCATGTAGAAAGTGTTTCCCAAATTATCCAATCCAATTTTTTTCGCAAGACTCAGGAAAACCGTAAGGAAGAACATGCTCCACAAAATCTGCTTCAGATTCATTCCACAAGCCGCAATACTTCCATTTCTCGACCTTGTATGCAAGCCTGAAAACTTCTGGAATTGTTATAAGCATTGTTTATCTCTACTGGCATTTTCTTAAATAACAGTGATATCAGTGTTCTATGTTTTCTTATCCAGGAAGTATTAAACAGAAATGGTAAGCGACACCGATGACTTTCGGGACAGTATTCGTGCGGAGAGAACATAAATTAAAAATATCCGCCGTTACAAATGTAACTAAAATTATGGCCATGTTTTTCATCACTCGCTACACGATTAGGGTCCTTTTCGGTACGTACTGCTTGATAGCTAGGCAGAGATAAACTAATTCGTGCCCGTATTTTCAGAATAATGTTTAATATTACGTTGTTCACTGAGACACCAAGAGTCACATAAAAACTGCTTTTAATGAGTTTTCTGTATACTAACGAGTAATTACAATAAATACAGAAAATCCGGGAGATGCGCATATTTGAATATAAACGGCAGGATATTTTAATGTCTGATGCACTTTACGAGTTCTGCTCCTCTGAGCGTGAGCATATCTTATGATTCAACTGTCTGATGGATAGAATTTTAATTATCTTTGTTCACTATGGATCCGTTATAAACTTTTAGAACTGAGAAAATATGTGAAAACTACTCAATGGGATGAAGGAGGAATTTTCATGTGTTAAACGTAGTTTAGGAGATTTTTGAAAAAAAAAAAACGGTTAGTCTGACAGAAAATCGAAAAATAAAAGTTGTCAAATTCGTTGAAATATAATTTATTTTGACCAAGAAAAATTATATTTTAAAAAGATATCAGAAAAAGAATAATATATGGTGGAAATATAAATATCAAACGAATCTGCAGTTTGCTCACAATGAGCTTGTCAAGCCCAAAATAAATGAGATACTTGATACCTGAGATTTTGGGCGTAAGGCGGCATGCTCTTGGTTAATTCATTTGTCCATTCAAAGCATCCGATTTTTATTCACTGCCTTTTCGTCATTACTATTATCATCATTATAACTGTTTTTCCAGGAATATGGTTTTTCTTCAATTTAACAAATATGGAAGAAATGTTTCATTTAAAACAACAAACAACCACTAATTCATTTGCAACGAAAGGGTGAACAGTAGGTACCACCAGCCTAACTTCCCCATTTTCAAGCCCCCCCGACCAAGTTATTCCATGAATCATGGAAACTCATTCATCATATTCCACACGAAATGGCACTTCCGAAACTCCAAGTAAATTTGTTCGGAACTAACCGCGTCTCAAACTAGTTATTTGTCTTGCGACACTGATATTTGACTTCCCATTATAGGTCAGTCATTTTGGTAAAAATGAAAAAAAAATTATAAAAGAAACAAAAAGTTTCATTTTAGTGCTCAATGAAACTATTATAGAAATTTGCCCGTTCGTACAAGCTCTGCAACATTGTGAAAAAAAAATTAATATGAATAATTGTGATTGTTTATTTTCCATAAGAGTAAATTATTTAAAATAGCGACTAAAGTTTGTCTTTCAGTCGCAGATGATTCCACAGATTTTATGAATGTCCTATTCATATTATCGAACTAAAATCAAAATGTTCATGTCAAAAAATTATTTCAAAGTGTCACCGCAGAAGAAAT
Source organism: Chrysolina haemoptera (assembly GCA_958298965.1). Taxonomy (NCBI): domain Eukaryota; kingdom Metazoa; phylum Arthropoda; class Insecta; order Coleoptera; family Chrysomelidae; genus Chrysolina; species Chrysolina haemoptera. Next base: position 53,295,490 of record OY282586.1, on the reverse strand, counting down.
ATTTCCCTATTTATTGCATGTTTTATTCCAATTCTTTATGAATCCTCCTGAAGAGCTTGGCAAAGCGAAATAGATTTTCGTCGACCAAAATGTATTGGGGATTAAATGCGAGAGAAGCCAACCTTGCTTCAATGAAATGGACGAGTTCTGTGAGTGATATTTTTTTAATAACATTCTCCTTATCTAATTTATTTAATGATTTTTTCAATGAAAACTAGAGAGAATTAAAAAAATCATCTATCTGAATGAAAATGCAAATTTTCACTTTCAGATTTTTTCTTTCCTTTTCAGTTAGAGTCTTTTCACAATATCTATCAGATGTAGTTCAATGTCCAGCGTGGCTTTTGCCGGGGAAGTAGTTGATTTCTTAGATATTACAAATAAATCACATTTTTCATTCTTCAATTTACATGGAGAATGTTCCCCTTTTCAAAGTAAATTATTATTTCAACCTGGCAAATAAAAAAAAAACTCTAAGAGAAAAGACCAAAGCCTTGTCCTCAATGATTTAACTGTGTAGTTTCCCCGTTTCCTGCCAAATGTACCACAATATTCAAAGCTCGCATGTATACCCCGCTCTCCCAAATTTTCATAATATTTATTAATAAAAAAAACTTTCATATGTGGCGAACTTTATGTGTGACACTGTATTTGTATGTTTATCAAATCCGAGTAAAGAGTTAAAATAAACACTTTTATTTTTACTATACTCCTTGGCTGGGATTGGTGGTACCTACATCATTAACATCAATATCAATATCTGATTAGTTGGTGATCCAAAAAATATTTATGTCAGAGGTTAGATTAGTTGGGATTGGGATCAGTATATGTTGAAGAAAATAATAGTTTTGTTTCCACTGATCCCAATCCCAATTAACCTCTGACATAAATTAATATCAATGATATTTTTCAGTTCATTGACACTTTTTTCAGGTCCAAAAATCAGTGCAGTCGATTTGTTTGGATTGAGATACAGTGAATGAGCAGAAGACATTTCAGGAATCGACCTAAGATCTATAATAATATGCTGACGCCCTACTTAGAAATTATCCAGCTTGAAAGAGAATATAACTTGCATGTCAGCATGTCACCATCATAAATTTGCGCTGTATAGTGCTTAGTAGTGATAGTATACAAAGAGGACAGAACAGGGCCCAATACGGATCCCTGTAGTACACCTTGTTGTGTATTCCTTACCTCAGAAGTTTGATTGTTCAAAATAACCCTTGCCTGCGATCTATTAGATATGAAAAATTAACTAAGTTTACACGCAATCCAATATAATTCAAAATTTTCAGAAGTATGTTATTATTTTCTCAGTAATGTCAAAAAACAAGTTTTGTGATTTTGTTTCTATTTTGTAATTTTTTCTCCCTTTTTTTTATTTAAATGCTGAAATGATTGGCCTATTACCTTTCTCGCGAACTTTGTAATCCGCCGGAGTTTCTGGCAAATCTGTTGCCCTCCGTGTCAATTTCTTCCGGCTGGTGGTCAAGATTCGCCCCTAGCTACCCTGATATTTCATCTTGACACAGTCTCCATCAGCTCGGAAATTTCGGCAAGAAAGGGGACAGGGATGAATGGGATATTATATAGGACGTGTTTCATACGAGAAGTTTTGATGGTTTGCTTCAGGACGACCTTTGTGCCGGTTATTTCTTGTTAGGGCATTCATTCTTGATACTTTGGTGTGTCTGAATATTTAGGCACCTAATATCGAAAATTTTTATAGTATATTTACATTTCAACGTATTATTCTTGTTAACCTAGTGAAGTGAATTTGAAAATGTATACATATTCCAGATACTTCTTGAAATGTGAACTGAACAAAATCAGTCAACAAGTACTGTCAACTTGTCAATAATTGCTACTAAACATAAATCACGAAATAATTTACCTAATTTCTCCATTATTCAATAACTTGACAAGACTGTAAACAGAAAAACCTAACCAGTTATACAGAGAGAAACGTCACAATTGAGATGTGCGATTACGAAAATATGCGAGAAATAATAATAATAATAATAGATTATATTGATAGGAATTGCAGTAACAGATTAAAAGAAAGTATATAGAAAACAGAATATCCTATCAAACGACAGGATTCGATGTATGACCATGAAAGAGTACCATGATCATACTTTGCTCTTCCATCCAACCATGATGGAATAGTTTATTCAGAGAACCACTAGCAAGAAAATAAGATGTAATGGTATGCAAGAAAAATACCTGCAGATGTAATTTTCAATCAAAGAAATAAATCCACTGAGAATTTCAGAGTAGGTATTTTAGTGCATGAGTTGAAACCAATACCCAAGTAACAATTTCAGTTTTGCAATAGCCCTCAGAAAATTCTGTAGACCATAATAATGACAGCTATGATGAAATTGTTTTGCTGTTACAACATCAATGAAACCTATATGAAAATGCCATAAATCTGCAAATCTCCTATGAATGGAGTTGTGTTAGAATAATATTTTCCTCATACCCCTATAGAAAGTACATACTTTCCTCCCTCAAACCAGGAAGGAAACTTATATTTATATACTTATACTCCCTAGGGAGTAAATTGTAAACGATGAAACTTGTGAATCTATTATAATCGAATTATTAACATCTTATATATCCTGTATTCTGGTACAGTGTGTACCAAGAAAAGTAGGGTCGTTAATGCGGAATTAAATGAAGATTGATTCTGACTATAACGTATTCAGTCTGATAGATAAATGAAAAATAATGAGAAAGAATAAAAAAAAGAACAATAAAGACATCACACTAAAGCAGGACGCGACAAGTTCTTTAATAGCTATTTGTGTATTTAGAGCGCAAAGTGATTGATTGTCGCTCGACAAAAAGATTGATCTTTGTGGTCGAAATACACACATTATTTTTTCTACAAGCGCAGCTCTTAGAAAAAAATGATCGACACTTCATTCAAATCGGCACATAACATTACTTATGAGAAAATCACTCAATAGCAATCCGAAATGTATAAGCTATCCAAATGTCCAACAATTCAAATCACTAACAAAAAAGTAAAATATCGTTCTTAAAAAAAAAAGTTGCAATTGCAAGGAGCTGAACCCTGAACCTTCGGATTACAAGCCCAAGACGCTAGCCATTGCACCACCGCAGATCCTCAGATGGACATGACTGTATTGTCTATACTTTCCATCATGAAAGTATAGATCCGTTTTAGACAAAAGCAGTTGAGATGTGTTTTAAATTTACAAAAAAAGGTTCATTAAGTGGGTAGGAGGAAAAATCATATGTATTACATGGGAGTAAAGTGGCTTTTCCTCCCTTGGATGTTTACATTAAATAACATCCTGCGGGAGGAAAACTGGCTCTTAACCAATATAATAATGATGAATAATCCATCGTGACAATTTTACTCAATTAAAAATTTGATAAGTAACGCTTTTACAATCACAGCCAAGTTTATGATTTCATTGGCATCATGAAAAACGCACATTAGATCAATCTGCTTGTATACAGGAATATTTTCATTACAATCAATTTGTGTTTTTTGTATTTTGCGACGAAATAATAGTAATATTTTCCCACAATAGTGTATCTGACGAAGACTTGCTCTATTGGACCCTTTTCGCAAACCCCAGCATTTTCTCTCATTCCATGACCGATACTTGCTCGATCCTCTTTGACCTTATTATGTAAGAAGCAAGCCTCTCCAGGGCATCTCTGCACTCCCGAATCACTTTTGATCTGGTTCTGGTTGCATTCAGAGCTCTGACGGGAGTCTGACTGTCTGAACAGACATATACATGTCTCTCTTGGCCGGACCTCACCTTTTCCATTCTGGTTGCCTCCAGGAGGAAATACATCTCTCTTTGGACAACTGTTGTTATAGAACCTAGCGCGTAGACTCTTCTCTATTAATTTTCCAAGTGAACCTTTGTCCCGTCTCCAGTTTGGACCTGTCTGTGAAAGTGACCAGTCGCTCTGCGGGAAAGATCATCTGTTCCTCTTTCCAGTCTCTCCTGTCTGGGATCGCTAGAGAGATCGTTCTTTTCCACCTAATTTTGTCCTTTGCCTGAATCACTTTGATAGCGTAAAGTGGTATTTCTTCCTCCACTACCATAGCGATTTCGGTATGCCCTGTGTACCCCTCTCCTCGCCAGTTACCCGAGTCCAGCATTCTCAGATAAGACGCCATTGCTTCCTTCTTCATGCAAAGCGGAAGCGACGGCAGACCCCGACTTGATGGTTTGACTTTCATCCTAATGGGTTGCTTCCAACTCCCGATAGATAATTTACAAAATTATATGTATGGTATATGTTTTATTTCATAGAGAGGAACAACAAACTTATTCAACAAGATTGGATATGCAATTAGGCCTAGGTATATTATCAGTAACTGAATAATAAACCAGATAAGGTCTAGTACGCGTTCACTTCAATCATCCCCTGTTATCGCGACCTCTCCTGGGCATAAATTATTCACCTCGATTGCAACATGGAGAACGTGCTCCGAATTTGTAATAGGTGTGTTCATACGGCATGTGTGACGGCGACAAGCATGTCAATAGCGACTACGAAATATCCAGGTGACCAAAAGGAACACAAATGACGTGAGTTTTGTGAGACGTTACTTCCAAGCTCAATGGAATGATTGATGATGCTTTCCTTTTGAGAAGGACGTTTTATACGATGAATGTCCCTTGCAAGAAATGTCGCAGACACAAAAGGCGACATTCAGTGTAAGATGAGCTGCAGAAAGTATGGCAGTGGTGGACTTTGTATAGTGAAATAAACATCGATCAGTGTCAGTCTGCAATTATGAAAGCGGTGAACTTAGTTGGGCATCTCACGAATCCAAGTGATTTACAGATAATAAAAAGATTTTGCAGTTCCCAATAAAATAAAATAGAAATTATTTTGACATGTACGCACGCGCAGTGAGAATCTTGAATAAGGTCTTTATTCCGTTATCCAACACATGACAGTTATGACTATTATTATTGATGTCATTTCAGACAAGTAAACTATCTAATAAAACACTAGTGAGTTATGGATTATAACTCACATAACTATCCGTGAGAAGGCAAATAACAAAATCGATGCTCCTGACCGCTCTGAATTGAATGAATACGTACAATCCATCTCGTCTTGTGTTCGTGGATCTTTTGCTGGAAAAATCCTCACTAGTTTACGTTGTAGTACATGTTCAAGAGTTAGCAAAAACGTATGTGACTTTCTGGAGCGTCAACTTCCTGATATGACTGATAACCAGTCCGTGCAAAGCTTACTGTGTCATCATCTGGAAATAGAACTTTTAACTGGTGATGATCGGCTGTATAGCCGAACATGCGCCAAACTCAGTGACAATTATAAGATAATAAGTATAGCTGAGGCACCAGTCAATCTAATAATAACACTGATGCTCTTCAAACACGACTCGACCGACGGAAGCACCAAACTCTTACGAAAGTTCGAAATAGATGAACACCTCAATCTAGCGGACCACTATTATAATCTTTATGCAGTCATTGTCCACTGTGGTTCTGGCGTTGAATGTAGTCATTATTACGCATTGGCCAAAAACAAAACGGACTGGTTTGAGTTTGATGATAGTTGTGTGTTTTTCTGGGTGTTCCTGCAGCTGAAAAAGCAAAGCCACTGGAATCAATCAAATTAATTTTTGTTGTTGTTTCATATTTTGTATTACTTTCGTTACATTTTTTCATTTGTGTATTTTATACTAATAGCTATAAAATAACACACTAGTGTGTTATAATCCATAACTGATAGTGAGTTATGGATTATAATTCACGTTCATATTTAAATTATTTATTATCTCATAAAAAACGATTTCTTCCACTTGTTGATCGTATGCCACTCGTGTGTTATGTTTCCTAAGTCACTTGAGAATTTATATCTTTCTTGCGTGACTCATTTTCAACATAACACACTAGTACCATAAATTACTATTATTTCCTCTTGCAACATATCTGTTTTCAACCGCAGAATAGTGGCGGTCACTATTGAAATAAAGTTGTCTAAATACTGTTTGACTTGAGTTCGAAAATATGAATAGGACATTTTCAACATTTATGGAGACTGTTCCCCTTTTCAACTGTTTGACGTTATTGCAATATCTATTGGCTGATATGAAGTTTAAGCAGTTGCTAAAAGCCTTATTGGTATTGGTACAAGCAATCACTAGCAGTAAAATCAATCGCTAAAAAGTTTGAAATAATCTTATGCTAATATTAAGATATTGCTTGGGATTTTCATATTCATAGTAAATGCTTCAATTGGGTTGAATGGAAGAGCAAGTTCTGGTTGCGTTATCTCTCACATGACCTGAACTTGAATTCTGCCTTTTGATAGGTTTATTTCTTATTTGTTAATGTATTCAATGTATTTTGTTTTTACAAACCTGTCAATAAAATCCAGCATTATTATTATTATTATTCAAATCAATAAATTGAAGGGAATAATTTTGATTGACAACAATCCAACTTGAGGTGCAAAAATAAAGCAAAAGATGTATCCAAAACAGAAGAAACGAAAGAGTTAATTACTGGCGAGTTATGGAGATTTAATTTTTTTTTTTTGAATGACTGACATTATCTACAATCTTCCAAGTACAGTTTAGAGCTGTGTCAAAGCACGGTGCTTAGTGCTCGTGAGAGTGCTCGAAGCACTTTTGTGCTCCTAAGCACTGTGCTCCCGAGCACTTTCCTAATTCAGTGCTTGGTGCTCAGTGCTCCGAAGCATTTAACGAAAAGGCTTCGTGCTTAGTAATCCCGAAAAGTGCTCGCAAGCACTCCAGTGCTCCGGAAGCGGGAAAGGCTTAGTGCTTAGTAATCCCGAAAAGTGCTCGCAAGCACTTCAGTGCTTCGGGGCACTTTTCGGGATTACTAAGCACTAAGTCTTTCTCGAGGCCCTTCCATAAAAATTAATCTTGTCGAAACATGAAGTCGCGGCAGATGGCAACCGGCGGCACCCCCCACCAAAAAATTAATTTTCTACGATAAGTACTGCGTTTAGAATATTACTGATTTGAAAAAAATAGTACAATTTTGTCAGTTACTTTTCCTGTCTAAAAAAATAAGTTCAAAATAATTTAATATTACTTGTTCTTTTCAAACTACGTTGACGTATCGGAGACCAAATCTGTCTCCGATATCAAAACCTTTAAAACAATTTTTTTTATTATCGAGTCAAATTGTTATTTAAGTCAAAAAAGTCCCCAAAAAATGTCGTATGACATTTGCTATCTTGATACAGGGAATGTGCGGTATGTCAATTACAATTCTGTTATTTCAAACTTCTTTTCTGTGTAACCATATGCGGCCCATTTCGATTTGATTTTGATTTACACGAAAATAAACCATTCAGACTGTCCGAGGTCTGAAAACCACAAAACCAAACATTCAGTCAATATTTCTGTTTTATTGGAATCATATTGTTGATTTCAGCCATTCTATTTCAAAATAGTATATTATGTTAGCATATGTATGCACGTCCTTTCAGTAACGACTATTTTATTCACGTATGCAGCGTTGCGGAACGACTGTTTAAAAAACATTTGTCTCGAGGAGTTCATCAATGCTTTACATATACCGTACTTTTTTTACGAATTCATGTTATAACCAAAATATTGTATGTTATTGAGTTGATATCTTTTTTTATCATAACAGTTCCAATTGACAGGTCAAGAACTATGTACTCTCTCCTGGTTTTTAAACATGAAATCAAACAGTAACCCTAGCGAAGTACTTAAAAATTGAGTTGCTATGGTAATATTTTCAAAGATTCATTAAATACAGATTGTGAAATGTGATTAATTGATCATTTATCGTGGTATGGTGACTATGCTATTTTAGATATTTGAGTGGTTTTTAATTGAATCGGTTGTTACTTGATGGAAATCTATAGCATTTCTTAGACTGTTAGAAACGTGAGTAACTAAAATTTGATTAACACGATAAGATTTCAACAAATGATATTGCATCAAGATATGTGTAGTGTAGTGTCGGTGTCATCCCGTGCCGGTGTCGTGTCGGTGTCGTGTCGGTGTCGTGTCGGTGTCGTGTCGGTGTCGTGTCGGTGTCGTGTCGGTGTCGTGTCGGTGTCGTATCGGTGTCGTGTCGGTGTCGTGTCGGTGTCGTGTCGGTGTCGTGTCGGTGTCGTGTCGGTGTCGTGTCGGTGTCATGTCGGTGTCGTGTCGGTGTCGTGTCGGTGTCGTGTCGGTGTCGTGTCGGTGTCGTGTCGGTGTCGTGTCGGTGTCGTGTCGGTGTCGTGTCGGTGTCGTGTCGGTGTCGTGTCGGTGTCGTGTCGGTGTCGTGTCGGTGTCGTGTCGGTGTCGTGTCGGTGTCGTGTCGGTGTCGTGTCGGTGTCGTGTCGGTGTCGTGTCGGTGTCGTGTCGGTGTCGTGTCGTCTTGTGTCGTCTTGTGTAGTCTCGTGTCGGTGCAGTCTCGTGTCGGTGTCGTCTCGTGTCGTCTCGTGTCGTGTGGTGCTTTACATATACCTACCGTACTTATTTTACGAATTCATATTATAAACACAAAATTGTATGTTACTAAGTTGATATCTTTTTTATCATAACAGTTCCAGAAAACGTGATTGAACGCCGACATCAAATTTCAGGTTCACGCTCATCCGCCGCTGAAAGATCTGGCGGAGCGAAATATTTGATCGGTAATAACTCTGCTGAAAATGATCGGAGAAGGAAAAGTTCATATCGTTTCTGAAGACTCCTTCCTTCTCATGCAAATATAATATGCAAGTATTTGAGTCCCTAAAGTGTGTTTTTCCGCACTTCACGAAGATGTCTGAGGATGATCCGAAAATCATGAATAATTCAGTAAATATGGAATTATCATACTAAAGCAGCAACCCATACCATCTTTAGACTATATATGCAACAATTGTAGAGTATAGTGTCATACATGCAAAAAAAAGAAAATGAGCGCATTTTGTGAGAAATTACTGGGTATATTTCTTGTGGAGGATTGAATTATATTTCGCCTTGTTGAAATTGTTTTTTGATAAATCTTATACTTTTAGTACTACGATTTATTCTTCACTTGTGGCTTACATTTGTCTGTGGTTACTCTATTACTGGACTAATCGGAAATACCCGGCCAGGGACGGACTGGACCTTTGAACCGGTCCGGGCGATTTCAGAGGGGAGAAAATTATAATAGCTAATCAAATTATTCCATTGTATATTATTATATATTTTTTTTAACAAATATTTCAATGGACTCATTTGAATCTTTATTCTCACGTATTTTTTCTTTTTTATTTTGATGAACCGACCATTTGTTTAATGTCCTTTTTTTTACCTGCAGTACAAGAGAAATAATTCTTGCCATCGTTATCAAATGCAGCTTTATCTGAGTCAGTGTGCATATGTGGTTTTTCCTACCACCATCGCAGAATTTTTTCCACCTCTGTTGATATTTTTCCCAACTGCTTTCATGACATTCTCTTTGACCGTTACAGCTCACCCAACAGTGTATTTTAGAATTAAATGAAAAACATTTGTTTCTTGTTTCTTTGGCCAAGCAAAACAATGTTTGACACGACACGAAAATATCATTCCGCCCTGTGCCAAAACTCATTCATTTGGGTCTCACAGTCTGTTCTCGACAGTCACAGAAGTCACAAATTGCGTTAGAGTATAGTTGCGAACACTGCCATTCCCATTCTACTCCTCCACAACAAATGATTGAAGCGGCTAATTTGTTTTTTTTTTCGAGTTCACTCATTGCATTAAAACTTACCGACGACGAAATGGGAGCTGATGAAAAACTCCCAAATTGCCAAAGGCTATGTATGTACTAGAAGTGGATAAAAAGTTTGATATGAGAACTAGTATTTGGAATTAATTCAAGGGAATTGAGTTTCTGAGGGTAATGGAAGTTTTTCGAAGGTAATGATGTAAACCTGTGTGAAGTTAGCAGCTACTTTTCCGCAAATGCCCGAAATATCAGTAGCGTCGGTGGCTTTCAGAATTCGAATTTTAGGGGGTCATTACAGAATTTAAGATATGTTAATATTCGATTCGACTTCTAAGCATCGTATTTGAAGCGGATAATTTCTACAAATGGATGACATTCCTAGCAGGATATTTTGTAAGAAAATCAACAGAATTAATGAACAAACGACGCCGAATCAATTAAATCTATACGAGAATGACTTGATTATGGGATTCACAATATAGGTGTCTCGGGTGTGGGTATGATTTCATTGGGGTTACTTTGCAAAAACAAAAACTTAAAAAAATCATCGAACCTACAAACACGTGGTATTAAATTGATGAAGATGAAGAACAACTCGTAATAATGATAACAATTATATAACTAAAGATGAGTTCCTCAGAGAGGGAACAAGGGGGTCATTTCGAAATAAATCGAAAATGGATCCACCAGCGCCTATCTGAAACGAGGTATCAATTTGATAAAACTAAAACACAAATGGTAATGATAACAATCATATAACAAAATATGAGTTCTTCAGCGAGGAGACGAGGGGGTCATTTTGCCGAAATTAAAATAAATTCACTAGAGCCTGTCTGAAACGAGTTATCAACTTGATGAACATAAAAAAACAGATTATAATAATGATAAATAAAATTATGTTTTTTCCGTTATCCAGCTGTCGTCCACTTATGGATGGCAGTCCTCAAAAGTTGAAACTTGTGCGAGAAAAGACTTATTGAGGTCTTAAATTTTAACGACGATTCCTAGCACTTTCTCGGGTATCAGAATGAAAATCTGTATTCGATAGGATTTGAACCTACCCGACCAGCGGCATCGATGGCTTTGAACGCGACAGTCTAGCCACTGAGCTAATGACCATCATAACATTCATATAATCATATAATATAATCATATCATATTACATTATAATGGACTTTCTGATTCCGCTGTTGTTTTAACGAGTGCATATTTGAACAAGAGATAGCAAAAAGTTCACATCGAAGATAGCATGTCTAAATATCTTGATCTTATTTCAGGTGTGCCTCAGGGCTCCATTTTGGGTCCTTTGCTTTTCACTATGTATACCTCTGGTTCGTTATAATCTCTTAAGAATTGTTCTGTTCATCTTAAAAAATATCCAAGAAACCAAATCCCCAGTATTGCCAGCTTGCGCATCGAGAATAGTTCTCATCAGTTCTTGCTCAAAGCAAGAACAATTCGTGATAGTTCAGGACGGTCCCGGATCATCTCGTATGCGTAACCAGGGGCCCAATTCTCAAATGTCGACTACCCTATGTAGCATGCGACAAATACCTCTATCTCTTTTTAATGCTTGGTCGAGAAAAGTGATAGAAATATTTTGTCGCATGCGACATAGGGTATTTGACATTTGAGAATAGGGTCCCTGAACAGGGGATTCATCAATCCGAACTTGTCCTCGACAAACCAGAACGCTCTTTATCAACTGTGCATGATAGTGATGTCCCAGAAACAATAATTTTCAGAACCAGAACAAACCTAAATGTGTAGGTTTCAGATAAAATAATTGAATAAATGATGTAAGTATCTGAAATGATTCAGAGATATTAAAAATTCCTCACGGTTTCTGTATACCTAGTGTCCATTTTTATTGTGAACGGAGCCTTCGAAACTTGGCTATGTTTTCATGAACTCATTAAATTCACAAAAATAAACATATCACACCAAAGCACAAAAAACTCTTGGCTTCCTCAAACGTACCACACAATAATTCATTAACACAAATGCAATTATCGTTTTGTTTACTGAAACTCATTAAAATTTGAACAAGTGCAACCTCTGGGCACACAAAACCTTTGTTGTTCTTGCAAAAAATAAACATCTATTTGAGATTTTTAATGCAATTCGACATTTTCACTTTATACTATGTAGTTCGATAACTAGAGATTGGGATCTAAACCATACGAGAAATAAAAAAGCATGAAATGAGTTCGTCTCTCATAGTGTGAATCCTGATAATATTCAAGAATGTATTTCAGTAATGAGTTAAAAATATAAAAAGTATCAATATTTCCACTATGTGGAAAATATGAGGCAAACATCTGACAGAAAAGAACTACTTCCCTGGCTAATACCACGACGGACATCTTTCACTAAAGGTTTCTTATTAATTTATTGTCCAAAATCTGAGCAAAAGTCATGACGCAAAATGGCTTTGGAGTTTGTACTTAGTGAAAAGGGGAAGAGGAAATTATTGATCGACGGCTATCTTCACCAGAAAGATAAAGGAAATCAAAGTATTTATTGAAAATGTGATTACTACAAGTCGTTCAAGTGTGAAGCTCGTGTTATAACCTTAGAAAATGCAGTAGTAAAAAGAAGTGGAACACACAACCATGTAGCGGATGCAAGGCAAGTGGAAAAAACAAAATTTGTTAATTGCATACGTGAAAACGCTACACAAACCCAATATGGGCCACATCAGTTTGCCAAAAGTGGGCAGCATTAAAAGAACAATAAGGCGTGTACCTAGTAATCAGCAAGCCGCTCCGGCTTCACCTCTTCACAGACGAGACATTGTTTTTCCAGAAGAGTATAAACTGACAAAAAATGGAGAACAATTTTTATTATTTGATTCAGGCCCACACGATGATTGGTTGTTAATTTTTTCAACCAGACAAAATCTGTTTCTTCTGGCAAGGTCACAACACTGGTTTGCCGACGGAACTTTCAAAACTGTACCTCACCTTTTTCATCAACTATATACAATCCACGGATTGGATAAAAATACTGCGATTCCTTTAGTATATGCACTACTACCTAACAAGGCACAAGAAACTTATGTTCGCTTACTTTCGAAAATAAAAGAACTTTTGCCTGAAGCTTCGCCTGCAACCATATTAACAGATTTTGAAAGCGGTATTATAAGTGCTATAAGACATTTCAGTCAATGGGTCGTATGAATAAACCTTCAGCAAATGTTTTTACTCGGATTTCTTGAAATAGACCTTTTAATTTTGTTTAGTTATGAGAGAGACAAACTTATAGTATAAGCATTTGCTAGCTTTCATTCATACCACCAATTGTCTCTTCAGAAGAATCCAGTCAGACGGTTTAAAAAGAAGGTACGAAACTGATGCAGATTTTGCTTTAAAGCTCTGATTATTGTCGGCCTTAGCGTCCTTTCCTACTGCAGACGTAGTGGAGGCATTTGTAACCATTTGCGAGCAAAATGTGTTACCTGCAGGAGCCCAGTCAGTAATTGATTATTTTGAAGATACCTGGGCGTCCACAGAGAGGGAGACAACGTCGTTTGCCCTTATTTTCGCATGATCTGTGGAATTGTTATGATGGGGTGCAAGAAAGTTTGCCAAAAACAAACAATTCCATAGAAGGATGGCATCGAGGGTTTGAACAACAGATTTCTGCAGATCATCCAAACATTTGGAGATTTATTAAAGGCTGGAGCAAAGCTTACACGAACTTCAAATTGAACAGTATGTAGGAGGCTTGGAAGGCCCTCCTACACGTAAAAAATACAGAGATTGTGCAGAGCGGATTGCAAGTCTGGTAAATTATTACGATTCTGCGAACACTTATGAGTTCCTACGGGGAATAGCACATAATTTATCGTATTAGTATAATGATAAATAATAAATGAATGGGTATAAAACATCCACCATAGACAAAATTTTAAAACAAAAACAAAACCGCAAAACTTTGAATTTAATCTATCCTCAAATCAGAGAAAAGACTGACCGTCGTTTTACATGTCTAACATATCTCGGTTATTCAACAAACAAAATATCTCGTTTCCTTCAGAAGCAAGGTATAAATATAGCATTCAAGACAAATAACAATTTGCATTCCTTTATAAATAATTCAAAGTCAGCTCGAGACAAATTCAAAAAATCTGGAGTCTACAAGCTCAAGTGCGACGATTGCAATGCCTTATATATAGGCCAGACTGGCCGTAGTTTGAACCAAAAATTCGATGAACATTTGAGAAGTTACAGACTAAAAAAACAAGATTCAAACTATGTCAATCACCTCATAGAAAATAGCCACAATTTCACACAAAATCCGGAAATTCTACACATTCAACCGAAAAGCCTAAAATTAAATATACAGAGTGGGCCATTGAAAACGAAACAGCGGCTCTGTAGGTCGACAGAACCGAGTTATATAAAAACGCTCGGACACGTCAACCACATTTTCGAGGGGGACATCGTTCGCGATGAAATTCACCCAAATACATTCCATCCCTCGGAGCTGTGACTGCCACCCCTAAATTTTTAAATGGCAACATATGGCAAGTGATACCTCATTTGAAAGGTATTTTCCTTCTTAATATCAAACAACAAAAATAAATCAATCCCATCGATTCGTTTTCGAGATATAGGAACTTGAAGTTGGGAAATCACTTTTTATTCACTCAATCAATAAAAACAATATCTGATAAAGCAACTGTCGCAATAATTATTATTATCAATGAATTAAATGTTCAAACTGTCTACCACCCATTTCCATACAATAATACAAGTTCTGCTCAAAATGAGACCTCACATTTCGTAGCATTTCCGGCGTTATTCGACGGCATTCTTCAATAATTCTACGTCGTAATTCTTCCAGAGATTCTGGTTCGGTTGCATAGATTTTGTTTTTCAAGTGACCCCACAGGAAAAAGTCGAGTGGGGTTAAATCTAGAGATCTGGCTGGCCACTCTATAGCTCCTCTTCTTCCAATCCAACTTCCAGGAAACATTCCATCCAAAAACGCCCTAACAGGCTGTGGAGGTGCCCCGTCTTGTTGAAATTTCAAGTGGTCTTCATGGTAACGATTGTCATTTTCAATGATGTCTACTAATTGTGGATAAACAAATTCATTCAATAATTCCAAATAAGTTTCTCCTGTCAGGTTACCGTCGAGAAATACTGGTCCAATCAAACGGTCCCCAAAAATACCGGCCCAGACATTGAGTTTTTCGGGAGTTTGAGTATGGACTTCGTGGAAAACATGTGGATTGGCATCTGACCAATAACGACAATTATGACGATTCACAGTCGAATTCAAAAAGAATGTAGACTCATCAGAAAAGCAGATGTTGAAAAGAAAATTCTCATCAGCATCTATTTTCGTAGTCATAATTTCACAAAATTCCTGTCGCCTATCAAAATCATCTTCATTCAATTGGTGTACCAAATGTATTTTGTAGGGGTGAAGTTTATGATGTTTCAGGATTCGGCGGATACTGGTTCTACTAATATTGGTAATACTTGCCAATTTCCTTGTGCTCAATGTTGGGTCTGCATGAACTTGTCCTAAAAGTGCAACTTCAACAGGTTCATTTCTCACAGGAAATTCACGTTCTGGGTCTCGTTTCTTGTTGGCTACTGATCCAGTTTGACGAAACTTTTGCACTAATTCTAGAACGTATTTTCTAGCAACAAGTTTATCTGGATGCGTTTCATTGAACAAATTAGCTGTACGGTTACCGCACTCATCATTCTTGAAAAAAATTGTTATTATTTCAACTCTTTCCGTGATCGTATACACCATTATTGAGGAAATATTCAGCAGCTGTAATTCACTCAAATGTCGTTCAATCAACGATCAGTTTGACATTGCCAGACGTCCAAAATTGCGATTTGGCGAAAAAAATTATCGCATACATGTTTTTGTTGTACGCGCATTGGAGTCGAATTCGAGAAAACGTCTTTTTATCGATTCTCAAGAACTTTAACATTTTTTCGATCAAGTAATTGAAGATGAAATAAGAATTTGAAACGGAATTGCATGTTATTTGTTGGTAAACAGTTACATCAGTTAATTCCTTGACAATGATAATTATCTTTAAACAGTTGCATTGTTAGATCTTATTTTTATTGATTGAGTGAAAAAAAAGTGTTCCAACTTCAAGTTTCTATATCTCGGAAACGAATCGATAGAATTAATTTATTTTTGTTGTTTGATATTAAGAAGGAAAATACCTTTCAAATGAGGTATCACTTGCCATATGTTGCCATTTAAAAATTTAGGGGTGGCGGTCACAGCTCCGAGGGATGGAATGTATTTCGGGTGAATTTCATCGTGAACGATGTCCCCCTCGAAAATGTTGTTGACGTGTCCGAGCGTTTTTATATAACTCGGTTCTGCCGACCTACAGAGCCGCTGTTTCGTTTTCAATGGCCCACTCTGTATTGGAATCTATAGAAATCAAAAAACACCTTTGTAATAAAAACAGCTTAGTTCTGAATGATCAGAAAGACCTGTATAATTCACCGATCATTAATAATGTTATCTGTAATTTCTCAAATGCCCATTGATACCTCTACCTACCCACTTTCATACTTTCCCAAATGTCCCTTGATACCTCTCTCTATCTACCTTAATGTTATTTTTAGTATTTAACGAGATGACCTTCTGTAATTAGGTTAGTTTATAACTGGCTCAGAAGATGACATAGTGTGTCGAAACAGCTGTTAGCATTAAATGTTAGTATTGTGTAAAAATCTTTGTGAAGTATTACTTTCACTCTACCCATTCATTTAATAGTTATTTACCTAACAAGTGCGGAAAGTAGTACTTTTCCGCACGCGACGGCAGTTGCACGAACGACGCGGAGCGGAGTTCGGGCAAGCCGTTAAGGGCGGAAAAGACATTTTCCGTAAGAGTTAGGTACAATATTTTTCCTACGAGTATTTTTGTCCATCTTATTTATAAAAAAACAAAGTTCTTAATAAACAAGTTTTTCTAATAATGCTACAAAATGACACATAAGACAGAATAGTTACATAGATCATTTAGTTAGTCCTAAATATCCTCATTTTCAACAATACAAAAATCGTGCGGAAAAGTAAAAATCGTACGGAAAAGTAAAATCGTGCGGGAAAGTAACTTTTCCGCACGATTTTAAATCGTACGGAAAAGTACAACTTTCAAAACGAAAAATCGTGCGGAAAAGTTACTTTTCCGCACGCTCGTAGGAAAAATGAATTTACACACATTGAAGGCCGAAACCGTAGAACATAAATAATAAATAAATTCTCTAAAAAAAAAAAAGCAAATTGTTTTATTCCACGCCTAGCGATAGACGTGAAAACGAGCTGTACACTTATCGGACAACGGATTATATCTCGTAATATATCCAGTGATAAGGCACTCAACATGATGTACGCGCAATTAAAAATCTATTGGTTTCACTATTATATTTAAATACATTTTTCGGGAAATTGTCAATTCGGGCAATCGTCCATTCGGGGAACTGCTTTCAGGGAATTGTTTTCGGGCAATTGTCCTAGATCCATATATTATCACCTATCTCTGAATTATTTTTGTGAGTTATGTTGTCACATAATGCTGGCTCAATAAATTGAACACTTTTAATTTTTTCTTCTAGTTTTTCTCTTTTCGAAATGTCAAATATTTCAGTAATATCAATTTTGAACTCCATATATTACAATGTTCAATTTTTACATCCGCTACCACTCCACTCCAAAAGGACTGATATGAAAGTGCGAAAATTGAAACTCTAATATTCACAAAAACAATACGAGGCATATATCATCGCGCCAGAGCCACAAAGAACAAAGCATTCCTCACACGCTGAAACTTTTGTTTTATTCAACCGTGCACTGGAGAGAATGAAAAACGGGATGACTTTTTGGTAGCTCTTTGAGGGGTTGCATCATACGTTCCGTGTTAATTTTTGTGACATATTCTGGATATAGCACAAGTATTTTTTACCAAGGGCAAGGCTGTGTGAAAAAGTAACGCTTTGAAAAAAATTCTACGGTTGGATTATTCATTAAACTAAATTGATATCAGTAGGTGTATTGCAAATAATAATAATAATTTATGTATCAAGTGAGTAAAGTGATCGGCATTCAAACGAGTAAAAAAAAACACTTCACTCACGAGTTTCATTCAGTATGTTTCTACAATTGTCAAAAAAATAACCAATTCATATTTTTTTGCAAATATGAAAGAAATTTGGCATATTTTTATTGATTCATTATTCGAACAAAGTTCGAAGAGTATGCCGGAGAGTTGTGTTTCAAACAAACGAAACGAATACATTCGACAGAGTCGAAAGGCTTTTCTCTTCACACTATCCCGCAAAATGGAAAGTTTGAAGCGAATATTGAAATAACATATTCATCGAGGTCACTATTATTATTATTATTAATGTTGACTTGACTATCGAATAACTAGTCCATCGAAGTAACTTTTCATTTTCTTAGATTTGTATTCAAAATAAATAAACAATCCTCGTGAAGCAACGAATACCTTTTTCTTTCTTTGAACTATGTCAAGGAAATCTCATATTTGCACTATCCACGATTTTCTCCATTCAATCTTCATCACTTTTCTTCATTTCTACTTAAATTAAATTTATAGTTATCAAGAATTCGTTATATGGATGGATGCCCAATTTCACAAATTTCATTACTTAATTATTATTGTTGTCAACTAGTTTCTGACGGCCAAACATCCACAGCTCCCTTGGATTACCTAGTATAGATTAGGTCCAATAGTTCCTTAGAGGTATATGCTATTATTTTGAATTTATTCGCCGCGGTAGTTTGAAATTTTGATAATACTTATTTAATAGTAAGAATGCTAAGAATATTATTGGTGAAACAATTGCATATCAGATATTTATAGGTTATTAGTTATAACGGTTGTATCTCTACAAACGTTCAATTTCATCATTTTTACCGTGAATCATGGCAGTGTGAACGAGGCACCAACTGAGTTTATAAGTTTCAGAATATGACTTACAATGTTTCTGTTGATTAATCCTTATTTTACAGCTCGAAGAACGCTGCTGAATGCTCCACCAAGTCTGAATGATAAATTATTTAATAAAATCAGTTAAAAAATGTTTGAATTATTTGAATTGAAGTCTTATTCTTCTCAACATTTTAAAGATAGTTAGTTCTTCTTCTTCTTCTCGTTTTTATTTGGATTCAAAATTATATCAATTAGCCAGTTCCGACAAAGTGTGAGTTCCATGTTCCGTCCAAACCATGGATGTTATTTGTAATGATCATGCAGAGAGCGATAGTAAATTGAAGCTTTCATGCGTAGGCAAGATGTTGGTTCATTCTATCTATGAGTTCTGTGATCTTAACATGAGCCAACAGTTAGTAAGCTGTTCTTTGATAGTCTGACAATTGGTAACACTGTTTGTAGAAATTGAGGAGGGGATTAAATTTTGAATTTCCGTTATCTTCCATTTCCTCCATTTCGTCCATTTCTGCGTTTGGTCTCACTTGAAGAACTCGCTGATGATTTAAATTTTTATTTTGAAAATCATCCAATCAGTGTATATTAATAACATTTATAAAGAGGTAACTATCTATTTAAAATTCAAAGTGGAATTCATTGGAATAAATATTTTTGTCGTTTTTAATGCTTTTAAAATAATTTTATTTCCAATGAATTTTCATGATTTTTCAAATGGCGTCAATGGACATGTTTTACAACAATTTCTCCTTTTTTTTCATGTGTGTAGTTCGACCAGATTAAATTTCAAGACTAGATTTAATTTCAAAAATTGATTTAAATTTAAATATGATTTAAATTTAATTTCAAAAAGCTTAGTTAAAAGCTTATTTCTCGCCATTGAATGAGCGGGGATGTTAGTGGCCGATTGCCAAATTACCACAACATATAACAACAACTATAGCTACCTATGATAGCTGACTGGCTGAATTACACACTCGATCAGGTGTCCAGAACCAGGTGGGAATTCAGGAGTGTTCCAGAGCTGCTGTTACAGTATATTTGAATCAAGGAGCCCGAAGAGCTTGAAATATTAACAGGAGAGGAGTTTGGTTGATTCTTTCTTATAACTGATGATTGGTCAAGGAAATATGTAAGGTTTAAATGCATTTAACCCAATATTCCAAGTAAGTTTGTATGACCATTTGAATAACATACAATAGTCCAAAGAACCAAATTTCTTCCCTTCAGCCTGATTCGATCATTATTTCTAGACTTTTCTAGATCTCATCAAGCCCTGAACTCGGTTTAACAAACTTTCAATTCATTAAATACTATTTTTATGCAACCTGATTACTCTCATCATCGTGTATTGATTGTCGCAAGATCGTCAAGCCCTGAATTTGGCTTAACATATGTTTGATTAAATACTATTTTTTAATAATTGTTTTACTTGTATGTCTGGAGTGTTTTCTCTTTCAGTGTGATAAAGACTTTCTACAGAGACTGGCTTTGAGAATGAAATACTATATCAGAATTCCTGTAGATGGCGTCCAAATAACAACTTTCAATTAGCTATTTTATTCTCACTGCCATAAATTGGATTTCTAAGAATATCTTTGGGTTAATTCACCAACAAACGTAACACGACCTTTGCCTCCGCAATAAGAGTTAGCCCTCCGCATTGTTTATAAGAGGTTTAGGTGAAAAACCCCTTAAAAAGGGAACAAAACCTTATATAGTTGCCAAAGAAAATGAGAACTGGCTTTATGACAGAATTTCGTTATTATTCGGATCTGTCACTGATGTTGCATGAAACTGTCGGGTGCCTAGCAACAGCCGTTAAAAAAAGTGCACTTTTTTTACTCTTTTCCGTTTAATAATGAAATCATATGTTGATAGTGAAATATTGTAATACTTTACGCACACAAACCACACAAAAAAAGTGGACTTTTTTCGACAGTTGTAGAAAAAGCCATTTATAGACCTTCATCCCAAGTTGGATAAAGCAGTACACATTTATTACTGAGTGGTTTTGGACATGAGTATGAACGAAAATTGTGACACTCGTTTCCTCAATATTTTTTTTGTATTCAAAATATAAAGTTTAAGTGAGGATCTGAATGGTACTCATACCGCGATAAATTGGAATGGTTGGAAACAAATTTTTGAGAGCTAGGGGCACATCAACTTGAAGATTTCGAAAGACATAAAGATCGGAGTTGTGCAAAAAAGGTATTCACAAAATTCCAAAATCATTAGATGGTTGCAAAGAGAACCGGGTTTTCTTTTCAAGCATGTGACTGGCATGATATTTGAACGTTTTAAGTTGATGTGCTCCCCTGCGCCCTCTGTCGAGCAATCACCACTTCCTTGATTTAAAAAAGAAGTATCGGGGATAATTTCCATGCACAAGGTTTTTTTCGATATTTTACGTCAAATCGTTCAAATGTTAACGGTGTAGAAGGCCTATGGAAAGCCTCTGTATATTACTGCTCATGAAAGTCCTGGATAAATTGTGTTTCGAAGTGAAAGTATAATCCAACCGGATAAAAAAAATAATGATAATAATAATAATAATATAACTTTATTCATGAAAAAGATACAGCAAACCTAACAATTAAGAAGAATAAAGTCAGTGAACGAAAAGTGCTATTGCCCTTGTTACGTTTAAAATCAATGAAATGCAATGGGTATAAGTAAATGTTATTTTTCATATAGTATAAACAGTTATATATATATATATATATATATATATATATATATAAATTAACAAACAAAAAAAAGGTTGGGTTTCAATTAGTTCCGTCTAATTTTCAAAATAACGCAAAGAATGTATTCTTTCAATTTTTTCTTAAATATTTTTACATTTTTTATATTTTTTATATTTTCTGGTGTTATATTGTATAGTTTTGGTGCTAAAAAGGAGTATAATCTTTGTGAAACCGTTTTTAACATCAGCGGTGTAACGTAATGATGTTTCCGACGAGTAGCATAATCATGACGTGGAAGTTGTGAGTGATTTTTGGTGATATAATATTTATTGATGGAGCAGAGAAAATATAGTTGCCTTAAGTCAAGTATACTGTGTTGGATTACAAATTTTAGGGATCCATGAATGTCTCATTTAAAAAAATTTGAAGTTATATACGAATATCAAAATATGTCAATCATTTAACAGTATTTTAATGAATTGTTTTCTTGAACTACACACAGAAGGTTCGCCTAATTGGTCCCTTCATCAAATATAAAATAATGAATTATACGTTTATGAAATCGCATGCAGGCTTTAATTTCCTACTTAATGATTCCGTGTTACTATTTGCCTGCATAACAGGACTAAATTGAATTATAATATCATCTCTTTCCAAGGTTACGTTTTGTCACGAACCGGCGTACTTACATGCAAGTCGGGTGCAATCATAATTAGAAAGTCATGAAGAATTCATGAACATTGCGAACGTTGCTTATTAGGGAGAAAATGAGTTCCGACCTACCTCGGACAGGACTGGGTAAAATATCGCGTGGGTACATTATATTTTGAGTCGTTTGTTTCAAAGTGGTCGACAATGTCTCATTTAGAGTGGAATCTAGAAAAAGCGCAGTGTATTCTGAACGAGTTTGAATCAAGACGTTTCTGTTGTTAGTATCTGCAATCGTCTTCTGGTAATGAATTTCAGAAAGTATCAGTGGAATTCCAGAGAATATAGATCGAAAGCACCCACACAAATTGAATTGTAAATTATTTTTTACTTTTCAGTCAATGGGAAGTAAAGCATGTTTTTTAGTTTTTTTAAACTATAATTTTTTTTTACATAATCAGATGATAATTTCAGGTCCTTCTACACGAGAATTTTCGTGGGTTTTTCAGTCCAAAAAAATATTTTGCATACATTAAAAATTCGTTCGAAGATGTCAGTTCTTTTTTTTTTTTCAAATTCAAATTGCCTTTGTGACGCAGATGTATGCGAGCAGTCTTAAATATTTGGTGAGAACATTAAATAACCTTTAATAATCATAACTTTATAAAAAAGCATAAGTTGAAAAAAATTTTGCAAAAAATGCATCATCACCAGCCGGTTCATAGGACGAAAAATCCGCCTTTTATATACTTTACGTATAATAATAAAAAAAAATGTATTTACCGCTATCAGCAGTTATACTTCTAGGTAGTGTTATTGGTGCCAAAACAACAATAGAATTTGATCGGTTTGATCATAATTCGGCATTATTAACACTTTTTGTGGTCCGACGCCAACCGACGCCCAGCGTCGTTTTTCAGAAATTGACCTTTTTTGATAGAATTTGATCAGATTCTTCATATTTCAGCTTTGTAATTTTTGTGCACCGACGCCTACCGACGCCCAGTGTCGTTTTCAAGGAATTGCTTTTATTCTATGGAATTTGATCGGATTGATCATAATTCAGCATTATTAGCAATTTTTGTGATCCGACGCCTACCGACGCCCAGCGTCGTTTTTCTAAAATTGTTCATGTTCAATAGAATTAAATCGGTTTTATCATAATTCGGCATTATTAACACTTTTTGTGGTCCGACGCCAACCGACGACCAGCGTCGGTTTTCTAAAATTGTTCATGTTCAATAGAATTAGATCAGTTTTATCATAATTCGGCATTATTAACACTTTTTGTGGTCCGACGCCAACCGACGCCCAGCATCGTTTTTCAGAAATTGACCTTTTTTGATAGAATTTGATCAGATTCTTCAAATTTCAGCTTTGTAATTTTTGTGGTCCGACGCCTACCGATGCCCAGCGTCGTTTTTCTAAAATTGTTCATGTTCAATAGAATTAGATCGGTTTTATCATAATTCGGCAATATTAACACTTTTTGTGGTCCGACGCCAACCGACGACCAGCGTCGGTTTTCTAAAATTGTTCATGTTCAATAGAATTAGATCGGTTTTATCATAATTCGGCATTATTAACACTTTTTGTGGTCCGACGCCAACCGACGACCAGCGACGGTTTTCAGAAATTGTCCTTTTTTGATAGAATTTGATCAGATTCTTCATACTTCAGCTTTTTAATTTTTGTGCACCGACGCCTACCGACGTCCAGTGTCGTTTTCAAGGAATTGCTTTTATTCTATGGAATTTGATCGGTTTGATCATAATTCGGCATTATTAACACTTTTTGTGGTCCGACGCCAACCGACGACCAGCGTCGGTTTTCTAAAATTGTTCATGTTCAATAGAATTAGATCGGTTTTATCATAATTCGGCATTATTAACACTTTTTGTGGTCCGACGCCAACCGACGCCCAGCATCGTTTTTCAGAAATTGACCTTTTTTG
Organism: Chrysolina haemoptera; assembly: GCA_958298965.1. NCBI lineage: Eukaryota > Metazoa > Arthropoda > Insecta > Coleoptera > Chrysomelidae > Chrysolina > Chrysolina haemoptera. The sequence continues at coordinate 53,271,506 of OY282586.1, read as the reverse complement.
ATAGAATTTGATCAGATTCTTCATATTTCAGCTTTGTAATTTTTGTGCACCGACGCCTACCGACGCCCAGCGTCATTTTTCAGAAATTGACCTTTTTTGATAGAATTTGATCAGATTCTTCATATTTTAGCTTTTTAATTTTTGTGCACCGACGCCTACCGACGCCCGGTGTCGTTTTCCAAGAATTTGATCGGATTGATCATAAATCGGCATTATTAGCAATTTTTGTGGTCCGACGCCTACCGACGCCCAGCGTCGTTTTTCTAAAATTTTTCATGTTCAATAGAATTAGATCGGTTTGATCATAATTCGGCATTATTAACACTTTTTGTGGTCCGACGCCAACCGACGACCAGCGTCGGTTTTCAGAAATTGACCTTTTTTGATAGAATTTGATCAGATTCTTCATATTTCAGCTTTGTAATTTTTGTGCACCGACGCCTACCGACGCCCAATGTCGTTTTCCAGGAATTGCTTTTATTCTATGGAATTAGATCGGATTGATCATAATTCAGCATTATTAGCAATGTTTGTGGTCCGACGCCTACCGACGCCCAGCGTCGTTTTTCAGAAATTGACCTTTTTTGATAGAATTTGATCAGATTCTTCATATTTTAGCTTTTTAATTTTTGTGCACCGACGCCTACCGACGCCCGGTGTCGTTTTCCAAGAATTTGATCGGATTGATCATAAATCGGCATTATTAGCAATTTTTGTGATCCGACGCCTACCGACGCCCAGCGTCGTTTTTCTAAAATTGTTCTTGTTCAATAGAATTAGATCAGTTTGATCATAATTCGGCAATATTAACAATTTTTGTCGTCCGACGCCTACCGACGCCCAGCGTCGTTTTTCGAAATTGACATTTTTTGAGAGAATTTGATCATATTGTTCATATTTTAATTTTTGTGCACTGACGCCTACCGACGCCTATCGTCGTTTTCCAGGAATTGTTTTTATTCTATGGAATTTGATCGGATTGATCATAATTCGGCAATATTAGCAATTTTAAGTCTGCTAAAACTAAATTGATTCAGAAATTTCCCAAAATTTCAGTGATCTGAAACGTTTTTCTGAAACAGCTGGATTTAGAAGAGAGTTGACTGATGCAAGTGATTATCCTTTCGAGAAATCAGATATGAGCATCTATGCAATACGATAAGAATAACTCCAAAGGTTTCATCTGTAAAAGAAGCAGATCTTCTGAATCCCCGTCAGTTACGCCACTCACTATTTAAAATGAAATCTTCAATTGACACTAAATGTTGATCTTTTGATTACGTCAAAATTGAAAAATTCATGTTGTATTGCGTCTGTTGAAAAGATGTGTTTTTTTTATTTTGTATATCAAATTTGATGGATTACTGATTAGAAACCATTTAGAATACTTCTTGTCCATAATATAACTGATGATATACAGTGTGTGACAAACGATAGCAATGACAGAATCACGATGTAGAATAAGGATTTTCTGTTTCCTGACTTTTCCTCAAAAAAATTGAAAATGTATGCACAGGAAGTTGATTAATTCAATAACGATTTTGTTTTAAAAGACCGCAACATTTTCTGTATAATTAGGAAAATTCCTGAATTAGTTAATTTTAGACGACTAGAGGATATTTTCAGTAATACAAGTCAAAGTTGTTAATAGTACATAGGAATAACAAATGCTTATTTGTTAACATGAAGTGTTACATAAAGTGGTAGTACCTACCTACCTATATTTTTCTCATTCTGAGAAGGTGATTGTATAATATTTAAAATTAAGGACTCAGGTACATTTTTAGTGGATCAAAGCTGAATGCCATACAGGTAGATCAGACCCAGATTTTCGAAACACCCTGTCAAACATTTTTGTTGTATACAAAACTGACCAAAAGTCATAAGAGTTCGACATATCCTAGTGTGCCAACTCAAATAAACAGTAATGATAAAAAATTCCAAAATTTTATGAATGAAACTTTTCACAACTGTATCATCAACAAACAAATTTGTAAATAAACCAAAAAATGTATTTTGTATTTTAGAGTTCACCAACGGCGCACCTCAAAAAAATTCAGGGGGAGAAAAGGGGGCATGACCCATAAAAAAATAAGCCCTATCAACTAACCTGTGTCAACTTAAGTTTCGAGAATTTTTTTCGAATGGAACTAAACGCCAAGCGAGAATGGAACATAGAATCCATTCGAGCACTGGGGAAGAATACCATAACATGGTACACGGACGGGTCCAAAACTCCCGAGGGAACTGGAGCAGGAGTTTTTGGGCCTCGCACCAAATACTTCGTACCCATGGACCAGTTCCCCAGGATTTTTCAAGCGGAAATTCACGCCATAGAAAGGTGCATTCAGTTCAACCGCAACAGGAAATACAGGAACAAGGAAATTGTGATCCTCTTCGATAGCCAAGAAGCCATCAAAGCGTTCAGCTCTTCTAACATCAACTCGAAGATTGTTTGGGAATGCCTAGACACACTTAATGATTTAGACAAGAACAACAAGGTGACCCTCCTCTGGGTGCCGGAGCACGTTGGAGTGAAGGGCAATGAACAAGAGGACACCCTGGCACGGAAAGGCGCAGCAACGCCAATGATCGGTCCAGAACCATTCTGCGGACTTGGAAAATCTTTCTTCCGAGAAAAACTCAATAAAGCTGAAGAAGCAATGAGAGCAACATGCTAAGACTTCCAGGGCTGAGTCAGGTCAAAGATCTCCTCGGCAATTTCAACCGAGCAAGATCGAAGACACTGATTAACCTCAGCAAAACTAGTCTAAAGACAATCACGGGATTTCTAACGGGTCATTGCAGACTCAAAGAACACCTGAGGAAGCTAGGCTTAGAGGAGGACAGCACATGCAGATTCTGTGGGGAATTTCCAGAAACACCCCAACCATATATTGATGGAGTGTTACGCTGTACATCGTAAAAGATTGAATATACTGGAATCACACCAGCTGACTATGGGAGAAATACCACAAGTAGACCCCCTCAAAATCCTAAAATTCCTGAAAGAATTGAGGCTTGAAGGGCTGCTGTAAACAAGAACCCCTTGTGATAGCAGAAGCAGATGAGGCACAATAGATCTAATCAGGTCGCAGCGCATCAGTCATCATCACCAATACCAATACTAATACCTGTGATTTCAATATGAGCCAAATATCTCAAAAACTTCATGATCTATAAAGAAAAAACAAAAAAAATTGAAATTTCAACGCCCCGTAGATCGGTAACGAAGTGTTTGCGGACCTATGTTTATATGAACTTTCAGTCGTAAAATAAGCCAAGGAATGCCGCCCTTTCGAATGTACATGATGTTCGGGAACACCCTGTATGTTGGTAAAATATTCAAAGTGAATATGATCCTTAGAAACACTAATGAAATAATTCCAGAAATTTAATGTCGAAAAATTTTAAAATTCCACAATTTCATTTCTACTTCAATTATTAACCACTAATTAGATTGTTCTGTAAACGCATTGTGAGAAGCCTTATTTGATAATATGTTATTGCGATCAAGCTGTCGTGCCATATGTGGGGCCACCTAGCAGTTTCTCACCCAAGTTTTATCATAATTCATTTCAATATTAGTAATTAGACCATCAGGTTTGTTTGGATATAATTATAAATAAATTAATAAATAGGTAAATAAATAAAATATTGTTTGTTGAATATCAATCGGCCAATATTCAAATTTCTATGATAGTAATAATCTTTTGGTGTAATATTGTATGAATATTTATTGAAAGTTTGATTTTGTGGAGAAAATCCAGTTCTTGACATGATTTTTTGGGTTTCCTTGGATTAAAATTTTTTTTTTCATTATCAGATTGTGGAAGGTCATAAACCCATAAAATCATGTCAAGAATTGTATGAATATTTTCTTATTTTGTCAAATATCCCCGTGAGATTTTTGCAACAATCCTTATCAATATAGGTTTAATATGATTTATTGAATATATTCAACCATTGTGCTATCAATCTTGGATATACAATATTGTTTTTATCTCTAATATCGATATGAGAGGAATATAGAAATCGCAATATTGGAGCTAAATGCTGAAAACAATATGTGGGCAATATCGCTCTATCGATATTGGTGAAAATTGAACTAATATTGACCCAATATTTCATCGAAAAATGTACATCCAGAATAGGTTGAACCAATATTCCACCAATATTATCAATGAAATATTGTTTTCATGCACCCATATTGATTCAATATTATTTTTATATTTACAATATATCCATATTGGCCCAATATGAAATCAAGATAGGGATATATAAGGTGCTACCTGGGAAGTATTTTGAATGGTTCGTAGGCAAGTATCTTATAGCTTAAAATATAAAATAATCACCCGTACTAAAATGTGACTGACAATTTTGACCAAATCAACCGAATAATATTTCAGTATGATACTTGGTTTGGTTTTTTGTGAAATATGTTTCCAACTTCAACACACCGTATCTTCAAACCATGTTTTAAGATTGAATTGTGTACACCGACATTTTTATTCAGGTGGTCAAACAACAATCAAACCAAAAAAAATACAATAAAGTTTTCCAAAGGAATTGAAATATGTCGAAACCTGTCAAATTCAAAATAGCAAATTATCCATGCTTATAAGAAAAAATAAGGAAGTTGGTGTATACTTTTGCTGCACCCTGTGTAAATGAGCAGGGACATAATGTTAACTGGTTTGAAACACCATACTCGATTATGTCTTCTTACCAAATTTAAACTTTCTGATTCAATTTCAAGTTGGAGAACTCTCAATGAACACCCTGTATATATTTTCTCGAGAAAATCAGGTCCCTTAGTGCCCTGAAACATAATATCAGAAGCGTATCAATGAAGTGAACAATTTTGTTGTTCGACGTACCGGTAGGAATCCTATATCTTGGAAACCTGCCATATAGTTATAATTGAGGTGGATAATTGGGTGCAGATATTCAGAAGCAATTCAATACGCCTGAAGTTCGCGTACATATAAGCATGTCCTGTTTCACTTGATTGTTGCCATTTGAACAGAAAGGTTAGAGTTCTGCGGTGTTACTTTGATTGTTAATTGTGTCGGTAAAAGCTTTATAAACGTCTGAGTGGAAATTCTTGCTATCAATATCCAACAAAAGTGTCCCCTACAATGGTTCTGCTTTGTTCGTTCATTTGATTGAATTTTGTATTTACATATCAGTTAGTGTGTTGTACAGATTCAAAAGAATGATGAGTCCAAATTTCGTCAATATTCCAATGTTTTTAAATTTACGAATATTGCTTTTTCATCCCAAAAGGCTATGACAGTGGATAAAATTGATCATTATTTATAGTCCAAAACCACGAAAAAATAAACATCACTGATAATATTTACTCCTCTCAGAAGTGACCAGAATATGAAAATGAAGGTACCAAAACCAGTTGATGAGTACATTTGGTAGGCTTATGAGACAATGATTGCTTAAGAGGAAGGTATTGAAGTGGACCTATCGGAAATGTTATTAAAAATGTACAAAACAAAGTCTGTTAGTTCCACTCGACACCTAGATTTTCTAAAAAAAATTCGAAAGATTTAGGTGAGCTGGGAAAGACGTAGCCCTCACCTATTAACGTATAACGAGACTTTTACTCCAAATAAAATAATTTACTATTGTTTAAACTCACTTGGAAGACTGGCCACAGGAACAGTGATTCCTGTGCACTTCGATCAAACCTTCTAAATATTGATAGTTGATAATGATCTAACAGATTTCAATGAATTAATGTCGGGTGTACCACAGGTATCAATTTTCGGGCCTATCCTGTACATGATATATATTACTCGATTACGCCAAAAATACTCATTTCCATTATTCATTATTATACCATGAGATGCACTATAATGTTGATATCATAAACGAGGAACTCTACCACTAAGTGAAAGTACACTACACATGAATATTGATGAGTGTTCCGTTATCAAATTTGAATGATTTGGGTATAAAAAGAGGTGAAGAATCAAGTGAAACATTTGGGAATTACAATCAGTGACGACCTTAAATTTATTAAACATATTTTATTGTTAATAACATAAATGAAACTATTATACATACATACAAGGTCCATATAGACATACAAGGTAAATTGCTAATGTGTGATTCTCTGATTCTATCCACCTTTAACCTTTGTGTTATGAAAAGCATATCACTACTTCTTGAAAATTACTGAGAAATAGATAATTCAGAAGGTTCAAAACTCTTGTTTGACATTTTCATTTGGTATTTCGTATGCGGTCATGAATATTTTGTAGTTTATTCTGGTACATTATACTTCTTTAGTATCCTCATAAAAATAAATCTAGGGGAGTTGGATCTAGTGACCTAGGTGGCCATTTGATAGAACCTTTTCGACGTGTCCACTGATCTAGAAAAACGTTGTCCAACAGTTTCTCACCAAGACAGCATAGAGTGGAAGGCGCACCCACAAATCATTTTTGCTTGGACACAACCGACTCAGTTTGGATAGCATGACGTTTTGCAAAAATTTAAAATATCGATGATCTGTCGAAGTCTTTTCGATAAAATATGGTCCATGATCGCATTGCATTGTCCAAACATTAAATTATTGAGTAGGATACTCTTGCAATGTGGATTTTCAGTAGACCAATAGCAACAAGTTTGACGATTGACATGACTGCCATGAAATGTAGATTCATCAGAAAAAATAATTTTTTTTTAAAATATCAGCCCTTTGTTAACTGTCCCCAATATAATTTCGAAGAATTCAATTCGTCTATCAAATTTTTTTTCCTGAACGTCACTGACTTTCGAGCCTTCATCTTTTTTGCGTTCATAAAACTGTTGAATTTTTAATGTCATGATCTAATGCTACTTGCCTCGAAATTATCTTGAAATTCTGGTAAAACATCTGTTTTTTTTTCCGGTATTTGTTTTTTTCTGTCTCCAGGAAGGTCTCTTATATGACCCGTTTCTATGAATTTCTTCTCTAATTTGCTCATCGTGGATTGTGAAATAGGTGTTCTGTTGGGAAATTTATTATTGAGTAGAGTACAAACCCCTTTTTGCGTCCTTGTTTTGTCTACGCAACCACAATCATTATTGGAATTTCGATTCTTTCTGTTCTGAGGAGCGTCATGTTGATACTTTTTGATAGGTCCACTGTTTCCACTTTTTTTTAGGGTCACCCAATTCTGTATTTTCCACCATGAGTTTGAAATATTTGATATTCATATATTCTAAGATGAATGCATATTTTATCCAGAATTAAGGAATGTTTACTAGCTGTGTATACATGTGTAAACGCTTGTGAACCAAACGGATTAGTTCTATATCCTGAGGGCCTAATTTTGGCAAACCAAACAATTTAAGTTGATGGTCTAGTTCAGAACACCCCCGACGTTTAAAATGCAAATTTTCCAACTTCGTCCTTCTCTAACTGTGCCATTTTCTCCCAATTTACAGAAAAGGGAATATGTGAATACACATTGCCTATTTCTACAACAGAATATCAAAAGGGGGTATTCTCGATGGAAACTACTTGTTTCCTGATGAATATCCGTTGAAATCGTGAAATATTAAACAATATTCATAGGTGACAAAAACTGACTGGTACTCAATATTTCAAAACAGACACTATTTTATTTTAATGATTGCTGAGAACATATTGTTCATTCGTTTGGGAAAACATTTATTTTCTTAACTTAATCAACTGAATCAGAAACAGATATTGTATGATCAATCCATGCCTTCATAAATCTTGTATCGAGATTTTGACAGTGCATAGTTTGTGATGTAATGAACAATGTCGAAATTAAGTGCATATCGTCCATGATTGAATTCTTTATTATTTTTTTTAACCGTTAGGATTTTCCCAGTAGGACTGACCCTGGAGCCCCGGTAAATCCGTTGGGTTCGCTCGTGTCATTCACCTAGATAGCCTCTCCCCACGTCCGTATTGTTAATGATTACTGGGTCCGAGAATCATGTGCCCTGAGTAGACTTATTAAACCAAGAATGCAGAAGGCCGTTATTCTGCATTCTTCCGGTCGGGATTTCACGGTGAACTGGTATGACTTTCAGATTAGAGAGCAGCAATGACCTCTATGATCAGAACCACAATTTTGACAAAGTGGTTTGGGGAGAGCCTGTGGAGTTCAAAGACTAACTCTCGATATTTAATCCACGTCTGGTCCTCTATTCGGATGATTTTATTTTCGCTAGGAGTCGATAACTCTGTGACAAAAATCGTCCTACTTTGATGTTCGAGGAGAACTACTTCAGGCTCATTTGATCGTATTTGCGTAAGGGTGGGGAATGAGTAGTTCCAATGGATTCGGCACTTCTCAATCTCCACAGTTGCCACAATATCCCCTAGACATAAGGCACCAACACCGGTGTGTCGTAGAGCCGCTTTATGCCTTTGGATATAGGCTGAGACCTTATAAGCTTGACAGGCGCCTCACGACATGATCCGCATCTAGTGTCGGGGACCTCTATACCCATCACGCGACTACGGTAGACCAGGGTATTGAAGACACCATATTGGTAGTTGATATGAATCCCTCTTTCTCCGACTTCAGCTCAATTGACTTGAGGAATGCATAGGTAACATTTTTGGATAATCCAAGGTATTCAATGTTCTTGAAGAAGAACCCATATAATGGCTTATCATCATGAAGCTGCAGGAGGCCCTCAGTCGCCTCAGCTTCAATGTGAGCTTTTGTTGAACGGTCTCCAACTCGGTGACAGAGTTTGGGTAACCCCGTTCAGTGTTGAAAACGAGACTGTCCGTCCTGCTGCTTTGAAAAGGAATGTTCCGATTTCTACTTCTTCATGGACACGGACCATGCAGAGAAGGGAATCTAAACTCCTGATATCCTCACAGGCTCCATCCAGTACCATTCTGTTATGTAGATACTCCAAACTCAATACTCCACGGCCTCCTTGTTGTCTGGGAAAGTACAACCGTACAAGCTCTTATGAAAATGCATCATTTTGCAAGTCTTCACGTCGAGTTGTCTCAGCTCCTCTTGAGTCCATTTCATCACTCTGAGTAGTATTGGAACGGCAAGCATATTAGTTGCAGCCACTTTGTTCTTCCCGACAGTACTGATAACCAGAGTTTATGCTGATAGTTTAAAATTAAAAACTGAATGGGAACTGTTCGGAAAAATATCAATTTCATCTATTTCGTGGAATGAAACAACATAAGAATTATTATTCTCATCAACAACCGCCAGAAAATGTATCATCATTTTTGAAAACTAGAATTTCAATTTTGAAAATTTTTCTTTTGTTCCTTTCCCTGTACTTTCACAATGAAATATTTAAATAATGTTGTTATATGAAACGGTAAAGTTTTTGAAAGAACACCCCTTGAGGGAGACTCGAAATGATACTTTTTCTAAAACTTTTTTTATTTCTATATTCATAGAAAAAAATACATGTCTAATTCAAAAATATTCTCGTTATATTATCGTCTTGACAACTTCCTTTTTCTTTCCTTGGAGTTACTAGTTTTGTTTCCACTATTTAACTCTTCTTTGTTCCTTCCCAACGTAAACGAACAAAGGCTTAACAAATAATATGGTAAGTACTGGGAAAAGAAATTAATACAATCACATTTCTAGTTGGAGTGAATCAATCTGTCAGTGATACAAGATGAAAAGTGGATAAAAATCAAATTAACGATGCGGTTATTTTGGTAGGTAAGTAAGTAAGTATACTTCAATCGACAAGGAAGCATAATTGTTAAACCAAAAAGATTTTTGATTGTGCTTGATAAAGAAGTGGTCAGAAAGAGATTCCGGGTCAAAGATTCTCATAGAGTTCATTATTTCTGAGAGGAATTGAATGAACAGTATTGAGGCGAGAATGCACATGCTGGTCACACGTACATCAGCATGCCAGTGACTGGAAGATGCGTGTCTAAATCTCGTTCCCAGTAAGAATGTATTCCAGAAGATGGCGCGCTAGTAGATCGCAAGACGTTTGATTTTTCTGTACAAGTAGCACAATTTTGACGAGCAGGTGGGACTGCTGGATTCCTATCGTGACGTACCTCAGTGGCCCCCTACCTAGTCCATACCCACACTCAACAATTTTTGTTTTTTCATTCGGAGGCCATCGCATTCAGTCATTTCAAGGTCATTTCTGATACAAACATGGGAGATAGGAATCCAGCAGTCCTGTGTGTAAAGTCCTTAGGGGGAAATAGCATGAAAGTCGTGATAAAACGTGCGTGAACGACGTCGTTGCCAATACCTCAACCATTTTTTGAAATTATTAACATGAAAATAGGGCTCGTTAGGTTGATGAAAAGACTTCATTATTTGTTATTCAGTATAGAGAGTAAGACTGTTCATCAAATGAACGTCATCTTCAGGGTAACAAAACCAAATTGTTTCAGATAACGTTCACAAGTCTTTGTTGGGGCACATAAATGACGAGACGATTTCAGAAACTGGCATGTTCAAAACTAGCATGTGTATTTACGACAAGTAGTTTGCATACAGGTTACTGACTACGGGCATGCTATTTTAATGGCATAATGTATTCTCGCCTTTATACTTAAACCTCAATTTTGTTCAACTTCAGTTTCGATGATCATTTGCTTTCAGGATTCTATCACACCTATCTCTTCTAAGTTTGGCTTTGTGTGTTTCCAATACACAGGGTGTCAATTTGAAAACTTCCCACCCTTAATATCTTCCTTCCAGTAAACAATATGAGTAATCGAAAAAACAGGTCAATTTTATTGTCAAGGGGGACACTTTCACGGACTATTTGTAGCCCTCGTGGTTCAACCCCCTAGGAGGGGTAGATGTTACCCTTAGAATTTTAAATGGGAAGGGGGGTCAAGTGGCACATCATTTTGATGGGAGTTCAATTCTTGTTCCAATGGTACCCTGACTTATTATTTTTTGATGAGCATTTTCCGAAAAATTGCGTTCTAAACTAACAGAAGTAATTATTAGAACGCCTTTACTGAGATGCATGGTTTGGCCAGAACTGGTTAGAATATTAGGTGGTACCGTTCCAACCCTGGATTAGGGGTAACATTAGCCATTAGCTCCAAACACGTTACATAAAAAAGTAGTCTAATAGGAAAACGTAGATGGTAGTAAAGTTGTGTTTATTAAATGCTGAATTTTTAAGTGTCATCGCAGAAATTGTACAGATAGCCTTCCTTTTTTGCTACTTCTGCTGTAAAAAGTTTCTGTTTTCCGGCAAAAAATTGGTTAGCAAATTTGAACTATGTGGTAGTATTGTGAATACCGTTGTACCTGTTGGGCTGTTTAGGAATTACTTTAATAAGTGTATAAAAGTGTAAAAATGGTTTACATTCTTCAAGACAGAATTGAAATGATTGTAATTTATGGAGAAGTTGGAAAGTGCGCACGAAGGGCGGCATGTCTTTTTAACGAAAGACATCCAAATTGTAATGTAAGTCACCGGTATGTGCTTGATTTGGTGAATAAGTTTTACGAAACTGGTTCAGTGACAAATAAAAAAAGAAATAACCCCAGAGTACTAAATGAAGCAGCTCAAATTGAAGTTTTGGGAACATTTGCTGCAGAGCCCACGAGCTCCTTACGATCAGTATCAGAACAGACGGGAATGTCACGCGAGACTATAAGAAAAGCATTGAAAATGCATAAATTTCATCCATATAAAATGCAGATTCTTCAAGAGCTCCACGAGGATGATTATGATAGAAGAATAGAGTTTTGTGAAATCATGTCTCATCGAGTCAATACCATCCCTAATCTTCTGTTAAACATCTGTTTCAGCGATGAGTGTTCATTTTTTCTGAATGGCAATGTTAATAGACAAAATTGTCGCTATTGGAGTGACGAAAACCCACATATTTTTCGGGAAGGGCATACACAACACCCACAAAAAGTTAATGTTTGGGCTTGTATTCTTGGAAATGCCATTCTTGGTCCATTATTTCTGGAAGAAAACTTGACTGGCAATCTGTACCTTGATATGCTTGAAGAGACTATCGATCCTCTTATAACTCACGAGCTAGAAACTCAAATTGATGCAGAAGGTAATGAACTTTTGCAGGAGGATCTGTTACATTACCAGCAGGACGGTGCTCCACCTCATTATTTTCTTCCCGTCCGACAGTGGTTAAACGAGAGATTTCCGGGTAGATGGATTGGCAGAAGGGGAGCAGTTGAATGGCCTCCGAGATCACCGGATTTAACACCCTTAGATTTCTTTCTTTGGGGGCATCTTAAATCCGTTGTTTATAAAACACAACCTTCTGATATTGACGAACTTAAAAGACGAATTACAGCAGCATGCCAGTCAATTCCTAGTGAAGTTTTCCGTAATGTTAGAGGGGAGTTCGAAAACAGACTGTATTACTGTTTAGAGCAAAATGGACAACATTTCGAACAGCTAATAAGATAAGCGTCAGTAGATTTTATGTTGGAAATGTCTTTCTCGCAAATTAAATTTTATTTTGTAGAAGGAAAATAACCACCAAATAAAAAATCCCATGCGTAATAAATTTATTCCTGTCATTCAAGGGTTGGAGCGGTGCCACCTACTCTTCTAACCATTTTTATTAAAGGGAGTCAATACAATAATGCATCTCAGTATAGGCGTTCTAATAATTACTTCTGTTAGTTTAGAACGCAATTTTTCGGAAAATGCTCATCACAAAATAATAAGTCAGGGTACCATTGGAACAAGAATTGAACGCCCATCAAAATGATGTGCCACTTGACCCCCCTTCCCATTTAAAATTCTAAGGGTAACATCTACCCCTCCTAGGGGGTTGAACCACGAGGGCTACAAATAGTCCGTGAAAGTGTCCCCCTTGACAATAAAATTGACCTGTTTTTTTGATTACTCATATTGTTTACTCGAAGGAAGATATTAAGGGTGGGAAGTTTTCAAATTGACACCCTGTATGTCACACAATGGCGAACGAACGTATAGAAAAGTTATTGTACCATATTTAATTTTTGTATTCGCAGTACTGATATGAGGTGTGATACGAATATATGTAGGCATATCAAAGTTGAAAAAAATATAGTATGTCTCACTTCTCATAAAAACATCTCCGTTACATGCATACTCCTTCAAAAAAGGAACCGTTTTTGCAATACGGATTTGTTTCATATATTATGCATTCGTTGAATTTCAAACTGTAGAATTTTCAAAATACTACCAACATGCCCATCACTCAAACGGGCTGCTTCACAAAACACAGTTTTCGTGCCAACGAGGTTGAGAAAATTCTGCATTTTGTCGAAATATTATAACTGAGAAGAGAGATATACTGCATATATGTCTATGCCTAAATATCAGAAGATGAGGGTCCTTCAATTTTTCGGAATAGTTAAATAATACCCAAATCTCTCTTCTTGACATCGGCCTCACATAACCCAAATTTGATCGATGAAGTGACTAATATGGTTGAATTTTTATGCGCACCATTGGGATATTGTGAACTGAAGGGGCAATGGAAAAGTATAAATTTCAAAAACCAATTGAATGATATTCCGGAATTAAGATTTATCTTGGGAATTCTGAGAAAAAAAAACTGATTATTTCTCCAGGTAAATATCATATTTTCGACAAACGATTTTTTGTGAACTATAATTATATGGGCAAAAACAGGCTATCCGGACCCAAGGGGCAGTTTTTCAGTGGGGAAGAAGCCACACCCCCCAACATAGATCTGAGTGTTTTCTTGATGTATTGTTTTTTTTTTGTTTTCAAAATTGTTTTTTCCGTCAACCAGCTGTCGTCCCCTTACGAACGGCAGCCCTTAAAAGTCGAAACTTGTGCGAGCCAAGCATTAACGAGGTCTTACCTTTTAACGTGCGATTCCTAGTATGGAACTGAGTTTATCATGAAAATCTCTCATCCCGTTCAATGGTGTAGGATATTCCTTTACTGTATTCATTTCTCAATATCATTCAATTGGTTCATATGATGGATTTTATCTGACAGTTCTCGGTAACTACATGGAAACATTAACAAAAGCACCACACTGTATACCTTCCCCCAACCCGACTCAAATACCGCTCAGTTCTAGATAAAATGACTCGGACATCCTCCACCCCAGAAAAGTGAAGCACCATGAAGCTGGCCTTCCCCAATCTGCTCCGTCTATTCTGCGCCACCATCCTGCTGCGGAGCATCCAATCCGACGATGAACTGCGCCACGGCCACTACTTCAACCGCAGACCGCACAAAAACAACTTCCTCAACTTCAACGAAGACAGCTTGCCCCACGCCCACCCCTACAACCCCGCCGAGTTTTCCTCGCTGACGGAAAACCATCAGCATCATCTCAGACACCAACACGACGAGATTTCCTGGCCGGTAAAGAAGGAAGCGATCGTCGAGGGCGATCTGATACTGGGGGGTTTGATGATGGTGCACGAGAGGGAGGACTCGGTCACTTGCGGTCCTATAATGCCGCAGGGTGGAATCCAGGCTCTGGAAACGATGCTTTATACGTTGGACAGATTGAATTTGGGGAAGAGGCCGTTATTGCCCGATATTTCATTAGGGGCCCATATTTTGGACGACTGTGACAAGGACACGTACGGGCTTGAGATGGCGGTGGATTTTATTAAAGGTGAGTCTTTTTTGGTGAATTGTTCGTTTTTTCTTTCACCTAGATAATGACCCTTATAATACAGGGTGTAAGTGAGTACGTTAAACTATTCAAGTGACGTATTCCTGAGACAATTTAAGGGAAAACGTCTATATAAACTTGTGTCCGCAAATGCTTCGTTTCGGAAATACAGGGTATTGAAATTGATTTTTTTTGTTCGATTTTTAAAAATAACTTTTGCAAAAAACAAGTCATTTGCACGAAATTTGTTACCCGGGGTTTTTTGACGTGGGAAATCATAACTTTGTATTAATTTTCATGTAACATCTAGAGGGCGCTGCGTACACTGTCATTATTTATTTCAAATTACCATAACATTTTTGACAGTAAACTTTAACAATTTTTCATGAAAAAACCTTATTTCCACGTGGACTTTTTCCAATTAAAAAAGGTTCCCAAACAACGCTGGAGTTGATCGTTTTCGAGATCTTAATCGATGCATGTTACTTAGCTTCTAGGGCGCTAAGTGAAGTTGCTGAGAACATTACAAAAACTAAGTATGTGGTAGATCTCGTCAATATAAACAACTTTTTTTCTATGAAATGTTTATCGAAAAATGATTCGTTTTCGAGATACGGATTATTGAAATTTTTCAAAACATGGTTGGTTTTTGCAATTTTAGTTATTTTCATCACACTTTATAAGCAGTATACCCAGAAAGACTTCTTCTAAACTGAGCATTATCGAACTGCTTAATCAGTACAACCAAATTTGATTTCAATAATTTTTCAAATCGAGTAGGCTATGAACGTTTGTTTAGCAAAATAGTTCGCTGTCATATTTTTGACTACTCATTGACAAATTCACAGTTCCGAGTTTATAAAGTGATTTTTTGGTAACATGTCCGACTTTATACGAATGCTGAAATGGCTGATATGGTTTTTCCATACGGTTTGGCTGACGCAAATTCAACCGAGGCTAGACGCATCTATCAGGAAAGGTATCCCCAACGCGTCACTCCTTAAAAAAATTGTTGCCATTTTATACGAATTATTATATTCTTATTATTATTATTATTCTTATTATTATTATTATTATATTCTATAATATGAGACGTAGAATAAATATCTATTGGATACAGTACATGAATCATTGAATATTCACCAACTCTCATCATTGTTAAATCAACAATGATCATTATTTCCACGAACCTGAATAATTTTCAATTATCACGCCTACCGCATTGTAATATAATATTCTCAATCATTACTGTTACACCGATTAAACCTGAAACCACAGTGTGTTTCGCGGTTTCCAGTTGCTCTAATGAATTGCTGGTTGATCTCAACATCGAATTTAAAATTCAATATTCGGATATGAACGTTCACACGAAATCCCATCATATTGTATTTCAACTTTTTTACCACATTGCAAAGGTGGTGTCCAATATTGTACATTCTACAAACCTATGACAGTCATATCCTCTCCGCATTATGCATAGAGCAGATATTGTTCATTGTTGCAGGAAGTAGTATATTGTAAAATATATAAATAGATGTTTGCTGTAATCTTGGAAAGTATATGATTAATCAGAAAAACAACTCAGCGGGGTAAAGAGCAATTCAATTTTCAACAAAAATTATTTCCAGTAATTTCTTATAAAATGCGCTCGTTTTCTCAGAAAACGTGATTGAACAACGTCATCAAATTTCAGGTTCACGCTTACCTGCCGCTGGAAGTTCTGGCGGAGCCGAATATTTCATTGGTCATAACTCTGCTAAAAATGATCGGACGAGAAAAAGGAAAAGTTCATATCGTTTCTGAAGACTCCTACCTTCGCATGCAAATATAATATGCGAGTATTTGAATATCTAAAATGTGTTTTGTCATACTTCACATACTTTTGTCATACTTTGCGGATGATCCGAAAATCATGAATAATTTAGTAAAAATGGAATTATTATACTGAAGCAGCAACCCATATCCTCTTTGGACCATGTGCAACAATTTTAAAGTAGTGTGACAGGTCCCACTTTTACATGTCAAAAAAAAACTTTGTTCTACTCGCTTATTCATATCCTGCATATATACAGGGTTTTCAAAATTCAGTATCAAGAATTAGGGGGCGTATATTTCAGGTCAATATAACACTTCATTTCGTATAAACATATGCCCGCAACTGCTTAATTTCTAAGATACAAGGTGTTGAAATTTAACAAATATGATAATGATATGCTACTGTTTTCTTTTAAATGAATATTATATTTTTTATGAGTGTCCTCTATCTATTCATAAAAATGGTCCCTTGACTTTTTTTCCTACGAAGAACAGTTTTCGATTTAAAAAGCAAAATGAGACATACAAAAAATCGCATAGGCACCAGCGAATGACGACCTTTTATTTTTTAAATCGAAAACCGTCTGTCGGACGGAAAATAGTCAAGTGACCATGTTTGTAGAAAAATAGGAGACAATTATGAAAATGATACTAATTTGACAAAAAAAAAAACAGTAGTGTATCATTATTTTGATCAAAAATGACAGAGCATGTTTACAGAGACGCCACTGATGAATTTTAAAAAAGGTTCGAAATGGAAAAAATGTATTTTTATGTGTACTTTGCATGTACCAAAATTAAAAAGAAAAGCCAAAGTGGTTTAAAGATATTGAATAAGAACTGATTTTTTTGTTGAATTTCAACATCCTGTATCTCAGAAATGAAGCGGTTGCGGACACAGGTTTATTAGAAAGAAAGTTTTTTTTTGACCTAATAAACACGCCCCTGAAATCTTGATACTGAATTCTGAAACACCCTGTATATATTTAATAACACTATTGTGGAGTGCAAAACTCAAGCTTGAAATCATATACTTCATTTTTTTATGTAGGATGTGTGATTATTTTCAACATTTACTAAAGAAATTGCCGGGATTACGGGTGAGTTGAAAACTGAGGCAGAAGTAAAACCCAGTTTTTTCTTTGGCATTTATAAGTGCGACTTGTCTCACTAGTCTTAAATCGTTGCATATGGTCCAAAAAGGTTACTGATTCTTTTTCCAGTACAATTATTTCATAGCAATTAAAATATCCATGACTTTCGGATCCTCCGTAAATATCGTAGATGGGTTATGTGAAGTGGGACAAAACACATTTTAGGTATTCAGATACTCACATGTTATATTTGCATGAGGAAGTAGAAATCTTCAGGAACGATATGCACTTTCATTACCTTCTACTATAATTTATAGCAGTTTTGACAAATCTAAATTTGGCCCTGCCTGAACTTGCAGTGGCGGGTTAGAGAAAACGAGCGTATTTCATAAGGTATTACTAAAAATCATTTTTGTGGAGAATTGAAATATCTCTCAACCTATTGAAATCGTTTTTTGATAAATCTTATATTTTCTGAAATAACCACAAAAAAAATTATATTTTTTTTTAATGAAATTTTTTTTCAATGAAAATTTTTTTAGGTTCCACCCCTGATTTTTTGGTAAACAATTTTTGTTCCAATAATACATGATGTAGAGATGTCATGTGTCGAGTTTCAGAGTGCTACAATTCATTCTTCACTTTTTGCTCGAGTTTGTTTGTCGTTACTGGATTATACTGAAATGATCATTACAGTAGAGTTTGCGATATAGAAATGAAAAAGTGTTTTTCCTACGAGCGTGCAGAAAAGGAACTTTTCCGCACGATTTTTTCTTTTGAAAGTTGTACTTTTCCGTACGATTTTTATTTTTCCGGACGATTTTTACTTTTCCGCATGATTTTTGTATTGTTGAAAATGAGGTTATTCAGGACTAACTAAATGATCTATGTAACTATTTTGTCTTATTAGTCATTTTGTACCATTATTATGAAAACTTGTTTATTAAAAACCTTGGTTTTTCATAAATAAGATGGACAAAAACACTCGTAGGAAAAATATTGTATCTAAATCTTATGAAAAATGTCCACCCTTAACGGCTTGCCCGAACTCCGCTCCGTGTCGTTCGTGCAACTGCCGTCGCGTGCGGAAAAGTACTACTTTCCGCACTTGTTAGGTAAATAACTATTACGATCGGCCTACTTCATTGATCGATAAAGCGCATAAAATAGGCATATTTCCATGTGGTCGTAGAAAAGGCCATTATTCATAAGAGAAGGGATTTTAACGCTCACTTGTATATTTATTTTAGAATCTGTTTGCCTGACTTATAAAAAATATAACACCTTAGAATCTCTACAACAAGCAGGTCATATTACCCGACAAATTACGGATAGGAAAATACCACTTCCGATCCCAAAGACAGCTTTTACGAAGGATTCTTTAATCTATGAAAGTAAAAAAATGTATAATCACATACCCTCAACCATAAGAAATGAGAATACATATAATAAATTCAGAAATGGTGTTAAACAGGCCCTATTAAAGAAAGCCTATTACAGTCGGGAAGAATTTTATAATGACACTCTGTCAGAATCCTGATTTTATTTAATTTTGTGTGATATGACTTATGTATGGTAATGTCTATATATATATAAAAATAAATCTGTAGTGTGGTATAACTTATTTAAATATTTTACATTTTACATACATATGCAATAGTTTATTTTAATTATTCGACATATTCAAAAATTTGTGAATTGAATTAAAATTTTTTTTTTTCCCTTTTACATTATATTGTCCGCTTTATACACATATATGTTCTTATTATTAGTTAACCATTTTTTGTTGTGTTCATGTGTTTGAAGTTGTGTATTTTTAATATATATTTAAGTTTATAGCTCATAAGCTTTGTCAATGAGAACTTGTTTCTTCGACAATAAAGTATATTTTCTCTCTCTCTCTCTCTCTCTCAGTATTTCTTCAGCACTCTAGTATATGTGTTTGTTCAAGAAGAGTGCCTTTGAATACGCTCCGAACGATATTCCAACATTAAAACTAATATTTTCCTACAATTTCCTGCTCTTTCCTATTCAAGGGAATTTTTTCTATTGATTCAAAAAATGTCCATTCCAGTTCCCATAGTGGAATGGTATTAACTCATCCTGAATACGAAATGCAATTCCGCAAACTTCAACCATAACTCATCAGTGTGCCAGCAGCCGTGCATAATACAATGTTTATCGTGGCAACAGTTTCAGAACCCCGTAGGTAGTTTTGCTGTTTTAGTGCAGTGTTATTTTCGGTGTTCTCAGAGGTAGTTAAGATACACAAAATTCAACGGGAATGTGCTGTATTTCGAAATATGGCATGTTTGAGGAGTTTATCGCTCTTTTGCATTGCCAATATTGTTGGATAGAGTGCTGACGTTTTAGTTGCCAATGCGTCTTCACAAAGTAGAAAGCAGGGAATGCATTCTTCAAAGTTGTAAATATCGGGTTTTGAGAAAGACTTCAAATTGAAAATCGATTTGCATTTTCAATTTCACATGTTTAATTATTGTTCCATTTCAATGTCCACGGTGTCCCGAAACTTTGGTGCCATATCCAAAAATATATGAAAAAATATTCTTGATAAATTCTACATAATTTTCTATAAAAGCAGCCATGTAGTTCTGTGACCAATCATCGCAGAGGAAGCTCACGAGAGCGTCTTTGAAATATATGTTTTTCAATTTGATCTGGTCCTCTTATCTCAAACTTATTTCCATGTATCCGTTCTCTCAATACATGTTCGCTATCTTTGATAGACGGTGTAAAATAGCGATAAAAGACAATCACTATTTCAGATGCATTGCTTTTTGTGAATGCTTTCAATATTTGTTTGGAGATACTTCCAAACGTCAGAGGCAGATCTTTCATTTGATGAATTATGAAGAACCCATCAAAAATCATGATATCACATACCTCGCACGTGTCGGATACCGATTCATCTTCTATTTCATTCTCCAAAACCTTGAAAAGCACAGATTTGTCCGTCTTACATATTGCACCGTCTACATGGCACAAAGATAGCGGTACTGGTGTCAACGGTTATGATAACACCGAATCTAAATCCAAATTTTTCTCCAAGGAAAGTCTGAGTAATTTCCCGAATAGGCCATGCAACTACTTTTTAGCCATCATCAACAAACGTGAGGATTGAAATTTTCTTAATAGGTTTTTCTACTTTCCTACTTTCATCTTTACAACATTCTTCAATGAACTTATCTCGCTGGTGATGTCCTGAATTAGTTGCATTGATAAGTACTTCACCATGTACAAAATCTATAAGTAATCCAGTAACGACAGAAAAACTCGAGCAAACAGTAACGAATGAATTGTAGCACTCTGAAACTCGGCACATTACATCTTGACTTCACGTATTATTAGAAAAAAAATTGTTTACCAAAAAATCAGGGGTGGAACCTAAAAAAATTTTCATTAAAAAAAAATATATTTTTTTTTTGTTGTTATTCCAGAAAATATGAGATTTATCAAAAAACGATTTCGATAGGTTAAGAGATAATTCCATTCTCCACAAGAATGATCTTTAGCAATATCTTGATGAAATAAGTACGTTCGTTTTCTCAGAAAACGTGGTTTAACACCATCACATTTCAGGCTCGCGCTAACCCGCCACTGCAAGTTCAGGTAGGGTCGAAAATTAGATTTGTCATAACTTTGCTAAAAATTATCGTAGAAGGAAAAGAAAAAGTGCATATCGTTCATGAAGACTTCTACTTCCTCATGCAAATATAACATGTGAGTATCTGAGTATATAAAATGTGTTTTATCCCACTTCCCATAACCCTTCTACGATATTTACGGAGGGTCCGAAAGTCATGGATATTTCAGTTAATATGAAATAATTATACTGAAGCAGGAATCAGACCATATGAAAGGATTTAAGACTAGAAACAAGTCTCACTTATTCATACAAGCCAAAGAAAAAACTGGGTTTTACTCCTGCCTCAGTATTCAACTCACCTATAATCCCGGCAATTTCTTAGTAAATGTTGAAAATAATCGCTCTTACATAAAAAATTAATCTTCACAATAGTTTTATTAAATATATATACAGTGACCGCCAAAAAGTAGGGGAGGGTGGGGCACATTCGTACACTTTTTTTCCACGTTCATTTATTAAGCTGCTTTATAACAAATGGGGCTCTCAGCTGATAGCTACAAATATTGGCAAGAAATTTATCAGTTGGATTCGATAATAAATAATTATTTCTGGGAGAAATAATGATATTTTTGAAGTTGTGCATTCGTCCAATTGTGCCCCACCATGGCGTTCATTTGGACATGAGTGGGGTTAAATTGGACTGATTCATAAAAATATTTATTGATAGAAATAGTTACATATTATTGAACTCAGATGACTACCTACTCGTTGAACTATATTTTTCCAACATATGAAACTATTGAATGTTATAATTGAAAAATGATACATTAAATTTCAAGTATAATTATTGTTTTGAAGTGACTTGATTTTGTGTAGGTGGTGGTAATTTTGCCACAATATCTTCTCTTACAATCAGACTAATGTCTTTGGTGGCCGGATAATAAAATCCACAATTCTCTTTGAATCTAAAAAAATTTACAGTTAGTTCATCACCACTGATTTCTTCTATGAGGCCCACAAAATGAACAATTTTTTTCTTCGTTGGAAACTTCACCAGGACGAAGTCCTGTACTTCAATGCATTCGTCGTCCAATAGTTCATTAACATCTCGCTACAGAGATCTAAGTCAGAATCGGAGTTTACTGTTTCCTCCATATCAACGTCAGAGTTCGAGGAACTCGAATATATTCGTTTTTTCTTAAGAGTTTTTTTTGTCGTTACACCAAGAGCGTTATTTTTTTTACTAGTTGTCTTTTGACAGTTTTTGCTCGTTTCAGTTCTTGTTCTCTTCTCTTAGCTTGTTCAATATTTTCCTCCTCTTGTAGTCTATTCATTTCTGGAGTGCTAGTAAAGATACATGATTTTCCTTTTTTTTCTTCCTCGTTTATTATTATTCTTTGGTTGCAGAACGGGAAAATGTCGAATATCGTCGAGTGTATTATTTTTAGAAGTTTTGGAGTTGACTTCCTTCATAACAGTGTTTTCAAGATCAAAGTCTGACCTACTCGTCCTGCGGACTCGTTGTATTTTCAGCTTTGGGATTGCAATTCATTAATATTCCAAAAAATTATCGGTAATAATCATACCACTTATTATATTACCCCTGATTATTTGACACACTAAAATCCAATAAATTTCAGACAAACACCTTGACGCTGTAACTACATGCACTAATGTTACCGAAAAAGTGCGCAGTTGTTCTCATGGCGTTACAGGGGCGGGAAATTTGTTTTGTCCATATGTGCCCCACGTCCATATGTGCCCCACCCTACCCTATGTACCATATGGGAAAAAAGTTTATGATTAGAGTATTGGAAAAAAGATTCTTGGGAAAAGTTTGTGCATGTCTGATAACCTAAAAATCGATTTTGACACATGTCACGTGATCGGTGGTATGGCGGCAAATTGAAAAAAAATAGTATGAATAGGCAAAAAGTCAGGTAAAATAGCAAGATATCGAAAAAGTTGCGTAGAATTCAATTTTATACACATATACAAAGTTTTAAATAATAATGTGGGAAAATTGAAAATAGCAATTTTTTTAAATATTTTCCTAGCTGTATAAAAATATCAAATTATTATCTTATGAATAGCTTGACCATACTGAGACATTTGTATTTTGATGATAATAACAAAACTTTCTCATTTTATCCACATCAGAGAGCTCTAAATTTAAAAAAAAATAGATTGTTTCAAAACCCTGGCTGTTACATTGGTTCGTTTCTAACAGGTATATCATTACATCAAAATGTCGGCATTAAATCACATTTTCTGAGAAAGCGAGCGCATTTCATAAGAAATTACTAGGAATGATTTCTGTGGAAAATTGAATTGTTTTTTAACGTGTTGAATTGTTTTTTCCGATAAATCATATACTTTCCATGATTACAGCAAAAATCTATTTATCTATTTTTAAACGAAAAAAAAAATATGTTCCACCCCTGGAATTTTGGCAAACAATTCATTTTCGTGTTCATCATGGTTCCAACTACTAGCATATCAAGTTTGTTGGTGCTACAATCGATTCATGTCTCAAAATCCAATCGTACTGGATTAAAGTGGAACTGACAATGCATGACATTGAATCGCCACCTTTATTCCGGTTATAACAAAAATTCAGATAATCATCATGAAATTTTTTCGTATTAAATCCATAACATGAGACTTTCCGTAGGAACATATGATTTCATGGAAAATAACACATGCCAGTACAGCTGTTGTCTTTAAATTGCCATTTCAATGTCTGCATCTCGGTTTATCCTCAAGCCTCAGAATCACGTTTGAGCGAATTAATCTTAAAACGGGAAAACCGCATGCAATTTGATGAAACTCCTCACGTCTTGCTCTATCAATATGACTTTCGTTAGAGGAATATCAACTGGAATTTCCGATACTAGCGCCTGGCTGTACTGAGTCAGTGGCACTATATTGCGCTCTACGCTAAATCTTAGAAATGCTTTTCGCTCTTTCCAAACGTCCCGAGATTACATTCCATTGCGAATGTGTTCACGTAGAATTCAGCTGAGGAATATTACATCTGTATTCATGTATTCCGAGGATATGCATTGTGATGTGTGGTGGAATTTCTGGCTTAATTCGCTCAAAATTTCGCCACTAAAATTCTAGGTAATATTGAACATTCATATAAATGAATAAACCCAATAACAGTATACAGGGTCACGGTCGATGGTACCTTGAAAGTTTACGGAGAACGGCACATAGGATCATTCTGAAAATTTGGTTTCTCAAGTAGTTGCTCTTGGTCTATCGATCTAAAATATTTTCAGCAATGCAGCGTTGCCGCTTATACCAGAAAGTAGCAGCATCTTTGTTATTTCAAATGGGTCACCCTGTATATTACCGCATTTTTGAACTTGTCATTCATTTCTGAATATTTCTGCCTCATACTCCCCTGTACCTATCTCTAACGGTTTTTGAGATATTGATTATTTTCCATATTTTTTATCCAAAACATAGCTCGAATTGAATGTTTATTTCTGCGGTATTTGGATTCTTGGGAAGTTGCAATTTTGTGTTTAGTTCATCAAGATCATATACATTGATTCTGTATAGAGAAGTTTGTTCTGCGTTATACAGGGTCGTTAAAAATTCATGATCTTACTGCTAGATACGAAAAGGGTTGAAAGTGCGTTTTTTTAAATGGAACATCCTGTATATTATGAAATATCCTGAAAGATGACTAAATTCCCTTCGAATTGATATATCATGTTCCTATACCTAAATAGCCAGAATTCCGAGATGATCGAAGTGTTGTCGAAGAGATGTCGAAGTGTTGAATAAAACTAGAGTAGGTATATTCATTGCTACACCAAAGGTTCCAATCAGTTCAGTGTAAATTATTGTTATTTATGGACAAGTCATCATCTGAATAACCAAACTACAGTAACAATCGCTAGTTGTATGTCATTTCATCATATCTAGTCTGTCTGGCAATACACGAGATTGATGGTGAATGAATAGTCCCACATTCAACCCCTTCATTGTTCTCAACTGGGGCAATAAATCACTTCCGAAACAGAGAGCCGATAAGAAGCCTCTTTATCACTTCCGTCCGACTGCTTCTATCAATCAAAGGAATCAGAGGTCTCTATGTACGGTAACACATCGATACATAACAAAAGGAACTCTGAGTTCCGCTTCATTTCCTACGATAACGATTCGGTTTGTCATGGTGTTATTCGTCGCACAAAATAACTATGACCTGAATGGCAATCATATCACGGAATCCAGTCTTCCTTGGACTCACAAGAACAATACTTCGTTTGTTTCCTAGCGAGGAAATTTAAAAACCACAATGAGTTCACTGGGTAGAAAAAAGTCACAGAGGAAAGCGGTGGCAGACTTGGTCCAAAGATGCCATACAGAAAGTTTGGAGGAGTATCTATCAGCAATAATTTTCACTCTATGTACTCCATGCACTCTATCTATTTGAGGCACGCTAACTACACAAAAAAGTGCACTTTTTTTAAGTTTCACCGAAAAGGAAAATCCTGTATTGTTCATCGTGAGAGACGAGAAAAAGTTGGTAGGAATTCGTGTTCTTCTTGAATTTCTGAGGGCTGTATGCCTTTACGCTCAATGAACCGGGCGGTAAAGTGTACTTTACCGCCAGATAGTGCATAAATATATTATCATGCAAGCAATATGTCATAGTCGAATTAATGTCCCAATGTGTCGTTCAGCACTGTTAGTCGTTCAGTCGAATCGTTGTTTTGGCATGACGTTGTTATTTCAACTTCTACTTCAAAGATATTTATTGAGATTAAATATAAATGAAATAATGAAGGCAACAAGAACAGGAACATAAAAATAGATAAAATGAGATTTGAAACCATCGCTGGCTATCAGAGGGTAGTGGGAATGAGGGTGTTTTTAACGTTGTTGCTAAAGTAGCTTCTTGAACTTCTGCCATTAGTCGGTTCGCTGGGCATCATAATTCGAAATTGCCGGGTTTTAGCTCACCAGTAGGTAAAATAAGAGGAGAGGCTGAACATTATTCAAAGTGCTTTTGATGCATTTCTACTGAATATCATGAGAAAATTTTACTACATGGCGATAATGAAATAAAATATGCAATAAGAACAGCAAGCAAAGCAGAAGGAAAAATCCCGCACATAGTAATAAATGATTCTTTCAGATGTGTAATGTGGATTATTTTGTGACTTACAAATTCAAGAACTTTCTTCTGAATCTCTAACAGAATAACCTAGATTACACATTTGAAGAAATAATTTGTTAATGTTAACGGCTTTGAAAACAAGTTCGTCCTTAAAAGTTTTTTTTTTTTTCATTATTTTATTTTGTTCTTTTTGGTTAGTACCCATCAATCTGTGGATTTTTGATGGAGCATGGTTATTACAAGGCCCGTTTTCTGTGAGTTTTGGGCTTTCTGATTCTTCAATGAGGAAGTCCTGAAATTATTAACCTGAGATTATGAAATTTAACAGAATATTTGGGGTAGTTCCAACTAGGCACATGTCTCAGGTATACGAAATAAAAATAGTCAAGCTGGACACAGGGCTTAAAAGATTCACTTTTGAAATATTAGAACTCGGCACTAGAATAATACCTCCGTCTGCTTGAAAGAAATATACTGATGTAATATTAAATGCGATATAATTTTGACATTGGAGTTTGCAATTTCCACGCATTCAAATTTCTACGCAAGGTTAGTTCATTCTGGTTCAATTATACTAAATAATTAGTTTTCGTAAAATGTATCTATTCAATTTCCATGTACTCATATGTCTATCCTAAGGTTAGTTCGTTCTGGTTCAATTATACTAAATAATTACTTTTCGCAAAATGTAGGTATGTATCCAATTTTCACACACTTGAATGTCTACAAGTGGTTAGTTCGTTAGACTACCCAATAAATATCAATTAATAGTTACTCAGGGGGTAAGTACCTGCAACAACTTTTTGCCGAGTTGAGTTGATGATCTTCGACTCAAAATACCACCACATACCAAGTGGAAGAAAATCAGACCTCAACTACAAAACGCGTCCGCCATTTAGGATTTATAAAATTTGACAATATCCGACCTCGAAAACCCCCACATATCAATTCTACATACAATCGAACTATAAACACAACAATATCCAATTTATGAATTTCTATAGATAATTCATGATCTACGGCAACAAAAACTCCCATATACCAATTTCCATTCGAATCGAACCAAAACAAAACCATTTCGCTATCTTGTAGCCATTTTGAATTTATGAATTTCGATAACAAATGCATAGTTCCGACTTGAAAACTTCCACATACCAAATTTGAATCGAATCGGACCATAATCTCTAACCTCATCTGCCATCTTAAAGCCGCCATCTCAAATAGATGAATTTGACCGAAAATCCGACTTCAAAAACCCTTACCTACCAATTTTTAATGTTATCGGTCCATAATAACAAATCTCGTACGCCATATTGAAGACGCCATTTTGTTTTTGTTTTCTCCAACAAAAATTCCATATTGCACTGTTACCTGAATTATGAACACCTGCCACGTTTCTAATTATTCAGGCGACTGAAAGTGTGTCATATTTAAATTGCAAGATTTGATTACAATCAGTAGGACACCGAGACATCGGAGAGAACAGAAACAAAGTTGTTTTTGTAGAAAACTTTGACGAGTAGCTAAAACAAATAATTCAACGGTCGTTGGTCGCAGAAGCTGTTTTCTGTTGAATATTTTTCGATAAAAATATCCATTGTATTATGCGGAAAATTGGATTCATTTTTCTATTTTTTTTACATTTTTAGTTATAGTGGTCTCCCTTCATGAAAATTCATAGTTATCGTCATATAACTCCGAAACACTTTTTTCCAGCTGTCGTATAATAAGTTGTTGGTATTAGAGGAATATCTGAAGGAAAACTACTATCTGCAGGTCTGGTTCACACAACAACTGACATCTGGCGAATATTCTTGCAAATTGGCAATTTTTTTTGTATCGAAAAGCAGATTTGCTTTTATGTAACAAAGTATACTAACAAGAGTCACTCGTATATCAATGGGATACCTTTACACAAAAAACTTTTTGTAAAACGCTGACTACAGTGTGGAACATTCCTCAAAGCATCTGGGTTCAGCGAAATAACTTTCCGTAGATTCTTTATATTTTATCGCTTGTCCTGAATGGAAAAACTTTTCGCTCATTTCACTGAAACGGTGGATTGGCAAATGCGAACTGGACGACTATATTGTGCCTGAAGCGTGCAACTTGTGCGATATATCAACAAACAATACTCTATAGGGAAGTTTTACGAAAAACACCCATCATAAAAATTAGGATGGAAAGAGTAATGAGGGAAACTTTTTTATACATGTGGCTGTTACCAATAAATCAGAGAGTAACGCCGAACACTTTCAGAAACTGTAGAAGAACCTTAGAGATTATCAGAACAACTGGCTTTATTGATTTTTCGAACATTCACCTATGCTTGAACAAATTCTGAAAGCCTTCACACTGATAATAGGTCAAGGGACACCCCAAGGATATCTACTGCACTGTTTGAAATATGTGGTTCGGATACGAATACACTGAAGATTCATACTATCACCAGAACGTGACTCAAGTCATAACACATATACCTGTTTCAGTTTTCAAGTGGCCATCTTCAGTATATTCATTATTTACAGCATTATCCTTAATCGTTGCAAATCACATGTAGAACAGTAACCACAGACAAATGTAAGCTACAAGTGGAGAATGAATTGACTGAAAAAAATTGTTTATCAAAAAATCTGGGGTGGAACCCAAACAAATTTTGCTTGTTATTTTGCTGTTATTTCGGGAAGTATGAGATATTTCAAGAAACAATTTCAACAAGGCGAAAGATAATTCAATTCTCCACAAGAAATGTACTCAGTAATTTCTCACAAAATTCGCTCGTTTTCTCTCCACTGTAATTTTCGGCAGAGCCGAAAATTTGATTTGTCATAACTTTGCTAAAAATTATAGTGGAAGAAAAAGTCTTCAGGAACGATATTCAGTTCCTGAAGACTTCTACTTCATTCAAATATAACATGTGAGTATCTGAGTACCTGAAATGTGTTTTGTCTCACTTCACATAACCCTACGATATTTTCGCAGGATCCGAAAGTCATGGATATTGTGGTTGATATGAAATAATTATACTAAAGCAGGAATCAGTACCCTTTTTGGACCATATGCAACGATTTTAGACTTGTGAGACACGTCTCACTTAGACATGCCAAAGAGAATACTGGGTTTTCTTCAGTAAATGTTGAAAATAATCGCTCATACACATCCTACATAAAAAATGAAGTATGTGATTTCAAGCATGAAGTTTGCGCTTCACAATAGTGTTATTAAACATATATGCAGGATATGAATAAGCGATTATTTTCAGCATTTACTGAAGAGAATGCCGGCTTTATGGTTGAGTTAAAAATGAGGCAGGAGTAAAACACCTTTTTTTTTTGGCATGTAAAAGTGGGACCTGCCACACTACTTTAAAATTGTTGCATAAAAAAACCTTGTTTTACTCCTGCCTCATTTTCATCTTACCCATAAAATGGGTGAATATTTGTGTACCTAAAATATGTTCTTTCACACTTCACGGGGATGTTTGCGGATGATCCGCGATTCACACGAATCCACACGAATGACTTTTTCAAGAATGTCTCTTCTGTTATTCATAGTCGAGATATATATGAATAATTTGGGACAAGGTGATCCTGAAAATATCATTATGTGACGGAATGAGAGGGCATTTGAAAAAATCGCATTTTTTCGAATTTCGAGCACAGTTTACTCGAAAACGATGCATTTTAAAGAAAAATTTGTGTTAACCTTTTTTGTAGAGAATTTCATGGAATATATTAAAGCGTTATTTGTCTTCGGAAATTTTCTTTACTTTTAAGCAAAATTTTTCGTTTTTCCACTACTGAAATGGCTTGTGATCATGAAAAAATATGTGCTGAACCCGTTTTTATTGACACGTGAGCTTCGCTAATGAAAAAATGCCGCTTCCATGCAAGATAAAAGTATAGGGAAATTCAGTGCCGGCGGAAAATCCACACCAGTTACTTTTTCAAGAATGTCTCTCCTGTTATTCATAGTCGAAATATATATGAATGATTTGGGAAAAGGTTATCCTGGAAATATCATTATGTGACTGAATGAGAGAGCACTGAAAATTGAGAAAATCGCATTTTTTCGAATTTCGAGCACATTTTACTGGAAAACGGTGCATTTTCAAGAAAAACTTGTAAATACCTTTTTTGTAGAGAATTTTATGCAAAATATTACGACATATTTGTTTTTGAATGAAATGGATTTTTCGATTTCCCTCGGAAAATCATCCTTATCAATTTTCCGGATGGTCTCACGGCTTATCACCCTCGAAATTCGGATTCAGCGGGTCAAAATAAATCCCTGCCACCGGACTACTACTCCTAATGATATAGTTATTTACCTAACAAGTGCATAAAGTAGTACTTTTCCGCACGCGACGGCAGTTGCACGAACGAGCGGGGTTCGGGCAAGCCGTTAAGGGCGGAAAAGACATTTTCCGTAAGAGAGGTACAATATTTTTCCTACGAAAAATCGTGCGGAAAAGTTACTTTTCCGCACGCTCGTAGGAAAAATAAGATACAGAATATGGCTTATTTTTTTACATTTCATTCCGAACCAGAATAAATCAGTGATGCCCACTCCACCAGTGTTTTGTGCAACACAGTTTTTGAATATTCCGATGATTCCATAAAACTTTTATGAATGACGATCCTTCAAGTCACACTTATTAACTTTTACCCCAGAACGTTCATGCAAAAACCAGAAAATGTTTCATTTAGGTGGCACTAAACTGTAAGGAAGACATTGTTTGTTTAAATCTATCTGCTAAAAGTAATTCAAAAACATTTTGTGTAATTCAGTTGATATTCGAAGGAAATGATTTAATTTTTAACAAATTGCATTTTCTAGTAATTTCATAGTCCATTATGTAATGAATATGATGAAACATGCAACTATTCAAAACGTAATACATTCTCACAGAAAATGAGCTAAATTTGGCGTCAATTTGAAAGTTTACGTCTGTCATGATGACAGAACGCTATAGTAAAATGACAGATGAGTGCAATAAAGTCTTTATTGCACTCAGGGCAATAAAGAGACTGTTTTTCCACCAAATATAGTACAATAAAGTTTTGTTTTTTGCATAAACTTAGAAAAATATAATTATTATCATCCATTCATACGATCTGTATGAATAACAATGCAAACGTTTATGCGAAGGGTAGTCCGCGTAGAAGCGGAGTGGTCCAATTCAAATGGGGCAGACACACTGAGTTTTCACTGATTACAATTCATGACTAGAATGATGAATAATCTTTTGTGATGATGAATGGGTG
This sequence comes from Chrysolina haemoptera, assembly GCA_958298965.1. Classification (NCBI taxonomy): domain Eukaryota; kingdom Metazoa; phylum Arthropoda; class Insecta; order Coleoptera; family Chrysomelidae; genus Chrysolina; species Chrysolina haemoptera. Next base: position 53,239,981 of record OY282586.1, on the reverse strand, counting down.
ACGCTTTAGGACTGGCATAACACTCAGCAATATATTTTATATAATTGATGTAGGGTGTTAATTTTAATCCTCACAATGGCCCACTTGAATTATATCTGAACAAAAAATTACGTTTTGTGGTATTACAGTAAACTAACTGGGATGAAAACAAATTATTCTTCATTTGTTAGTGTGTCAGAACTTCAAGTAGGTACACAAGAAATATATTTGAATATATTCAAAGAGAAAAATCAAAGCTTGTTTGGTATTCATGTTTTTATGGTTATTTAACAAACAAGTGTATTAATGGGGGCGATTAACAATCGAGATAATTTAACGTGTCAGCGGAGCGAGCGCATTAATGTTCGAGATTTTTGATGGCCATTTTAAATCACGAGTTTGTTACAAAACTTTTCCATCGATCGTAGGTTTCAAAAATAGAGATAACTTACTTTCAATCAGAGTTGTCCCAAAGCACAGTGCTTAGTGCTTGTGAAAGTGCTCGAAGCACTTTTGTGCTCCTAAGCACTGTGCTCCCGAGCACTTTCCCAATTCAGTGCTTAGTGCTTAGTGCTTCGAAGCATTTAACGAAAAGGCTTAGTGCATAGTAATCCCGAAAAGTGCTCGCAAGCACTCCAGTGCTCCGGAGCACTTTCCGGGATTATTAAGCCTATCCATAAAAATTAATCTTGTCGAAACATAAAGTCGCGGAAGATGGCACCCCCCACCAAAAAAATCAATTTTCCGATATCAAAACCTTTGAAACAATTTTGTTTTTATTATCGAGTCAAATTAATATTTATATAAGATTCCAACACATGATATTACATCGAGACATGATATTACATCGAGACATGTGTAGTGTAGTGTAGTGTAGTGTAGTGTAGTGTAGTGTAGTGTAGAGTAGTGTAGTGTAGTGTAGTGTAGTGTAGTGTAGTGTAGTGTAGTGTAGTGTAGTGTAGAGTAGTGTAGTGTAGTGTAGTGTAGTGTAGTGTAGTGTAGTGTAGTGTAGTGTAGTGTAGTGTAGTGTAGTGTAGTGTAGTGTAGTGTAGTGTAGTGTAGTGTAGTGTAGTGTAGTGTAGTGTAGTGTAGTGTAGTGTAGTGTAGTGTAGTGTAGTGTAGTGTAGTGTAGTGTAGTGTAGTGTAGTGTAGTGTAGTGTAGTGTAGTGTAGTGTAGTGTAGTGTAGTGTAGTGTAGTGTAGTGTAGTGTAGTGTAGTGTAGTGTAGTGTAGTGTAGTGTAGTGTAGTGTAGTGTAGTGTAGTGTAGTGTAGTGTAGTGTAGTGTAGTGTAGTGTAGTGTAGTGTAGTGTAGTGTAGTGTAGTGTAGTGTAGTGTAGTGTAGTGTAGTGTAGTGTAGTGTAGTGTAGGGTAGGGTAGGGTAGGGTAGGGTAGGGTAGGGTAGGGTAGGGTAGGGTAGGGTAGGGTAGGGTAGTGTAGTGTAGTGTAGTGTAGTGTAGTGTAGTGTAGTGTAGTGTAGTGTAGTGTAGTGTAGTGTAGTGTAGTGTAGTGTAGTGTAGTGTAGTGTAGTGTAGTGTATTGTATTGTACTGCAGTGCAGTGCAGTGTAGTGTAGTGTAGTGTAGTGTAGTGTAGTGTAAGTACAATTTTGTCAGTTACTTTTCCTATCTAAAAAAATAAGTTTAAAATAATTGAATATTACTTCTTCTTTTCAATCTACGTTGACGTATCGGAGACCAAATGTGTCTCCTTTATCAAAACTTTTAAAACAAAATTTTTTTGTTATCGAGTGAAATTGTTATTTAAGTCACAAAAATACTTCAAAAAATTTCGTATGACATTTGCTATCTTGATACAGGGAATGTGCGATATGTCAATTACCATTCTGTTATTTCAAACTTCTTTTGCCATATGCGGCTCATCACAAAAATGAACATTCAATCAATATTCCAATTTTATTGGTATCAAATTGTTGATTCTATTTCAAAATAGTATATTATGTTAGCAGAGTTATACACGTCCTTTCAGTAACGACTATTTTATTCACGAGTGCAGCGTTGCGGAACGACTGTTTAAAAAACATTTGTCTCGAGGAGTTCATCAACGTTTTACATATACCGTACTTTTTTTACGAATTCATATTATAACCACAAAATTGTATGTTATTAAGTTAAAAAATGGAGTTGCTATGGTGATATTTAAAAAAAAATCATTAAATACAGATTGTGGAATATGTGATTAATTGATCTAATATCGTGGTATGCTGAATGCCATTTTAGATATTTGAGTGGTTTTTAATTGAATCGGTTGTTACTTGATGGAATTCCATAGCACTTTTTAGACTGTTAGAAACGTGAGTAACTGAAACTTGATTTAACACGACAAGATTCCAACAAATGATATTACATCGAGACATGTTTCGCTACACTGTAGTTTTTCAAGCGGTTAATATAATAACTTACCTGACAAAGAGACAGTGTATCTTTAAATGTCGCGTAGTAATATTATTTGTGAAAATCTTACATGTTTGATTGAGTTTCAGTAACTTCAGTCTGAAAAGTGCTTAGTGCTTAGTGCTCCCTGACTGGAATTACTTTTTGAAAGTGCTTAGTAATCGCGAGCATTTCGTAAATTGAAGTGCTTAGTGCTCGAGATTCCGGAGTACTTTTCAAGAGTGCTCAGAGCTTAGTGCTCGAAGCACTTTCTGTCAGTGATCGGCACAGCTCTGCTTTCAATGTTTATTCATTTAACGATACGATGAAAAATAATCACTATTTCCTATTTTTATTAAATCTAATCAAATAAAGTTTAATTGGAATATCAATTCATTGGCAATCATTAATATTCCAAAAAATTATCGGTAATAATCATACCACTTATTATATTACCCCTGACAATATATTTCCTTGCTACACAACCAATCAGTATATTTCAAATTATGAAATTCAGCCAATAGAATCGGAACTACAGTGGAAATATAGCTTGTCGCTGTATTTTCACGGTGATAAACCTGCTTAGTTTTTGTTTTACTATCTGTCAAGTGAAAATAATGATTTAAATTATAAACGTCATATTTATGTGTTACTAGTTATCTTTATTTATCAATATGAGCGATCGTTGGGGACAAATGTCCATTGGTATCATAGATGAGGCCGTGGAAAAGAGAGAGTATTCCGTTGAATACGGCTAGAAGTAAAGCATCAATTACCAGGTGACACGATTTTTCTTTATTTCAAATCGATATATTGTCGTCCTAAATATAATTAGTGGTATGATTAAAAACCTATAATTTTTTGGAATATCAATTCATTGGCAATCCCAATGCAAGAAAATATAACTCGTCCTGCATATATTTTCAGCTTTGGGATTGCAATTTATTAATATTCCAAAAAATTATCGGTAATAATCATACCACTTATTATATTACCCCTGAAACTACCATATCAGGATGCTTACTGCAATTTTCCTATACAATACAGGAATATATTTGGGTCAAAAATCCATCAGAAAACAACTAATTTCCTTTTTGACGCAAATATATTCCTATATTATACAGGAAAATTGCAGTGAGCATCCTGCGTTTCTCCTGCACTTCCTGCATTCCTGCATTTCTTTTTGTTAAAATAATATAATAGAATACTTTTATTACATTAAAACGATGACCAATCATCAACCCTAGTTATTCTATTCAGGGGCGGACTTTGCAATTCCCAAAAAGGTCAAGCCCTTCTATATACTGGATTTGATATTGAATACTGAAAAAAGTGAGTATCGCTATGCTGAAATTTTGAATGGCCTACTCTTCAGACTGCTCGGTGTTTTAGTTAAACTTCAATCTTGAGATTTTTGGGACACTAATTTCTCATTTTATTTTTTCCATGATGAAAAGGTTTCAACTTTTTTTTAATTTCAGGTGAGCAAGGACTATCGTGGGCCCTTTGGTGAGTTTTTCATTGAATAATCCACTAACAAAAATGGTTGCTTTCTAAAAGCTCGCTAGGTTTTCACGTAAGCTAATTATAATGGTGATTGTTTCTTCGAATAATTGGTAATACCATTTTTTCAAAATTTGGATATGGGTGGTATTGTAATACAACCGCTATATCATCATACGTTGAATGAGAATGATTTTCATATCGAGCAAATCTAATTCATGGCATTTGATTAAGAGGTCTGTACTTTGATTTATAAATAATATATTCAACATAACCCAAAGCTCTATCGACCAATCCAGTTTCAACCCATAAAATTTAACGTACATATAAATTTAGATCCAATCGATAAAATAATAAAAGTTTTAGTCCACCCAATATTTCTGCACTTGCCTTCGAACCATTATGATGAGCTGGAATATGAGGAACTGGTTTACGCAATTCCTTTAACTTTTTATAATTGAACTCTCTCACATCTAGGTTTCTTGTGATTAGGCTGATGGTATCGTATGGATGTCCAAAGAAACCTTACCTGAAGTGAAACATTGTTAACCACTTCCAAATAAATCCAAAGGTGAACTTGAGTAATTAATTTTCCATCTTCAACAAATTTAACTTTCTTCAAAACATCAGATTGTGGTAAAAGATGCAAATGAAACCAAAGACGATGACATGAAATACAATGTTTTATTTCCAAATTTTTTCAAGTGGATTCTAAATTATGGGCTTAATCCGAAAAGAGAGCATTTTCACGATGAGAATTAGATTTCATTGATCATTGATCAACGAACAGCTACATTCGATCTTGTTTTCATTCGATTTATAAAATAATATTTCAATGACATCTAAAGTAACATTGTAATCACCAAGTTAAATTTCAAATCTAGAGGTCTTGTAGTTTTTTCATAAATACCCTAAGAGTGTATATAGTAGTAGAAACATTTTCACTTTTGCCTCCGATTAATCAATAAAAATTAGTGTAATCCAATTTGACCAAAACCAAGAGTGTTGATTTAAAAAACGCTTGTTTTGAGAAAATATATTTCAAAATTTTGTTTACCAATCTCTGGGAAATACAGAATCACCCCAGATTTATTCTCGAGAATTCCTTGTCCTCACAGAAATTTAGCACCGCTCATAAAAAACTACCCATCTTTGTGACCTAATTTTGGTAAAATTTTATTCGGGTTGGAATTTTGTCACCAATACGGAAAGATATAATAAACTTTGCTCATGCTCCATTCTCAGGACAGGACGTAAAATGATTTTACGGCTTTTTGTATATGCCCCTCGCAAAGCGAAATGGATCTCTTTCGATTTCATTCGGTAGGATGATGGGGAAAAGGGATCAAATTTTATTTTGTTCGTAGTTTTTACTACCAAAGAATGAAGATTTTGGAGGCGAGAAAGTCGACGGCTGTGTGGATACATTTATAATACAATTGTAAAATTTACATTTTCGATGAAGGATTTACTGTTTTTGATTTGGGTAAATATGAGAACGGCGATTACATGAGTATCCATTATAGTCTGGGAGGTACTGTCTCTTTGGAATGCGTCATAGTATGCACGATGAAATTTAGGTGTTATTATAGTACACGTACCACTTGTGCAACTTATCAAAAAAAGTAGAAAAAAAATAATAAGTAATATGCACGAAATCAGTCTTCAGACCCTTGAGTAGCGGTGGGTTGCACAGATACAGGGCGTTGAATATGAAAAATTAAATCTATTTTTTATTCATAACTTCCACAGTTTTGGAAATTTGACAGTTTGATTCGAAGAAATGTTTTTGTTCAATGAGAGCTTTATGTTAAAAGAAAAATTACATTTTTAGTTGCCACCAGTGGCGTACAAAAAAGGTATACTGGTCCCTTGTCTCCCCTATTTTTTACGACGCTGGTAAAATCAGAAAAATTATCATTTTTTGATTTCTTCATTCAATTTTAAGAGAAAAATGTACAATTGTTTGAACCCGAGGAAATCAATCGTTTTCAAGATAATTGCACTTTTATCAATACATATTAATAGTGAAAAAATTGTTTTGGTGAAGTGAATTGTACAATCCAAATCACTGCTTCAAATTTGTACTGGATACCAAAAATATCAATGCTACTTTCACATGCATTTTTTCACAAAGCTGCTTTCTTGCAGAAATACAGGGTGTTGAAACTGGAAAATTATAAAGCATTTTACAGTGTATCTCACTTCTCATGGAAACACCCCCGTATCTTCCGAAATTATTTGAGAAGAGCTGTGCAAATCTCAGAATGAGTCTAAATCTTACCTGTGGTTGATCTGAGTGAAATACAATGCTCGCCAGGAGCGATGAACTTACCCAGTTTTGCAAAATATTACATTAGTGGACAATATACTCAGTTTCAAAATTTCAACGGATTCGGAATCAGTACAGATTTTCAATGGAAAATTTTCAATTCTTAAAAACTCAGTCTCACTTTTCATGGAAACACCCCCGTATCCTCCGTAACTATGGGAGTGGAACTCTGTAATTGTCCGGATCGGTAGATGTACAAGCGATGAGTCTAAATCTTGCCTGAAGTTGATCTGAGTGAAATACACTGCTCGCCAGGAGTGATGGACTAACCCAGCTTTGCGAAAAAACATATTGGGGTACATTATAGATCCAAAACTTTAACGGATTCGGAATCAGGACACCAATTTCACTCCCAGTACAGATTTTTGCTGAAAAATTTTCAGTTCTGAAAAAGCAAATTTGTCTTAATTTTCATGAAAACACCCCCTGGCGTGCAGTGTGTCACTCAGATCAACTTCAGGCCAAATTCAGACTTATTGCCTGTATATCTACCGATCCCAAATTTTACAGAGTTCCACTCCAATAGTTACGGAAGATGCAGGGGTGTTCTCATGAAAAGTGAGACTAACTGGGTTTTTAGAACTGAACATTTTCCAGCCAAAATCTGTATTGGTAGTGGAATTGTTGTCCTGATTGCAAATCCAATGGAATTTTAAGCCTATATTGTCCCCTTATATAATTTTTCGCAAAACTGGCCAAATCTATCGCTTCTGGCGGCAGTGTATGTCACTCAGATCAACTTCAGGCAAGATCCAGACTCATCGCTTGTACATCTACCGATCCGGAAATTTACAGAGTTCCACTCCAATAGTTATGGAAGATACGGGGGTGTTTCCATGAAAAGTGAGACAAACTGGGTTTTTCAGAAGTGAAAATTTTTCATCGAAAATCTGCACTGGTAGTAATATTGTTGTCCTGATTCCGAATCCGTTGAAATTTTGAGCCCAAGTATATTGTCCCCTAATGTAATTTTTCGCAAAACTGGGTAAGTCCATCGCTCCTGGCGAGCATTGTATTTCACTCAGATCAACCACAGGTAAGATTTATAGTTCTTCTCAAATAATTACCAAAGATAGGGGGGTGTTTCCATGAGAAGTGAGATACACTGTATGTCAGTTAGGAGAAAAATGCTTTATAATTTTCCAGTTTCAACACCCTGTATTTCTGCAAGAAAGAAGCTTTGTAAAAAAATGCATATAAAAGTAGCATTGATATTTTTGGTAGAATATACAGTACAAGTTTGAAGCAGTTATTCAGATTGTACAATTCATTACAACAAAACATTTTTTCATTATTATTATGTACTCATAGAGGCGCAATTATCTTGAAAACGATTGATTTTTCCGGGTTCAAACAATCATACATTTTTCACATAAAATTGAATGAAGAATTTAAAAAATAATAATCTTCCTGATTTTACCAATATACCCTTTTTGTACGCCACTGATGGCAACTAAAAATGTATTTTTTCTTTTAAAATAAAGCTGTTACTTGGTTGGTAATAAGTGGTAATGAGTGTGTGTACTATAATAACAACTAAATTTCATCGTGCATGCTATGACGCAGGCCCGGATTGGGCCGGCGAGCTACCGAGAAAATCTCGTTGGGCCGATCTAAATTGGGGTAAAATGGACCGGTATATTGTGTAGGTGTGATAAAAAAAAGCACAAAACATTTATTCATTTATTTATTTATTATTTATTGTTAAATTATTTCACCGATGGGTCGGTTCCCAACGAAGCTCGGGCCGAAAAAAATCCCCAATCCGGGCCTGCTATGACGTATCCCAATGTCATAACCTTGTATTCAGAATTGACATGTTCTTACTAAATTGTCTGCTCAGTTGGTACTATATATAGTAATATTTCACCTAAGAGAACAGAACATATCAATGTGGGGAAATTCGTATTCATACCAAGTGAAATGATAAAGCTCCAACAGCAAACAAGAAATGCTGTCGAATCCTTAAGGATACGTTTTGAAACGTGACTGTTACGATGTTGAAGTTCCGTCGAATCGGCAGAGAAAACATACAGTGAAACTGAAAGACGTGAAAACGGTTGTAATCGTTCGGAAAGTTTCGATTTGATGGAAAAGCACGTTTTTCAATAGAGCGGCGAGATCCCTGTTGATTGAAAAATAAGTGTGAAAGTAAACTCGTTTTTTGTAATAAGAATGAAGTTCAGATCCAAAGTGAACGATATGATCATGCAAAATTGATATTCTGAAAATGAACCAGTTGTTAAAAAAATATTTTTTCTGTTAACCAGCTGTCGTCTCTTACGAACAGCAGTCTCCAAAATTCGAAACTCGTGCGAGCCAAGGATTAAACAGGTCTTACTTTTTAACGTGCGATTCCTAGCACTTTTTCGAGTCATCAGAATAAAAATCTGTAGTCGATAGCTGAGCTATCTGACTGTACTGTTAAAACTGTGAACTGTATACAAAATATCTTGCGAACCCATTTCAGAATTTTTTCTGCTGAGATGGAGGCAATCTTTCATAGAGCGATTGAATCTCAAAACTCAAGACCCGCTGTGAGACTCCTCGGAGGTACTCACTAAAGCCTCCACGTCTATGTGGGTCCATCAGGCTTTTGCTATAATATGTACTGTAAGAGTACCCAAATCAGTACTTTCGTGCCTTGTACGAGTTTGTACAAGTTCTTTACTGGATGGGACCAGTACAGTACGGTAGATGGTTACCCAAAAATTGTACACCAACTGCTCAATTGCTCCTGTGATTCCCAGGCAGGGAAACCAAGGCATACTGCCTAGTCTTGTTATGGCTCCTCTTTGTTGTTTCTTAGGCCACCTCACTGAAGAGGCATATGTGATGAAATACATGACCACCGTGCTGTACAATCAGTGCAGCATATGTTATTTCAGCCTCCGACGGGATCACCCAAGTTATTCTTATGTATTTTGACCCGCTAAATCCGAATTTCGAGGGTGATAAGCCGTGAAAGCATCTGGAAAATTTGTATGGACGATTTTTCGAGGAACATCGAAAAATCCATTTTTTTCAAAATTCAAAAATTCTCTACGAAAAAGGTATCTACAAGTTTTTCTTGAAAATGCACCGTTTTCCAGTAAAACGTGCTCGAAATTTGAAAAAATGCAATTTTCTCAATTTTCAGTGCTCTCTCATTCAGTCACATAATGATATTTTCAGGATCACCTTTTCCCAAATTATTCATATATGTCTCGACTATGAATAACAGAAGAGACATTTTTGAAAAAGTTATTCGTGCGGATTTTCCGGCACTGAATTTCCCGATACTTTTACCTTGCATGGAAGCGGCATTTTTTCATTCGCGAAGCTCACGTAGTGGACAAATTTCCTATAGTGTCAATAAAAACGGGTTGAGCACATATTTTTTCATGATCCCAAAGCATTTCAGTAGCGTAAAAACGGAAAATTTTGCTAAAAAGTAAAAGAATTTTCCGAAGAAAATCGAAAAATCTATTTTTTCCAAAAACAAATAACGCTTCAATATACTCCATAAAATTCTCTACAAAGGTATCTACAAATTTTTCTTTAAAATGCACCGTTTTCGAGTAAAATGTGCTCGAAATTCTAAAAAATTTGATTTTCTCAATTTTCTGTGCCACCAATTTTCTGGATCACCTTCTCCCAAATTATTCATATATGTCTCGACTATGAATGACAAAAGAGACATTCTTGAAAAAATCGTGTGGATTCGTGTGAAAATATCATTATGTGACTGAATGAGAGAGCACAGAAAATTGAGAAAATCGCATTTTTTCGAATTTCGAGCACATTTTACTCGGAAACGGTGCATTTTAAAGAAAAATTTGTGGATACCTTTTTTGTAGAGAATTTTATGGAGTATATCAAAGCGTCATTTGTTTTTGAGAAAAATGATTTTTTTATTTTCCTCGAAAAATTCTTTTACTATTAGATAAAATTTTCCGTTTTACCGCTACTGAAATGCTTTGTGATCATGAAAAATTATGTGCTGAACCCGTTTTGATTGACACTATAAGGAATTCGTCCACTGCGTGAGCTTTGCGAGCTTCGCGAATAAAAAAATGCCGGTTCCATGCGAGGTAAAAGTATCGGGAAATTCAGTGCCGGAAAATCCACACGAATGACTTTTTCAAGAATGTCTCTTCTGTTATTCATAGTCGAGATATATATGAATAATTTGGGACAAGGTTATCCTGAAAATATCATTATGTGACTGAATGAGAGAGTACTGAAAATGCGATTTTCTCGAATTTCGAGCACGTTTTATTGGAAAACGGTGCATTTTCAAGAAAACCTTACCTTTTTTGTAGAAAATTTTATGCAGAATATTACGATATCGTTTGTTTTTCGAAAAAATGGATTTTTGATTTCCCTCGGAAAATCGTCCATAAAAATTTTCCGGAGGCTTTCACGGCTTATCACTCTCGAAATTCGGATTCAGCGGGTCAAAATAAGAATAACTTGGGGTGATCCCGTCGCGCTTCATCGGCTACGGAAACCCTCCCTGCCACCGGACTAAGTGGGGTCACTGCTTTTTTGGTTCTAATTTCTAGATGCTGGACCCAGATCAGCTCGGACTTAAGAATTACTCCAAAACATTCGACTTTTCCCTGCATTTCCATATCTTCCCCTCGTATCCGTGATATAGTATTCAACATGTGTGATGGTTATTGTTATATTATAAAATATCTCCCGAAGTTTATACACAACTGACCAAACTACACACGTTCAAGCGTGTTTATTCAACCAGAAACAAAAATAGGTAAGTAAATGTTGACTTCACAAACAAAAGTTTTTCATGAATTTCAGTCATTCAGCCTCAATTTCGTTTCCTGCTGGAGGTGTAATATTATGGAATCCAGCATGATACCAATACGTCAAACTTCTTCATTTCATTGAACAAAACAAAAATAGTAAGGTCCTGATCGATAATCAAACAAGCATTTATAATTTCTATCTCCACTGCAATGGATGGATATCATTTGCATAGATTTGTAAAGAGCAGCGTCGTCGGCTTATATGAAACGTATGGTTAGTAACAATGAAGATCAGTGGTCCAAGGATCAATCTTTGTGGGATCCCGCGTGTACTGATATCTTTTCTAATCAACGCAACTGAATTGTCATCAAGATATATGTAGTGTGGAATAATAGTGGAAAGATGTTGTGGTTGAGACGACCAAGAATTCGGATCTTTTTTGTTTTGCTTCTCAACTACGCTAGGTGGACCACCCTGCATCTGACATCAAACTTCTGGTTTTCACCTGATTCCGTTCTCTTTTTCACAATTTTCCCAAACGAAGGAACTATCCCCTCTGTGATTTAAACCAAACAACACGAATACACATAATGGCACAGTTATACCAGCTGTCGTTTTACTGAGAATTTTCTGAATAGGTAGGTACAATTTCGCAGAAATCCTACCACTCATTTGAATAAGAAGCGGTGAAACTCCAATGACGAATAATTATGTCCCTTCACTTGGCATGAACTAGTTCGTTTCTCATTAGGGAAAGTGGATTAAGAGTCATATATTACAGTATTCAGATTCATTAACGTTATTAGATTGCCTGTACCAACGCTAATGAGTCATCAACCGAATATAGATAGACAGATAGATAGATAGATAGTTTATTAATCCAAATACGAGCTTACAAAGCTATAGGACAGGTCAACAGAGAGTACATGTATATATGTAAATAATTTTTCCTAAAATACATAATTGAAATGTAGATTAAAATTAAAAGAGAGAAAGACAAAAAAAGAACAAATGGATACATCAGATATATCAACGATATGCATTGAAAATATGTAAACAATAATTATAGATATGTTTCAGGTGAAATTTTCGTTATAAAAATATGCGCTTGTTCAAATACTTTTAACTCATTAGGAAGTACATTGTATAATCTCAGTCCCATCACATTTAGTGATTTTTGGCAAATGGTGAGATGTTAGTTTGGTAGATGAAAATCGTTTTTTCTCCTCGTGTTGTGATTATGATATTGGTTATTTGTGGAAAATATTTTTTTATTCGCATGAATGCATATTGATACTTCTAAAAGGAGGAATTCCAAGGTCCTTGAAAATATCTCCACATGAAACGTATTATCATTTCTTGACATAATTTTTTGGGTTTATCACCTTCCACAATCTGAAAATGAAAAAATTTTTTAATCCAAAGAAATCTGTTACTAGATTTCCTCCACAAAATCAAACTTTTAATCAGTATTATCATTGTTTAAATGGGGGGGATAGTTAGTCAATGCCTGTGGAATTGGTATGGGAGCCAAACGCGAGTGCCATCTAGCGTAATTATTTGCTAACATGAATATGTGACGTCATTTTAGTGCTGTACTGATGCGCCTACTATAAGAAATGTGGACATTGAGAGGAACTACAAAAATATTGTAGGTTTCTACACGTAAACAAAACACTTCCTAAAGTTTCCTTCTTTGCAATTTCAACACATCTTCATACATGTTTATACCATTTATTTTATAGCAGTGGAAGCAGAGTTGGACTTGCCTAATGATCATGAAGAAGTTTTGAGAGCTATTTTGTTTGAACTTTTTATTGGATATTTTTCAGTCGAGCAAATTGTCTCTGTTGATTATTGAAAGTACATTATATTTCAGGATTGAGTGACTATTTTTGTACTTACACAGTTCTTTTTGCAAAAGAACCTTAACACGGATAAGTTACACACAAACCTAACCTGAGCAAGCTAACCTGGTCATCAAATATCACTAGCTTCTTCAGTGGGTTCAGCGACGTCTTGTACTGTCTCTGGGATATATTGTAAAATATTACTAGTTTACACAGGGGCACAGGGTACTGCGATGTAGCCAAGTACATCTTTGAAGAAATCGCGCTACTTTGCCGCGAGCAATAACGCAAGCAAAGTAGTTTTTCTAAATATATGCTTCTGGATGAGTTTACTGCAAATGTATCATCACTCAGGCACGGATCCAAAGAAGAGTCACTCATGAGAGATTTTTCAATATTGATATCTTGAAAAAAAATCTATTATAATTAAGTAAAACCACTGTAGTCGATGCCTTAAAAAAATAATTACGTAACAAATTTAATATTTCCTATTTCATACGGAGGAGGTTCGTTTTATGAATAATAATATGAAGTATTTTTTCTAAAATACACCGAAATATATAATCTGAGAATGCTGTTTAAAATGGCATGGAAGGTGTTATCGAATACGAAGTCTAAAATCAAGATTATTAGTTTACGAATATATGATACGTGTAGTGTTATTTGCTTAGGTTATCATAAAGTGTGGTTCAGGCGAACCTGTTAGCTTGATTTGATATTTTGGCACCATACCTATTTTTGAGGTTAGAAAGGGGTGATTGAAGATGAGGGCTGTTTAGAAATATCAATCTGAAATTAATTAAAGGCGATTACTTTGCAATAATGTTCAGTTGTAACCAGCTAGCTTTAAAATTATTTATATTAAGTTCCACCTAATAACTGAACTAAAGAATCAAAAGTGACATTTATATATTCTTGCCACCATTTACCGCTGTCCAAATTGCTTTTAATTATCAGTTATATTTAAATCACTTTACAAAATCCAAAACACAATATGACACATCCACATTTCAAACTAACAACTTAATCACCACACCCCAAATATAATAATAATAATAATAATAATACTCCCTCATAAACACTCGTAGAGTGTACCCAAAGGCATGGCCTGTTCGGGTAGAGGACGGCTATTATTATTATTTGCCTACTTTACGGTGTGAGCCTAATTATAGCGGATACGGTCCATGAAACGATTGAAACATCCGAAGAAATAATTTCTTGAAATGAACCATATTTCTAATTTTATTTCAGTTATTGGTGCCACCTACTTACTCTATTTACAATTCATCACATGATCCGCCATCTCTTTACGGAAATTCAACGTGACTGCCAAATTACGTATTCTGCCATTCAAGTTGCGACATGACTTGGATGCGAACACCACTGACGCCATCTACATGTCGCCTCCATTTGAATCCAATATTAATCCCAAAAGATTGACCAACTATCCTCCTTATATTTAAACAATGGTATCATTCGCTTTTGCGTGATGAATACGTCTTTCGCTGCTGGGGAGTTTCCCCATATTGTGTTTGCGTAGCGGAGTCTTGATTGAACTTTTCAGGATTCTAATTTGGTAACATTTGGAGTGTAGAGAGCTGGTTAGATTTTTGCAGTGCGATTTGAAACTGAGATCATTGTCGATTGTAATACCTAAAAGCTTGGAGGATGTACTATGTTCAAGAGGAGTGCCACATATGTTTGAATCTAGGGGTGGTAGATTAGTGTTTTGTCTGGTATGAGCGGTAGTAAAACTTTTTTTTGATGCATTTAGAAACAGAGAATTGTTGCTCAACCAATAATGTAGGGCGTCAGTTGTATTGTTTATTTTATTTTAGAGTTCTTTCTCATACAATATCGCATGGCTACTAAACCGGTTACCCAATAATCTGAAAGCACTACCCCCAGAAAGGTTTAAAAAACGGTTATTTGATCTCCTTCAAAATAAACTGTCGAATTTAGTAATTTAGTAGTTTAGTTATAGTATTCGTAACTTACCTTTTCAATTCTCCTTTTTTTTTTCTGTGTTAATTCATCTATCAAGTTACTCCTGTATGTTTCTGATTAGTATTTTGCATTTATGTCTGTTAATCTCCCAAGGGTTGAATGGAAGAGCAAGCTCTGAATATGTGTCTGAGACAACGTATTCAGAAATTGAATTTCTACCTTTTGATAGGTACAAGTGTGTGATATTATTTTGTCTAAATGATGTAACTTGTGAACTTGCTACTTATCAATAAAAGCATTTATTATTATTATTATTAAGTGACGATTGGTCAGAGAAAAGCAGGGTAGCGTCATCAGCATACAGACATGTGAAAGCTCCTGGCAGAACAGTTGGCAGTTCGTTTATGTAGATGATGAATAGTAAAGGTGCTAGGACGGATCCTTGGGGAACACCTATGATATTTTGCTGAGGACTTGAGATATGAGTTATTGTTTTTTTATCGTTGGTATGGTTGATTTTAACACGCTGGATTCTTCCTTCCAAGAAAAAACTGAACCATTCATGAGGTTTTCCTATACCATTCAAATGAAGTTTATCAAGCAGTTTTTTATGTACTACACAATCGAAAGCTCGGCTAAGATCACAAAACACCCCTGTTGGATTTTGACCAGATTCAATAGATTTTCCATAAAAAGAGTGGATAGCACTGATAGTTGAGTGTCCTGAACGGAAACCATGTTGATCGGGATGCAATAAGTTATTTACGTTTAAAAAGTCCAGGAGTTGAGAGAGCATAGAATATTCGAAAATTTTTGAGAGTACGGGGGGCACTGTGATTGGCCGATAATAGTCTAAATTATGCGGACAAGTTTGAAATCACATACTTAATTTTTTATGTAGGATGTGTATGAGCGATTATTTTCAACATTTACTGAAGAAATTGCCGGGATTATGGGTGAGTTGAAAACTGAAGCAGGAGTAAAACTCAGTTTTTTTTTGGCATGTATAAGTGAGACTTGTCTCACTAGTCTTAAATCGTTGCATATGGTCCAAAAAGGGTACTGATTCCTGCTTCAGCATAATTATTTCATATCAACTAAAATATCCATGACTTTCGGATCCTCCGTAAAGAAGGGTTATGTGAAGTGGGACAAAACACATTTTAGGTACTCATACTCACATGTTATATTTGCATGAGGAAGGAGAAGTCTTCAGGAACGATATGCACTTTTTCTTTTCTTTCTACTATAATTTTTAGTAAAGTTATGACAAATCTAATTTTCGGCCCTGCCTGAACTTACAGGACGGGTTAGGGCGAGCATGAAATGTGACGTTGGCGTTAAACTACGTTTTCTGAGAAAACGAGCGTATTTCATGAGGTATTACTGAAAATCATTCTTGTGTAGAATTGAATTATCTGCCTATCGAAATAGTTTTTTGATAAATCTTATATTTTCTGAAATAACAACAAAAAAAAATATTTTTTTTTATATGAAAAATTTTTTAGGTTCCACTTCTGATTTTTTGGTAAACAATTTTTTTTCTAATAAAACATGAAGTCGAGATGTCATGTCCCGAGTTTCAGAGTGCTACAATTCATTCTTCACTTTTTGTTCGAGTTTGTCTGTCGTTACTGGATTATTCCTCAAAATACGTCTCGTGACTCGGAAGTATAATCGATAATTTTCGATGATCTCGTAACATTACTACTGAATATTCAATCAGTATCGTATTGCAGATATATCTCTGGAGGAGAAATATCATCTCGAGAAAAATTGATTCAATTTCCACAACATTCTTCGGGAGTCGTACATGCACTCAGCAAGACACTCGATATTTCCATTGAAGTGGCTTGTTAGCCACTCGAAAAAAGAGGACGTCGACAAATTCCAGTATGATTTCAATATCAGAGACTTCATCTACGGTTGTAAGACCAGTGACGAAACAGCGGATATTTTTAGGGGTCTGATTTATTGTATTATTTTCCACTCTGGATTATATATCAATCCAAATTTCTTGAAGAACGTGTACAATAAAGTCGATTTTTGAACTAAGCTACATGAGGAGAGACATGGACTTCTTAAAGAAGGCAACGGAAATCAAAGTTCAACAACCAAGCCATATTCCCCTTTTACCTTAAATCAAAGGCATATTAGAGAGATTAGGAAAAGGTTTGGGAAAAAGTACCACGCCGAGAGCTGGTTTAGATCCGGAAACATATTGAGAATCCTTCTGACTGAACTTAGCCTGAAAATTCATGCAAAAATTCGAAAAATTGCCTCACCCAAATACCCTATGCGAATGCGGACGCTGCTACATCGGTAAGACCAAAAGACTGCTCAGCATTGGGAGAAACGAACCCAACGCTGGAATCAACGGAAAGAGATATCGAAAAAGGGATCATTTTGATGTGAAAATCATTCAAACTATAGTTTCATTATAGAATTATAGATATTAACATGGATTTTTATCAAGCATTGGCTATATCAATTCAAAAAAAAAAAAAAAAAAAAGGTATGAACACCACCACATTCAGTGGAAAGATCCCAAAATCTTAGACAAGGAAGAACACTGGTTTGAGTAATTATTCATATAGTTCTTCACATCAAGCCAACAACGCTTCCAATCAACGAAGCGTGAAAAAATAAGAATGTATGGGAAACATTAATAAATAACAGGTCAATTCTGAAAGAATAAAAACGATTACTTATTACCACGTTTAACTGTGGCCAATCAGAAAAACAGATAGTACATACTGTTAAGGTTTTCACCTTCAGTACATATGAAGTTTTTCTTATTACTCTGGCATTTGGTACACACTTGGTAACGATCGGAGATACTGAACCAACTGAAACTTCGTGCTCACAGAAACGTTCCAGACAATGGAAGTTCGCGATAAAAACAATCAATCTTCATCATTGTCTAAAACTTTTAAACAAATGTTCAAGAATAAATTACTCATTTTTAACGTATTCTCTATACGTACAAGAATCAAGTTCAAGTTCAACTAAAAAAAAAAAATAAAAAAGCTTCCTAGCCATGGACACCAACAATAAATATATTGGATTATTTTGCAATACTGTTTTACTCTCTTTTCCTACGAGGGTGCAATTTAAAGCAAACTTGATAGGAGTTGCTTCCAAACCGAGACGATGATTATGAAAACTTCCTAATTAAAAAACTTCAGTCAAACGTACTGGTTGTATTTTCGTAGGTAATACAACAAGTGTATTGTAATTCCTTCGACTTTGAGAAACAAATTATAATGCTTGGTTTCCCAAAGCAACATAATTTGTTTCGAAAAAAAGATGGAATTTATGATAATCATCGGTACACGAGTGGTATATGTTAAGACTATTCCATGAATGAAATCGAAACCATTTTTAAAAGTACTATTTGGAGTAAACTGCGCAGAGCAGCTGTCTTGGTATTTCAAACTTCCCGCTAATTCAGTGACCATTCACAGGGCGCGTCTTTGAGTTCTGTGGGACTACGCATGCTTGTGACGGTTTCGGGTTTCGGACAGTTTATTAAATTGTTTGGTTCATTGGTAGATAGATAGATAGATCGTTCATTTTCATGCTTATACGGGAATTGAAAGGGAGGAGTTTTGGTTTACGTGTATGCAAAATTTGTTGAAAAGTTGATGAAAGTTGATGAATGAAAAGTGAAGCGTATCATGGTTTTGGTCAAAGTTCGGTGTTGTGTCAAAAATTTGTCGAAAATTGTAAAGTTGATATGAATTAATAGTTAGTGCTCATCATGGTTAGGGTCAAAGTTCGGTGTTGTGTCATTATACCAACTTGCTGGTGGGGTAAGTTTGTTTTATAAAACAACCAATGACGAAGCGAACTACAAAGGTATCTAATAGCCAATCAAGTGCCGAACTACAAAATCGAAAACATGCTGTTTTCAATTATCAATATGAAAATTTCCACCAATCAAAAACGCGTATTTTAGCATGAGTGGAATAGTCTTTTTTTACGAGCCAGCTACATCATAGCTCTATTTAATAATGAAGAAATTTCATTACAAGTATAATTTTTGGAGGCTTCCGAATAATCTGACAGTGCTTTTTACGACAACAATGTTTTATGGATATACCGAGAGCCATAAAACTCGATGGCATATTAATTAGTATCGCACGCTAATATTTGGACAATGCGGTTAACGAAGCTTTTCATTTTGGTGATTATTTCTCCAGGAACATTCTTTTATTCTCTGGAGATGCGAAAATGGGTCAGAATTGTGCTTTTTACGACTGATGCAGTCGATGATGTAACCAGTGGCACTGGGTGAATAATAATATGTGAATATGTGACATTGTATTCTTCATACAAGCCATGAAGTTCAACGGTATGAGATTCATACCCATTCATGGAAAAACCATATGAAGTATTGTGCTAAAAGTGCCTCTAAAAAACTTGGTAGGTATTCTCTTCCGTGCCAAGAAGTATTTCGCTCTTCGTCAAATGATTATGATTTATAATATTTCCATATATGGAATGAAGCACCTGAACAGTCAATGGAACTTTTATATCCTGTCCAAAGAAGCACCATTTGTCTTATCGATGATGCTCCACTCACAAGCTCACTCACATCTCTGTAACACCGCAGAAAGGTCTCTGTTCCTTAGATATTTTTATGGGCGATGCTCTTTCATTATCAATCGTTCTATACCGGTAGCGGTCTCATCGGGACTGACCCGTCGAGCCTAGTCCTGCCATCCATACGCCGTCACTTCCAACGAACCTCCCAATGTGTTCTCCAAGGCATACAACCTGTAGAAATTCAAGGAGAACACTTTTACTTTTACTTTTCATCGGCTCTCACGATGTTCTCTGAATGTTACGAGATTTTTTTTCGTGGGAACGAGAACCTAAAAAAATACATATTTCTTGGATAATAACACTAGTTCACATGTTTTTTGTCCTTGAACGGAAAAGTGTTGTTTATCAACAATTGAGGTATGTACACTGAGTTTCAAAAAAATTATAAAAAATATCCTAAAATATTTATTATGTTTTATTTACAACAAATGCCTACAAAATTCTTAAAAATGAATTTCCTTACCTTTTTTTGTATGTATTTGTGTCCGTGTCTCTTATTATAGACCAGCAATAATCACTAACATGGCCTGGTTGCAGTAACCTTGATAATATTGCTCAAAAAAATAATAGTTTTAAAAACTAAAGAACACGCTTTACTTCCCATGGACTGAAAAATAAAAAATAACTTACAATTTAATTTCTCCAATGTAAAAAAAGCGTGGGTGCTTTCGATCTATATTCTCATATTTTTTATTTTAATTTAACAATACAGAGCGTTCAAGATGCTCAAGACAACTTTATCAACCCAGGTAGCACCTCATGTTGGCTGAATCTTGTTTTCATATTGGGCCAATATGGATATATTGTGAATATAAAAATAATATTGAACCAATATGGGTTCATATTGGCATAACAATATTTCATTAATAATATTGGTGGAATATTAGCTAAACCTGTTCTGAATGTATATTGTTCCATGAAATATTGGGTCAATATTGGTTCAATAATTTTCATCAATATCGATAGAGCGATATTGCCTACATATTGTTTCCAGCATCTAGCTCCAATATTGCGATTTCAATATTACTCTCATATCGATTTTAGAGATAAAACACAATATTGTATATCCAAGTTTGATATCACATTGGTAGAATATTATTTAATCCATATTCTAAAAATTATATTGATCCTATATTGATTGAGATTGTTACGAAAATCTTACGCCAATATTTGAAAGACAATATTGATACAATATCACAAAATACATTTATCATTAGGATTGATATTCAATTGATAAACAATATTGAAATGAATCATGATTAAACTTGGGTAAGAAACCGCTAGGTGGCCCACATATGGAACAACTCCTGAATCATAGTAACATATATTAAATAAGGCTTCTCACAATGCGTTTACAAGTCAATCTACTCAGTGGTATATTGAAGCAGAAACGAAATTGTAGAATTTTTAAATAATTCGAGTCTATAATCTCCTTGAGAATTCGGGAATCTGTTTTTTTTTTCATTTGTCAAACCATAAAAAAATGTTTTCTTCAAAATCATCAAAACCAAAAATCAGTTAGATTCCCGAATTGAATCATTTGTTCCAACAAAATTTTCGCAAAAAAATAAAACTGAACGCTCAAAACCGGTTCCCGTTTCAACAAGAGTATTGTTTGCTCTTGCGTGAAAAGTTTCGAGCTCAAACAATTCATTGTTTTCGAATATTTTCCAAATGGTCACATCCCCTGTTAGTTCCAGTTGCAGTTGAAGCTCAATAATTCATATAACAATTTCATACCAGTTTCTGTCGAAAGTTTGCATTCATAACTATCGAAACCACCAACAACAATGCCAACTTCGGAACAGTCGAGACCACATCATAAAGCTCAAATGCAATGGAACAAATGAAATACGTCAATTTGAAAACGGGAAGGACAGTTTGCCAATTCGAAGTTTAAAGCTCATTTATAGTACAGTAACCACAGACAAATGTAAGCCACAAGTGGAGAATGAATCGTAGCACTTTGATATTCGGCACGTGACTTCTTGAAATCATGTATTGTTAGAAAAAAAATTGTTTACCAAAATATCAGGGGTGGAACCAAAATAAAAATGTATTTAAAAAAAAATATTTTTTTTGCTATTGTTTTGGAAAGTAAGTATAAGATTAATCAAGGAATAAGAAATATACTCAGTAATTTCTCACAAAATGGACTCGTTTTTTCAGAAAATCTGATTGAATTCCGATATAAAATTTCAGGCTCAGGCCGTTTCCGGCAATGCCGAAAATTAGATTTGTCATAACTTTGCTAAAATTTGTAGTAGAAGGAAAAGAAAAAGTGAATATCGTTCCTGAAAGCTTGTACTTCCTCATGCAAATATAACATGTGAATCTGAGTACCCAAAATGTGTTTTGTTCCACTTCACATAACCCTTATATTTACGGAGGATCCGAAAGTCATGGATATTTCAGTTGACATGAAATAATTATACCGAAGCAGGAATCAGTCCCCTCTTTGGACCATATGCAACGATTTTAGACTAATCAGACACGTCACACTTAGACATGTCAAAGAAAAAACTGGGTTTTACTCCTGCCTCATTTTTCAACTCACCCATAATCCCGGTAATTTCTGCAGTAAACGTTGAAAATAATCTTTCATACACATCCTACATGAAAAATGAAGCATGTGATTTCAAGCTTCACTTACTGTTATTAAACATACAGTGACCGCTAAAAAGTATGTACCATATGGGAAAAAAGTTTATTATTAGAGTATTGGAGAAAAGATTCTTGGGAAAAGTTTGTGCTTGTCCGATAACCTAAAAATCGATTTTGACACATTTAGCGTGATCGCTGGTATGGCGGCAAATTGAAAAAAATTACTATGATTAGGCAAAAAGTAGGGCAAAATGGCAAGATATCGAAAAAAGTTATTTGAAAAAGTTGCTTAGAATTTAATTTTATACACATATACGAAGTTTCAGAAAATAGGGTGAGAATATTGAAAATGACAATTTTTTAAAAATATTTTTCTAGCTGTAGAAAAATGTCAAATTATTTTCTTATCAATAGCTTGACGATACTGAAATATTTGTATTCCGATGATAATAACAAAACTTTTTCATTTTCTCCACACCAGAGAGCACTAATTTAAAAAAATTGAATTTTGTCAGAACCCTTGCTGTTACAATGGTTCGTATCAAACAGTTAAAACACTATTCCACTATTATTGCGATGATAGGGAAATCCAAAAATAGCGTGTTTTTTTCGATTATAATCAATTTTTGATGATAATCGTGCACGAACGTTTCACGTCGCACATAATCTCAAAAATGTGCGTCAAATTGAAGAGGCTAAGAGTTTTCAACATTGCATGCGAAGTGAAACGCTCTGGCATGATTATCATCGAAACTTGATTATAATCTGGAAAACACCATGTTTCTGGAGTGTCATGTGATCACAATGGTCGTGGAATTCTGATATAACTGTTAGATACGAACCAATGTAACAGCCAGCGTTTTAACAAAATCCAATTTTTTTAATTTAGTGCTCACTGGTGTCGAGAAAATGAGAAAGTTTTGTCATTATTATTGAAAAACAAATGTTTCGGTATGGTCAAGCTATTCATAGGATAATAATATGATATTTTTATATAGATAGGAAAATATTTTAAAAAATTGCTATTTTCAATTTTCTCTCATTATCTTTTCAAACTTAGTATATGTGAATAAAATTCAATTCTTAGCAACTTTTTCAAATAACTTTTTTTGATATCTTGCCATTTTATCCCACCTTTTGTCTTTTCATAGTAATTTTTTTCAATTTACCGCCATACCAGCAATCACGTGACATGTGTCAAAATCGAGGGTGTGAGTTGCTGTTTCAGTATAATAAATCCATATTTACTAAATCTTTTCATGATTTTCGGATCATCCGGAAACATTTCCGTGAACTCCGACAAAACACATTTCAGGTACACAAATACTCGCATATTATGTTTGCACTAGAAGGTAGGAGTTTTCAGAAACGATATGAACTTTTCCTTTTCCATCTCCAATCATTTTTAGCAGACTTATGACCAATCAAATGGTTGCGTCCGCCAGAACTTTCATCGGCGGGTTTTTCACCTTGTTGAGTTGTTTTTCCGATAAATCATATACTTTCCAAGATTACAGCAAAAATCTATTTATATATTTTTAAATGAAAAAAAAATATGTTCCACCCCTGGAATTTTGACAAACAATTTTTTTTCATGTTTATCATGGTTCCAACTACTAGCATACCAAGTTTGGTGGTGCTACAATCGATTCTTGTCTCAAAACCCAATCGTACTTAATTACTTGAAATTATTCTAAAATCAAGACTCATGATATATATATGGAATCCAAAAATTTCATTGACCAATGCCAATTTGGGTTTAGAAAAAAATGTAGTACAAACCAGGCAGTTTTCAGGATAGTGAGTGGCATAGTGGAAGATCTGGAGAATGGAAAAAATGTAGCAGTTACACTGTGTGATCTCTCCAAGGCCTTTGATTGTGTTTTTCACGAAATACTGGTCGAAAAGTTGACGTTTTTGGAAATCAGGGGTTTGCCGCTCGACTTCTTCAGATCATATTTGAATAATCGGAAACAATGTGTGAGCATCAAAAATTCATCATCTGGTTATTGACCTGTCATACATGGTGTACCGCAAGGCTCTGTGTTGGGACCTCTTTCATTCATTATTCATGTTAATGTCTTGTTTCACAATATGTATTCCCAGACTTGCGTTGCTTTTGCGGATGACACAACTTTGGTTGATGCTAGCACGATTTTAGAATTGAAGACAAACAGTCTCATAACTAATACTCGAGCTAAAAAATGGTTCACTTTCAATAATCTGAAACTCAATGAAGAAAAAACACAAAATCTTATCATCTCAACAAACAGTAACATTGCTCAAGGTCACAGTGTGAAGCTGCTTGGATTAGTTATCGATGATAAACTAAATTGGTCCTGGCATGTCCAACAACTACGCCGAAAGCTCTCAAGCTCTATATTCGTGCTACGCAATTTAAGTAAACTGCTATCCATAGAAACTATGAGATCATCCATCGGAGACGATCCATTGCATACAGTGGAGGTGAGATTCAATAGGAAATTGAAAAAACTTACAGTCTAACTCCACCAAAAATATTCTTTATTGTAGCTGTCTGTCATGCAGTCAGAAGACTGACATCACGTTGAAATCATGTAGTCAGAAGACTAACATTAAGAGGGAGGACATGTTTCGAAGGATTAATCCTTCATCTTCAGCAAATTATGAGTTAGTTACAAGTCGATCTAAGGAAAAACAAAACGGTTACCAAAGAGTTATGAATAACAATAAAATGTGTGAACCTTCCATATTATGGTGAAAAAAACACAATCAATGGGAATGTTTTAAAAAATTCTTAAACTAAACATTTTTGGTCATAACCAAAGACCATGTGGTCCGCATCTGGAGCGGAGGCCACTCCACTAATGTCAGGGACCATGGATGGTCCATCCAACAATAAATATTAACATAGCTTTGATAATTAAACTGTGACCATGCATCAATGTTTACAAAGTAACAAGTAGGAAGAGGAAGTGACAATAAATTTGACATGAATGACATCCGTCATGTGGACAGTCCTGAATCAAGGTGACAGAAGAGAGTGAGATGTCCCATGCTTCATGGAACTAGAAAATTAAGAAATTGACACCTACAGACAGAACCATAGAGCGAACGAATTAATGTTTTCATTTGTAAAGATTATTGAGTATTTAATAAAAACGTTAACCAAAAGAATGTAAGTAAATCATTGAAAATTAAGTGGAATGAAACAGGTATCAAAATAGTACTATGAGATCATGTTATTCCGCTCTGTTTCATTCTCATCTCAGCTACGGTGCGTTGCTATGGGGAAACTCTTGTCAGGCTATCAACATTTTCCTGAAACGTGCTATCAGGATCATAGCCAGTGCTGGTTTCAGAGACCATTGTAAAGAAATTTTCAAAAGTTTAAACATAATGATACTTCCATCATTATATATTTTTTTGTCATTGATAGAAATCGATAAAAATAAAGCCAACCTAGTAGAGACTAATGCAGATGTCCATAACCATTGGACAAGAAATGCTGATCACTTGAGATTACCTCATCTTAGGCTCACGAAATCGACAAAGAATTCTCTAGATCTGAACTTATTCAATTTCTTACCTAGAAATATCAAATCGTTAAATAATATGGAAAGATTCAAATCCGCAATCAAAAGACATATTCTAACTCATTATTTTTACGCAGTTGAAAAATATTTCCAGACCATTTATCGAAACGGAGCGATAAAACTATCAAGGAAACTACGATGTTACCTGAGATCATAAATGGGAAATAATATCAAAGCTTCTTGAATTCTTTTTTGTGATTTTTTTTTGTTAATTTGTTTTTACATATGTACTATAGATATCTAGTATATTCGCATCTATTATACAATTCATAGCTATTTATTAAACAGTGTGTTTTGTTGCTTTGTCAAAATTGACTTGCCGAAAACAATATTGTGTATTGTAACTAGGTTAAATAAAAATTCTTCTTCTTCTTCTTCTTCTAGAACGTGACCTATCTCAATCCCCTCTACATGAACCTTGTCACGCTATTATCTGGAAAGAAAGAAAATAAAGGAAGGGAAAAAGACTGGTTGAAAACTACCAAGAAAACTACGATGTTACCTGAGATCATAAATGGAAAATAATTTCAAAGCTTCTTGAATTCTTTTTTGTGATTTTTTTTTGTTAATTTGTTTTTACATATGTACTATAGATATCTAGTATATTCGCATCTATTATACAATTCATAGCTATTTATTAAACACTGTGTTTTGTTGCTTTGTCAAGATTGACTTGCCGAAAACAATATTGTGTATTGTAACTAGGTTAAATAAAAATTCTTCTTCTTCTAGAACGTGACCTATCTCAATCCCCTCTACATGAACCTTGTCACGCTATTATCTGGAAAGAAAGAAAATAAAGGAAGGGAAAAAGACTGGTTGAAAAGGAGAACAATAATTGCGCCTGCTAAAGGAGAAGCTTCGGAGAATGAAGTAAAAGAAATAATAAACACCATTTCAACAGAATGGTTAGACTGTTTTAAGCAGAGCCTGCGGAGTTCAAATAGTAACTCTATATATTTAGTTCGTTTTTCCTCATCCTAATATCATTATCAATTCAAATCTCACTATGAAGAAATGTGTTCTTTTCGCAGCTCTCAACATCGACAACGATATCATTTTCCGTTGTTAGCAAACTTATTCACGCAATGTGATTCAATCAACACGCTCCCTACGGATCAGGACCGATTAAGGTTCATGGCAAATTAATACAGCAGAGGTAATTAAAGGATCGGAGTGTTAAGGAGATAATAAATAATAATGATAATGAGGAAAGTTTGCTTGGAAGGGGGAACATGTCCATATTGAACGTGGCGGCGCAGCAGGAATTTTGCAAGTCTCGGGAGTGAAATAATTAAAATGATTAAAATGTAATCTTAGGTAGATGGTGATAAATTGGTGGTAAATTGTTAGGTCAGGTGTGTTTTTTGTCTTCGTGAAAGATGGTGGGTATCCTACGACATTCTCGGCGGATCTCTACGGAGTTGGAGACTAGGGTTTGCGAGACGATAAAAAAAATGAGTATAAGTATTCTTAATTAGGTTTCTGGAATTGGAGATTTTCTCCTGTACTTGAGAAAAATTCAGAAAGTACAGTGTGTTTTTAGGTCGAAATAAAAATTCTGTGCAATTCAAAAAGCTACAGTGTGGCGATGTAATATTATATGTGGAAATCTTACTTGTTCAATTATGTTTCACTTACTTAAGAATCTAACTGTCTAAGAAGTGCTTAGATAGATAGCTTTTATTTCCTTTTTGAAAAATACATAAAATCAAGTGAAAATAAACTTGCAACTCTCAAGTACACACTGAGCAAATAACAAGTCTGAATGTCGGAATCACAGAGAAAACTACACGATAACAAAACAAAACTGCTCTGTTTGCCACTTTATGTACTACCTAGTTGTCATGTTGCCACATGCTCGAGCTTGGACAAATCGCGTTGGTTGCGCCATCTCTTGACGACATAAAATAGATCGAATTTATAAATATATGGGAATTAACGTTTTTATATATTTGTAATGCTTGGAAAGTTAATATATTGTGTTTTATCTAAAATAAATATACAGTGACCGCCAAAAAGTATGTACCATATGGGAAAAAAGCTTATTATTAGAGTACTGGAAAAAAGATTCTTGGAAAAAGTTTGTGCATGTCCGATAAACTAAAAATCGATTTTGACATATGTCACGTGATCGCTGGTATGGCGGCAAATTGAAAAAAATCACTATGAAAAGGCAAAAAGTGGGGTAAAACGGCAAGATATCAAAAAAAGTTATTTGAAAAAGCTGCTTAGAATTAAATTTTATACACATACAAAATTTGAAAAAATAATGTGAGAAAACTGAAAATAGCAATTTTTAAATTTTCCTAGCTGTATAAGAATATCAAATTATTATCTTATGAATAGCTTGACCATACTGAAACATTTGTATTTCAATGATAAGGGCAAAACTTTCTCATTTTCTCCACACCACTGAGTACTAAATTAAAAAAATTGGATTTTGTCAAAACCCTGTCTGTTACATTGGTTCATATCCAACAGTTATACCAGAATTCCACGACCATTGTGATGACATGACACTCCAGAAACTTGGTGTTTTCCAGATTATAATCAAGTTTCGATGATCATCGTGCCAAGAGCGTTACATTTCGACCGCAATGTTGAAAACTCTAGCCTCTTTGATTTGACGCACTATTTTTAAGATTATGTGCGAAGTGAAACGTTCGTGCACGATTATCATCAAAAATTGATTATAATCGAAAAAACACGATATATTCGGATTTTCGTATCATCGCAAGAATCGTGGAATTCTGATGTAACTGTTAGATACGAACCAATGTAACAGTAAGGGTTCTGAGAAAATTCAATTTTTTTAATTTAGTGCTCTCTGGTGTAGAGAAAATGGGAAAGTTTTGTTATTATCATTAAAATACGAATATTTCAGTATGGTCAAGCTATTCATAAGAAAATAATTTGATATTTTTATACAGCTAGGAAAATATTTCAAAAAAAAATGCTATTTTACATTAATTTTTCAAACTCTGTATATGTGTAAAAAATTGAATTTTAAGCAACTTTTTCAAATAACTTTTTTTGATATCTTGCCATTTTACCCGACTTTTTGTCTATTCATAGTAATTTTTTTCAAGTTGCCGCCATACCAGCGATCACGTGACATGTGTCAAAATCGATTTTTAGGTTACTGAACATGCACAAACTTTTCCCAAGAATCTTTTTTTCAATACTCTAATAATAAACTTTTTCCCCATATGGTACATACTTTTTGGCGGTCACTGTATATCGGAAAGCAAAATTCAACTAATAAATATATTGACACAAAATTGAATATATTTACAAAAACACTTTTTACCCGAACGGCGCCTCATAAATGGCAGTGTTTATTAGTTCTAACTCTCCTTTGAAGAAAGTAGTGGACCGACAAACTCCGGTCGCGGCCCTGTAATTTTCAATAAATTCTACTCCTCACATCATAATATCTTCTGTGAATTTTCGTAGAATATCGATTCCAACGTAAATACGATGATTAGTATATCCGAAAATTAATGGCATAGTCAAATCCCTTTATATTAAATCCACCAAAGAAAATACAACAGCTCCCCTTCAAAATCATCCTTTTTTCAATTTTCCCAACATTATTGCATTTTAACATCGAATCTAATTCCTTTGTTTCCTCTAATTATTTCTCATGAAATGCTCACGTTTCGTTGACTCTATTTAATTTCCTTTCATCGTGCAGTGAAGTTAGTGGAATCACTGTCTAGATGAATTTGAAATTTCCGAAAGAATCTCATTATTGTACGAATTCTTGTTAACTGATAGGATCATTCATCAAACCGACGGGGAAGCTGAGATCCCGGGTGAAATTAAGAAAGGACGCATAACTCATATCAGATCTCCTTTTGTCGCCCTTTTTTTTTTCATTACTGTTGTCCTCGTGACTATTATGAGAGTGGCGAACACAAGGACACGACGCTGTTTATTTTTATGAATGAAATGATGAAGACTATCTGAAAGAATGTCATTTTTGATGGTCATTATGAGAGAATTTCATGGCGTTCATTCCATTATTATAATTTAATGAACTTTTTCTGCTTTAATTATTGCTTTCTCTAGAAATGTTATAACTCCGTATGATGGATTCATTGTACTGAAAAAGTGCAAAATATCAATACAACGTTCCTGATTTGAATAATTTCGACGAAGTTTACAGAAAAAAATTGGTACCTGAATACAATAAAAAAGTTCAGTAACTCAATGAATATTTTTATCAATATTGGTCCAATGAACGCAATCGTTATGTCAATGTACCACTGGTTATCCATACTATGAATACGGATCTTAATAATATCAATGAATGCTTTAATTGATTGTTTATCATTTGAATAAGTAGTATTTATTCAATCATTGCATATCATTCGTAAATGCAATGAAGGCCTCCCACTGATATTGAGCATACAGTGAGTTTCCGAAAGATATGATTAGCAGAGCAGAGTATAGTTGTTTTGTTATTTATGTCGTGGTTGTGGGTTGTATAACTTTGTGAGTTTGAAGGGCTGTCCCTCGGTCATAGCACCAGGCGGCAAATTACTTTAAGCCAGCACTGTGTATATAAAGTAGGTACCTGAAATGGAGAAAATAGTTTCTAGGAATTTATACTGCTCCGAAGATTTTCCTTCAAGTTTATTCGAGAATTTATATTTTATTTGTTTTTTTTTAACTCTTATGTGTTCTTTATTCATTATGAATAAAAATTGATGTATTTGGTACTGTTTTCTTCACAATTAATAAAAATATGAATGTATCAGTGATACTAGTTTTCGATTTCTCATGGTGTCGAAAATTGATACATGTCGGCAATTGGTTACTGATTTTTTTCAGGTGTCGAAAATTGGGACATCTGCTTAACGTTTTCAGTCATTCGATTTGAATTATTTCACAATTTTATGAGTTTTTTTGTCTGTTCAACGAAATTAAAAATGCAAAGATTTAGAAACTGAATATCGCAACCAGAACATTCAGTCCTTAAACGGTTTCTACAGTTCAAAAACCCCGAAAGCCGAATAGCACGTTCCCAAGTAGCAAAATAACTGCTCTATGGAAATGAAATATTTTATAACTATTTTAAAATGCCGAATTGAGGAGTATTTTATCTTTAGGTGAGTTTGAATGCGACATTTTTGTTTATGTACAAAAACGTTTTTATAACATTGTCGTATAATCGTTTATACAATTCTCATTATAAAAGTGAATTTTGGTTTTGGCTTGAAATAGTTTTCAGACGCATTATGAGACCGCTCTAAAATGGTTTTGAAAGAGTGTTATAACTACTTTATAATGATTATATGGATTCTGTGTTAAGAAACTGTTTTGTAATAGTTATATACAAGCTGTATAAAAGCTTTGTAAGGTAACGAATGGGAGAGTTTTTTAAAACAAAGACAATTGCTTTATAAAACAAGTAGAACATTGTTTTATAATTTAACTATTAGGTCTTCGTTTGATCGGTTATAAACAATTTGGAGGACAAAACAGTAGTATTTGAAACGAGATCGTTACAATGTGTGCGCCATGAATACTATACAAAACATTTTTATATACATTTTTCATAAGGTGATTAATAACACAATTTGTTAGGGCAAAGAGACTTGCTTTATAAAATAAAATTTTACATTAAACTTTAATTAATTAGTCATCTTAGCTATTATATGACAAAAAATCAACAACCCCAAAGGCTATGGAAATGTATCATGTATCATGATCCCCCCTAAAGCAGACTCAAAAAAATAATATGTGGCAACCTCTGAAATAAGGAAATCTGATTTTGGAAAATTGTTTTATAATGCCATTCGAAATAACTCTATAAAATCATAAGGTTCCATAGGGTTTCTAATAAAACAAAAATTTTGTTTAGCGTTTTTATTGTTACATAATTATTACTTCCTAACGATACTGAACATGAAATGTTTCATTTAAAAAAATTGCAGATGACGTCACTCCTCCACCAATGGCACATCAAAAATATATGCGAATCCACAAAAAAGTGCAAAGTGAAATAACCTTTAACTTTCATTCGAACTTTTTTTCGGTAGTTCTAATATCAACTGAGGAAAATGGGCCAGGTCTATATAATAAGAATGACAGGATCCCAGGCATATAAAAATTTTTAGAATATTAACCAATAGCCATTTCACATAAAATAAGTGCGAGATCCTTACACGTAAAACTTCGCAAGAAATGTTCTGCGTTGCCTTTTAGTGATACCGACTCGCATATTCCTGGTGGAACCTTGCGATATGATCAGACATTTCAGGATCTGGGCCCACTCACGATCAGAGATAAGCCCTCCCAAAGGGGATTAGCCGAACTTTTGGATGAAAGTCTGCCAAACCAACACGAGCACGATGCAAGATTCGGCTTCGAGATAAAGGGAAATGTCGATTGGGTTTATAGGCCAGTAACCGGGGTAAATACAAATGTGTCTAATGGTTCGAGGGTTGTTACTCTTTTGATAGCGTATAAAAAGCGGATTTTCTGGTAGTAAAGATACTGAACAAAAAGTGCTCGGAGTTGAGCACTATAATGAATATTGAGTATTGATCATTATGTAGGTTATGTGGGAAGAAATTCAGGGGCTTTAAAGGTTCACGCGCACTTAGCCGAAGCGTCGCGAAGGAAAGCGACGCGAATATAGTTGAGGACTTTGAGGAAGAGATTTACATGAAGTTATATGGCATCCCGCGCACTAAGGCGGCGCGAATTCTCCTCGGACCAACTAGGAGTCGTTTCACTTGACGCTTCGCCTCAATGCGCGGTGACAGGCGACGACAAGATTCAAATATTTTTTGATTCTTGTCTTATATTTCAGTTTTTAGGAAGAGGTGCTAAAGTTAGTGACAAATTTTGTTCCTTTGCAGTATCTAGCTGTGATACAGACAATGGGTCTAATGAATAAACCATAAGCAATTGCTTTTACTTAGATTTCTTGAAATAGATCTATCTATTTTGTTAATTAATGAGAGAGACAAACCTATAGTAAAAGCTTTTGCTAGGTTTTATTCATACCGCCCATTGATTACAAAGCTCAAAAACTTTTCCTATGATATGCGGAAATATTTGAAAAATTCCTTTTTATCGTGTCTGATATCATTAAACATATGATGAAATTCACCTTCTCTCTTTCTCTCTTTTGATTCATATCATGATTTTTTTTTGTTTTTTTTTGTCGATAGTGGCAACTAAATTTGATACAAAGAGATTCTCTTCTGACAAACAAACTGCTCATCGTACCTCACTCGACAAAGTACTGCGTTCAATTCAAACAGGGCCGGAGAAAGCCAGCATTGGGCCCGAGGCAGAATATGCAGGTGGGCCCCTACCTCCTTCCCTTTTCTATTTATACCACTAGTTTCCGAAATTTTTTTCTTAATTTGATATGATTTGTTTGGGTATTTAAACTTCCACAATCTGACAATAAAAAAATGTTAATCCAAGGAAGTATGTACAAGTGTAGAAGGGAAAATTAATTAATTAGCCCGATAAGTTACTGCGTTCATAAGACTGTTGTCTTGAATGAAATTATGATTTTTGTCAGTAACGTATCCTACACTGAATTGGCCTATCTGAAAAAAAGTTGAGAATGACGTTTTGAAAACTGTTTCAGTCTCCGTTATCAAAACTTGCTGAAAAAACCCTGTAAACTGTATTTGAATTCAAATACCTATTCAAATACAAATTTCAGCGATTTTTTTTGCAAGTTTTTATAACGGAGACAGATACAGTCGCCGAAACGTTAACATTTTTCGAAAAAGAGGACATTTGCCACCCCTGCCTCCCCTCTCTGGGCCAGCATTCAAATGCTGAAGTGAATAATATTCGCGCCGCGCCGTTCGAAACGTGACGCGACTTTGCCCCAGTGCGCGGATATCAGCTAAATCACGCTTCGTCTCGCGCCGTTTCTGTTAAAAAACAGTCCCGTTTTTAATTTTTGTATAATGGAAAGAATATTTTTCACGGATTTCAGGAATGCCCAGTCGCACACAATATTGAATATAAATGAGATATTTTTTCATTCAGGTGAATCTAGTGATACGATCGAGCTGGGCCAATGGAGACTTTCACTCAAGATGATTTCAGCAACAACATATCAAAAATCATGAACCAGAACAGTCTCTAAACGGTTCTAGGAACTACTGGAAAGACACATGAGGAAAATTATCTAAAACACCCAGGCCTCGCCAGGCCACGAAGATTTAGTCGTCGAATCAAAAATGAACACATCAGATGAAAACATGAGCTCTTGAATAATTGACGATGTTTTGACATTTTTATTCTGTTCAATGCTCGGGCAGGACCCATGACATATTACGACTAGGCTGTGTTATTTACACTTCAAGCTGCGGTCAAGACAGGGTCACATTCTAAGCATTTTCCCGCTTATTTCGCGGCAATTATCTGCTTATTTACATTGTATTAATTAGATAATCGAGCAGAAACTCAGCCTTGCCGATTTTTGGATTGACTGGCAACTGTTTTCCGCGAAACAAGCGCAACACTCTTCTCCGTGAGAGGAATATTTCATTTAGTTTTGTAGAGCAACCCCAAACAGTAATATTATAAGGAATATGGGAATATACAGCAAAGCAAACGTTTGAAAGTTGGGCTTCATTGAAATTGGACCTCAATTGTCTAATTGCATAGTATCTACTATTAACTTTTTTACTTATATGGTTTATACCTGATTCCCAGGTCATGTTACCAGCGATATAAGTACCAAGGAATTTGGTGCTATCTGATGATGCAATCATTCCATCACCCACTTTAACAGGAAAGTTGTCAATTTTCATATTTCTACTAGAATAAAACTGCAGCAGAACAGTCTTCATCACATTCACCACCAGAGAGTTTTTACCACACCAATTTGTAAACTCGAGACTCAAGTTGTTTTCTTGAAGTTCCTCTGGGTTATCGGCAACTGCTGTGATCGTTGCATCATCAGCATATAGAACTATATTGTATGTGCTATAATTAGGCATATCGTTGATTAAAAGCAAAAAGATGAGGGGACCCAATATAGATCCTTGAGAAACCCCAAGGTCAATGTCGTATTGCAACGACTGACAATTGTCAACTTTACCATGTATCTTCCTGAGAGTCAGGTATGATCTGAGCCATGAAAGAAACTCACCCGTGAAGCCAAGAGAATGAAGTTTGTTACATATAATGTGGGGGTCAATAATGTCGAATGCTTTCGACATGTCAAAGAAAAGTGCACCAACATACTAATAAAAATTGTGCTTAGAATGTGACCGCACTTCGAAATGTCTATAACGGAGTCTGGGTGTAATATGTCATTGGGCAGGCCAACGTCTGCCAGGTCCGCTAGTTTATTGTATTATTATCATTATTCTTCCGGCCAATTACTATGCCTCTCAGCAGTCCCCAATTTGCATACTCTGCAAACCAGTCTATAATCAAGGTGGAGAATACAGTTTCGGAAAGTAGAGAAAGATTCTATGTTTCGAGTGAATATTCCGGTTACATATTCCGGAGTCGGATTTCTGTAATTGTCGGCGTTTCGACGTGAAGAGGAATAAAATGGAGTCACGCTAGACTGGCTTCAGCACAATAATAAATAGGAAGTAAAATGGATTATTTCTATGTCTGTATCAGGACTTTGAATACGACTCCAGCAATCTCAGCTTGTTGACATTCTGGTATTTTACTAATGAGGACGAATGACTAGGAATAGAATAGCTTCGAGTTGAGTTGGTGGCAAATTAGAAGGCATCTGCCAGCCTTCTCCAACGGTCTGCTACTCCTATGATAATTCAATGGATCTTTTCTCATTTCATGAAGGAATACCGTAGTTGGAAATTGTATACGCATATATATTTAGGGATTTTTTTTCTGACCGGCAGATTCTCTATAATGAAGAAAGAAGTGGTTTCGTGATAACACGTTCATCAAAATTAGACTTGGCAACATTGTATGGCATGTGCACCACGGCATCTCGAATTCCAGAGACCTCATAAAAGTTCTGTGTCAAATTCTCATTACTTTAAGCAGAACACGTGACCTCGACTCTTCAAAAATTAGGCACAAAAAAATTATAATTTTTGATATTTTAGCTAAAGAACAATTTATTGATTATAAAAATAAGCATATAAAAATTAAACGAAAGTAATGCAAACTATAAAACAACAACAAGAATTGGCGCTCCGGGGTTACTTGATTGATTTCAGTGGCGCATTTGTTTTTTCAGCTGCAGGAAAACCCGGAAAAACCTGCTGCACCACATCATCTGAAGATCTTGATCTGCCAATGTCCCCTCTCTCATAAAAAACACAGTGACACAACTATCGTTAAACTTAAACCAACCCGTTCTGTCCAACGCAAAAATATCAATTTTAAAATTTCATTTTATGGCGAAGTAGGTGGCAAATGCGCTGGCAGCAGATTTCAACCTATAAATTAACAATTAACCATAAAAACATTTTGTAGTGACCCGAACTGTGACTTCAGACCATTCCCGAATTCACTTAAAACTCACACAAAAAATTTTCATCAAAATTGTTCCAGCCGTTTAGGAGGAGTTCAGAAGATGAATATATATAAAGATGGCCACAACAAATATATTATTTATTCAACTCACTAAGGTGAATTATAATAATTGAAAAAATAATTAGTAGACTGGCTCGGGCCTCCTCTCAGGCACGGTCCCTGTACACAGGAGTCTACCCAACCCCACCCTTGTGGGGGCCATGCCCTCCATTATTCCAAGCATTTCAATCTCGAGGTTTCCAGACTCGTCTCTGCTACAATATGCATAGAGGAATAAGATTCTAAATCACCTCCAGGCAAATTTGAGATTTCTTGGACATAACAACAGTGATCCCAAGCATAGCCTTCCTTTATAAACTAGCCAGCCTTCCATATGGTTGTCACTAGATCGACTTTTGACCATCATTAGATTATTATTAGATTATATATTAGGGACTTTCGTGCTACAAGCCTCTACACCGCGACCTTTTCAGATCTATTGTGTTTGTCCTCGAGATCATTTAGAGTTCTTTGTCTAGCCCTGTCTTCTTTACGAGACTCCACAGGCTAGTTTTTAGAACTCCCATGAATCTGGGAGCTCTTGGTTTTTCTTCTCCCAGCGTTAGAAACCTTTGCCTTGACAAGCCCTCGCAGTGGCATAGTATGTGTTCTGATGTTTCATCTTCTTCCTGACAGAACCTGCATAGCATTTCTTCTGCCAGGCCTATGGTACTCATATGTTTGTTGAGCCTACAATGCCCTGTGAGAAGTCCTACTACTATTCTAGTAGAGTTCCTCTTCTGCCTTAGTAGATAGTCTGTGAATGTTGGCTGCGGTTGTTTGATAAACTCTTAGGCCTGTCTCATCCCTGGTGCATTGTTTCACCATTCTTGAGACTTCTGTTGAATCCATGATTTGGTGTTTGTTTTTAGTACAGCTTTTGCTATACCGCAATACGGTTCTGGGCCATTCAGGGCCTTACTTGCTCCTTCTCGGGCTAGTGTATCGGCCTCTTCATTGCCTCTATAACCTGTGTGTGCTGGTACCCAGGCTAGTGTCAGTCTGTTCTGACTGCCCAGCTCTTTTAGGGCTTCTATGCAGTCCCAAACAAGTTTTGAGGTAACTTGCATTGAGTTGACTGCTTTTATCGCAGCTTGGCTATCTGAGTATATGGCAATTTTTTTTCGTGAAAAATCGTGCACAATGGTGTATTGCAACGATTTCCGCTTGAAATATCGTCGCATGTTTGCCCAAGCTCAGTGAGATTTTCATCTTCGGCTTGGTTCCGTAAATGCCGGCTCCTGCACCTTCATTCGTTTTGGAGCCGTCAGTGTAGACAGCGATTTCCGCATTGATGGGAGGCCCCCCCTTCCACGCATCCCTGTCCGTTATACTTGTCTTGAAAGTTTTGTCAAAGCTATATCTGGGAAGAATGC
The DNA here is from genome assembly GCA_958298965.1 of Chrysolina haemoptera. Classification (NCBI taxonomy): domain Eukaryota; kingdom Metazoa; phylum Arthropoda; class Insecta; order Coleoptera; family Chrysomelidae; genus Chrysolina; species Chrysolina haemoptera. Next base: position 53,202,500 of record OY282586.1, on the reverse strand, counting down.
CATCTGATGGCATTCTTGTAACCGGGTCGTTATCCAACTCTTCATATAGCTTGTTGTAGTCTCTCCCGTGCATATTGCTAATGGGTGCTTGTCCTCTAAGCAACCTGCTCGTGACAGACCTGGCTTCGGCTTGGATGTATATGTGTAGTGGAGGTAGGTTGAGCAAGACCTCTAAGGCGGCTGTTGGGGTGGTTCTCATGGCCCCGGTGGCACTCAGACATGCTTGTCTTTGTAGTCCTCCAAGCCGTCGAACCACTCCTGCCTGCTTGGTCTTTGGCCACCATACCACCGACCCATACGTTATCATGGGTCTGATAACTCTGGCGTAAAGCCATGTAGTCATTTTTGGTTGTAGCCCCCAATTTTTTCCGCACATTCTCCTGCACAGATTGAAGGCTACAGTACTTTTTTCTATGGTTTTTTGTAGGTGTTGATTCCAGGTCAACTTATGGTCGAAGATGACTCCTAAGTATTTTGCCTCTTGGGCAAATGGAATTTCTATCCCGTTTAGTACCGGTGACCTAAGTCCTCCCAGTACTTTTTTTCGTGTGAATGTGACTATTGTGGTTTTATGAGGGTTTACTGTTAGCTCTTCCTCCTTACACCACCTGTCGACTATATCTAGGGCTGACTGTGTAAGCTCCGATACTGTCCTTGCAAATTTGCCTTTTGCAATAATTGCAAGGTCATCGGCATATCCTAGGCAATGAAAGCCTTTGGAAACTAGCTTTTCAATTAATTCATCAATTAGGATGGCCCAAAGTAGGGGCGACAGCACCCCTCCCTGCGGACATCCCTTGTTTGCTCTAGCTGTCAGTGTTGTTCCGCCAATTTCTGATATAATGACCCTGTTCTTCAAATTGGCGTTTATCCACTGGCACAGTAGGGGATGTACCCCTTTTTTCGCTAGGGCATTTGCTATGGACTCGGTGGATGCATCATACCATCATACCTTTTCAATGACCTCACTCTTGCTGTGTATAGACAAAGGGATTGTTTGATTCCAAGTCCTTAAGTTTTGCTAAAAGGAGCCGTCATCACTGATGTGCTTTCCCTTGTCGGTACTTTTTCCAGATGTTTGTTTCAGAGGAGGCTTGAGTCTAGGTTGAACTCCAGGCATTTTGGCTCTACTTGCATCTATAGGCTGTCACCAAAGATTCGAAAAACATGGTTGGTTTAAGGTTTCTGTTCCTGGTGAAAGAAACAATCTTGGTATTTTGTGGTTTGACCTCAACGTCCTCGTTCATGAACTACGTCTGTACGTTTGTGATGGCTGATTTCATCCCATTATCATTATGACCATATCGTCAGCATAGCCCTGGGCATACGTTTCTCTTGGTTCAGTTCTGCAAGAAGGAAATCAAAGAAGACTTTTCAAAATAGTGAGTATAGTTGAAAAGGGAAATATTCTCCATGGAAATTGAATAATGAACGATCGAAAATAGCGACTAAAGTTTCAGTTTCAGCCACAGATAATTGCATAACAGATTTTATGAATATCTCATTCAAGATTTCGAACAAAAATCAAAGTAAGTATAGTGTTCCTCACTGAGGGCAGCCTCTCATGGCTATTATCTCATATATCCCCTGTATACTCACCCACAATGAAAGATAACAAAGGCCAAGTTAATCATTCAGATATGTGACACTGATTTATGCCACTAGGGGTGGAATCGATTTTTTTGTCTGGCTGAGGCTAATTCCATTCCATTAATTGAATTAAAATAGTGTTTCATCCTTAATTGATAATTTCGGCAGAATAAATAACCCCAGCGATGGGTATTTTTCATTACACGTGAGTATATCATGAACCAGATGCAAGCAATTATTTGACAGATTTGGTTGAAATATTACCGAGGTTGATGCCTGTGAATGTAACCTTCGGGGGTCAGTGGGGAGGGTGGGCCACAACGGAACTGAAAGTTGGATTTGCCATAGCTTCTCATCAGATTTTTTTTAACATTTCGATTTTTTCTTAGGATCTAATATATGAAAAAAATGCATGGAGCGTTATTATAGAAATCATATGTGACCGTGAGTGGCCATTTTCCAAAAAAATTAATATTGTTCTATTGTGACCATGCCAGGGGTACCTTCAAACAACTGAAAACACGCCAAAGTTCACAAAAAAACCCGAAATCCTTTTACGTTTAGCCAATGTTTAAGACAACCAAGAATGAGATGAAACCTTTGTGTCTTTTAGTGCCCTGGACCACGGAAAGTTTTTCAATAGCATATTTATGTCTTTGTCATTAACTAATGCTATGTTTCATTGTGTCCCAAACTCCTCTGAATCATGGATCGCCATTTCGGTTTTCCTTACTCTCCACCACGAAAGTGAAGCAGTGGAAATGCGAAAGATATTTAAAAAGTTGAACCACGTACAGTTGTGTTCAATGAAGTTTTGTACAACGTTTGTGCTGTGTAATGTAATCAACCCCAAGAGTATATAGACAAACTGAATGAACTAGGTAAGAATAACACTGGTTTCTCCTATGGGTTCAGGGACACACTGGAGTGAAAGGTTATACAATAGCAGACGCACTGACAAACGAAGGGCTGAAGCATAATTTGTGGGACCTGAACCATTTTGCTGAATGAAGAAGAACAAAATACTTCATGAACTTGAAGAAGAAGCACCAAACAAAAGATCCCAATACTGGATGCAATCGCAAGGATTGAAGGAGGCCAAGATACCACAGGAAAACTACAACCAGAAGAGTTCCAATGACTGCACCAGCAAAAGTAAAATAAAGCTCAAGATACTAAGAGAAATCCTATCAGGGCACTGCCTGTTGAGAGGGCACTTTATAATATTCGGACTAGTCGAGGAAGATAAATGCAGATTTTGTGAGGAAGAGAATGAAACCTCTATCAACGTCATCTCATAATACATCATCCTGCAAAACTTAAGGGTAATATACCTCGGGGAATAGCAAATAGAAATGAAAAATTCTATCCTACTTGAAGCCAACCGAAATCCTGAACTTTTCAAAAACCATGTCATTGAAGGAACCGCTCTATTCATTAAGACATCCTAAAAAGGCTGGGCAGCAAAAGGGGACACAATTGATCTTATTGGTCGTAGTGTATTGAACCCCCACTACACAAAACAGAAGGAACTGTCATGTGGCCGATCATAATACAGTTCGCCAATGAACATAACTTCATTATTTCGGAATATGGAGATATTTTTGAAAAAAAATCTCGGATTTGTCGACTTTCGTTCCCGAGCGGTTAGTTTTCGAATCTAACCCAGAATACAGAGTGACCCATTTGAAAGCGGGGAACAACACAAAACTATTAGTAATTGAATTATTTAGAAGTATTTTTTCTAATGTATAGAACTTGAATAGCTCGTTCAATGTCATGAATTCTAAATGCAATTTAAAATAAGTAATATCGTGATTTTGTTAGAAAATATGAACTGATTGTTAATAAAATTAGTTATGGAATCATCTGCGGCTGGAAGACAAACTTTAGTCGCCATTTTCAATCATTCAAGATAACCTCTTGGAAAGTTTTTATTTGAAAACGGAAATATTCTCCTTTCAAAGGGTAATATTTGTTACACCATTTTGAAAGAATCCCAAATCCAGTAGCGTAGTCAATTTTTTTTATAGTTACCATATATAAATAGGTCAGTACAGTACAGACTATACATTTGTTTTTATTTCTGGCTTTGAAAGAAATTAGATAAAAGTCTTGATATATTTTGTTTTATTTCATATATGCAAAATAGTATCCTGAAAGATAACATCCCTGTAGACTATATTTCTCATTTCTAGAGATACAATTTATAAGGGTAGAAAATCCCAGTGATCCAGATATCCTATTCCTCTTATTGAAACCGAAGGATTCAATTCAATATGAGCATCTACATACATTTCTGTTGCCTCATTGATAATAAAATTGATATTATTGAGATTTTCTTTTCGTCTAAATTTCCTCTCTGGAAATGAAAAATATTATGTTCGCAGGGATGCTGTTTTTCAGGATACTGTAACGTCTACCGACGTTCAGCTTTTGTTGCGTTCTTACGATTTGCTCCGTAAATTAATAAAATGTGTTCTTGATCGTCTTTCGAATAAATGTACATGAGAGTCAATTTATTCAGAATGGGAAAAGTCTTTCATGTTGCCAACTCGATTTATTTTGTATGAGAACTATTCATCTCTGATTTGACTTTTGATACCTTTATTAGTAAGCAGTGGAATTATATAAGCAAGTTATTCTAGTTTCCTAGATAAGAAATAAATGAGAATAGATGTTTCAATCTGAAAGATGTTAAATTTTTTATTTTATTTTTGGTATCATAAATTCGACAAATATCTTGGGAATCTTGGCACTAGGTACTATCATTCGAAATATTTAGTGAATATATAATTATGAAATATTATCTCCTTTCATATGAAAAATAACATTTCATTTGTACATAAAAGCAAAATGTTAACTATCACATGTCAAATATTTGACAGAAACATTTCCACTTATTAATTTCGCCCAGGGTACCCAGGATGATAAAAATTTCAGGAAATTTTTTGGGTTGCCATGGCAACTAAATAAAAACCAATTTTTTGATTGGCTGAAAAAGTGAGGTGTGAAATTTTCATATTAACATCTGGCTTGTATAATCCCATGTTTTGCTTATAAAGCTGAAGAGTCCAGAGTTTCCTACTATCCATACAAAAAAATCGAAGTGAATTCCCTCACTGAAATTGTATATTATTTGTTCCCATGTTATTATGACACAGTCAATCATACAAATGCATGTGCAGAATATCAAACTTCTATATCTTAAACTAATCGGATTGTTATTAACCGTGTAATACTTCGCAAACACCTCGAAGACTTATATCGGCTTATTTTGTCCTTAGAACACTGAATTCTCACGGAATTTTCAGCTTAGACCCTCAAAAGCAATGATGAATGTTTCGAAGAGGAAAGCTGCCTGTTCACAAGTACGCCTCGGAAGAGGATTATTGTCCAGGAGAGAGGATAATACATCAAAGGAGCCTGTTGTGGTCGCTCTGAAGAGAAGCCTAATTTGAGGCTGAATCAGCAGAGAGAAATTTTAAGTTTGATGCTGCCATGTATAAGAGTGCAAACAAGAAAACTAATGGCGCTCGTCGCTTCTTTATTAGCTTCATTCATTTAGTGTGTTTGTCACAAACTGGTTTCCAGAAGTGAAGTATACTCTAAAATGATATTGTTTCCTCGATGACGGCTGATTTTGTAACGGCCTTCTGAAAAAAAAAAATATTCTTCAGGAAAAGTTGACGTTGCGGAGACTTCATCTATTTCCAACATCAACACTTGTTGAAAACTCCATTTGTACTACACAGCGTATCCTAGAAAAAAGAGGACCAACTCGATTTCCACGTGATATTCGAAATATCTGCCAACTACAATTATGTCGTCTATTCATACTAAACACGTTTTCCAGAGGGAGCCCATTCAAAATCGTCTTCATCAATGTCATTAATATGTCTGGAGCAATGCAGAGCCCAAATGGCATAGCAGTGAACTGAAATTTAACCTTGGGTTATTCCAATTTCTATATTGAATTGTCCAGTGCCCTCAAATCCACTCACAATGAGTAATTTCCTTTTCAATATATTTTATGTATAAGAAAAAAAAATATAAGCGTGTTAATAATAAAAAATACGATTCCTGATACTACATCAGTAACTAGAAAATCAATTAATGAAACCAGACACTGCATACAAATTTTTGAAGTAGGTGGCGTTACTCTACATTTGATACGTTTTTTATTTGAAAATAATTTTTATGAGAAACATTGTATTGGATGACTATGAGGAGTAAACAAGAAACTTTCCATGGAAGAAACTTCAGTTTCTAATCCCCGGGGTCCAATCACTTATGGAAATAATCCTAAGCTGATGGTTGCAGCTATCTTTTCTCGATCTGAGGCCAGCTAAACCCTCACGCACTAATTTTGAATCGTATCAAGCCATATTGACAAATATAGTACGCCATCTTTAATTTATAGATTTTGACAAAAAAATTCAAATATAGGACCTATAAAACCCCACAGACCAATTTTGAATCCAATCTGACCATAATTCCAAATTCGTCCGCCATCTTGGAGCCGCCATTTTCAATTTATGAATTTTGATAACAAATTCATGATCTCTGACCCCGAAAAACCTTGCATACCAATTTTGAATCGAATCGGTCCATTATCACACATCTCGTCCGCCATCTTGTAGCCGCCATTTTTTTTCTATGACACAAATGTCATATTGCATTGTCACCGGAATCATGAACACATGCCACATTCCAAATTATCCAGAGGTCTGTAAGTGGGTGAAAATCATGTTCAAAGTTTCCGTTATATATAGATGAATACATAATATTCCGAATAATAGTTCAAATATCGAGAGAAGTATTCAACAACAACAATCAAATCAATGAAATAGAAAACAACTTAATATGTTTATTAACGTTCCGAATTTATCTAAAAAAATGTAAATTTGTTTTAGAAAATATAATCCTTTATAAAAATACAAAGATAGCTTATAAAAACATACACTAACAGAAAAATCTTACAAGTGGAAAATAACCAATCAAAAAGACTTTTTATCGAAATGGTTGAAATCCTGAAAGAAAAGACATTGATAATCTCAGTTCAATTTACATTTATATCTTAAATTTCGATCCAAAAAAGTAATCTAGATTTTAGTTAGCCCAAATTAATCAATAAACCCTGTATACAATTTTGGCAAAATATAACTCATACTCGAAAAGTAACCTGGACTGGAAGTATGTCATCGTTCTCTGTCATTTTGAAACAATCTCATCCAACTTGTCAAAATTGAATACCTTCCATTTTAAAAATTTTCAAAAATGTTTACTATTTCTTACAATATTTTTGTTCATCACTTTGTTTTTTATATACTAATCGCTGTAAGTAATACATATTTCTCTTTTGTATTTATATTCAATATTATATATTTTACAGTTTACCCTGAACAAGCTTTGAAACAAAGAGAAAGCTTGGCAATAAAGATAAGTTGATACTACATCAGTCGCTAATTCAACTATTACATACATACAAGTGAAGCTAATATAAGCGTGTTAATAATAAAAAATACGATTCCTGATACTACATCAGTAACTAGAAAATCAATGAATGAAACCAGACACTGCAAACTAATTTTTGAAGTAGGTGAATATAATCAAAAGATTTATGTTTGGTAAGAACATAAGAATGGTTCACGCTTTTTTTATTAAATTTCATAATTACTTAACATTACATAAATTTCTCCCCAGAATATCGTGTAGAGCTGTTAGTCGTGAGTTGATACAATCATAAACTCCACCTGTACAAACCATCAAACGAGAGTTTAAACGATTTTTTCCTCGCGTGATTTCATCGAAGAAAGAAAATTCGCATAGCAAAGTTTCAAGGTCATTTTTCTGCGATTAATTAATGAAAAATTACTACGGCTCATTACTCAGCAGTTGATAATGTTCCTTTCGCATGTGGAGTGCAGATGTGTATCTTTTTGACCACTCAATCTACCTGTAGTGAAAAGTTCCGGAATACGAACACTTTGTGCTATTTATGCGCAATGATTAATCTTCCCAACTACCAGTTTCAGATTGTGTAATTTCGTGAAAAAGTGCAAGAATTCATGGAATTTTCAATTGTTCTCAGAAACATTTTTCAGTTAGATTGCCTCTTTCAAATGAGCAAATTCCAGGAAATTCATAACATGCAATCAATTCAATAAAATGTTTGAAATGGGTAGCATGTTATACATGTAAGAAAGACCTATGAGAAAATGTTTCCTCTGTCAACAATTTTTTCACAGAAACCGTGATTTGTGCAGTAGTAGTTAAATAAAAAGCAATGCTCATTTGAAACGGGTCTCCAAATTATTTTATGAGGGAGGCACACTGTTGAAATAAGTTGAGTCTTATCTGTATAGAAGACAAGAATATGTACACTTGAAATTTTATCTGAACTAAAATTATACTACAAGGAGTTCCCCAAGGGTCCGTTATAGGACCGCTGCTTTTCATCATCTACATAAATGTTGTCCCATTTGCAGATTAGCTCAAATAGACACATTTCACTTCTCCTCGACCAAGCATATAATTCAATGTTTGAAGCAGAAGCTTGATTTTCTGCAATCTACAACTCAATAGACGAAAAATTTAATGATCTCTAGTAAAAATCACGAAAGGAATATAGTGTGAACTGCTTGGAATTGGGATGACTGTCTGAACTGGACCCACCACGTGGAAATGCTGAGTACCAAACTTTCCAGTTTTTTTTTGCTCTGGCAACTTAAGCTATGCCTTAATATTTCGAATATTTTGATAAATATATATTTCGGTCTATTTTACTTCTTGATCAGCTATAGGACGGTATTAAAAAGTATTAGCTCTATTCAGATTTTCGGACTCTTAGAAAAGAGCAATAAGAATATTAGCAGAGACTGGGAATAGAGAAAATTTTCAACTAATATTCAGAAGACTACGTATCTTACCACTACCCTTTATTTAGCTAGGTCAAAATCTGACTGGAATTCATTCCAGAAGAAAGAAGGCTCATGAAATTTTCAGCCTCAGTCATCATAACACACGATCCGCTAGTGCACATGAATTGATTGGGCCTTGATATATGTTCGATAAATAAAAATAAAATCGTTGACTTTCAACTGTACAATGAACTTCCTCCAATAAACAATAAATAATATTATTATTTATTATTTTCCTATGATGTTCTCATTTATGAACAGATTTCGATGAAATTTTGACCAGTGACATATCGATACCTCCTCAATGCAGTGGTGTTTTCCGAATTTTGATTAAAGTTCTGAAATTGAATTGGTGGGTATGATTAAACGGCATATTTATCAAATTTCATTCCTTCATAACTTTTTTATAGATTGACGCATTTCAACGTAATTCACGTGTGTACCATTTAAAAATGTCGCGAATCTAGTAGTGAAGTCAGATTTTTTCTAAAAAAATCGCTAGTAATTTTTTTAGATTTTTGACTTTGAAAAATAAGATTAGTTGGCCCTGGAAATGGAGATTTATACATGAAATTTTGTGTCCTAGTAGACAAAACATTCAAATCGGTTGACAAATGTAAGTTTTATATGCGTGCTTCCATCTTAAATGGGTCACACTGTATGTGCCTTATTGTACCAAATTGGTTGATGATTATTATCATTATTAATGCTTTGACTTCAGTATCCAGGAATGATGTAGCATATAGACATTCAAAACATAAAATTATACCATGGACAAGGAGCTTCATAGAATATTTTGAAAAGTAAATTCTGATTCTTAATTTTTCATTTACATATTTGTTCATTGTGGAAATATAATGTGAAGGAGCAAAAGTAAATATTAGTTTTAATTATTTGAATTTCACACACTGTATATCTCAGCATAGTGATATATTCATCAATTGCCCACAAAAAAATGCCCTTCGTTGAGTTCTGGCGATAATTTTTCCGACTCAAATAATGTAATATAGAACAACACAAAATTTTCCGATAATCCCGATATAATCTAATCAAATTGTATTTCTATCAAGAAAGTTTTGGGGTAGTTTTGATTACTTCCATTCTCTATGTTTTTTGGGGTACTGAATCCAAATCTGAGGTTTGCTAACAAATTTTCGTGACGGAACATTGAAAAAAATGTAAAAAAACCTAAAAAATCTCTTTGTTCTGCGGTTTATTGCTTATAAGTTGAAAACTACAAATTTTTCGTTGATAACCTTTCTATTAGGAATGAAAGAGCATAAAATTTGTATAAATTTTATGATACAAGTTTTTTTCTACGACAAACCATTCGGGCCCAAGAACTACTTGTAAATTGGCATATTTCAGCTGACTGGGAAAAATCCCACTGTTTCACTACAAAACTCTAATTTATTATTGAAGTTAATTAGTGGATTCCCCCCAGTTCTCTGCGTATACCTTATTTGGGTCATACAATGAAGGTACAGGTCACTTTTTAAAAATTACATACAAGTTATTTAATGAGGCCGAAATCGTACAAAACTTGAAATTCAAACAAAAATCTTGAAAAAATATTTCAAATGATTATATTATTATATATCATATAATATACGATCTAGTTACCCCATCGCGTACTTCAGTCAAATATAGAAACTGGAAAAGATACTCAGCGTCACTCAGTGAGTCTCTCGAGAGGCCCTTGACTGAATACGAGACAGGGAGAGACTTGAGAGGGCAACAGACGAAGTGGACAAGGCAATAGTCGAAGCCTGTCTTGAGAAAAAAAGTCTCAAAATAACAAAACGGTCAGGTGGAATGAGCATCTAGAAACTCTCGGAGGTAGGGTGTGGAAGCTTCTCAATAGAGTAGAATTTAACCAATATGCACGGGAGAGACTACAACAACCTATAGGCATAGTTGAAGAACGACCCCTTTACAAGAATGCCATCACATGGCATACTCAATGCTAGTTACCTCAATACTTGTTAGGGGATGCATAGAAACCCCAAAAGAGCTCGGCAGTCGGAACAGACTGACCCTACTGGGTACCAGTACACACAGGTTATAGAGGCAATGAAGAGGCCGATACACTAGCCCGAGAAGAAGTAGGTAATGCCCTGAATGGCCAGAACCGCTTTGCGTTGTTTGAGACTCTCAAACACTCCTTTCTTATCGCACTGTCACTAGCAGTCATCGACATAACCTCAGATGAGTCCTTTGATTGAAACTGCTCCAATGACGAACAAGAGTCCTTTTAGTTTTATTACAATATAATTCCTTGAGAAATTCACAAAAAATTTCATTAAATAGTCAATAAGAATTTTGGAGTGAAAAAGTGGGTGTGTGCTTACTCCGCAGAAATACGCCAATTTTTATTTGGCGTTTGAGCCCGACCTGTATGTCGGAAAAAAATCTAAATAGTGGAATTTGTAGAAAATTTTATATACTCCCATTCTGAATTGGAAAGTTTTTCACGAAAAACTGATAACTTTCGAGTTATAAGCAAAACACTAAAAAAAATAGATTTTTTACAATTTTTTTGCATTTTCTTTAATGTTCCGTCAAAAAATTTTGTTAGCAACTTCAGATTCGGATTCAACACCCCAAAAAACGTATGAAATGGAAGAAATCAGAACTACCCCAAAACTTTCCAACCAGGGGCCCTGTCGAATACGAATTTACTGAATTAATAATAAATTATTATATTATGTTGAATAACGAATCGGAACTCAATAATGAATTTCCCGTCAAATGAAATTTGTGGAATCGTCATGAATAATTATTGTAGTGCTCGGTTGAATTACATTCGAGAGTCCATGATATGCAAAATGAAATTCTATCATTGACCTGCAACAAATATATTTTCAAATTAGATTTTCAATTCAGCCAGCGCGGCCTTAAAATCTTCATTTTAATTAAATTTTTGCCCGTTTTACTGTTCAATATAATGTTATCTGTGATGGAGATTTTTACTCAACCATTATTTTCTCATTTGAGTATTTTAAACGTTCTGATTTTAAAACCCTTCTTTTAAATTGAAGGTGTAACGTGTCAAATTATTCGTTAACAATTTGCACTGCTTATCCCCAAACATTACTGCAAATTTGTTGATCAATTTGAACGAATATATTTCTCTTTACCACTCAATGGGCACACGTACGTTTTTCAAACGTGTTATAAACGTGACATTGGTTGAATAAACGTTTCTGGTTGAAAATTTTAACGGCAATAATTTAGTGTAATCTTCAACGTTGATAGAATACGTTATAAAGATGTGTTTTCAACGTTACTTCCTCAACAAGTCGTCAAATATACGTTTAACAATCGTTATGTAAATTCAAACAGAAGTTTTAATCAAACTTGCTTCATGCGATTCATTTATCAATGGTTATGATACGTTCCTTGCCCTTTTATTTGGTCACTACAATGTTGTTTAATTGAGTATCTTCGATGTTCAAAAAACCTGTTTGAAAACGGCAATAAAGCGATAATTACTAAGTAATTGGTTTAATATTACGTTGTTTCACGCGACATTTTTTCGTTGAAAAAACGTTCGGTTTTCAGCCATTTCACAACGTTATTTCAACGTCCTTGTGCCCACTGGGCAGCAGCTATAGATGTTAGTCGTCACGTTTTGTGAGAATTATATTTATTAATAGGTTGATGGTTATGGAAATGATAGGATTAGTTGTGATCTCAGGTTGTTCACGAATCATGTTTGGATTCATTTTGTGTTGTCGTGTTTGGCTATTATACAGAGAAGGAGATCTGAACTCCTAGTAACTCTATGGGCTCCATTCTACCATGTAGATACTCCGAGCTCAAAAGTCCAAGGCCTCCCTGCTGTCTGGGAAAGTACAACCGTGGAACGGACGATTTACGATGCAAGCTCCTATTAAAATGCATCATCTTGCGAGTTTTCACATCGAGTTGTCTCAGCTCCTCTTCCATTTCATTCCATTTCAAAACTACGAAGTTGTAGGGTAAGATTGGAATGGCAAGCATATTAGTTGTAGCAACTTTGTTCTTCCCCGACAGTTCTGACGACCAGATCTGTCGGATTCTGTTCTGATATACATCCCCTCCGTATCCCTCGCATCGTCCTCTCTTGAAATGAACCGTGGCACATTTGTAGATCCCAAAGTCCATTCCGATAGCATGCGTGTACTCTTGCACCCCCCTCAATGACTGATGAAGATCCTTTTTTACGGAGGCATATATTTTCAGGTCATCCATGTAAAATAAATGGATGATCTTGTGCCTCCAGTTGCTGGGGGTACCGCAATTGTAACCACGGGTGTTTCTGAATGCAATGGACAATGGCAGTGGTGAGATGAAGAAAAGAAGAGGGCTGAGGGTATCCACCTGATTAGCAGAATATAAAAGATCTGCTCAACGTGAGAATAATTCTGTGGTATAATTGAAGTGTTCTGCATTGAATGGATCATAGACTCAGGGAAAAAGTTGGAATTTTGAAGCCGAATAATCGTTCAGCCAGCTGAAAATTCAATGTCTGTTTCACCGTTCTCAGACGCTCGAAACCACGAGCCCTACTGCGCCAAAATACTGAATACCACATATACTTTTCAGTTTTCAGCTGAAGACGATAGAAAATTGCTGTAACGTAGAAAATGTCAATGTTAAAAAAAAGCGTTACAATACAATCTTCCAATAATTTTCCTTTCATGTCAGCCCTATTGTTTCACAACCTAGTGTATACAAAAAATCATGTGAAACTGTTTTGTGGATAAAAAAAATATCCATCTTCTCTTGATGCATGAGCAGCACCAGTAGAGGTTTACACTCACCTATCTCTTGAGACAATGCAACCGAACGAACTCGTCCGTCCCGATTTAAGTCCGTCGTTACTCATACGAAGAATTTAGGAACAAGAGCCCGCATCATTTCCATTCGATGAATTCTCAAGTAATTGTAATACCCCAAATACGCCCTAATGGCGCTGAGGGTCGCTGGATTTTGGTCCATTAGAGTAATTAATTAAACGAAATTTTCCAAGCGTTAAACAGGAGGTGAATCCGGGTCATTTTTTATCGAAGATTTGTTTCTGGCGAAGACAGAAAACATGCCTTTCGGCGATCGATGGGGAGTGGCTCTCGGCACGCCGTGGACGGACGAATTCAACGCTGTTATCAACAGTGGACGGATCAGTCACAACTGTATAGGAGTCGTCAGATATTAAAGAAAAATCTCAACCTAGATCTCCCCCTAATATCACAATATTGACTACTAGGCTTCGGCAAGTGCTCTCGAAGGATACACAGCAAGCAATATACTCTCTGAAAAATCAAAGAGGTGAGAACATGTTCACAAGAACCAATCAAAGAACTACTGAGCGTTCACTTCCCTGGGACCCAGACACTTGCAATGGGAAATATCGAGAAACTGGATACTTTGAAAAGAGGTTTCAAGTTAGGCTGGGATATAGCAGAGAAGGTCGTGACCAATAACAAAGTTCAATGCAATAAGCTCATTCGAATCTTTTAAATCACCGGGATCAGATGAGATCTGCCCTGCAATGCTGCAAAAGGGACATGAAGCACTGCAAAGCAAACTCTGTACTAGAGGCAGTCTGGCCTTCGGGTACATACCAAAACCATTGAGACACGTAAACTCGGCAAAGTCTCTGAGACCAATCAATATTATGTCATTTATACTCAATACTTCGGAGGAGCTAGTGAACAGATATTATTGGGGACGGCATGCTGGTGGAAAGACCAATGTACCACGAACAATATGCCTGAAGAACCAGCTGTTTACCGGAAAAAGCACTCCACCAATTAGTAACAAGGGCGGACAACACGCTGGAAATTAAAGTGATACTATTGGTGGGCTTTCTAGGCATAGATGGAGCTTTCGACAATACCTCTATAAACAGAGACATCAAGGTACTGTGAGTGTACTGGACAGAATCAAAGGTGAGGAACCCAGGACACCCTAGGCAATGCTAAGAACATAGTAGTCTCAGCACGAGGAAAATATAATAAACTGGGAGGAACTGATCATCAACCCTAATAAGGCAACCATACAAATGAAGACGAAAGCCAGATATTTTGAAGTAATTTTCGACTTCAAGCTGATCTGGAACCAGCAGCTAGAAAAAATAACCAAATAACTCACTAGTGATGACCAGACGTTCCTTTGGAAAAAAATAAGGGCTGAAGCTACATAATTGAATTCGTCTATTTGGGGTGGTGGCCCCATACACAACAGAGAGGAGCCCTAACAAGACTAGGCAAGGTGCAAAGACGTGCCTGTCTTGGAATCACAGGGACAGTCCTGGTATTGCCTTCTCTCCACCTAGAGACGCGCTGAGAACGAGAACAAAGCACATTCCAAAATGGTACTGCTTCAGTAATCAACTCAGGGTGCTGATGCCAAACAGAACTGAGTGAGACGGCTGGCAGTTCAAGAACATTTTATAGGCTAAAATCTGGTAGACAGATGGATCAATGACTGAAGGTGCAACAAGAAAGTGATGACAAATCTGGTATGAGACTATGAAGAAGAACTTGATCACGTCAGAATGATATGGGTCTCAGGACACCAGGGAGTTACATGCAAAGAGAAAGCGGACCAACCCGCAAGAAAAGGTTCTTAAGGGTACCGAAGTGTACAATAAGAGCGTCTGCAAGAGACTGGATTGGGGACAGACACGAAGACTACTATATAGGCATCTCAGGAAAATAACACGGAAAATTATATGTACATTGAAAGATCGTGCCATGAAATATCTGTAGACCTGAACGATGAACAGAAGAAAGCGAGAACCCTTACGGAACTTCTGGCCGGCCTTGCATTGGTCAAGGAGCCCCTCCACAAAATGGTACTGTATATAGGAGACTATGCGATGAGGATCCAGAAACAGTTGCCATAAAATGTGCTGTAGCGAGGCACTCGACTGCGACAGACGATCAATTTGCAGAGAGCCATATGGCGAGCCAGGACTAGACAGGTCCCACCCAGTGGAGAACTTGTACAAACTCGTACAAGGCACGAAAGTACTGGATTGGCTACAGTGAGAGTAGATAATAGTAGGCATGATACAATGGGCCAATAGGCCTGAGTGTCCGCAGAGGCACAAATCGACTGACCTACATGGAAGTGGAAGTTTTGGTGAGTAGCCTTGAGGTATCAGAGAGTCAGTGGAGTCCCCCAGAAGGTCTTGAGTTTTGAGACTCATCACCTCTTTATAAAAGATTTCTTCCACCTCCTAATCCTTCATATATTTCATAAGAACTTGATCTTACTTCGGGTAGTTGAATGGAACGATTGTTATTAACTCCAATCGAGTCATATCTCAGCAGCAGAAAACAAATAATAAGAGTAATTTACATGTTCTCCAAAGGAACGGATGTGGATTAGGGTGTGCCACAAGGTTCTGGTATAACCCGTCCTCTTTTTAGTAATTTGCGAATGGTCTCATACAAAGGGTAGAGTGTTTATGTTATTTTTTATGCAGATGATTGGATTATTTTGGTTGTTGATGAGAAGCTGAATAAGTTGAAAACTACCAGTGAATTGCTATATTCCAACATTAAAAAAGTAACTTTTCCTCCCGATTTTTCGTTTTGAAAGTTGTACTTTTCCGTACGATTTGAAATGGTGCGGAAAAGTTACTTACATTTCGATGGAATTTGTTGAAAAGCAGTTGTTCGATGAAAGAATGCACGCAGTTTCTTTAACTTTCTTTTTTCTTGATTTGATTCTCTCAATAAAATTTTGGTATTATTCCATTCCATCATATGATCGCCATCAGATGCTCGGATATTTTCAAACCTGTTATTTTTCGATTTCTGATGTAACTTTTATGTTCTTCCTGGCGCACAATCAATGGTCTTGATGTTTCACCTATATAACTCTTACCACACGAACAAGATATGCTGCAAATACAATTTTTTTTAACATTCATCAGTGTTTTTGGGTTTTGTATGTGTGAGTATTGATCTCAATGTATTGGTTGTTTTAAATGTTGTTCTTACATCATACTTATGGCCAATCCGTTTTATCTTATCAGACAGTCCAGGGACATAAGGTATAATGTTGTTTGTTGGATGTGTATGGAGATGTCGCACTTCTGTGTGTTGTGTTGTTCGATTGTTAAGTGTAGTACTATTTTCAATTTCATTAATGGTTTTTTCCACGAATTCATTTGGATAAGCATTTTCCTTGAGAACGGACTTTATAAAATTCAATTCTTCTTTCAGTCTTGTGAACGCGGTAACTTATCGGGAAAATTAATAAATTTGCCCTTCTACACTTGTACAGATTTCTTTGGATTGACATTTTTTCATTTTCAAATTGTGGAAGGTTACAAGCCCAAAAAATCATGTCAAGAATAGGATTTCCTCAACAAAATCAAACTTTCAATCAATACTTATTAGTTCAATTCTAAACACACTCGTTTATTAGTTTTCAATTCATCCATCAAGTTATCCGTTCTATGCATCTCTCATCAATGTAATCCTCTTTGCTTGACGAGTCAACCGTTAGTTATCTACCATAATACAACTTCATCGTGAAACTCGGGATAAATTGGATAACAGAGGAGAAATAATTTTGATTGCCTTCACTCGCAGTAACGTTTCCCGTTTAAATCGAATTAAACATCAGATTCACCTGCTTTGCAGGAAGGAAATCGTTACCGTGCAATAAAATGCAGGAACGAACCATCTCAATTACAAGGCAACAAAAGCATTCTGTATTTACAGTCAATAATGCTTCACAGCGTTCGGTTCCCTATGCCTATACAAAGAGGAGGAGATACTCTTTCTTCCATATAATCTCGCGAACAATAGCAACACCGGAAATTGGTTGGAATATCAGTGGAGAAACGCGAACGGGAAATTTCCACGCTTTGAATCTATGATGAATGGGTTTTCCATGAAAGGAGTTGGAATGCAATATGCAGCATAGTGGGAGGAAAAATCGTAAGAAGTCGAGTTTGTAATGTTTTGAACTCGAAAATAAATAATGTTCATTCAGGAGGTTATTCATCATTCACATATACTCATAATACACTGAGGGAGAACACAATGGATGAAGCCATGTCAGAATTGCGTATCGAAGAGAAATAAATCATGGTTAAAATGAATAGAATTGAAATAAATAAATAAATATGCAGAGGAATGCCAATGGTTACTGTATCATCTGTAGATAAAAAATCCACAGATATATAGCACGACTATACAGTATCGGAAAGTTTTCATCTTGGGTATGGTGGTTTCATAAGAGTGTGAGGAATAGCTTGCTGTATGTTGAGAGAGCATTACAATTTCTCCTTCACTCGCTCGAGGAAGGAATATTGTTAAAAAAATTGTTAAAATTGTTTTTTCCGTTAACCAGCTGTCGTCCCCTTACGAACGGCAGCCCTCAAAAGTCGAAACTTGTGCGAGTCAAGGATTAACGAGGTCTTACCTTTTAACGTGCTATTGAGAACAGTTAGAGATAGACGGATTCTGCGAACTCCAATCGATTCAGAATGGATCAGTATATACTGAGAATTTTAACGAAATAAATCTACAGACAAAAAAGTCGAGTAAGTCATGAGAGATAATTTTTTGAATTTCAAATTTTTGTCCCCGAACGTATTTTGACGTGCTCATTCCGAATCTTGAACGAAAATGTCGAAAACTCATCAGAAATATTTTTGGCGTCAAAAAAACGATTTGAAAACTGACTCAGAGCTCACCAACTCGAGAATGTCTAGAGATAGACGAATCCTGCTAACGCCAATCGATTCATAATTGCTGAATAAGTATATACTGAGAATTTGAACGGAAAAAATCTACAGACAAAAAAGGCAAGTATATCATGATAAATAATTTTTTGAACTTTTTAAATTTAAATTTTTCAAATTTTAAATTTTTATCCACGAACGTATTTTGACATGCTGATTCCGAATCTTTGAACGAAAATGTCGAAAACTCATCAGAAATATTTTTTGCGCCAAAAAAAAACATTTGAAAACTAATTCAGAGCTGACCAACTTGAGAACGGTTAGAGATAGACGGAATCTGCGAACGCCAGTCGATTCAAAATGGCCAAATTAGTATGTATTGTTATTTTCGAGGCAATCAAAAGAAATCATCAAAAATACCAAGTCGTCACATCGACTTGAAATTCGCACTGTATATGTAAAATTTTATGCTCATTCCAAAAATGTATGATTTTCTATGCTCAGATATAAGATTTAGCCGGAAAAAGGTGTTTAAGATAAAACATTAAATATTCTGAGATTTTTTATTTTTTATTTTTCGAATTCAAAATTTTTGTTACCGGACGTATTTTGACGTGCTGATTCCGAATCTTTTAACAATAATGTCAAAAACTCATCAGAAATATTATTGACGGCAAAAAAACCATCAAAAAACTGATTCAGAGCTGACCAACTCGAGAACGGTTAGCGATAGACGAAATCTGCGAACGCCAGTCGATTCAAAATGGCCGAATTAGTATGTATTGTTATTTTCGAGTCAATGAAAAGAAATTAAAAATTACTCGAAAAAAGTTGCATGGGGTTCACCCCTAAAAATCATCAAAAATACCAAGTCGTCACATCGACTTGAAATTCGCACTGTATACGTAAAATTTTATGCTCATTCCAAAAGTGTATGATTTTTATATGCTCAGATATAAGATTCAGGTGGAAAAAGGTGTTTAAGATGAAAAATAAAATTTTCTGAATTTTTGAATTTCAAATTTTTGTTCTCGAAATCAATTTGACGTGCTGATTCTGAATCTTCAACAATAATGTCGAAAACTCATCATAAACATTTTTGGCGGTAAGAAAAACATCTAAAAACTGATTCAGAGCTGAGACCAACTCGAGAACAGTTACAGATAGACCAATTCTGCGAACAACAATCGATTCAGAATGGCTGAATTAGTATGTATTGGGTATGTATTTAGGAATTATTTTATGTTTTTCTGGATCTTATTTTTATACCTAAGAGTTAAATTATGTCCATACAACGTATCCGCGTAATTGAATGGTAATTATCTTTCAATGCCCCCTACAACTTTTTCATTATTTTTCATTAGAGATAATTACTTCACTGCTTTCATTAGGTGTACAAAAAATGACTAGTTGTTTCCCCCTCGGGGAAAACTACTCTTTCATTAGGCCAGAAGTTTTAGAGGCGGGTAAGGGTGAACCTGAAATTTGATGTCAGCGTTCAATCACGCTTTCTGAGAAAATGAGCGCATTTCATAAGAAATTACTGGGAATAATTTTTGTGGAGAATTGAATTGTTCTTCATCTTGTTGAGTTGTTTTTTCGATAAATCATATACTTTCCAAGATTACAGCAGAAATTTTTTAATTTATTTTTGAACGAATAAAAAAATATGTTCCACCCCTGGAACTTTGGTAAACAATTTTTTTCGTGTTTATCGTGGTTCCAACTACTAGCATAACAAGTTTGGTGGTGCTACAATCGATTCTTGTTTCAAAACCCAATCGTACCGGATTAAATATTTCTTTCGTAAATTTGATTTGATTTGACTTCTTATGGTACAACTAGGTTCGCTATAAATTGAGTCCCACAATAAGAATGATAAATCAACTCCTGTAGAAGGAAACCCATTTGAATATGATGTCTGAGTCATTTCGACAGCAATAAAAAAGGTGCATCCTCTGTTATCGCGATAAAAATGCTTGTTCCCCAAAAACCGGACTTCATCTAGTAAGCGGCCGTCCCTTCAATTTCTGTTGTGACAGCTATAATTATTCGTTATTGTTTAAACGATATGAATCGTTTTGGAAAAGAAGATGATTATAATTGTGGTGCTTTCATACTATTGTCATTGATTTATCTTGCCAAAAAACACTCGAACTTTTCTTTTGTTGAATAAATTTGTTCCTTCATCAAAATTTTTCCATCAGTAATTTCACTGCCTGGCAAAATTATTTCCCATGAAGAAAAAAATGTATTCAATAAAAAAAGTTCTTGTACTGTTACAAAAACATGAAAATATATTCAAAGAGCTATTTGGCGAATCAAAAATATACAAGATAATATGATGATGTGTCAGGTCGACGTCTTTCTGGGGATATACTAGTGATAAATAAATTTCCCTAGCGAATGGTGCCACTGGTTACGGAAAATTATACTATTTGTCGTAAATAAATCCCTTAGCAAACTGGATGGCAGCCAGCCAGCTAAATAAACATATTCCTCCGTTTAATGTTCTCACTGAATCCTGTTTCAACATGAATTATTTGCTGAGAGAAACCCGGAAGAATCTGCCCGGAACTAGACTAAGTATTTCTAGTCATCCTTCAGACATTCGACTGTTTCACCATGCACTCCGATCCGCAACTAGGAAGTGTTGCTGCCAATTCGAGTGTTTCAATGAAGTCTGTTTTATCCAGCACTTTGAGATTCCCTGGGGCCTTCTCGGGTGATTCTGCTGTTGGTTCAGCGAAAACGTTCATGTCAGAGTCACTTGTAGTGTTTACAGATATTCTATTGGGGATGTAGAGGATGAAAATTGATATTTCAGTTCAGTCAATAGAACAAAAGAACACGTTCAGGCGAAAAGAGAATTGCTGTTGTCCCACAGGATTTGAACAGGATGGAATGTAGGAAGTGTTACTGGATTTGAAGGTAATTAGTGAATGATTAATTAACTCGGGTGATTCTGCTGTTGGTTCAGCGAAAACGTTCATGTCAGAGTCACTTGTAGTGTTTACAGATATCCTATTGGGGCTGGAGAAGATGAAAATTGATATTTCAGTTCAGTCAATAGAACAAAAGAACACGTTCAGGCGAAAAGAGAATTGCTGTTGTCCCACAGGATTTGAACAGGATGGAATGTAGGAAGTGTTACTGGATTTGAAGGTAATTAGTGAATGATTAATTAACTCGGGTGATTCTGCTGTTGGTTCAGCGAAAACGTTCATGTCAGAGTCACTTGTAGTGTTTACAGATATCCTATTGGGGCTGGAGAAGATGAAAATTGATATTTCAGTTCAGTCAATAGAACAAAAGAACACGTTCAGGCGAAAAGAGAATTGCTGTTGTCCCACAGGATTTGAACAGGATGGAATGTAGAAAGTGTTACTGGATTTGAAGGTAATTAGTGAATGATTAATTAACTCGGGTGATTCTGCTGTTGGTTCAGCGAAAACGTTCATGTCCGAGTCACTTGTAGTGTTTACAGATATCGTGTTGGGGCTGGAGAGGATGAAAATTGATATTTCAGTTCAGTCAATAGAACAAAAGTACACGTTCAGGCGAAAAGAGAATTGCTGTTGCCCCACAGGATTTTAACAGGATGGAATGTAGGAAGTGTTACTGGATTCGAAGGTAATAAGTGAATGATTTATTGAACTCGGGTGATTCTGCTGTTGGTTCAGCGAAAACGTTCATGTCAGAGTCACTTGTAGTGTTTACAGATATCCTATTGGGGCTGGAGAGGATGAAAATTGATATTTCAGTTCAGTCAATAGAACAAAAGTATACGTTCAGGCGAAAAGAGAATTGCTGTTGTCCCACAGGATTTTGACAGGATGGAATGTAGGAAGTGTTACTGGATTCGAAGGTAATTAGTGAATGATTTATTAACTCGGGTGATTCTGCTGTTGGTTCAGCGAAAACGTTCATGTCAGAGTCACTTGTAGTGTTTACAGATATCGTGTTGGGGCTGGAGAGGATGAAAATTGATATTTCAGTTCAGTCAATAGAACAAAAGTACACGTTCATGCGAAAAGAGAATATCTTTTGTCCCACAGGATTTTAACAGGATGGAATGTAGGAAGTGTTACTGGATTTGAGATATTTGAGTGGTTTGTAGTGTAGTGTAGTGTAGTGTAGTGTAGTGTGGTATGGTGTGGTGTGGTGTGGTGTGGTGTGGTGTGGTGTGGTGTGGTGTGGTGTGGTGTGGTGTGGTGTGGTGTGGTGTGGTGTGGTGTGGTGTGGTGTGGTGTGGTGTGGTGTGGTGTGGTGTGGTGTGGTGTGGTGTGGTGTGGTGTGGTGTGGTGTGGTGTGGTGTGGTGTGGTGTGGTGTGGTGTGGTGTGGTGTGGTGTGGTGTGGTGTGGTGTGGTGTGGTGTGGTGTGGTGTGGTGTGGTGTGGTGTGGTGTGGTGTGGTGTGGTGTGGTGTGGTGTGGTGTGGTGTGGTGTGGTGTGGTGTGGTGTGGTGTGGTGTGGTGTGGTGTGGTGTGGTGTGGTGTGGTGTGGTGTGGTGTGGTGTGGTGTGGTGTGGTGTGGTGTGGTGTGGTGTGGTGTGGTGTGGTGTGGTGTGGTGTGGTGTGGTGTGGTGTGGTGTGGTGTGGTGTGGTGTGGTGTGGTGTGGTGTGGTGTGGTGTGGTGTGGTGTGGTGTGGTGTGGTGTGGTGTGGTGTGGTGTGGTGTATTTTTAATTTATATTAATGACATTGGATAATGTCACAATTGCGACTTTATGAATTTATTTGCTGATGATACACTGTTATCAATATCACATAAAAATTTAGATGCAGCTTTAACTGAAATGAATGCCTGCTTAGAAAAATGAATAAGTACTCGAACGTCAATAAGTTGAAATTAAATGTAGAATAATAATAATAACAATAATAGTAACCTTTATTAACCATATGCGTATGAAATGTAACAACTGGAAAGAATTGTATGGTTAAAAGGAGCCCGATCAGTCAAGACTGGTCTTCCTCGGGAACCCGTGATACAAACAAAAGAAAAAGTCTCACAAAAGTAAGTTATGTGATTATCCTAAAAAAAAGAAAAAAAAATGATAACATAATAGTGAACCTAATTAACGAGAATTTTCTGATGATTACATATATTTATATATTTAAACATTGTTCCTCAAAAATGTTTTTCTGTAGGTGCCTACAAAACCTGTTCACCGACATTGTTTTCAGAGTATCCGGGAGTAGATTGTATGCTTTAATCAAATTATATGAGAATGATTTTTCGAATTGTTTTGTGCGGTGTTGGGGAATTGTGATGATTTTTTTATGCTTCAAATTCAAATTGTGAACGTCTGTCCTGTATCTGATTTTTTCAGTGAGATAAGAGGGGGTTTTATTTATTATCACTTTATGTAATAAAGACAGGCCGTGTAATTTCCATCGATTATTCATAAACAACCATTTTGTAGTCACCAAGGTATGAGAGATTCTTTCGAACTTCCGGATGCCAAAAATCAGTCTTAGGCAGGAGTGTTGCAGTTTTTGGATTCTGGATGCATCTCTCGCCGTCAGACAGGGTCCGTAAACGTAATCGCAATAGCTGGCTTGGGATAGTACCAACGAGTTGCATAAAAGGGACTTAAGTGACCTACTCATAATATGTCGGTGGCCATATAACATTTTCAGTTTTGCGTAAGATTTCTGAAGTATAAAAGATACATGTTCCGAGAATTTTAACTTATTGTCGATAAAGATCCCCAGATTTTTTGACTTGTCTGTCGCAGTTAGTTGATTTCCTTCTATTTGTATGTCTATATCAAGTGGGTCAACAGGTCCAAATAACATAACCGACGATTTCGACGGGTTTATAATCAGGTCGTGCTTCTTGGATATCTCTACGATTTGAAGCAGGTCTTCATTGATTTTCTGTTGAGACTGTGCCAATGCGTTTGAATTGAAAAAGGAGTAAATTTGGGTGTCATTTGCGTACATATGTATTCGCGAGTATTTTAGATAATTGGAGAAATGACATGTATAAATAGTGTAGATCAGGGGACCGAGAATAGAGGCTTGTGCTACCCCGCGTATCCAAAACAAAAGCCATGATTCTGACCACGACATAAAAATATAAACAACTAAACTCAAATGCTCATTTATTAAAAATCAAGAATGAAAAAATTTAATTTGTAACTGAAATTAAATACCTGGGCTTCATGTTGGACAACTGTTTATCTTTTGATGCACATTTCAAATATGTGATTGAAAAATTATCAAAGAAACTTTACTTTTTTACAAGAATTTCTTATCACTTGTCAATTACTTCCAGGGTTACTGTTAATAACACGATTATACAGCCACATTTTGATTACTGTAGTACATTACTGTATGGTTTTGATCAAAACAAAATTTTGACTTTACAAAAATTACAAAATAGAGGTATGAGAATGATATCAAAATGTAATCGTTATACCAGCATAAAGTTTATGCTTGACGCATTACAATGGTTATCAATAAAATAAAGGTTCTATAGATCAGCAATGATATTTATTTTCAAAACTATTAATAATATGGTTATCAATAAAATAAAGGTTCTATAGATCAGCAATGATATTTATTTTCAAAACTATTAATAATATGTTATCATCATATTTTGATGAATTCATTACATATCGAAATAGTGCTCACAATTATGAGACGACAGTTTAACCAGCTCAATGAAAATATTGTTTTATAAAGGTTTAAACGAATTCAATAAGCTGCCTAAAGACATTAAACAAAGCAAAAGTCTTCAAGTCTAAATTGAATAATTTTATAAAAACAAACACGGTATTGTAAAAAAAGGTGATAATATAGCATAAGTATTAATATTTACTATTATTATTATTATTATTATTATGGTTCAGTGTGGACTGTATTGTATGTATATTCTAAGTAGTTACTTAACTTTGAGTTTTGTGTTTTTGTTGTTTTTCCATTGTTTTAACAATAATATGTTATATTTATATGTATTACTTTAGGTCACATTATTTGTTTCTTTAAAATTGTATGTATATTAGGATTTCCTTCCTGATTTCCTTCCTAAATAAATAAACGTATTCATTCATTAATTCACATGTATGAAGTATAATATACAAGTGGGATAATCCTCCACGTCAGTAATTCAACTCTAACGTTGCGATACATTCAACACCAGCACACTGAACATTCAGTAATGTTTGTAGAAAGTCCTACGTCAGATTATGCCATAATTAGACAGAGCTCGACAACGAAAGCAGAGTTAACAACCCGGAAATGCCTTGTACCATTCAGGACTGCTTACAGTATCTCGACATCATTTTCCGGTGAAATGAAGCGAGCAGCGACAGTTAATCCATATCGGAACACGTTTTCTGACACATTCCCCAAGACCATGTCACTTCCTGTAAACATCGAGAAAACATCAATATAGAACTGGAGACGTATACATGTTGACCGTAATGGTATTCTCGATGTAATGAGCACAGGGGTGGATTTAAGGGGGTTGAGGGTGTTATTGGTTTTCCACGACAAGTCGTAATATAACTATTCCACAAAAAATTGTACGAAATTGTGTCGTATAGAATAAAAGGGTTCGGTGTTCGGTAATGCCGCAGTTTCCGAATCTGTGACAGCTAGAAATCTCTTATAATCCAGTACGATTGGGTTTTGAGAAAAGAATCGATTGTAGCACCACCAACCTTGGTATGCTAGTTGTTGAAATAATGATAAACACGAAAAAAAATTGTTTACCAAAATTCCAGTGGAACATTTTTTTTTTTTTCGTTTAAAAATACATAAATATATTTTTGCGGTAATCTTGGAAGTATATGATTTATCGGAAAAAACAACTCAACATGGTGAAAGACAATTCAATTCTCCACAAAAATTATAACAAGTAATTTCTTATGAAATGCGCTCGTTTTCTCAGAAAACGTGATTGAACGACGACATCAACTTTCAGATTACCCTTACCACCGCTGAAAGTTCTGGCGGAGCCAAATATTTCATTGGTCTGCTAAAAATAATTGGAGAAGAAGAAGGTAAAGTTCATATCTTTGGACTATATGCAACAATTTTAAAGTAGTGTGGCAGGTCCCACTTATACATGACAAAAAAACTTTGTTTTACTCCTGCCTCATTTTCAACTTACCCATAAAATCGGCATTTTCTTCACTAAATGATGAAAATAATCGCTTATTCATATCCTGCATACATATATTTAATAACACTATTGTGAAGTGCAAACCTCAAGCTTGAAATCACATACAGAGTGGTCCAACGAAAAGTATGCACCTAGCTTTTATCCTTTTTGTGGAATTGCAAGCAAAAATGCTCGGACACGTGGAGTTTGTTTTTGAGGGGGACACATTTCAGATATATTTTGCAACTTGTGCCTTCAACCCCTCAGCGACGGGGTGTCACAACCCTAAAATTTTAAATGGAACGTGGGGTCGACTGATATATCATTTGAACGGACACAAAATTATCTTCCCAATGATACCCTATTTGTTGAAAATTACTGAAGCAGTTAATGCGAAAACGGCTTTAAGAACATGAACCCGATAATGTTGGTATTAATGAAAAATACAAATAAGTTTTGGTTACTAGGAATTAAAACATGTACAAGTAGTACTTAGTACGTTTCAATATTTGTTCCTTGTAATAGTGCTTTGTAAAAAAAAATAAGCTGTTAAATTGATTTATTGAAATGTTACTTCAACAAGTTTTCAAATTGTGACCCATTTGCTTCCATACAGATTTTTTTCAAATCTATGTCTAACATTTTGTAGCATATCAGGTGTTATGCTTCTGCACTCTGCTATAATCCGTTGGCGAATATCTTCTAAGGACTCGGGCTTCGTAGCAAAACATTTATTTTTCAAGTGTCCCCATAGAAAAAAGTCCAAAGGCGATAAATCAGGTGACCTGGCAGGCCTTTCCATTGGGCCTCTCCTGCCAATCCACTGTCCGGGGAACCGGTTATCTGAAAATTCTCGTACAGGAACAAAATAGTGCGGAGGTGCTCCATCTTGCTGGAAATGAAGCCGATCAGCATTATGATTTTGGTCATCTTCTATTATATGTGTGATGAAAGGATCAATTGCGTCTTCAAGCATGTTCAGGTAGATTACACCATTTAAATTTCCAGGAATGAAAAGTGGTCCTATGATACGACTTCCTAATATGCCACACCAGACGTTTATTTTTTGAGGGGCCTGGGAATGAACATCACGGAATAAGTATGGGTTACTGTCATCCCAGTAACGGCAATTATGCCTATTCAATGCTCCATTCAGATAAAATGTACACTCATCTGTAAAACAAAATGTTACACATATCTGCAGTTTTTTTTTTGCACTTATCTGCAGTCGTTTTCGACAAAATCACGCAAACGATAAATGGGGAATTTAGTTGTGATAACAAAAAATTATCATTGAAATGTTGCTTTCGGCAAAATGAAGAAATTTAGAAATTATTGTCGTTATCCTGATTCCTAGTAACCAAAACTGATTTGTATTTTTCATTAATACCAAAATGATCGGGTTAATGTTCTTAAAGCCGTTTTCGCATTAACTGTTTCAGTAAATTTCAACAAATAGGGTATCATTGGAAAGATAATTTTATGCCCGTTCAAATGATATATCACTCGACCCCACGTTCCATTTAAAATTTTAGGGTTATAGCACCCCCTCGCTAGGGGGTTGAAGACACAAGTTGCAAAATATATCTAAAATGTGCCCCCCTCAAAGGCACACTTCACGTGTCCGAGTATATTTGCAATGAATTCCAAAAAAAGGAGAAAAGCTAGGTGCATACTTTTCGTTGGACCACTCTGTACTTCATTTTTCATGTAGGATGTGTATGGGCGTTTATTTTCAACATTTATTGAAGAAATTGCCGGAATTATGGGTGAGTTGAAAACTGAGGCAGGAGTAAAACCCACTTTTTTCTTTGGCATGCATAAGTAAGACTTGTCTCACTAGTTTTATATCGTTGCATATTATGGTCCAAAGAGGATACTGATTTTTGCTTCAGTATAATTATTTCATATCAAACTAAAATACCATAACTTTCGGATTCTCCGTAAATATCGTAGAAGAGTTATGTGAAGTGGTCTTCAGGAACAATATGCACTTTTTCTTTTACTTCTACTATAATTTTTAGCAAGGTTATTCCAATCTAATCTATTTAAATCTCTAATCTAATCTAACTTGCAGTGGCGGGTTAGCGCGAGCGTGAAATGTTAAAACCACGTTTTCTAAGAAAACGAGCGTATTTCATAAGGTGTTACTGAAAATCATTCTTGTGGAGAATTGAATTACTTATTTCTCAACCTATCGAAATCGTTTTTTGATAAATCTTATATTTTCTGAAATAATAACAAAAAAATATATTTTTTTTTAATGGAAATTTTTTAGGTTCTATCCCTGATTTTCTGGTAAACAATTTTTTTTCTAATAATACATGATGTCGAGATGTCATGTGCCGAGTTTCAGAGTGCTTCAATTCATTCTTCACTTTTTGCTCGAGTTTGTCAGTCGTTACTGGATTATTATAAAATTAAATGAGAATTAAGTGAGAGGGAGAGAGAGAGAACGATTATGATTTCTTGCCTTGAATGATTGGAGATATCTGGAGCACCGTTGTAGGATGCACTCTTGGAGGATGCAACCGGCCGACTCAGTAGTGAGAAAGAACAGAGAGAACGCGATGAATGTTCACTTCTATTGGTATTGGTAGGTACCCGTCCCAGAAACCTTTTTTTGGTACTGTCACGCCGAGGCCCTTTTTCGTCTCCTAGTGGGGATAGAAATCACAGAGAAGAATCGCGAAAAGGCATGGGCGTAGGTATGGGTAAATAAAAGATTTTCAACTATAATTAATGATAAACTAATCTAATTTTGAATTAAACTACTGTAGGTGAAGGGAATCTGTACAAGTATTCCCCTACATTCCACAAATCAAAAATTGTTTTCATATGTTTGGAAAATGTAAGCTCAATTTGCATTGAATAATTTACTTCGTTCGAAAACAAAACATCAGCAAAATTTATTTCAGTGAAAATGTGAATCATTTCTAGTATTTCTAGTATTTCTTGACATCACGTATTGTTGGAAAAAAAATTGTTTACCAAAAATCAGGGGTGGAACCAAAAAAATGTTTATTTATACAACCAAGGTCGCGTTCACGACTTGTATACTCCTACGCCATATTGGAAACAAGGTCGGCCATTGAAACTTGGGATGTAAAACAAACATTTACAAAGGATTTTAAAGCATCATTTTTGTTTTCTAGAAATATTTCATAGGTATTCCGTTTAGTTCACGCTTGAATCGATATCAACATTGAAAATTATTTATGAAAATATATATTTTTTATTCTTGACATTTGAAAACTTTGCAACAGATTGAAAGCCCACGTGTTTTTCAGCATGAAACAATGGTATATTTGTCAGTAAAATGTCATGCATTGGCAATTTCTGTTTCGTAATCGTTATTTTTCGGGGGTAATACCACGAGTGGTCGCAATACTATCGGTAATTCTGTCAGAAATCAACGAGATCAAATTGCTTCCCTACGGGACTCGTGGTGTTACCTCAAAGCAATTTGATCGAGTTAAAGATCTCTGACAGAATTATCGATTGTATTGTGAGCACGAGTCGTATTTATTGAGATAATTTCACGAACCAACCAAGTTATTATTTGAAATTTGATCGAGTAAACAAAGTGAATTCTTCAACAGTTGCAACTAATGAATAATAAACATGAAGTCTGTCAACCTGACGTTTATGTCATATTAGATTACAAGATGTATCATTGCTGTTTATATTTGTGGTTGACTTGACGACGTGGTCTTTCCGGATCGGAAAGAAAGGAAGCGAAAGGAAGCGTATACTTTCGCGAAATCCCATTCTGATGGGTCCTCATATCGCAGGAGACGCGACTTTCATATAGTGAGTGAAATTGTCGGTAATATTGAGCATGAAATATTTCGATATTAACTTGCGGTAGTAGTTGCCAGAAAGTTTTTTCTTAGTGTCCATTTTGGCCATCAGTAATTATTTGTTTGATAAATCAACTATTATCTGAACACCATAGAAAATAAACTGTCTTTACCGCTTGAGAGGGCGCTGGTGTGCAGTAGTTCTCAAGTAAATTCAGCAACGTTTAGGAAACGACCAACTGCTACCTACAGTTGCAACAGAAACGTTGTAAAAACCCAAAAATTATTGACCAAATTGGTGTAAAACAGGGTTGTGACAACGTTGTGTTGACGTCGGCAACGCAACTCATGTTTGGTTGCACAACTTTTTCAAACACGTTGTCGCAACGTTGAATTGCTACTTGGGTAATGTAATGTAATACTCGTATGACTCGATTTCTCATGATCATTAATATCAGATTAAGTATTAGTTGGTCTGTGATATATCCATTGAATAAATGAACTGAGTTACCTGTAAAGAATCACTGCTCTAATCACGGTAGCTTGACAGCAAGGACTTGCACATCATATTGGCAAAATCGCTGAAGTGCAAGAACTGCTATAGCGTGATTTTTCCCACGCATACTTCAAGGAAACCCACACCAGCTTCCGATCCACGACCTCTCCCCCGCCATATTGGCGGATAACGCTTTTTAATCTAACGTCGCCGAATGGAAACCGAAGGCAACGGTTGTTTGGTCCCAGGAGATAACTACATGTCACTTGTGTGCACCCACTGGTCTGAAAAAGCTCATCTCGAAAATATAATAACGTATCGGCCGCGTTATGGATGATGCCGTCCTTTCAAGGACGACTACGTCCAGGAATAACGAATTTAGCCGACCACTATAGGAGACACGATTTATCACGCCGGATGGAGGAGCTACATAAATCAACATTGACGTTTCTGTTTTGTTTTATCACTTGAACGGCGCTGTTTGAGAGGCGTATGGCAGATAAGATTGGGTAATAGAATTGAAAACACGTGTGTGGAAGATAATCCAGTAACGACAGACAAACTCGAGCAATCGAATGAATTGTAGCACTCTGAAACTCGGCACATCTTGATATAATGTTTTATTGGAAAAAAAATGTTTACCAAAAAATCAGGGGTGGAACCTAAAAAATTTTTCAGTTAAAAAAAAATATGATTTTTGTTGTTATTTCAGAAAATATAAGATTTATCAAAAAACGAATTCGATAGGTTGAGAGATAATTCAATTCTCCACAAGAATGATTTTCAGTAATACCTTATGAAATACGCTCGTTCCCAAGTAGCACACCCATATTGGGACAATATTGGTACAATAGTGTGAAAATATTGGCAAAATATTCAAATAATAATATTGGCGAGAAAAAACTGTGAACATTCGGCGATATTGGTCCAATATTTAAAAAATAATATTGGTCTAATATTATCTAAGCAATATTGGCCTCAAGATGTTATGCGGTATTAGTACAATATCGCTGTAGTACACTTACATTGGAATAAGATTGGTAAAATATTGGCAAAATATTAAAACGTAATATTGGCGAGATAAAATTATAATTATTTCGGGATATTGGCACAATATTACTTGGACAAATAATATTAGTGAAATGTTGAGGAAGCAATATTGGCCCCAAAATATTCAGGGATATTGGTACAATTGCATATATTGGTAAAATATTGAAAGTGAATATGTTGCTTTGGAAACATTGATGAAATATTTCCAGAAAATGTCGAAAAATTTAAAAATTCTACAATTTCGTTTCTAGTTCAATTTACCACTGAGTAGATTGACCCGTCAACGCATTGTGAGAAGCCTTATTCAATATATATTACGATGATTCAACTGTTGTTTCATATGTGGGGCCACCTGTCGGTTTCTTACCCAAGTTTATTCATGATTCATTTCAATATTATTTATTGATCAATTCGGCCAATATTCAAATTTCAATCATAGTGATAAATTTATTTTGTAATATTGTATCAATATTGTCTTTCAAATATTTTCGTAAGGTTTTCGTAACAATCTCAATCAATATATGGTCAATATAATTTTTAGAATATGGATTAAATGATTTTCCACCAATGTGCTATCAAACTTGGATATACCATATTGTTTTTTTATCTCTATAATCGATATGAGAGTAATTTCGAAATCGCAATATTGGAGGTAGATGCTGGAAACAATATGTGGGCAATATCGATCTATCGATATTGGTTAAAATTATTGAACCAATATTGACCCAATATTTCATGAAAATATACATTCAGAACAGGTTGAGCCAATATTCCACCAATATTGTTAATGAAATATTGTTTTTCCAATATGAACCCATATTGGTTCAATATTATTTTTACATTTACAATATATCCATATTGGCCCAATATGAAAACAAGTTGAAAAGGGGAACATTCTCCATGAAGATTGAAAAATGAAAAATGTGATTTATTTGTAATATCTAACAGAAAACAACTACTTCCCCGGCACAAGCCACGCTGGACATTGAACTACATCTGATAGATATTGTGAAAAGACTCTAACTGAAAAGGAAAGCAAAAATCTGAAAGTGAAAATTTGCATTTTCATTCAGATAGTTGACTTTTTAATTCTTTCTAGTTTTCCTTGAAAAAATCATTAAATAAATTAGATAAGGAGAATGTTATTAAAAAAATATCACTCACAGAAATCGTTCATTTCATTGAAGCAAGGTCCGCTTCTCTCGCATTTAATCCCCAATACATTTTGGTCGACAAAAATCTATTTCGCTTTGCCAAGCTCTTCAGGAGGATTGATATAGGATTGGAATAAAACGAGCACTTCAAAGGCATACACATCAGGGATGGATATGAGAGAAACATTTCTTCTGCGGTGACACTTTGAAAATTATTTTTTGACATAGACCTGTCATCAGCATTTTGAACTAAAATCAATCCAAAGAAATCTGTACAAGTGTAGGAGGGTAAATTAATTAATTTGCCCGATAAGTTACTGTGTTCACAAAACTGCTTGAATTAAATTAATTTTTGTCAGTAACGTATCCCACACCGAATTTGCCTATCTGAAAAAATGAGATCAAATTAACCCAGAATACTTTTTTTTGTTGACATTTCGGAGACTGTATCTGCCTCCGTTATCAAAACTTGCTGAAAAGACGTTGAAAACTGTATTTGAATTGCGGTTTGGAAATAACAAGATCTTTCTTTGACAGAGTCAAAGGAAATCTTTGAGTAGGTATCTTGCAAGTTTTTGGCATGGAGAACCAATGGAACTAACAATGGGTCTCAAGGGATGTGTTGGTTTGTGAATTTTTGGTAATCCATAGACTTTCTTCCACAAAATCAAACTTTCAATCAATATGCGAATAAGAGTTTTACTTGATAGTGTAAACAAAAAGTATTCGTAGCTTTGCGAAACTTGTTATTTCAAAAAAAAAAAACCAAAAAAAATTATTAAAAAGTATTACTGTTGTAGAAAAATATACTGTATGAAACTCGTGAATATCCCTCCACATGAGAGTATGCACCTATGCCATGACTGCAATATTCAGCATAGCTTGTTACACGCCGGAGACTATGAATTTGTGTCCAGTTTCGTTCCACCCTATTATTGGCTTACTATTACAGAGATGTTGCAACGAATAGGGGATGAAAGGATCAAGGGAAATAATTTGAGGTTAAAACGGTTTTGGGGTAGGATACGGCGGTTTGGAAAGTGTGGCTGTGGATTACAGGCTCGCAATGTGTCTGTCAGCTAATTGTTCGAGAATATTATATAACGGGTTGTGTTCGGATACTGTTTGTAAGCGTAATGTACTACAGCTGCTATAGCTACAGCTACTGGAATGAGCATGGCCCGAAGGAATTTTAAATGGGAACTAGTCATCTTCAACAAAAATAATTGGAGGAGAGTTTGAACACTAGCTATTTTCGCGCGAACTATTACCGGTATTTCATTGGACGAATATAGATGACGTCAAAGTCTCCACATACAGTGTTCAAGATGGAAGCACCCTTATAAACTTACATTTTTCAAGCGATTGAAATATTTTTTTTTGTTAGGTAGACATTCAAAAAGCCCACTAGGACACCAAATTTCATGAGTAAATCTTCATTTCCAAGGTCAACTTATCTTATTTTTCAAGGTCAGATATCTAAATAAATTACTAGCGATTTTTTTTGAAAAAATCTGACTACACCACTGGCGACATTTTCAAATGGGTCATATGTCGTTTAATCAACCCACCAATTATATTTCATAACTTATATCGAAATTCGGAATACCCCAGTGTATTCAGGTCTCGATATATCATTGGTCGAAATTTCATCGAGATCTGTTCATACATAAAAAAATCATAAGATAATAAAATTTGAGAAATATGTTAATGGATTCTTGACATGATTTTTTGGGTTTATGACCTTCCACAATCTGAAAATGAAAAAATGTTAATCCAAAGAAATCTGTACAAGTGTAGAAGGGCAAATTAATTGATTTGCCCGATAAGTTACTGCGTTCACAAGACTGCTGTCTTGAAAAAAATTTATTAACTTTTGTCAGTAACGTACCCTACACTGAATTTGCCTATCTGAAAAAATAAGATCGAATTAACAAAGAATACTTTTTTTTTTGAAAATTATTGACGTTTCAGAGGCTGTATCTGCCTTCGTTATCAAAACTTCTTGGAAAGACGCTGAAGAAGAAACTGAATTTGAATTGCAGTTTCGGAAATAAGATCTTTCTTAGACAGAGTCAAATAAAATCTGTCATATCTTTTGATTGACATCTGGTATCTTGATACATAGGGTGTTCGGAATCCATCAATCACCATTCTATAAGTTCTTATTTTATCTCTGAGGAGAGGAAACCAGGTTCGATGGAATTGGTTGAAAAGCAGTTTTTTGATAAAAGAATGCACGCAGTTTTCTTTAACTTTCTTTTTTCTTGATATGATTCTCTCGATAAAATTTTGGTATTATTTCATTCCATCATATGATCGCCATCAGATGTCAGAAATTTTCGATTTCCTATATAACTCTTACCACACGAACAAGGTATGTTGTAAACACAATTTTTTGAACATTAACCAGCGTTTTTGGGTTTTGTATGTGTGAGTATTGATCTCAATGTATTGGTTGTTTTAAATGTTGTTCTCACATCATACCTATGGCCAATCTGTTTCATATTTTCAGACAGTCCAGGTACATAAGGTATAATGTTGTTTGTTGGATGTGTATGGAGATGTCGTACGTCTGTGTGTTGTGTTGTTCGATTGTAAAGTGTCTCCCTGCATAAATGATATTATCAAATGGTGTTTTATTTAAGGAAGATCTTAAGTACTTAGTCTTTTCAAATTTATTTAACGAAAGTTTGCTTGAACATTGAAGTGGTATCAACAAAATCATAATAATAGAAAGCACAATGTTGCCATTTGAAAAAAATAGTAATACAAATTCTAAAATCAAATTGTACATAGCAAAAACATTTCGACTGAGTACGATATTTACAAAAATGTTAGAACTTGAATTAGTGATTTGAACATATCCATAGCCCGCTAGAGTAAAAATTGAATTAAAAAAATGGTTGATAGCAAAAAGTGACAAATCATAGGTACATAGCTGTATTGACATTGTCAAATGGATACAAAAAAATTAAAATATACTAGGTTGTAATATTATTTAAAATCGAAAGTTCAGATCACTTTCCGTGAGTCCCGTAAGTCCCGTGAGTCCCATGAGTCCGGATAGCAAGAGGCTGAGTTAGCTTGACATACGTACAGGTTTTAACTGATTATTGTTGTAGTTTCTTTGATCAAGTTTTCCTTCTAAGTACCTATTATATAAGTATTGGGAAAACTTTTATTTATTTTGAAAATATGGTAATGGAAATTTGTATCAAAATCTTATTACTGGTTTATTTTTTATAGAGATAGGGCTGAACAAGAACTCTTTGATATCGAGTTATTCTATATCGGGACAAAGATGGGTTAAAATTACAGAGTTGCAATCGAGAAAATATTAATCTTTCATTCAGTTTAATTCAATATTTAATTATGAATCAATAACTCGACTGAGAGAACGCCCTGTGACCTGAAATAACAGTCGCATAATAAAGGTTTATTTGTATTTCCCGAAGGGTTGTTTTCTGAAATAACCGAAAGTCATTCAGTTTTCAATCCTTTACGCCTACCGGCAAATTCAGTTTTGTTGGAGTGAATTGAATAAAGAACAAGGGATTCATATTCAAAAATGAAGAGAATAACAACTGAAGTTGGGAAGTTGTGTTAACCAGTATAAGCTTGGGATAAGTTGGCGGTGGAATGTTTTCCCTTTGTTGCCAATAAAATATTTTCTTAAAAGTAAAAATCGTGCGGAAAAGTAACTTTTCCGTACGATTTTTACTTTTCCGCACGATTTTTGTATTTTTGAAAATGATGATATTTAGGACAAACTAAATGATCTATGTAACTATTCTGTCTTATTAGTCATTTTGTAGCATTATTATAAACACTGCCGTCGCGTGAGGAAAAGTACTACTTTCCGCACTTGTTAGGTAAATAACTATTTCAACAATGTAGTGATTGCTGTTACTGATGAAAAGTATCACCACTTTTCATTTAAGAATTCGTCATTGATATAATTTTAACTGAGTTTGTTGGTATGATTTTCGTGCATTACAAATTCTTGGTAATGTATCTATGCACAAACCAAATTTTTTGAACAAATCTAAAAAATACAATGAAAACTCGTAAATTAATTACTTTCATTGCGGATTTCCATTGTCTGGAATGTTTCTATGAGCGTGAAGTTTCAGTATGTCCGACAGTTATTAACTGTGTATTGACCGCCCGATCAAACGAGAAGAACTTTAAAGGTCTAGAAGTTATTACCAAGGCTGCCTGCTTCCTCATTTCGCCATACCTGAGCTTTGTAGCTTGACAGGGGTCCACATAATTAAAAAAAAATTTCTAGAATATACCTGTGAATTCAATAATATTTTCCATACATTATTTATTTCTACCCTCAGTTGACTGAAAGCGTTGTTGGCTTTGATGAATAGGAATTCTTTGAAAATTCGTTTAATCCAGTGTTCTTCTTTGTCTTCTGAATACGGTGGAATCCAGTACTGATGAGGATAACTTGGCTATCGAAATGCGCACATTGGAATTGCTTAACATGTATGGTGAAGGAAAAAATACTTCTTTTTTTCATTGAGTAACACCACAAGCGTCCAATATCCCGTTTTTGATTCAATAAGTTGATATTTTTAATATTATAATTGATGAAATTTGTGAGCGGCAATGCAGACATGAAATAATACAGTACGATTTGGTTCTGAGATAAGAATCGATTGTAGCACCACCAAACTTGGTATGTTGGAATCAGATCAAGGAGGGGGGGTTGAAAACAAGTCAGTTTGTGACTGATCCGGAAACCGTCTTCTGATTTTATATTTCGATAGATATGGTCCAAGACATACCTTCTGCCAAGTTTGACCCGCGAACGAGGTCAAGAACCAAAGTTATGCCCAAAAAACCGCAATTTTCGACTTTCGCCCATTATGACAGGTCTGGAAACCGCTCAAATCCTTTTGAGCTGTGTTGAAGATTACTAGAGGTATGAAAAAATACGCAGCACTTTGAAATGATCAAAAAATCGCTAAATTCTACATATTTTGTTATAAATAAAAAAATATGTCATGAAAATATCTGCTGCATTTTTGTTTATACAGTGTTTCCATAAAGTAACCCCCCCCCTGTTAACTTTTGAACGGATTGGAATTTTCGCATGAATTTTTTTTTGGAGGAATGGCAGTTCATAAGCTACTTTCTGGCGACAAAAAAAGTCCATCTTCCAAAATGGCGGCCTGACGCCATTTTGAAAGAATTTTTTAAATGGCAAGGGGGGTTGAGTGATACCTCATATGAAACGTCTTACAATTCTCTATACGTCCCCAAAATTTCAAACAAAAGTATACATCCAAAACAAAATGGCGGTACATAATGTTAGAGCTTTGCCATATGAGGATCTGTTCGATTGCTATTAATGAGCTCTAGTAAAATCATCAAATCTTTTTTGGTATCATTAACTGAAAGTTTTTTTGCTAAAAATGATAAAAGAGCCATCTTCGAATGAAATTTAGTGAGAAGGCAGGTGATTGTTTTATTGAATTTCAGCAAAATTAAGAAAACCATCCAGAATAAAGAACAATGTTTATTTTACATAAATATCTGAAAAATTGAGAAAGAAAATCAAATTAAATGTTTGAAATGTTGGCCATTGACTTCCTGGCACATGAAGAGATGATTCTGAAATTCGCTTCTTACATTTCCAAACATTTCTGTTGTAAGATTCCTGCATACGTCTCTTATGCGTTCCTCCAATTCATTTATCGTTCCTGGAGCGGTTCTGTACACTTGAGATTTGAAACATCCCCACAAGAAAAAATCCAAAGGGGTCAAATCAGGAGAGCGAGCTGGCCATTCAATACGACCCCTCCTACCGATCCATCTTTCCGGAAAATATTCATTTAAAAAGTTGGTTACTGGTAGAGAATTGAAATGTATCACTCGACCCCCATAGCCTAAAAAAAAATTTAATGGCCGACCGACGTCATTTAAAAAAAAATTATTTTTTTTGTTGTCAAAAAGAAGCTTATGAACTATCATTAAACCAAAAAAAAATTGAAAACAGAATTCCAATCCGTTCAAAAGTTAACATGGGTGGGGTTACTCTAAGAGAGTTCTTACATTATGTAGCGCCTTTTTGGCAGAAGGTATGTCCTAGACAATATCCACTGAAATAGAAAACCAGAATACGGTTCTCGGATCAGTCACAAAATGGCTGGTTTCCAAACGCCCCCCCTCTTTGACCTTGACCTGGAGAAATTCTAAAATGACATCCAAGCAACATGGGGCAGACGGAGTTGCAAACTGAGTATTGCACGGATACACTTTCTCAGGGCTTGGTTGGGGGGGTTCTGGCCAATTCGGTAGGTAACTAGTAGGACGGAATAAAGCTCAATAATTCAGTGGATATGCAGAGTTTAATGAGACAGGAGCTTGAGAAGAAAATATCAGTTTGCTGAAAAATGCTTAGAATAAGAATTGTACAAAAAGCGTATAAACTAAATAGCCCTACCTGAAAAATGACCAGGCGACAAACCAGAGGATTTCTCGAATTGAAATAACCCAATGGTTCAAAATTAGCAAGAGAATATTTCTAACGTTGTTCTATGCTCAAAGTTTTCACCCTAAATATATTCTTTTCGGTAACTCGGGACATTCTTTCATTTCTTGCGAAAGCAAAAAACCGTAGTGGAATGCCGCAAAAAGTTTAAATGTAGAAACCGCCGGTCCGGCAGCCTGTGGGGTATGCAACCCAACATTGACGCGATGGACAGGCGAGTTGCCAAACCTTGGATCTTGGATGAGATCTAATTATAAATATGATATGATAATAACCAATGGCGGTACAGAGTACAGTTCGAATAAAATTAACTAAATATCTTAGTTCAAAGGCTAACAAACGACACAGTCTTTTGTCGCGCTACAGTATGCTGATTTTATCAAGACCCGACGCATTTCTTTCCATAGCACGTGCATTGTTGAGAATAGTTGAGATAGTTCAGAAATAAAATTGTCGTTGTATTTTCGTGAATATTGTGCTCGTATAATGATAAGAATTTTGACAGGTTTTACGTTCAAAGTTATTGAACAACTGCAAACCTCAACAAAACAATTCGTTTTCACCTACAACCCTGCTGAAATAATTTTCTTTTCCAGGCTCAATCAGCAACATCGATGGCGCAGAATATCACTGCAACAAGACCCAAGTTCGCAAAGTGATATCTGGAGTAGTCGGGGCCGCCTCCAGCGTGACGTCGATTCAAGTGGCTAATCTGCTGCGTCTTTTCAAGATACCACAGGTAAATCTAATATCTGCATATTGGAGAAGGAATTACTTATTCACGGAGAACAAAGTATAATGAAAAACTCGAGGACTCGCTCGGATTTCTTTTTTCGAAGGGCGGGTATGCCGGGGGTGAGCAGAGACGTTCACTTGTCAGTAGTATTTGAATTTTTCGATATGGGTTCTGATAATTCATACTTAAAAGTGCGAATTTGTTTTCGTTAAAAATGTGTTTTAACCGTCATCCGGCTGTGCCCCCAGTAACCCCCAGAAATCAAATAAAAAAAATTCAAAATATACTTTATTGTCCGAAAAAAGAATTCTTGTTGGCAAAGCATGTATAAATATAAAAATAAATAAATATAAAAATACAGACGTATAGAAATATAAAAATGGTATGTGTAAATATGTGTTGATGAAATCACAGGTAGTCAAAGAAAAAAAGAAGGAAAGATAACAGGTTCATCATAGAATATCATCATAAAATATAATAGTATAATGTAAAAGCGTGCATAGCATGGAAAAAAATAATGCTATTTACATGGCACAATAATGATAAAATAATCAATAAACAACAACATATACAGAGTGGTCCAACGAAAAGTATGCACCTAGCTTTTCTCCTTTATTTGGAATTCATAGCAAATATACTCGGACACGTGAAGTGTGCCTTTGAGAGGGACACATTTTAGATATATTTTGCAACTTGTGTCTTCAACCCCCTAGCGAGGGGGTGTTACAACCCTAAAATTTTAAATGGAAGGTGGGGTCGAGTGATATATCATTTGAACGGGCATAAAATTTGTTGAAATTTACTGAAACAGTTAATGCGAAAACGGCTTTAAGAACATTAACCCGATAATTTTGGTATTAATGAAAAGTACAAATCAGTTTTGTTTACTAGGAATCAGGATAACGACAATAATTTCTAAATTACTTTATTTTGCCGAAAGCAACATTTCAATGATAATTTTTTGTTATCACAACTAAATTTCACATTTATCGGTTGCATGATTTTGTCGAAAACGACTGCAGATAAGTGTAAGAAAAAAACTGCAGATATGTGTATTTTGTTTTACAGAGTGTACATTTTATTTGAATGGAGCATTGAATAGGCATAATTGCCGTTACTGGGATGACAGTAACCCATATTCATTCCGTGAGGTTCATTCCCAGGCCCCTCAAAAAATAAACGTCTGGTGTGGCATATTAGGAAGTCATATCATAGGACCACTTTTCATTTCTGGAAATTTAAATGGTGAAATCTACCTAAACATGCTTGAAGACGCAATTGATCCTTTCATCACACAAATAATAGAAGATGACCAAAATCATAATGCTGATCGGCTTCATTTCCAGCAAGATGGAGCACCTCCGCACTATTTTGTTCCTATACGAGAATTTTTAGATAACCGGTTTCCCGGACAGTGGATTGGCAGGAGAGGTCCAATGGAATGGCCTGCCAGGTCACCTGATTTATCGACTTCGGACTTTTTTCTATAGGGACACTTGAAAAATAAATGTTTTGCTACGAAGCCCGAGTCCACAGAAGATATTCGCCAACGGATTATAGCAGAGTGCCGAAGCATAACACCTGATATGCTACAAAATGTTAGACATAGATTTGAACAAAGTCTGTATTATTGTATGGAAGCAAATAACAAATATTACAAATATTATAAATAACAAATTTTGAAACGTACTAAGTACTACTTGTACATGTTTTAATTCCTAGTAACCAAAACTTATTTGTATTTTTCATTAATACCAACATTATCGGGTTCATGTTCTCAAAGCCGTTTTCGCATTGTGAAGATAATTTTGTGCCCGTTCAAATGATATATCAGTCGACCCCACGTTGCATTTAAAATTTTAGGGTTGTGACACCCCGTCGCTGAGGGGTGGAAGGCACAA
This sequence comes from Chrysolina haemoptera, assembly GCA_958298965.1. Lineage (NCBI taxonomy): Eukaryota > Metazoa > Arthropoda > Insecta > Coleoptera > Chrysomelidae > Chrysolina > Chrysolina haemoptera. Next base: position 53,160,526 of record OY282586.1, on the reverse strand, counting down.
GTTGCAAAATATATCTGAAATGTGTCCCCTTCAAAAACAAACTCCACGTGTCCGAGCATTTTTGCTTGCAATTCCACAAAAAGAATAAAAGCTAGGTGCATACTTTTCGACTTTTCGTTGGACCACACTGTATATCAGTTTTCCTCATATGTGAAGTTATATTACAAGTAGTTAAAATTGGACTAAGTAAAGAAGCGAATGTCATATGAAGAGAAAATAATGAAGGTTAAGATATGTTCGAGCAATTCTAATTTTTGTCTAGATACTCTTAAACACTCTAGTATTGTTCATTGATAAGAAGACTTTTCACAGATCTCCTGAATAGAACTGGTGAGATAATTCTTCTGGTAGTAACCGGGAGATGATTAAATAATATCAAAGCATTATAAATGAGAGACTTTTTTGTTAAATTCGATGATGGAATGGGAAGTCTTAGATTATTATTTTGGCGGGTAAAACTAACAACCGTCTCATATGACGATTTGTTACTGTGGACTAAACATACAGTCTCAAGAATAAATAAAGTTGAAAGGGTGAGGATTTTGAGATCCAAGAAAAGAGGTTCACATGATACCCTAGGTCCAACATTGAGGAGGTAACGAACGGCCTGTTTCTGCAGGATGAATATAGAATGGGAATTTTGATCATTGCAGGTACCCCCGAAGGGTATCCCGTATCTAATGTGGGATTCAATGAAAGCTTGATAAACTACTTTTGCAGTGGCCATACCCAGTTCACTAGACACTACCCGGAAGACTTGTGCGAGCTGGAAATGACGGGTGTCCGAAAATGATGAATTGAAACTGACAGCTCTCAAGAATGACTTGGTCAACTCACATGCAGGGTTTCACTTTTTTCTATCCAAACTATCGATTTTTCAACGGTAGGTATGCCAATGGGGCTAATTTTGATATAATTAAATAGATAAATAACAAAGTTATTGTTTCACTCAGCGACCTCGCAGTTTCATTACAATTTTGTATTCGCTACCTACTAAATTTTCGATAAAATGTCTCCAAGATTCTTATGCTAATGTCCAAAAGTTTTTCACTTACGTTATTCATGTAATAAAATATTGTCATGCAACTTAGAATCATTCAAGATAACTTCAATAACCACAAAATTTAGCTGAAAAATGAATTTCAAATATCAAAACAGATTTAAAAGAGCAATTGCCATAAAATTATTGGTTTTTATGAATAACAGTTACAAAAAATCTCTTTCTTGTCCTATCCATAGCTCGGTAGCCGGAAAATTGTCTGACAACAATTCACCGACGGAAAGTTTTTCTGTAATACTCCCTTGACAAAAAATTCCCCGATGGGTAAATTTCTTCAGAAACAATGCAACGAAAAGAATATTCTCCAGCAGAATAATAAACTTGCTCCCTTACTTTATCCCAGCTCGAAAAGAGCAGCTGGCATGTTTGAAAAGTTTTCAGTCTATTTTTTATTTCTCTTTGTTTTTTTACTGGCAGCTTTCACTCTCTTCACTACGCTGTAATCGGAAAATGTTCTCTTCTCATGATTCGTTACAACAGCTGCTAATCACGATGTTTCTTACGAACTGGAGATCCTTCAACTCTTCTTGAGTGTTTTATATCTGAGTCTTATGTTGATCTTTTCGTTCCATGACTTTTACTAACTTCCATAAATTGGGATGGATATCAGCTTTCGATGAAGCTTCTCGGATTTTTTATATGGCTATTGTGGAAATAATGCTGATCACATGTTTCTGTTGCCCTAATTAGAACAGTCAAATAGTAGAGTCGAATTTTCGACCTTAAGACCCTCCGGAAGTTAGTTTTCCGGCCCAAAAATGCAATATTTTTGTACGTTTTTCAGTTTCTAGCCATTTTGACCATGAAGGAGTGTTTGTTTTTATAAACTAGATATGGGGAAACTGATTAAGTTTTCGACCTTGGGATCCTCCGGAACTCAGTTTCCCGGCCCTAAAGAGGCAATATTTTCGCACTCTTTCAGTTTTTGGCCATTTTGACCATGAATGAGTGGTTTTTTTTATAATCTTGATGGAGTTTGCCAACCTTTGATTTTTTTATACAGTGCGGCTTTTTATAGTCCCCCCCTGTTAACTTTTGAACGGTTTGACGTAGAGCGATAAAAAAAAACCATTTCGAGGGTTTCACCGATACTACCTTTTGAAATATAACGCATTGTGATTGCTCGATAGATGGCGCGGGGGGCACAAAAACCTAATTTTTTTAAATGGCATGAGGGGTCGAGTGACACATCGTTGAAAAGAGAATTGGATTCTCTTTTCAACCATCTAATTTTTTTTTCAAATTTCGTTAATATATTTTTTCACAATGAGCATTTGAAGTGCCAATGTAACAAAAAGAAAACAAACTAATATGACATGTAGTATTTAAATAATTAGAAGCAAAATTGTTGTCAATTAACGAAGCAGGTGTTCGAAATGTCCACCTAATACTTCTTGACAATAAAAAATTCAATTCACAAATTCCTGCCGAACATTATTCAACATGTCTGCAGTTATACCAGCACAAACCCGTGTTATTCGTTCTTTAAGTTCTTTCAAAGAGTTGGATTGTTGCTCATACACTTTGGATTTGACGTATCCCCACAGAAAGAAGTCACAAGGTGTAAGGTCTGGTGATCGTGCCGGCCATTCGATTGGTCCACGACGTCCAATCCATCTCATAGGGTATGTTACATCCAAATACTCTCGAACTTGACGTTGGAAGTGAGGAGGGGCCCCATCTTGCTGGAAGGTGATGTGTTCCTGAAATTCGTTCTCATTTTCTTCTAATATTACAAGTATGAGTGGTTCAACCGTATTTCTTAGTAAATCCAGGTACAAATTACCGTTTAAGTTTTCTTCCAGAAATAAGGGACCTACAATATGGTCTCCCAGAATTCCAGCCCACACATTTACTTTCTGTGGGAACTGTGTGTGACCTTCTCAAAAGATATGGGGATTTATATCACTCCAGTATCGCACATTTTGTGTATTCACATTTCCGTTAAAAAAAAAGGTACTTTCATCTGAAAAACAAATATTCCTAATGTAATTGGGCTATCTTTTCCTCCATAATTTCACAAAATTCCATTCTTCGGTCTGGGTCGTCTTCTGTGAGTTGGTGTAACATTACTAATTTGTATGGATGGAACTTGTGTTTCTTCAAATATGTTTTTACTGTAGCTGTTGAGACCCCAATCGTACTTGCTACACGAGAGGTACTTTGTTGCGGATTTACCATTTCGGCAATTATCGAAACCTTTGTCTCTTCCGGAATTGATTTTCGACCAGCTCCACCTTTCCTACGAACACTGCCAGTTCTGTTGAATTTTTCAACTAGTTCCCTCAAATATTTCCGAGTTATAGGATGTTCAGGAAATTTTTCATTAAAAATTCTCTCCGCTTCGTGGTAGTTTCGATGGGCCTCACCAAAATTATAAATTGCTTCAATTTTTTCTTCCAAAGGACGTATACGAACCATGATGATATCAAATATTCAAAGTAAATAATAATTATAAGTAGACAAAACAAATCCAATAAATAGTCCTTTCGTAGTGCCTGTTATTACTTTTGTCATTAAAAATAAATGAAATGGGTATAATTTCGATATCCTAATACCTAATTAAGCTTTGAAAGGAATTCAAAATGAATAATTATTAATGTTGTGAATTAATTGTCTTTATTGACCGTATTTCGTGGTATTGATTGCAATTGTGAATCACTAGAACAATTAAGGTATTTTTCTTCAAACATTATTATTTTAATACCACCCAAAATATTTTTCGTCCAATTATTTCACATCAAACCCTTCAAAAGTTATTGAGGTAAGGTAAGGAAACGAATTCAGATCCGCTCTTACACTTGACACTTCAAATGTTTATTGTGAAAAAATGTGTCATCGAAATAAAAAAAATTTGATGGTTGAAAAGAGAATCAAATTCTCTTTTCAACGATGTGTCACTCGACCCCCCATGCCATTTAAAAAAATTAGTTTTTTGTGCCCCCCGCGCCATCTATCGAGCAATCACAATGCGTTATATTTCAAAAAGTAGTATCGGTGAAACCCTCGAAACGGTTTTTTTTATCTCTCTACGGCAAACCGTTCAAAAGTTAACAGGGGGGGGACTATAAAAAGCCGCACTGTATAGATGTAGATATAGTTTCTGAGATACAATTTAGGTGTTTTTTTTTTCAATATGCAAATTTTTACACATATCACTTTCGTTTGAATCAGCGAAGTGAATTGTTATTAAATTTGAATTTTAGTAATGTGTCGGTGAGGAGTGGCTGGTGAGAAAGGGGAAGGAGGCATGTATGCCAATCCTAGACGCCTTTCTCCGGTATTCAACGATATTTCGTTGGTAAGAAGATCAGTACCTACCTGAGAATTTAATTGCACATGAGAAGGCCGTCCAAGAAGGTCTGGGTCTGGGTCTGGGCGTCTGGTCGGACATAACCAACATTATTGATGTACTTGTAATCAAACCTATAATTGGTAAAATTTATTGAAGAATTTTTAGTTGAAAATACCACACGCAAAGTTATAGCATTTCCTGTAGTCATGAAATGTTCAGGTAATATTCAATTATATCCAAAATATCTGAAAATATCGAATCACAGCTTCCCTGTAACCAGAACTGGCCGAGAAATATGTTGCCAAAGGAACTTTTCATCTTAGCTTTAGGTGTTGAATACTATGTTTCGAAGGGACTACATTCAGGAATCGTAAATTTAACGACTCTTTTCAATAGCTGGGTCAATTCTTACATGTAGATATTTTTGTTAGGGGCCACAGGAACACTTAGAATGGAGAGGTGTAGAGATAGTAGTGTTAGCCATGGGGGTGGTTTTTGTGGAAACAATTATTATTAAAAAATGTCAAGGAATTGTCAGACGTTATTAATTATATTATTCATCTTTGCATGAGTATTACTTTTTCAAACATATTCTACATGGTGTCAGGTATTCAAAACAAACCGATATAATATGGATTTCAAACTCCCAGGTGAACTGAAATTGTCGGGAAATTTAGAAGATAACTGGAAACGGTTTTATCAAAGACTTCAGAATTACTTGCTTGCAACGGAAAAGAATACCAAAGAGAACGAAGTAAAGACTGCAATTTTATTGAGAAGAAGCCTTGGAGGTGTATAACACTTTTAAATTCGAGAATAAAGAGGACAAGACAAATTTTGAAGAAGTGGTCAAACAATTTGAAAAGTATTGTAAAGTAAGGAAAAATGTTGTTTTCGAGAGGCACAGATTCTTCAAATGCAGGAGACAAACAGGGCAACCTTTTGAAAATCATTTAACGCAACTTAAGACATTGGCTGCCGGTTGTGAATTTGAACAACAGGAAGACTCTCTTATTAGAGGTCATATTGTTCTGAACATGGAAGATTCAGGTCTACAAGAAAGGATTCTAAGAGAAAGTGATGTAACTTTGGCAAAGGTAATTGATTTCATAAAAGCAGCAGAGGTAAGTAGAGAACAAGTCAGATCAATACAGTATCACAGCAATAATGAAGTGAATGCCGTTGAAGGTAAGAATGTACCATACACGAAGCTTGGTCTCTACAAAATCTAGTGTCACGTTTCAATTAATATGCTCATTGATTTGATTTTCTGGTGTTCTACCCCCATTTTCATATATATAGAAATTTATTAAAAAAGTACATCATGCACTCTTAGTGCCTATATTTTTAATTTTTTATTTTATACTATTTTTTCTCTCCACACATTCTTCTCTCTATTATGAATTTTGTACCAAACTGATGATGAACATATATATGTTCGAAACATGTCTTTAAGATAGGATTTCTATCCTGGTCTGATTAAAATCTTTGTGGAGACGACTTTGTGTTCTTTTTTCAAAAAAACTTGGTCTTCCACTTCGAGTATGGGCTATTACCTTTTCATGTTTTCCGTAAGAGTTAGGTACAATATTTTTCCTACGAGGGTTTTTGTCCATCTTATTTATGAAAAAACAGGGTTTTTAATAAACAATTTTTCATAATAATGCTACAAAATGACTAATAAAACAGAATAGTTACATAGATCATTTGTTAGTCCTAAATATCATCATTTTCAAAAACACAGAAATTGTGCGGAAAAGTAAAAATCGTACGGAAAAGTAAAAATCGTGCGGAAAAGTAACTTTTCCGAACGATTTTAAATCGTTCAAAACGAAAAATCGTGCGGAATAGTTACTTTTCCGCACGCTCGTAGGAAAAGAATTAAGTGCTTTCAGTTACAGATATTCCAAAACAAATTCTTCAAAATCGGAGTAGTTTTGATCGGTTCGAGATAAAAGACTAACGCTTTCCCACCAATGGGTGTAGGTTAATTTTTATGGGTGAACTATTATATAGTTGATTGATGGTCCGACAGTCTGGCCTAGCTGGTTTAAATTGGAGTGACCTACAAACTGATTTGTGGATTTGTTTATTCATCGCCGATAGGTTTATGACTGAGTTTATGTCACCTAACTGGATTGATGGCCATTTTGCAGTTAGGGCTTGTACGTGGGCTATTTGGATGATCAATATTGGAGATATTAAGTGGATTTGCTGCCAGGACGAGATGAAATGTCAGATTTGATGTTTGACTCGGATAGCCAAAGTGAATGGAGGCTGGATTGATGGTTTTGTGTATCTTTGATATATACAGTGAGGTCCTGAAGTAACGGATAAATCCATTATTCATATAAAGGACCCCGCACGGAATATATGGAATTTTGGTTTATTACGAAATTCAATAAAACTCGGGTATATTGTAGATCATGATCTGTAGGTAATACTTTAAATGGACCATAATCAAATCCTATGATTATTTTCTGAGAAACAGGGTGATTCTGAAAGTAGTTACACAAACAGAATATAATTTATCACAAATTGAGAATATTGCTGGTTTCGTGATTTGGATAAAATATGTCATACCTTTAGAAATGCACCAATTTTATAATACAAAATAGTATTCAATTTACTGGGGTCATTACATTTCGGCGTTGTTTACTTTACTTATTAGAATAGATTAATTTCGAGATTTTTCTAGTAATAATGATAGTTTGAAAAAGTGATACTGTTTTATTACAAACACAGTATTTTTTCCATGTCGTGTCATCAGAAAAGTACTTAAAAATATCCTATTCCGAAGTTTTTACTTACTTCATTCTTTCAATAGGAACTTTGAAGGACACTATGCCGTTTTCGAGTAAAATGTGCTCGAAATTCGAAAAACTGCGATTTTCTCAATTTTCTGTGCCCTCTCATTCCGTCACATAATGATAATGAGAAAAATTTGTAAAGACCTCTTTTGTAGAGGATTTTATGGAGTATATTAAAGCGTCATTTGTTTTTGGGAAAAATGAATTTTTCGATTTTCCACGGAAAATTCTTTTACTTTTAGGTAAAATTTTCCGCTACTGACATGCTGTGTAACCATGAAAAATTATGTGGTGAACCCGTTTTGATTGACACTATAAGGAATTCGTCCACTGCGTGAGCTTCGCGAATAAAAAAATGCCGCTTCCATGCAAGGTAAAAGTATCGGGAAATTCAGTGCCGGAAAATCCACACGATTGACTTTTTTAAGAATGTCTCTTCTGTTATTCATAGTCGAGATACAGTGTAATCCATTTAAGATGGAAGCACCCTTCTAAAACTTACATATTTCAACCGATTGGAATGATTTTTTTTTCGTTAGGTAGACATTCAAAAAGTCCACCAGGACACCAAATTTCATGAATAAATCTCCATTTCCAGGGCCAACTTATCTTATTTTTCAAAGTAAAAAACCAAAAAAAAATTACTAGCGATTTTTTTATAAAAAATCTGACCACACACTGGATTCGCGACATTTTCAAATGGTTCATATGTAAATTACGTTGAAATACAATGAAATTACAACGAAAACGTTATAGGGAAAAGAAATGTGAAAAATATGCCGTTTAATCAACCCACCAATTTAATTTCAGAACTTTTATCGAAATTCGGAATACACCACTGTATTCAGGTGGTCTCAATATATCACTGATCAAAATTTCATCGAGGTTCGTTCATAAATAAAAAAAAATCATGAGATAATAAAATTTGAGAAATATGTAAATAGAATTTCACGAAAATGTCATTTTATCTCATAATTTTTATTTATCAACGAATTTCAATAAAATCATAGTCAGTGATATTTCTAGACTCCGGTTGTGTAGTCAAAGTTTTGATAAAAGTTCTGAAATTGAATTGGGGGGTTAATTAAACGGCATATTTTTCAAATTTCATTCCCTTATAACTTTTTTATTGATTGACGCATTTCAACGTAATTAATATATGAATCATTTGAAAATATCGCGAATCCAGTTGTGTGGTCAGATTTTTTTTTGAAAAAATCGCTAGTAATTTTTTTAGATTTTTTACCTTGAAAAAATAAGATAAGTTGGCCCTGGAAATGAAGATTCATTCATGAAATTTGGTGTCCTGGTGGACTTTTTAAATGTCTACCTAACAAAAAAAATCATTCCAATCGATTGAAAAATGTAAGTTTTGGAAGGGTGCTTTCAACTTAAATGGGTCACACTGTATATATGAATAATTTGGGAAAAGGTGATTCTGAAAAAAAAAAATCATTATGTGACTGAATGAGACAGTACTGAAAATTGAGAAAATCACATGTTTTCGAATTTCGAGCACGTTTTACTGGGAAACGGTGCATTTTCAAGAAAACTTTGTAGATACCTTTTTTGTAGAAAATTTCATGCAGAATATAACGACATCATTTGTTTTTGAAAATAAATGGATTTTTCGATTTTCCTCGAAAAGTCGTTCATCAAAATTTTCCGGATGCTTCCACGGCTTATTACCCTCAAAATTCGGATTCAGCGGGTAAAAAAACCATAAGAATAACTTGGGTGATCCCGTCGCACTTCACCGGACTACTTCCATTAAAACTGACTCAGCTTGCATGATGCATCAACCCCAACCGTGGATGATGTATATTATGACTAGGCCAAAAAAATTAAAATATTTCCGGAATGAAATTCATCCATTTTGAATTTTGAACAAGAGTTTTATTAAATAAATAGCGCCAGCCAACGTAAACCACCCGAAACGAGTACGGCCTTTTAAAATAATTTCCATCTCCAACATGGCGCAATTTCAGTTTAATTACTGTGCACAGATTATTCCAAATTAAATTCCGCATGGAAATTAAAAGTGGATGCGTAGGGGTTATACCATTACATCTCCCCCCTCATCACGGGCCTTATTGAAAAAATGCCATGTAGAATTACGGTGATGATGGACATGCTCTGCTTGAAGTTTTATATACCGGGTGGCCACGAAATTTGTTACGTTACGCCATTTTGTAATTTTTGAAGAAATTTGAGCTTTGGATATGTTGTATGAGAGGTAAATATCAATTATTGTCCGTATTAAAAGTTGAAATACGACTTCCGGTTTCTCCCGTAATCAACTTTTGTATTTCAAATGGAATACTCCAATTTTTTTTCATTATTTAAATTTGTTATTACATTCTGAATACAACCATATGCTACATGACGTAATTTGTTCTCAAAATGGCGTCACAATTCGAAGTAAATGAAAATCTGAGGTAGTTTCACAACGCCAAATTAAAAAAGAGTATTGGTCAAGTAGGCTTTGGAAATGAAAAATGGGCCCATTTCATCGGTAAAATTAAGTAGACTTGATAATTATCTATCGATACAAATAAATGGGACATTTATTTATAGCAACTGAAAAGCACAGAATAAACCCACTATTTTGCTGTGCACAAATAATAATTCAAAAATATGGGGAGGTCGGTATCGGGTTGGTTCCCATAGATGGCGTGCACCCAAAAAGATGAACCCTTTATGTGATGAACCTGAGAGAACTCCATGGTTGTAGGGGGTGGCGGTCTTACTTGAAGCCCATTAGCACGATTGGCGACAAAATCTATTCTCATCGAACTTTTATAACTATTTAGACTCTCATACTTTGGAGATGTCTATTCCTAATAAATTATCAGATCCCAGGTATTCCCCTGAATTAGAGTTTTCTCTTCAGATTCAAATTGTTTCGAACATTCGTATTTTCAAATGAGACCTCTATATGAATAAATTATAATACCAGAAGTTTAATGTTCAAAAATTGATTAATATGTATTAAAGAACTTCAATAGATGTCATTTCGTTTATTCCACATTTTATTTCTCTTCAGCTGCCGGAACTTTGTATACTAAAAGAACCAAACAAAAAAAAGAACACAGCGTGGGGGAAACAATGTCTTGAAGCGAAGGGGGCTGGGTTGGGATCCGTTGTACCGTAGAATTCTACTTTTCATAGAACAAGTGGAATAACATAAGGGTTGAATACATGGAAAGACAGATACAGAACTGTCTGTCATGGAACTCTGCGGTACAGGGGAATCTCAGCCTTGACTTCCTAAGGCTTCGTACCGAAACATATGAAAAAAATATGTAGGGGGGTTTCTTTCATACTAGACTGCGCGCCTACTTCATGCAGGAAGCTGACATCGTAGCAGAAAAGCCGATAGACAAATGATGATCAACATGGCAGTATTTTAGACGAACAGATAAGGTAGGGGTACGAGCGGTTACAAGTTGTAAACTATGCAGTGATGGGCACCATTCAATCTTTGAGGCAAGTTTCTAAAAGCAGCATCCATCGAAAGAAGCAAAATTCCATCCTTATGAAATTCAGAACGTACAAGAACTGAATGAAGATGATCTTGACAGACGTACAGATTTTGTGAAATCCTGAGTCAGTTTTTGATTGGTGATGATAAGTACCTCTACAGTGTGTGCAACAACTGCAGATACTGAAGTGTCGTAAATCCTCATTGGTACAGGGAGACTCATTCACAAGTTCCCCAGAAATCGAATGTTTGAGCTGGGGTTCTAGAACACCATATTGTTGGTCCATATTTTATTGTTGGTAACCTCTACGGAAAACGTATCGTGAACTTCTTGATTCAACTGTGAACCTTAAAATCAGTCAACTACTTGAAGACGAACATGAAACTCCTCCACAATTTGTTACACCTGTATTACAATATTCATATAAAAATTGCTCAGGAAGATGGATTGGAAGTCGATGACCAACAGAATGGCCTGCTAGATCTTCTCATCAATGAACTGTTTTATGGGGACATTTGAAATCTTAAGTTTATATTACACAGCCCCAATCTCTTGATGATCTATGCAGAAGAATTGTAGATAAGTGTTTATCTATGATCATATTTCAGGAAATTTGTTTATCGTCCTTTTCAGGCAAATATTGAATTAGACCGTCAACGCTGGTAATGATGTCTTCAAGGAATTATTGACTCGGAACTTTAGGAAGAATCGGCATCAATAAACTGTTTCATGTTGTGATTTTTTTTTTGAATAGTCTATATGTATTGAACAGGCAACACTGTTCAAAAACGAAAGAGTTGGTTATCATTAAACAATACCTTCTGCAAATATGCTTTTGAATTCAGTCCAATATTATTAAAACGTCCTTCGAATGCTATAGCGATACCCTTCAAATTGAAGGAACAAATTTCAAAAAGATGGCGACGTTATCCTTGACTGACAATATCATCGCAAATCTCTTATTTACATTTCTTGATGAAAGTCTCGTTACGTCCAATTAGTTTTGCAGAAACTTCGAGTAGTTCACGGAGAACCTTAAAACTTGAGAAACTGTGGAACTCCGACAGTATGATTATGAAACCCAAAACAATGGAATGGCAGTAATATCATTCCTCGAGCTCTCGTTGAACATTTTGTTGAGTTTCTCTTGGCAAAACGCAAATCCTAGATACTGATTTTTTATAATGAAGTATACGGTCTCTTATTAAACAGTTTTTGATTCAGATATTCGAAATAGAGGAAACTAACGAGGTGGTTGATAGAGAGATGGCATGATTTTCCAATATACAAGATGTTTAGGTTATAAGGTTTTATTCCCTTTTTACTGGGTTTTTCACACTGACCTATAATTAAACTGGATGAGCACTCCCATTTAAGAAAATTACTCCAACTAGTATATGACATTTTGGAGCACTACACATGCGCGTTGAGGATATGTACAACAGAGGAGTCTCCTGAAGGTTGAGTTAAGGAAAATTATTAACCATAAAAAAATATTTGAGGTGCTCTAAAAATTATAATAACAAAACATAGACTCGCAAATGTTAGTAATAAACCGTCTTCGACTTCAACTTACCAATTTTCACAAACATAACTGTCCAAAAATGTTATAAACACAAACAATAAGGACACACGACATGCACAGGCGCATTTTCAATTTGAGAGTGTTCAATTTGGCGTATATTTTTCATAGGACGAAACGGGACCTGCTCATCCATCTTTATTACAGATCAGTGGTTTTTCACCAGAACCTTATACAGGGTATCCCAGAATAAAGGGGACAAACTCCGAGGGTAGAATCCAAACTTCATTTTAGGGCTGAAAGTTTCAATAAACATATACCCTAAAATGGGTATTAACCGAGTTACAGGGTGTTGAAAGTGACACAAAAAAATATATTTTCCAGGATAACTCCATAACGGTTTAACTTTTCTTAATGAAACTTGATATGTCACTTGACAGCATTCAGTTTCATATTTCAAGGCAAATCATGTGTTTGTAACTCTGAACAGGGGCGTACGGCAGGTGTGTAGAGAGAAGATATCGACTGCATCGAAGTTGTATCTTTCATTTATCTGAAACTCAACGCACACTTTTCGAACATTGTTCGAAATGTGCAGTGATTTTAATGGATATGCCTTCAATAGGTATACCTAACAAATAATAAGCAAGAAGTCTATCAGCCTGACTTATATCATACTAGATAACAACTAACAAGATACCTATAATATTGTTGTTTGTACCAGTGGTTGATGATGACGAGGTGGTCTTACCAGCTCGAAAGGAAGGAACTGATGTGTACCATCACCAGCACACCGTTTTTATCTGTCCTTGTATTGCAGAAGATGGAAGTTTCTAAGTGAAATCAAATGAGTTTGAATCGATAAGTCTCTACGCCTCCCTAGGATTCTCTTTATTTAAAACAACATCAGGTATCCTGATCTATAACAAAAAACACATGATGTATGTTTTTTTTTATTGTATTTAAATATCTAAATTGAATTGAATAAATGATGGTAATTTCTCCTAATTAGTCTCAGCTCAAAGAATGTCTCTTCACAAAACTAAATTGGATTAATCTGGCAAACTGTCTGGAATGTCTCGCACACGCAGGTGACCGTGACTTATTGCGAAAAGTAATTAAAAATAATCTGATTAGGAACTCCAAGCAGCGTAATTAAAAGTTGCGCTTATTTCTTTTAATCCGCATAACAATCCCACGATTTTTAATTGGAAAAATTACCTCCGGTTATGACATATTTTCAGCAGTTTGGTGGAGACTCAGAAATTAAAACTTCCAACTAGGGCCCGATTATTCTTGCTCCCCATGCAAATACTCCAATATTCGAAAACACTTCGAAAAGGTGCGGCTACAATAGACGAGGTACTCACAAAGATATTCAACCAGTGAAATTGTTAATGAATTCTTGCCAATTAGCACACCCAGCTGCTATTATTCAGCTCATGAAAACGAAAGAAAAGGAAAAAAGTTCCTATAGGATTTTTATTTTATACTCAATGAGTACTGCTGAAAATGAAATGAATACAATCGTTGTTTGCTGTCCAATTCCAATTAGCTCAAATGATGAATAGAAAGGAAAACTTTCAATTCACAAAAATTATACAATAATAATCCAGTAATGACAGACAAACTCGAGCAAAAAGTGAAGAATGAATTGTAGCACTTCGGCAGATGACATCTCGACATCATGTTTCATTAGAAAAAAAATTGTTTACCAAAAAACGATTCAAGACTAGTGATACAAGGCACACTTATACATGCCAAAGGAAAAACTGGGTTTTACTCATGCCTCAGTTTTCAAGTCACCCATAATCCCGGCAATTTCTTCAGTAAATGATGAAAATAATCGCTCATACACATCCTACATAAAAAATCATGTATGTGATTTCAAGCTTGAGGTCTGCACTTCACAATAGTGTTATTAAATATATACAGAGTGACCCATTTGAAAGGGGACCACCTCTCTAAAACTATTATTTATAATCCGATTTAAAACTTTTTTTTTCAGTATATTGAGCATTAATAGTTCTAATTGAGTGCCATAAATTTGAAATGAAAATAAAAATTTCAAAGCCTGCTTTGAATTTTTTTCAATGTCAATAATCCAAAAACATACTAGCGATTTTTTAAATAGAATTTGGTGACGCCACTGGATTCACGACATTTTCATGCATTTTATGTGGAAATTACGTAGGAATGCGTCCATCAATGAAAAAGTTATATGGGTATAAAAATTGAAAATTTTGTCAATAAATCAACCCACCACTTCTATTTCAGAACTTTTATCGAAATTCTGACAACACCACTGGATTCAAAATATTTCGAAATATATTTGGTCAGAATTTCATCGAAATCTGTTTATAAATAAAAAAATTATAAAATAATACAATAAAATTTTCGTAAAATTCCGCTTATTTCAAATTTTATTATTTTATAATTTTTTTATTCACGAACAGATTTTGATGAAATTCTGACCAAATGTATTTTGATGTTTTCTTAATCCAGTGGTGTAGTCAGAATTTTGGTGAAAGTTCTGAAATTGAAGAGGTGGGTTGATTTATTGACATAATTTTCAAATTTCATTCTCATATAAATTTATTATTCATGGACACATTCCTACGTAATCTTCACATAAATCACTTGAGAATGTCGTGAATCTAATAGCGCCGTCAAATTTTATCTAAAAAAATCGCTAGTATGTTTTTTGGATTTTTGACCTTGAAACAAATTCGAAGCATGCCTTGAAATTTTTATTTTCATTTCGAATTCATGTCACTCAACTAGAACTATTGATGCTCCATCTATGGAAAAAAATAACTTCTGAATCGGATAATAAATAACAGTTTTAGAGAGGTGCCCCGCTTTCAAATGGGTCACTCTGTATATGCAGGATATGAATAAGCGATTATTTTCAACATTTAGTGAAGATAATGCCAATCTTATTTATGGGTAAGTTGAAAATGAGGCAGGAGTAAAACAAAGTTTTTTTTTGGCATGTATAAATGAGACCTCATACTATTTTAAAATGGTTGCATATAGCCCAAAAAGGGTGATTTTCGGATCATCCGCAAACATATCTGTGAAGTGCGACAAATCACATTTCAGGTACTCAAATACTCGCATATTATATTTTCATGAGAAGGTAGGAGTCTTCAGAAAGTCAATCTATTGAGTTCCATGTACACTTATAAATATTACTGACTCTTGATTGATGATATTTTTTCATTAAATCGAATCAAAATAAAATAAATCAGGATTATTCTCGAAAAATACAATATAAACTTTGGCGCCCTCTAGCGGCTCTTCCAATCATACGATCTTCCTATAACCTATAGAAATTGAGTAGGGTCTTGGAACAAACCAAATATCAAAAAATTATCTCAGAATTTTGCTGAAACCCATTTTTATGGGGTTTTGTGTCCTGTCCTTTGAAAACATCTAGGTATTCCGATACATTCACAAATTTGTAAACTTGTACATGATCCGAAACTTCATTCATTTTGCAAAAATCCAATTTGTTAATCAATAAGATTATTTTAAATTGCATTAATTTCCGGATCGTGTAGAAGCTTGCAAATTTGTGAATACATTAGAATAGATGTTTTTAAAATTTTCAAAAATATTGCGCAATAATTTCGAGACCACCGTGACCAAAAAATTGACTACATATTGAAAAAATATATGTTCCGGTCAACGTAAAAGGTTGCAAATTTGCACAACTGTTCGGAATATGTTTCCGATGTATTTGCCAAGTTTGCAGAACTTTTGAAATTTTCTCAAAGAGTTTACAGCAAAATTCAAATTAATTGCCTTTTGACAATATTGCGTACTTTGGAAGAGGTTGCAAACTGAAATTTATTGCTTTCTCGATGTACAATTAACTTGACCAAAAATTGAAAACTTTTGGAATTATTGTTAAATTTTCGACATTTTGTGTCTACAGTGACCGCTAAAAAGTATGTACCATATGGGAAAAAAGTTTATTATTAGAGTATTGGAAAAAGATTCTTGGTGAAAGTTTGTGCATGTCCGATAACCTAAAAATCGATTTAGACACATGTCACGTGATCGCTGGTATGGCGGCAAATTGAAAAAAATTACTATGAAGGCAAAAAGTGGGATAAAATGGCAAGATATCAAAAAAAGTTATTTGAAAAAGTTACTTAGAATTTTATACACATATACACATATACAAAGTTTAAAAAGATGATAAGGAAAAATTATTAAAAATAGCTCTTTTTTTTAAATATTTTCCTAGCAGTATGAAAATATCAAATTATCATCTTATGAATACCTTGATCATACTGAAACATTTGTATTTCAATGAGAATGACAAAATGTTCTTATTTTCTCCACACCAGTGAGCATTAAACTAAAAAAATTGGATTTTATCAAAACCCAGGCTGTTACATTGGTTCGTATCTAACAGTTATATCAGAATTCCACGACCATTGTGATGACATGACACTCCAGAAACATGGTGTTTCCAGATTATAATCAAGTTTCGATGATAATCGTGCCAGAGCGTTTCACTTCGCATGCAATGTTGAAAACTCTAGCCTCTTTAATTTGACGCACTATTTTTCAGATTATGTGCGAAGTGAAATGTTCGTGTACGATTACCATCAAAAATTGATTATAATCAGAAGAATACGATGTTTTTAGATTTCTCTATCATCGCAATAATCGTGGAATTCTGATATAACTGTTAGATACGAACCAATGTAACAGCAAGCGTTCTGACAAAATTCAATTTTTTTAATTTAGTGCTCTTTGGTGTGGAGAAAATGAGAAAGTTTTGTTGTTATCATTGAAATACAAATATATCAGTATTGTCGAGCTATTCATAAGAAAATAATTTAATATTTATATAAAGCTAGGAAAATATTTAAAAAAATTACTTTTTTCAGTTTTCTACCATTTTCTTTTCAAACTTTGTATATGTAAATGAAATTGAATTCTAAGCAATTTTTTCAAATAACTTTTTTCGATATCTTGCCATTTTGCTCGACTTTTTGTCTATTCATAGTACTTTTTTCAATTTGCCGCCCTACCAGCGATCACGTGACATGTGTCAAAATCGATTTTTAGGTTATCGGACTTGCACAAACTTTTCCCAGGAATCTTTTTTCGAATACTCTAATAATAAACTTTTTTCCCATATGGTACATACTTTTTGGCGGTCACTGTATATGCTACTGGCCTATCTCGAGATGTATTTAAATTTCACAATATAAAGATAATCATCCTATAAAGTGTGGAATCGGTATCGTGTCAGCAATAAAAGTATATCCTCGGAAAACTGTGAACTGCACGCTCAAATCTGATGGTACCGACGCGATAAAAAAAGGTCGTGAAAAAGGCGTCGTGACTGGCGCGACGCTCACACAGACGCTTTAATTGACATCCCGCAAAAAAGGTATTTGTTCTTCTCAAAAGGGGGGTCGGTGTGTACTGAACTGATAAACGTTCCTGCTGCGATGAATGCAAACGCGAACGTAAAACGAATTGAACAAATAAAGAGAACGAATTAGCATTTCGAGGCGGAAAGAAGTGTACGTGACGTGTGGTACGAAAACATGGTATAGAGGGATATCGCAATCACTAACACTAAAGTTCCCTTACTAGCCGATATTTTTGTGAATAACTTAGAAAACACCCGCGACCTAAATAACGCCTTATCTCATAAACATATTGCATTCTGGTTCAGATATGTTGATGATATTTATTTATTTATTTATTACCGGGCAAGCCCAATTCAGTAAAAATATCACAGTGCTATAATAACAGACAATAAAGTGGAAATACAGCATAAAAATAATACAGTTTTAAAATGGTAAGGTGACAATTAGATCAAATATTCGATAAATTAACAAAATGTAACAATATAAACTAATCAAATTCTTGCAGGGCAAATAACACTAGAGCAAGATACATAAGTAGGTATTAAAGAGCAAGGTTAGACACGTGGTTTTTGAAGTGGAAAGCTGATGTATGAAATATTGAAAGGTTATTCAGGGAGTTAGCTAATCGAAGAGTTCTAGGGATGAAGCTGTTGTATATGAGTAATTGTATCTATGGAAAGAAACATAAAATGTTTGCACTTGCCTAGTTGAGCGACTGGGGACTAGTAGAGAAATTTTGGATAGAAGCTCAGGACTGTTACACAGTCCATTGATAATTTTAAATAATAGTAATAAATCTCTTTGTTTTCTGCGCACCTCAAGAGAAGGTATGTTTAATATGTGTTCTAATGAAGCATAATCATAGAATACACGCATCTTGAAGGCAATATATCTCAGGAAATTGTGCTGGACAGCTTCAAGTTTCATTTTATATGTTATATAATGGGGGGACCAAACTGAGGAACAATAATCTTGGTGAGATCTAACCAGAGAATAATATAGGGATTTAATAGCAGCGATGTTAGTGAAATCACAGGTGATTCTCTTTATAAAGCCTAGCATCTTCATAGACTTCTGAATTACTGTGGCAATGTGAGATTTATAGCTGAGTGTCGAGTCTAGGATTACGCCTAGATCCTTGGTTTCAAAAAGTGAGTCTAAGGTCAGATTATTTATTCTATAATCGAAAGTGATTGGGTGATGTATTCTATGAAAACGAAGAATATGGCATTTAGATGCATTCAGACACATTCCATTTTCCGAACACCAGTTAGATAGGCTATCTATATCATTTTGTAGTCTCAAGGTATCAGCCTCACTTTTAATTATTTTAAAACATTTTAAATCATCTGCAAAAAGCAAAGCTTTGCTATTTTGGAAACAGTGAATTAAATCATTAATAAAAAGGTTAAATAGCAGTGGTCCCAAATGGGACCCTTGTGGAACACCAGATGTTACTGCGATGGCATGAGAGTAGTAATGATTAACCGTGACAATTTGTATTCTTTCCGTTAAATAGCTCTTCAACCACTGCAATATAAACCCATCAACGCCGTATAAACAAAGTTTATGGATCAAGAGCTCATGATTAACTTTGTCAAAGGCTTTGGAAAAATCAGTGTACACAGAGTCAACTTGTAAACCCCTTTCCAAAGCATCCGACAAAAAATCAACATATGTAATCAGTCCCAATTCCGCTGACTTTTTAGATGTGAAACCAAATTGTTGGGACCCTATAATTGAGGAGCAGTCGTAGGTAAGGTAATCTGAAATGATGCTCTCAAAAACTTTCGGGATTGCGCTAAGAATAGAAATGGGACGATAATTACTTACAACAGATTTTCGACCAGTTTTATATATTGGAATGACATATGAGGTTTTCCAGTAATCCGGAAATTCACCTGAGACAAGAGACTTATTAAATATATAGAAAAGTGGACGGGACAAAATGAAGCTAAAAGCTTTAAGAAAAGAAGGGGGTATTGCATCAGGACCTGGACCTTTGTTGGTATCAAGTTCAGTCAGTTTTTCATAGATTTTAGAAATTGCAATGTGGTAACTGGACACATTAATCATGGATGGGATATGGATATCATATGGATGTAATGATTGATATGTGTAGACAGAAGAAAATTGTTTAACAAATAGATTGACAATATCGTTCCCATTAAAAGCAGTACAATCACTAAGAGTCATTGTATCAGGTATAGTGTTATTTTCCCTTTTACTGCTCACAAATTTCCAAAAAGATTTAACATTATTAATAACAGAATGTTCAGTGCGTTGAATATAATCTGTGTAACACTTTCTTGATAAAGATTTACATCTAGATCTTAAATTACTAAATGCTGCATAGCTTTCAGGGCACCTTGTACTCTTGTAAATCTTGTGTGCTGCTTTCTTCTCGTAAAGTAATTTCTTCAGCTCAGGAGAATACCAGCATGGAAACTTCCTTTCGCAGATCTTTTTTAGTGGAACAAAACGATCAATGATGGAATAAAGTATGTCATAAAATATAGAGACCATCTCAGAGAGCTCTTTACCATGAAGTGCACCATCCCAATCAATTGCTTCAATGGTCAGACGAATTGCTGCATGATCTGCGTGAGGGAAGTCGTAATAGTACTCTCGTAGGTATTAATGGCTCAACGAGACAGATAAATCAATTTTTGAATTTCCTCAACACCCTTCATGATAAGATAAAATTCACGGTTGAAATAGAACAAAACAATAAAATTAATTTTCTAGATCTTACTATTGCAAACATTAATAATAATTTCCACTTCAACATATACAGAAAAGATACTTTTACGGATTGTACAATATCTTTAGATTCCTTCAGTCCATTATCACACAAATTATCAGCATTCAGATCAATGATACATAGGGCATTTATGATTACTTCATCGGATAAGGCTTTGCAAGTAGAAATAAAAATCATAAAACAAATAAATAACCAAATTCCAGTCTACTTAATTGATAAGATCATCTCCATTAAACAGCAGACAATGATCAGGAATGAATTATATCCAAATCAAATAGGACCCAAAAGCGATAAAAAATATGCTATTATAAGCTACTTGGGAAAACTCTCAGAAAATATTAAAAACTATTTTTCAAAATTTAATATAATAACTTCATTCACTAGTAGGACTAATTTAGGGAATATACTATTCAATGCAAAACCCAAAAAGGATAAATGGAAAAAATCAGGTATATATAGACTGGAATGTGGTGATTGTACAGCAGCTTATTCAGGACAAACGGGACGAAATTTTGAAATAAGGTACCGTGAACATGTGTTATCAGATAAAAAATCAGCTATATATAGACATTTGCAAGAAACGAATCATACAATAAATAAAAATAACATGAAAATCCTTCATACGTGCAATAAAGGAAGAGAAATGAACTTGTTGGAAGCCTTGGAAATAAATAAATTGAATAAAAACCCCAATTTTGATACCCTCAATGACCAGTTAGAATTATGTAGCTCTCCACTTCTGAATTTGTGACTTTTGATAACAAAGTTGGACCCACCGATTGTATGAACCCCTATTGGATAAATTAGATTGACTCATCAGGTGAGATTCCAGGTATTTTCCAACTTGCTTTGAAACATCAGTTAGGTAATCAAACCCAACCTTTCTTTAATTACTTTCTTAGGTATATATATTCAAGAACTTGATGTAATCTGTAGTTACTTGAAAATGGTGTATAACAGCCGAAACCGGTCGTAATAGAGTAGTAAAGCGTTAGTGGAAACTGGACAAAAGTTATATTTTTCTTCCTTTTCTTACAACACTAAAGTGTTGCTTGCGCGGTTTGTCTGAGTACAGTTTGAACAATAGTAGAACATAAATTGTGAAAGGCTTTCGCGGCCATCGTTACTTACATGACGATTTTCCGGGTTTTCCGGCCGACGTTCATTTCGAGATTGCCTCGACGTTTCGCCAATGCGAGTGATTGGCATTCTCAAGAGAGAATTTTGCATACTGACAGCTACTCAATTGTCAAGGCCAATTGTCGGTTAGGACACACAGATAAATCAGCAGTCGCAGAACATCTGCGTATTACCCAAGAATTTTCCGGGAAGCAATTGAAATCCAGAAACATCACAACAATTTTACCAGAACCGAAGAAGGATTACAACTGAACAAAGCCTGGCTACCAGTTCTTAAAAATTCTGCTTTAGCTCCTTACCCACACAATAACGGTATGAACGACTTGATAATGTCATCTCACACTATGGACCAATCAGATATAAGTACACCAACTCACAGATATCTATTACGACAACGAATATCAAATGTCAATCAATTGACAGTGAATTGAGTAGCTGTCAGTATGCAAAATTCTTTCTTGAGAATGCCAATCACTCGCATTGGCGAAACGTCGGGGCAATCTTGAAATGAACGTCGGCCGGAAAACCCGGAAAATCGTCATGTAAATAGTAGAACATTTTGAATTCTCATTTCTTGCGCGAACATTCATGTTGGGTGCTTTATCACCGGATATATTACGGACTCAGTTGTACGAATAATGCGCATCATGGGCGTGCACAGTTTCATGAATGCTCACGTGACAAAACCTACTAGAGTCTGCGGTAAAGATAGTTGAGTACATTTAGATAAACTTAAAGATTGTTATAGACTTTTCTCTGACAAAAAAAAATTACTATTAAAATACGATTATCATATAACGACATTTCGCATGCTAAAATCTGCAGTCTTTTTCTGTTCAACGACTGCAAATTTAAAAAATCGAAATATCGTGATGTGAAAATCGTAGAGAAATAGTTTTCTCTCTTTCATTATTTAAGTGTATAGACAATATGAAGCCCATAACAACCTTTTTCTACGTTCATGCAAAAAACAAAACTTTATTGAACTATATTTGGTGGAAAAACTGTCTCTTTATTGCACTGAGGGTAATAAAGACTTTATTGCACTCATCTGTCATTCTATTATAGCGTTCTGTCATCATGACAGACATAAACTTTCAAAACGACGCCAAATTTAGCCCATTTTCTGTGAGATTGTATTACGTTTTAATAGTTGCATTTTTCATCATGTTTATTATATAATGGACTATGAATTTACTAGAAAATGCAATTTGTTAAAAATAAAATGATTTCCTTCGAATATCATATGAATTACACAAAATGTTTTTGAATTACTTTTAGCAGATATATTTAATCAAACAATGTCTTCATTACAGTTTAGTGTCACCCAAATGAAATATTTTCTGGTTTTTGCATGAAGGTAGAAAAAATATTGTATGAAACTCGTGCAAAAAGAGTTTATTGCACTCGACGTGAAATTGTCCAACGAGGCCATCAGGCCGAGTTGGACAACACGTCGAGTGCAATAAACACCTACTTTTTGCACTTGTTGCATAAATAGCTATTAATCAAACTGAAGCATTGTCTACCAATATCTATCAACCAATCGATTTATGCGAGTAACGTTTCGTACCTGAGAAAATAATCACCATTCGAAAGCCATTGACATCAAACATGGCATATACAGTGACCGCCAAAAAATATGTACCATATGAAAAAAAAGTTTATTATCAGGGGTGATATAATAAGTGGTATGATTATTACCGATAATTTTTTGGAATATTAATGAATTGCAATCCCAAAGCTGAAAATACAACGAGTTCGCAGGGATTGCCAATAAATTGATATTCCAAAAAATTATAGGCTTTCAATCATACCACGAATTATATTTAGGACGACAATATATTTGAAATAAAGAAAAATCGGTTCACCTGGTAATTGATGCTTTACTTCTAGCCGTATTCAACGGAATACTCTTTTCCACGGCCTCATACCAATGGACATTTGTCCCCAACGATCGCTCATAATGATAAATAAAGATAACTAGTCAAAACACATAAATTTGACGTTTATAATTTAAATCATTATTTTCACTTGACAGATGGGATATTTTTATATAGCTAGGACAATATTTGAAAAAAAAAATTATTTTCAATTTTTTCACATTATTTTTTCAAACTTTACTACTTTCAGAATATTCTTTCCGAGGGGGAAACTACTCTTTCATTAGGTGTACATCATAACATTTTCATTAAATCATTATTAATTTTAAATAAATTCATTATTCGAAATGTCGAAAACTCGCCAGAAATTATTTATGCGCAAAAAAAACATTTGAAAACTGATTCAGAGCTGACCAACTTGAGAACGGTTAGACATAGACGAATTCTGAGAACTCCAATCGATTCAGAATGGCCGAATTAGTATATACTGAGAATTTTAACGAAAAAATCTACGGACAAAAAACTCGAGTAAGTCATGATAGATAATTTTTTGAACTTCTTTATTTTTCACTTTTCGAATTTAAAATTTTTGTCCCCGCACGTATTTTGACGTGCTGATTCCGAATCTTTGAACGACAATGTCGAAAACTCATCAGAAATATTTTTTGCGCCAAAAAAACCATTTGAAACCTAACTCAGAGCTTACCAACTCGAGAACGGTTAGAGATAGACGAAATCTGCGAACTCTAGTCGATTCAAAATGGCCAAATCAGTATGTATTGTTATTCTCGAGTCAATCAAAAGAAATTAAAAATTATTCGAAAAAGTTGCAAGGTGTTCACCCCTAAAAATCATTAAAAGTACCAAGTTGTCACATCGACTTGAAATTCGCACTGTTTACGTAAAATTTCATGCTCATTTCAAAAATGTATGATTTTCTATGCTCAGATATAAGATTTTCTATGCTCAGATATAAGATTTAGGAAGATGAAAAATAAAATTTTCTGACATTTTTTTTTCTCATTTTTTGAATTTCAAATTTTTGTCCTCGAAAGTAATTTGACGTGCTGATTCTGAATATTTTAACAATAATGTCGAAACCTCATCATAACAATTTTTGGCGGCAAAAAAAACATCTAAAAACAGATTCAGAGGTGATCAACTCGAGAACGGTTAGAGATAGACAAATTCTGCGAACGCCAGTCGATTCAAAATGGCCGAATTAGTATGTATTGTGAATTTCGAGTCAATGGAAAGAAATTAAAAATTACTCGAAAAAGTTGCAAGGGGCCAAAAAAACCATTTGAAAACTGATTCAGAGCTGACCAACTCGAGAACGGTTAGAGATAGACAAATTCTGCGATCGCTAATCGATTCAAAATTTCTGAATTAGTATTATTGGGTATGTATTTGGGAATTATTTCATGACAAGGTACTAAAATGAACCTTTCTCCTGTTTTCCTTATGTAACCATCCAATCTCCTTCAATTTATTTGATACTCGTTGTCGCCTACTTACACCAAAAATCATACGTGGGAATGAGCTTCGAACTTTCTGGATCTTATTTTTATACATAAGAGTTAAATTATGTCCATTCGCGTAATTGAATGGAAATTATCTTTCATTGCCCCCTAAAACTTTTTCATTATTTTTCATTAGAGATAATTACTTCACTGCTTTCATTAGGTGTACAAAAAATGACTAGTTGTTTCCCCCTCGATTCTTCCAGCTACTATTTATTTCTCATTCATGATATGTAGTACTTAGACTCTCATCTTGAGATGTTCATTTCTCTATCACCTACACCAGCAAAGGAATACAAGTATCCCCTCTTCCTCTGCCTTTTCCTTGCGTTGAGACAGTCGCCTTTATGTTTCATATTCATATAAAAATATATAGTGCACGAGAAGTCCTTTATTCTCCTGCAACTCGCAAACCAACAAATCTCTTTCATGTGTTTTTTCATGACACCGACTCGGTTATATATTACCTTTGAAAATGGCTTTCGCCCAGGAAAATGACTGTGATGATGGGGAAAATTGTTATTTATACAAGACGAGGGACAATGTTCCGTAGGAAATTGAATTTTGCCATTTTCCAGGCATGACTTAGAAGAGCGACACTCTTGATGTGTTTTTTTATCTGCATGTTCACACGCGAAACCTTAAAGTACTTTGTAATAATTTCGTTTAAGTTTACTGGATGTGAATGACTTTATTCTTCAATACACCCAAGTTTTAACCGAAATGACAAACTTAATATAGTCAGTACGTATACATTAGTACGAAAGGGAAGTCAGAAATACATCAAGTACAATATCTTTTTAAAAAAATGAATGTAAGCTCAAAACTCGAAAACGGCTGGACCAATTTAGTTAATTTTTTTTATTCAAAGAGGCGATACATTTCATACAGTGGAAGTGAGGTATAACTGGGTAGGTGAAAAACTTTCAGTCTCCACCAATATAATCTCCAAAGACACACATAGATATATGTTTCGAAGGATTAATCCTTCATCTTCAGTAAATAAAAGGGGTTGGTTACATAGAGATCATTTCATGATGGAAAAGTTGAATTGATTTGGAATATTCAAATGCTCTATACATAGGTTTATGAATGATTGAAAATCTCAATTCGGTTGTTTGGGTTGAAAAATTGTAGTAGATTTGAGTGTCGTCTGCATAAATATAAACGCTACATTGGTTGATGCTCCTCAATATATTTGAAGTACTTGCAGAATAATAAAGGACACAAAATGGAACCTTGTGGTACCCCAAAAATAAGTAAAAGATATTGAGACTCAAGTTACCCAAGATAACTTTTTGTTTTTTATTCTTCATGTACTCATCCAGCAGCAGTATTGGATAGACCCATATAGTGTGAAATTGTCAGCAGTAAGTCGTAATAATTGATAAATTGCTTTCGATTTTTAAATGTTTTTATTTTTTCATCAACGTTGTTGCACATTTATGAAAATCTGAATCTGAATGGTGCACGAGATGGCAATGAAATATTCCAAATTTTTTCTGTAATTTAAAAGTTAGAAGTACTTTATTTCCATAACTTTTCGATGACTCATTATGAGTTTCTCGATAAGCTCGAGCTTTCATCATGAATATTTTTTTTGTGAAGTCAGTAATAAAAAAGTTTCCATTAGGTTCCAAGTTTTTGACGGACACTGTATATACAAATTTTCCAATTCCAACGTTTGTTTCAGGTGTCGTTTTTCTCCACAAGTCCAGAACTGAGTAACAAACAACGATTCGAATACTTCTCAAGAACAATCCCATCTGACCATTATCAAGTCAAGGCCATGGTAGATATCGTGAGGAAAATGGGATGGAGTTATATTTCTATCATCTACGAAGAGTCCAATTACGGAATCAAGGTGAATATACATTTTTTGAATGACGTCTATTGTCAAATACTTTTTTTCAATTGGTGCCTTTTTTATCTATTTAATTAAAGCACGCCTCAGAGTGTGCAAATCAAACTTTCAAAAACGCGCATTTTTTAAAGTAACCATGGCTACGTTAACACTCCGAGAACAGTGAAGACAGAATGACAATATTATGATTCTCAACTGACAGGAGTACCTTGTAACGTTAAATACAATATTACAAACAAATGAAAAACTTTTATTCAAACATTAACGAAAGGTATACTGATCCCAGGTAGCAGCTCATGTTGGCTGAATCTTGTTTTCTTATTGGGCCAATATGGATATAATGAGAATTCAGAAATAATATTGAACCAATTTGGGTTCATATTGGAAAAACAATATTTCATTAATAATATTGGTGGAATATTGGCTCAACCTGTTCTGAATGTATATTGTTTCATGAAATATTGGGTCAATAATGGTTCAATCATTTTCACCAATATCGATAGAGCGATATTGCCTACATATTGTTTCCAGCATCTAGCTCCAATATTGATAGCACTATCATGGAATATTATTTAATCCATATTCGAAAAATTATATTGACCCTATATTGATTGAGATTGTTACGAAAACTTTACGCCAATATTTGAAAGACAATGGTACAATATTACAAAATACATTAAATTTGAATATTGGCCGAATATTCAATAAACAATATTGAAATGAATCATAATTAAACTTGGGTAAAAAACCGCTAGGTGGCCCCACATATGGAACAGCAGCTGAATCATAGTAAAATATATTAAATAAGGCTTCTCACAATGCGTTTACAAGTCAATCTACTCAGTGGTAAATTGAAGTAGAAACGAAATTGTAGCATTTTTAAATTATTCGACATTTTTTGGAAATATTTTATCAATGTTTCCAAGGCAACATATTCACTTTGAATATTTTACCAATATATGCAAATGATATTGTACCAATATCCCTTAATATTTTGGGGCCAATATTGCTTCCTCAATATTTCACTAATATCATTTGTATAATGTCCAAGTAATATTGTGCCAATATCCCGAAATAATTTTAATTTTATCTCGCCAATATTACGTTTTAATATTTTGCCAATATTTTACCAATATTATTCCAATGTAAGTGTGCTACAGCGATATTGTACTAATATTGCCTAACCAATATTGCTTCGAGAATATTACACCAATATTATTTTTTAAATATTGAACCAATATCGCCGAATGTTCACATTTTTTTTTCTCGCCAATATTATTATTTGAATCAAATTCATTACCCCAAGAAACACTACATGTTTTGAAGTAGGGATAGATAAATAGTCACTCCCAATGTTCGTAGGTTCAGTGAACACTGGGTCCGATACTCATGTGCTCTGAGTAGATCGAATGAACCAAAAATAACGTCCTTCTGCAACGTCTGGCTTATGTTTCGGCCGCATCGCAGCAAACCGTTATAATTTTCAAATTATTCAAAGAGTGAATCTCGTTATACCGGGTGACCACGAGGTGAGGTACGCCCCCCAATTTTTCTATAGTTTTGAAGATACAGATACAAAGCGTAAAAAAAGTGCACCTTTTTTACCGGCTGATGCTAGGCAACCGACAGTTTCATGCAACAACAGTGACAGATCCGAATTATAACGAAATCCATAAAGCCAGTTCTCATTTTCTTTAGCAACTAATAACCTATAAATATCTGATATACAAATGTTTCACCAATAATATTCGAATATATTCAAAATAACAGCATATACCTCTAAGGAACTATTGGTCATAATCTACACTAGGTAATCCAAGGTAGCTATGGCTGTTTGGCCATCAGAAACTAGTTGACAACATTGTGAAATTGAGTCCAGATAACGAATTCTTGATAACTATAAATTTGATATAAGTAGAAATGAAAAGTGATGAAGATTGAACGGAGAAAATCGTGGATAGTGCAAATATGAGATTTTCTTGACATAGTTCAAAGAAAGAAAAAGGTATTCGTTGCTTCACGAGGATTGTTTATTCATTTTTAATACAAATCTAAGAAAATGAAAAGTTACTTCGATGGACTAGTTATTCGAAAGTCAACATTAATGATAATAATATTAACCTCGAAATTTTCGTTTCATTTGTTTGAAACTCAACCATGTTTCAATCTGAATGGGCAAAATGCACCTGTGTTTGGTCACAACCAATCAGAGAGCCAGAATATCTGCCGCTGACTGAAACGTATGGTACGTTCTGCTTATATGCGACCCATACCACTAATTGAGGGTTTCCATACATTACAGATTTCTATATGCTCGCTTGACTAAAGGCAATATTGTTCCTAATATATGCACCCTCTGTAAACTTTCTTCTATACCAGCTCTCCTCTTCGTGGATGACTTCGGGCTTCCGTCCGTTTGATGTTGTATTGGGTCGTCCAAACATGATCCACTATCCCTGATTTCGTTGTTTCTCCTCGTTGAGTGTCAAAAGCGATCAAATAATCCTGAATAATAAGCTGATAAGCGGGTAGTTAGATAAAAAAAACTTCGAAATCTTTAAAAAATGTAGTAAAGAAAATAACTACTTGAACTTCTGCCGAGAAAGCCAAAATATACTGAAACAGTAGAAATCTACCAAAGTTGTCAACGCTGCAAAGACTATTTTCAGCGTCCTTCGATATTAAGATACCAAATGAAGATTCCAATTTTCGTTAAATGAACTTAAGTTCGCGACGTCATTCCAGACAATGGCACTCAAAATTAAGACAGTCCCTTTTATGGCTCCACCATCATGACGGAATGGCGCTGATAACAGAAAGGATCTCGAAGATACTGAGATTGAGATCGTAATGAAACGGGAATTCATAATATCATCATCATTAGGGGAACTTCGTTGATTGAGAACCACTGGATGAGTTTCTACATCAGTTTGGAAGTTGAGTTCGACAGCTGGAATGCAAACAAGATAATAATTACAATATCGACAAGTACTCTACCCAGTAATTGAAATGACTTGAGAAATATGACATAATACTTCACGTTAACACTAATTAGCGACTCTATTATAGTCGCGAGAATACAGAGTTTAATTGAGATAAAGATGATAAATCACCAACAAATCGTTTTCGCACTTAACCTTGGCTTGTCTCTTCTGCCTCACCATTTCTTTTTGTATATGTCTTCATGAATCATCCGCTATCGAGGATTGAGGAGAACAGTTATTGAGAAAATTGCATACGAGATTGAAAAGAAAGGGAAATGGATAATATAGTCGGATTGGGCATTTTTTAATATCTATAAATAATTCAGTACGATTGAGTTTTGAGACGAGGATCGATTGTAGCACCACCAAACTTGGTATGCTAGTAGTTGCAACCATGGTAAACACGAAAAAAATTGTTTACCAAAATTCCAGGGGCGGACCATATATTTTTTTTTTCGTCTAAAAATATATAAACAGATTTTTGCTGTGATCTTGGAAAGTATATGATTTACCGGAAAAACAACTCAACAGGGTGAAGAACAATTCAAATTTCCACAAAAATTATTCTTATTAATATATATATATATATATATATATATATATTTATTTTTTATTTAATGAAAAATTTTTTATGTTCCACCCCTAATTTTTTGGTAAACATTTTTTTTCTAATAATACATGATATCGAGAGGTCATGTGCCGAGTTTCAGAGTGCTACAATTCATTTCTTCACTTTTTGCTCGAGTTTGTCTGTCGTTAAAATAAAAAAAAACATCCAGCAGTGGGATTCGAACTTACGCTCATTAACTACCTGCATCTCAATGGATATGTATATATATAGATATTTAATATTTTTTTGCAATGCAAATTCGAAATATCAAATATAAATGCGGATCTGAATACTACTCATACGTCGATAAATTTGAATGGTTTGATGGATCCAAAAATATTTTTGAGGGTATTACCGATATTACTTTTTGAGAAAAGAAACATTGCAATTACTAGACAGATGGCGCTGGGGGCACATCAACTTGAAAATATCGATAAAAAGATATAAAATATTAAAATCGAAATCGGGAAAACCAATCAACCAAATTCAGAAATATTCAAAAGATTATGAAGTGAATTGAATTATCTTCTCAAGGATGTGACACTTGCCATTTGAAATTTTCAATTTGGTGTGCCCCCCGGGCCTTCTGTCGAGCAATCACTATATTTTTTATTTCGAAAAGTAGTATCGGAGATTCCCACGAAACATTTTTTTTTTTTTTCGTGTTTGTACGT
Source organism: Chrysolina haemoptera (assembly GCA_958298965.1). Classification (NCBI taxonomy): domain Eukaryota; kingdom Metazoa; phylum Arthropoda; class Insecta; order Coleoptera; family Chrysomelidae; genus Chrysolina; species Chrysolina haemoptera. The sequence goes on along the minus strand of OY282586.1, from coordinate 53,129,507 downwards.
TGAACCGTTAAAAAGTTAACAGGGGTGGGGGCTATTGAGAGCCGCACTGTATATCTGCCATATAAGCTCAGTCTGAGCCTCTCTATAGTATAGTTTTTTTTTTGGTTGTCAGACATGCCAGATTTTTTTTTTTCAGTATTAAAGAATAGACTTTTCTCTCATATGCTACAAACTTCATGGCGCGCATTATATTTTGGTAAGATCACTGGTCCCAAAGTAGACTAGCATTGTAATCTTTTTGGGAAAATTATCATTTAACTCATTCCTGTTAGAATGAAACGAACAAACTTGTTCTAGTCATTCTGTAATTTGCACATAAGTATTCTGAATATTCTCCGTGGCTTTAGAAACACCCGGCACCAGATTACCCACTCATCCTTACTGATGTATCCTGCAAAATAAAAATCTTACAGGCGCAAGATATAACCCTGTCATCAGCATAAACATAAAGAAAACACCCGGAAGCAAGATAGTATTCCATTAGGTTATGCAATGTACACATTGTTTCGAAGGAGCCTGCCTCCCCTAGTTTATTTGTTTTGGGTAGATATAATATGTATCGTGCTTTCCCCAATGGAAGTCCTTTCTCTAAACAATTCAATCAGTTCACGGCAAAGCCTAGCTTCATGTTTCTGATTTCTCGACATATTCAGGGTTCAGATCAGAGTCCAGTTGCTTGTTTGCCCTCTCTTTCATTTGTGACGATATTAGCATGTCACTACCCAAGTAGCACACTCGTATTTGGATAATATTGGTACAATATTATGAAAATATTGGCAAAATATACAAATAACAATATTGGTAAAAAAAAAAATTCGGCGATATGGTCCAATATTTTAAATAGGCAAAATATTCAAACGAATTATTGGCGAGATAAAATTATGATTATTTCGGGATATTGGTACAATATTACTTGAACATTATACAAATAATATTAGTGGAAGCAATATTGACCTGAAAATATTTAGCGATATTGGTACAATATCATTTTGTACATACTGATAAAATATTTGAAGTGAATATGTTGCCTTGGAAACATTGATGAAATATTTCCTGAAAATGTCGAATAATTTGAAAATTCTACAATTTCATTTCTACTTCAATTAACCACTATAAGTAGATTAACTTGTATATATATGGGGCCATCTAGCGGTTTCTTACCCAAGTTTGAGTATAATTCATTTTATTATTGTTTATTGAATATTCGGCTAATATTCAAATTTCAATGATGGTCATAAATTTATTTTGTGATATTGTATCAATATTGTCTTTCAAATATTGGCGTGAAGTTCTCGTAACAATCTCAATCAATATAGGGTCAATATAATTTTTCGAAATAATATTCCACCGATATAAAATATTAAGGAAGTCACCTATCCTCATCCACTTCGCCAGCATTTCGCCAAAACAAACGCGCAATCGTAATTTTTCTCTGGAAAGTCGCTTGCGAACGACTATGAATACAGGCGGAGGTGTTTTCTCGAAGAAATTCAGTTTTGGTTCGGAAATAAATCGACAGACTTATCGCGAAAATTCAATCACACGTGGTATTACTACTGAAAACACAAGCTATCAAAAATACACGAACAATACCCATTCATTAACAAATAGCACAAATAAAAGAACACAATATATCCCGCTGGGAGTCCTCCCACGCTACAAAAAACTAAACGGAGCAATCAATAGAACTGTTCGTGGAACAGACGTAGATAATGAAAGTTATTGCCTTTTTTAATTTTTCTACCTCGCTTGTGTGTTATTGAGACTTTATTGCTCTCTCGGGAAAATATATCTCATTGTGTTACATTTTATCGGTAGCACATTTTCTCCGTTTCTCGGAGGTATGAATTGCGGAGTATTAAGTTATAGCCGCTTGTCAATTTGCTTTATCCGTTGGAGAAAAGCATTGTTCTATATAATTGCTCGGTGCTGTGCGATATTGGAATTCGAACTGGGAATGAAAACGAGGAGAAAATGGGAAACTCCATATTCTTGACGTCAGACCGGATATTCGTGTTACAAGATATCTTCACCGTGGGAATAAAGATGTGCTGTTAAGATGATAGTTGAAGTTCATTAGATGAATTCAATTCATAACCATTTGTAAAATGACTTAGAGGGGCTATTCTCAAACGCGAGAGAAAGGAGTTCTCCCCGGCGAAAATACTCCCTGAACTTTCTCTCGGCAAATTATTTATTTATTTATTTATTTATTTATACGGGCAAGCCCAGTTAAAGATATTACAGAGATAGATATACATTATGTGAGTAATACAGCAACAGTCATAACATATATGGTAATAATGAAGACATTAAAAGAAAAAAAAACAAAGATCAATGAAAAGTACAAGTACAGTCAGTGTAAAAGTGGTAAATAAAATGAAAAGATGGTCACTGACACAGTTTTTAAACTTAGCTAGAGGTGTTGAGAAGATGTCAATATCGAGGCAATTTGCCGCTCTAAGGGATCTTGGGATATAGCTGAAATAAGCAATGTTGGTACGATTATAGGGAGTGTGAAAAGTAGCTATCTGTCTAAGGCGAGTGGGGACTAGTAAACTAATTTGAGATAGAAGATCAGGACAGTCATATTCACCATTTAATATCTTGTAGAGAGTCAATAGATCTCGCTGACTACGTCTATTCTCCAAAGTCGGAATATTGAGATAGCTCTCAATTGAGGCGTAATCACTGAAGATGTTAGATTTGAATGAAACGTATCTAAGAAAACTTTTTTGAACACGATCAATCTTGGATATATGGGTTATATAATGTGGTGACCAGACAGAGGAACAAAAATCGATGTGAGTTCGAACAAGTGTGCAGTATAGGATTTTAATGGCACTCAGACTAGTGAAGTCACGCGTTGTCCTCTTTATAAAGCCCAACATTTTGGTAGACCTGTTGACAATGGAGGTTATGTGGTAAGTGAAGGTTAGGGAGTCGTCAAGAATTACTCCAAGGTCTTTGATACGGTCGACAGCATCCAGGGGTTGTCAATTGATGGTATAGTCGAAAATGACAGGTTGATGGGAACGAGTAAAACGTATGATATGACATTTGTTTATGTTTAAGTCCATACCGTTTGTCAAGCACCAAGTAGCAAGTCTGTAGATATCGCTCTGCAACTCAGCGGCGTCATCTACACAAATCACAATACGATAGAGCTTTAGGTCGTCAGCGAATAGTAGGGCATTACTGTTGTGGAAGCATAAAGTGATGTCATTAATGAACATGTTGAAAAGTAAGGGGCCCAAATGTGAACCTTGAGGAACGCCCGAGGTTGCAGGAAAGTCAAAGGAGTAATGGTGCTTGAAACTCACTATTTGGTATCTGCCTGTCAGATAATCCGCAATCCACTTCAGAATCGCTCCTCCGAAGCCATACTTACTGAGTTTGTGGAATTAGGTACGCACTCTCAAGCTGTGGGAAAAACGAAAATACCGAGCGAAAATATTTTGAGGCGTTGCCAAATGTTCAGTCAATCGAAATGTATCAATTTGATCATCATTACCTAAAGAACATTGTAGGATATGTCTATAGTTATATAAAAGTTGAATATTTGGTAAAACTGTCATTTTGGTGCTTGAATTTGTGAAATATCAGTTGATTACGGTCAGAAAAAAAGGTAGCCAAAAAAGAAATACGCTCGAAGTACATATTTTGTATGAAAAAATCGTGTTTGAATAAGATCGATTTTCAAGCTTTGGAAGGGCATAAATAACTTCAAAAGTACTTGAGATTCGTGTTCAGGAAATAAAACTACGTAAGTAATACCACTTTTTCACTACGGTACGGACACTATGATGGAAAATATGAGTTCGCCTTTAGAACCAACGATTGATGTTATACAAAAAAAATTGGCCAAAGTGACACGACTGAGCCATTCTGTGAATAATAGCAATGTGTTAGTAGAAACAAAAAACATGGGTTGTAGCATCCAGAAGGACTATTATGCCAAACAAAATAATGTTAAAAGACGTGCAAAATAATGAAAAATATTGGAATAAGAAAACAGAAAATGAAAAAAATATATTTTAGAAGAATTGAAAGAAATAAAGTCACTTTCGCATCAGATTCTTTATGGTAAAAATTTGGTTTACTGGAAATCTCTCGTGATTGTGAACTCTCAACTAAATCTAGTATTCTATTTTTGTTTTGCGGAAATGCGCTGTTGCCAAGTTTTGGTCACTTTGGAGATATGAAAATTTGATATGGAAAAAACAATTGAAGGTCGTGATTGTGGACCCTCAACTAATTCTAATGGTACTATTTCTGTTTTGCGGAAATGCGCTGTTGCCAGCTTAGTCACGTCGCACGGATTTGCGAAATGTCGGTCGGACCCGTTTGATTCGCATAACATTAAGACACGATTTTATTTTTATTACTTTTCTGACGGGCATTACTGGCATTACTTGGGGGGTATTACTCGGGAATTACTTGGGTATTAGAGGCATTAATTACGATATTTGGGAATTAGTGCACACAATTTCTTCAGCGATCTAGTGTTTACACTACAGCATGAAAACTATCATCAAGGAAAATAAGTATGGATTAGTACTGAGTACAGTATGGCTTGTGAGAGCCTCTGGTATTGTGAGGAATAAAAATATAAAATATGGCGTCAAACCTATGCTGAAATCGCGAACATAGCATAACCTCTTTTCTCTTTGAAAGCAATCAGCTGTGAGCAAAGAGACTACGCATGCGCCGTTTCTAATTCATGGAAGAAATTAAGTTATTAGTTGAAAGTTGGCAATCTTTCTCAGTTTCAATGTTAATTTGAATTGCTTAGTTTCTTGCGTGAACACCTCCATTTCATTACATTGTTTAATATTCTTAATTTCAGTTTTAAATTCATTTAAGTTTAGATTTATTCTTGCATGAATCCACCTAACATGTTTTTTCATTGATTCCTTAGTTTTGATCTATATTTTGATTCCATCGCGTTAAATGTGATAATAACATCACTGAATTTGTCCATTATATTTCACCATACTATTTGTAAAAAAAATCAATATTATCAAGATATATGAAATGTTTGTATTGATTGAAAGTTTGATTTTGTGGAGGAAATCCGATTCTTGACATGATTTTTTGGGTTCCACAATCTGAAAATGAAAAAATGTTAATCCAAAGAAATCTGTAGAAGGACAAACAAATTAATTGAGTTACTGCGTTCACAAAACTGCTGTCTTGAAAGAAATTAATTTTTGTCAGTAACGTACCCTACACTGAATTTGCCTATCTGAAAAAATGAGATCGAATTAACCAAGAATACTTCTCTTTTTTTGAAAATTGTTGACGTTTCGGAGGCTGTATCTGCCTCCGTTATCAAAACTTCTTGGAAAGACGCTGAAGAAACTGAATTTGAATTGTGGTTTTGGAAATAAGATCTTTCTTTGACAGAGTCAAATGAAATCTTTGGATTAACATTTTTCGTTTTCAGATTGTGGAAGGTTATAAACCCAAAAAAATCATGCGCTGATAAAAAGGATATTTTGCATCAATGCATAATTGCATTGATTCAAGTCAATTGTGTTCTTGAATATGTCCAACCAAATATTGATAATGAACACTATTGTGAATACTTTCTTTGTTCGATGGTGTGAGTTGGTTGAGGCAAGAATATTTCAACTTCAATAACGAACAATATTCTTCTTCATAATGCAATACATTTTTGATTCAAGATTATCTGCATTTGGAGGCTCAGTACAAAAATGTGCACTTGGTTATAAAAATATGCCATGGAAGCCATGTTCATATGGTACAGTTCGACAAATAGAGAACAACTGGGAACAATTGAGGTATAATGGTTAAATATGAAAATAGTTTTGTAATATTTTGATTTCAGAAACTATTTAATCAACGTAGGTACCTCTTTGGTGACGCATAGAAATGCGATCAAATATAGAAACGACAGCGTCATTCGCCATTATCATACACCTGCTGAGAACAAAAATATCTTCAACCTACCTCCACAACTGGTCCATAAATGACCTAAATTCAAATCGTGCAGAAATAATTGGATCTCCATATTGCACTTCTGTAGCAGCACATTTGCACATAATCACTGTGTCAAATACAAAACTAACAACTTAAATTATGATTCAAACACAACCCCCAAACCAAACGCGGGCAAAAGCAAACAGGATACAGGTCCCGGTCGGCAGTCGCAGTGCGCGCTTTCGCATGGGTTCGCGTCGTTCCGGTAGCGGGGTTTCGCCAAGAAATCATGTTCTTGAGTCAAAAGGAGCATTTTTCACAAGTAGAAGTTCTCTAGGGTAAAGAGTTGGAATGTATTAATGCAAACAAATTCATTCCAAGAGAATTTATGTGAAGAAGCAAACAGTTCAATAAGTTTGAAATAAGAGTATATTCATCAATTAGAAATAATTATTCTTTTCAGAAGATGATTCTGTTCAAGAGTATATATATATTTGATTGAAGACATCCTTTTTATCAGTGTGTCGAGAATGAAATGTTTGATTATGCAAAACAAGATAAGAATGAAAAATTCGATGCGAGTGGAAAGTTCCGAGCGCGAGCTGATACGAGCATAACGAATTTTTATTCTAAACGAGTAACAGACTCTGTGCTTTCTCCACAACCATAAATTTCACACATAATCAAATGGAAAGCAAACGAAAAATTATTTTGACATTTTATTTCTCATTATTACAACAACAATGTCAGAGTATTCGTTCTTATATAAGTGATTGTATGAAATACACACAAAATGCATAGACAGCAAGTGTTTGAGAATATTTATTCAATATCAAGAACGTGAATGTTACCATTGTGTTATCAAATATGATTTCAGAATTGGCAAACTCTGTTCAGGATGTGGAGAAAAATTATTCCCTATTTTTCCACTTTCGATGAAGTATCTAACATAATTTTCTGTTCCTATACAAAATTATACAACCCTGAACAACTTCCGTTCAGTTTTCAATTCACCCACCGTTAGGAAGCAGGTTGAAAAATTACAGTAATAACCGATGCATTAATCATACGAATTCCACGGGGAAATGAAAGATTGAAAAAAAATTCCTCCCTTTCATTTCTATCACTATATATTAAATGGTCCCCTTTCATGTGGCCGGAACTAGAAAAACAACGTTATTCGACATTAATTCAAGATCATAATCGGTAGGGTGACGGCTTTATAAAGACGTTTGCGCGTGTTAACGAACCTCCTTCAAGAGTAATAATTGATGACATTTTGCCGACAAATTGCTGGTCACATTGTTAATAATTCAAGTTGTATGGATGCTTTTAACTTCATCAATGCAGTATAACCTAATCACGGAAAGGCATCACCAGAGAGTATGAAGCAATCAAAAGTGTTGGTTAGCGCAGTGGTTAGTGTCGGAGCTCGTGAGCGAAAAGTCGCGGGCTCGATTCCCAGGAGAACCAATGTTTTTTTTCATTTTTCGGATGTAAAAATCGGAATGTTGGACCTTGTCGCCGACTGAGAATAATCTTCCACGATTCACTGTTGCGTAATAGTAATTTTCCTAACAAGTGCGGAAAGACACTTTCCGCATGAGTTAGGAACAATACTTTTTCTACAAGCGTAGGAAACAAATTCATTTTTTCAATTATTTATTCATGCAAATGGAAACAACTAACAAGAGTAACATTTTCTATCCACTAATTATTCGTAATATTTATTGTAAATGTACAATTTGATGCATTATGTAAATTTATAGCGGAAGCCAGCATATTTTTTAACTTTTGTAACTCGGGCAATACATTATCGAAAGAAATCGAATGTGCAGGCACAGGCATCAAATCGTCGCCGATCGATATAGACGAGAATGGTTCTAAAATGCACCCGGAAGACGATGTAGTGTTCAAATTGAGAATTTTGTTGGACATTTCTTTTTTTCGATTGGTGGAGTCTTCTAAATACCCCTCTGCAACTGAAGTCGATTTCCATCCTCCTAGGCGTTTGATATTAGTTATACCCACACCACAGTCAGCAAGTAAAGTGGCTGAGGAACGCCTGAAGCTGTGACCAGTGTAAAGCTCTGGATTTTGAAGGCGCAGATATACTGCTATTTCGGAGGGTATCTTTCCTATGGTATTGATTCCTACACATTGCACAGTACATTTTCCACTTTTGTAATACAAGAATAAACGACGGTGAGGAGTCTCTTTTGGACGTAAATGTACATAATTTCTGTATACGTTCAAAAAATAACCATCATTTGCTTCTTCAGATATCACGAAGGATCTAGAGGAATGATTTTTGGAATCCTTGATATTAACAATTATCAGGTTTTCTTTGTCGTCTATGTCGTCAATGGTGAGTTTTGTCAGCTCTTCTCGTCTGCAAGCACCAGCTAATCCAAAAATTGCTACTAACTTAATCATGAGGTATATGTCATCGGGTGCTTCAGTCATAAATTTTGAAACGTCTTCTTGAGTGAAGATTTTGGCCTTTTTCGGTCGAAAACCGACATTCTGTCTTTTAATGAATGCAATTATTTTGTAAAATTTGCTAATATCCTAATTTTGCTTTACTTTGAATACACTCTTCAACATTGAATATCTTGCCCATAAAGTGTTCGGCTTCCATGTTTTAGACATTTCTAAAAAATAAGCCAAGAATACTTCTTTATTTGGTGTTTTCACTTTTTTATTGTTGCACCATTCAATAAAACTCGTGTATTGCTTCTCATACCTTTGTTTAGATTTCGTTGGCAATAACTCTAAGTTCGCATCTGTAGCTGCTTGCACGATTTCTTGTGGAAGTTCTTCATCAGATGAATAATCCATTGTGGCAATTTCACTGAATCGAAAATTTTATATAAGTAACGCTTTGTCTGTCACTCTGACAATTACAAACAAATTTGTGTATTGATCGGCACGACAACATCAATTGTTACCTACTCGTTATCAGATCAATCAAAGCCTATATATAGGGTGATTTTCATAACAATACATTTTTATTTATCAATATTTGTTCATTTTTCCAATAAATAGTGCAAAATGATGGATGATTTTGAACAAACTCACTTAGTATTGCAACAAAAAAGCTTGAACTTTCATATTTTGTCACCCACCACTTATATTTTACGAGGATATCATATAAATGTTTTTCCCGCACTAGTGTGGGAAAAAATTTTCCGCACTAGTGTGGGAAAACTTTTCCCGCACAAATGTGGGAAAATGACACTTTCCAAACTGAATTGCGTGCGGGTAGAGGGTGAATCACGCACGCTTGTAGGAAAAAAATAATAGTGCTGCTCCTAAGGTGGCGTATGGAGTTAGTAACAAAGCCTACCCAGACACATATTATCCATAGTAATTGGACCAATAGGTCTGTTTGGATATAAATGCATAAAAAGGGCAATTTTTCATCGTGGCATAATTTGTAATTCAAATGCACTTGCTGTGTCAAACCAGCGGGGTTGTGAGACGGTTTGGAAGGTTATATGCCCCTTGATGCCTTGATGAAGATAGTATCCTACCAGAATCTCTAATTATAGTTCATTTGGGAAAAATAATGTAATTTTTCCAAAGTATCTATGTTACTCGAAACTAATTTGTCATGCGGGAGTGAGAGAGTAGTTTTTGAACTTTGCTTATTATTTTCTTGGCTGAATTATGGTTTAACGTCCAGAAATGTCCAGAAAATCAAGCATTCTTGCTCAAAATTTTTTCGTCCTATATCGCTTCACTTCAAATTCTGAGAGTAGTTGAGCTCTTTTTTTTAATAGCCAAAGGATCAAAATCTATATCATGCCGAGGGGCGCTTTTTTCCTGGGGAGGTTGCCACCCCATCTCGGGGGTGGAAATTTTTTATTCCATTTTAACCACAGGAATCCATGGTAAAACTTATTCCAAGTAAAAAATATTCCGAACATTTTTTTGGAAAATTAATATTTTTTGTGTAATTCGCGATTGAAAGTGACAGTTTTTGACGATTATTTCCCTCAACTGTCAAATTTATTCGCTGTTAAACCCGCTTCGTTCCTTTTGCGAATAAACTACATTGTTCTTCTTGACAGTTGCCTGAATGTATGCAATACTTTTCACAAGTCGTGTGACATATTGCCGTAAATAATGCTGTTCATCAATTCAATAATAGTTATTTATGCAATAAGTGCAAAAATAAGTGTTGTCCAACTCGGCCTGACGGCCTGGTCGGACAATTTCACGTCGAGTGCAATAAACACTTTTTGCATGAGTTGCATACAATATTTTTTCTACGTTCATGCAAAAAGCAAAAAATTATTTGTCCAGCACTAGGAGTAGGAAAATGAAAAGCGCAACTTAAATAATTAATTATTACTATCGATTTGAATTGAAACAGATCACTATAATCTATTTTTCCATTAATAATACTCATTTTAAAACTTTCAATTCTGTAATTGTAAGAATTAATTTTTGACTGACGTTTCTATAACCACAGTTTAATTATTGTTATCACGAGGTGTGGTCATATTCCAAACAGTTTGCTCTATGTAGGTAGACGGTTTAGAATAAAGCGGATCAGTTTTAATTATGGAGTTTTTCTCGGGAAAGCATTGTTTGTTTAAATCTGGCTGCTAACATCAACATAAAATATTATAAAATATGTAACCATTTAAAATGTATTGCCAATCTAACAGAATATCTCCTAAATATGTAGTCGGTTTGAACGATTATGTTTGTCATGATGACAGCACGCTGAAGAAGAATGACAGATGAGTTCAATAAAAACTTTATTGCACTAGTGCAATAAAGAGCTTCTTTTTCTACTTAATATAGTTCAATAAAGTTTTGTTTTTTGCATGAATGTAGAAAAAAATAATTATTTGCGTTGTGAAATAAGTGTTATTGGTTAATTGACATATTTGGTAAATAATCAAATATAACTCGACCGTCGTGGAATTTCCACTTACACATTTTCGTTTTAGAAAATCGTTTTCGTTGAAATTGAAAAATGTATTCGTTGATAATCGAGGTGTTGTTATATTACCCTAGTTAAATTCAACGTTTTTAATCGTTTTTCCGCGAATAACTCGAAAAAAAAATTGTAGTGAGCTTCCGTTCGTCCAAAGCTAAATTTGAGAGATTCAGTGTCAAATTGAGATAAAACTGTGAATTTTACGAGGAAAACTTACGAGAGTTTTTCAAAGAACATAAAAAGAGCTTTCTTTTACAAAAAAAGACAGATGTCGGAAGTATTGAAATTGAGCGAGTTACTATGAACATAAGGCCAGTCCCTACATTTTTTTACGAAAAAATCAGAGAAAACAAACCCTAATTAAAATTGATCGTCGCCCTCCTATAATTCTCTTTATTCATGTGTCAATAAATTCTAGGACTTTAAGAAGTACCTACTCACTTGTTCATGCTCTTCGTCAACATTCTTTTCAAAATTAATGGTCAGTCCACCCAAACACGTTTTTCCATTTTTTGGCGAAGGCGCGCCCAAAATTAACGTTATTTTTAACTTAACAAACTTGCAATAATTGTTTGCTGTCCACTAAGGTGCCTTCTCAATCTCATTTCTCTGTTGAAAATTATTTCACTAATATCTCTCTGAACTACCAAAAAGTTGAGCATGAGACCGTCAAAGTTCTAAAACTTTAGGTGGCACCACTTTTATAATACTCTAAGATTCTCAGTGAATCTGCAATGTCCATCGGCTTCTTGAGTACAAAAAGAATTTGGGAGTTGAGAATATTGCAGAAATATTTTTGCGGATACAGTTCAGTGTCTGTCGAGATATTGGACAGAAAAATTGTGTTTTTATTAGTAAGATCCTTGTCTCATATTTTACGTTATGGGAACCATTGGAAAGATGGAAGGTAGGTTAGTTTTGGGACAATTGACATTATTACATTTTTGGCGAAGGACACATCATTTCTTACCACCAAATATTTCTATTTCAAGTTTGGCGAAGTCTCGCATGTTTCTTGTTTGAATTTTCCATAGAAAATTAATTTCCATTCCGAAACCTTTATGAAGAATCAATCCATCAAACAACTCATTGATGTTGAATGTTCACAACCCTGTATACTGTTTTTTTTTATTTTTACTCAGGTGTAGATTATTGCCACAGAATCCTTGGAAAGGAAAGATGTATTTTAATTTTTATCAAAACTGATAATGAACAAAAACAAAGCTTCTACTATCAAAAAGGAAAAATAGAGAAAAGAAACACTGCCTGGTGAAGACAGTTTTACTTCAAGTGGCACCTTCGCCAAAAAATCCGAAGTATAATAATATACATGACCTCTCAAGGGGACCAGAGGGTGAAAATGCAACGGAAGAATATCAAAAACATCCAAGCAAGTGGGCCAGGTTAACTGAGTATTGGGCTAACATTAGTACGTCTGAAAATCAAATAACATGTTTTCCCTCACCAATTAGTAGAAGTTAATGGCAATAATACAGAAAAATATTAGGTCAGAAAAACTTGGCTGAAGTTGATCATATTCTGGAAGGGGTTTTTTCAAATGCTATAAAACCAACAACAATTTTATTTTAAATACATTTTTGCCCATGTAGGAGTCAAAAAAAATATTTGATGATTTTATTACACTTTGTTGCTAACTTTGTGTACTATTTAATTTTGGATGAATATTTGTATATAAAACTTCTGTATTATACATAGATAAGTGTAAGACTTTTTTCTTAAACGATATAGCCTATACTGGATGGAAAGCCATATAAACGTTTATAACAAAACTTCAATGTCGATTTACACAAATTTTTGGTTCACAAAACTCCATCATATGTTTTGTCAATACAATGGCTCCTTCAGCAGAAGTAGGATGAGTCACAATTATCGATGTCATTGTTATATAACTAACGGTTTTCAAGATCCAAAATATAAATATATAAATTTAGGAAGCGGTGGCGTGGTGTAGTGGTTTAAGCATCCGACTCATAGGCCAAAGGTCTATGGATCGATTCCTGGCTGGGACAAGAATTTTTTCATTCTATTATGGTAGTAAATTGAATTTAAAAATTCTCGAAAAAGTACAATTACTAGTACTACTATAAATATAAGACTGGAACATATCAGCTCTGGTTGATTTTGGGAAAAATTCTTAGACATATCGATATTTGTTTTGAAAAGAATGTCCAATTTCTAAAGTCATACCTATCAAAGTATCGAGGTCATCTCGATTTTTTTTAAATACCAATGTATGCCTTATTACACCTCTTTTGAAAGGGCTTTAAATTATGTCTACAAACAAGTATAGTTTTCATTACTTTCTTCAGGTGGAATTCAATATTGAAGTTGTGAATTGATTTTATGTATGAAAGTACTTACTATATTAATTTCCTTTAGTAGAAATATGTATGTATGGAGAATCAAGTGGAAAATTAAGTTTTACCTAACTTTAGTCGTGAGAAATGCAGATCATACTCAATTATTTAATTAGATACTGAAATGCCAAAGTCGAAAACAGAGAGTTGTCATTTGTCACATACTGATTGAAAGTTTTGCAAACAGAGACACAAATAATTGAATTTCCTTTTATGCTTGTGTCTGGAGATGGGAAAAGTTCGTACAATGGTCGACATATATTGCCCAAACTGAGAACCAATTTCTCAGTTAACTGTGAGTAAAATTTAAAATAATTCCCGAGAATCAGGTCATGAAAGCTTTTCAGAAAAGTAGTAGACCAAATCCCGGACGATAAGAAACTGGACATTTTACTTGCCTTAGAAGAAAATTCCCATTTTAGTTCAAGACAAGCAATTTCAGATAATGATTTAAATTTTTCCACCGTAACAAAACTGTTGTTTGTTAATACAAATGGCATTCTTATACAGGGTGTAATCCAACCTCTTGCACTCCCGTGAACGGATGTATAATGGCATATTATAACGAATGGCAGGTGTGAAAAATTCGAAAAAAAAAACAGTATACCTACCCAACACATTATTTTCGAAAAAAAAGTATTTTTCTTGTGGGAGTTTGCCAGTCACATTCCAACTAGTTTTGATGGTGGCTTTTTCTTTTCTTCAAGACGTATACGCGGCAACTCTTCAACGCCACACCTTTCGTTTTCTCACCTCAATGAACTATTTGAACAATTTCGTAATGCAATGCGTAATAATGACCACATTCAACGCCATAACCACAGTGGACAATGACTGCATAGAGATTATAATAGTGGTCCGCTATATTGAGGTGTTCATCTATTTCGAATCTTTGTAAGAATTTGGTGCTTCCGCCGGTCGAGTCGTGTTTGAAGAGCATCAGTGTTATTATTAGATTTACTGGTGTCTCAGCTATATATATTATCTTATAATAATTGTCAGTTTGGCGCATATTATAGTTCTATTTCCAGAGAATGACACAGTAAGCTTTGCACGGACTGGTTATCAGTCATATCAGGAAATGCCAGTTGAAGCTCTAGAAAGTCATATAAGTTTTTGCTAACTCTTGAACATGTACTACAACGTAAACTGGTGAGGATTTTTCCAGCAAAAGATCCACAAACACCAGACGAGATAGATTGTACGGAATCATTCAATTCAGAGCGGTAATAGGAGCATCGATTTTGTTATTCGCCTTCTCACGGAGAGTATTCAACAAGAACCCCAAGAATTTGGAACAATCCTCTTGTTGTCCTAACGAGAATCTAGTGGACCTCAAAGACTCCAGGAAATCGGTTGGTGGAAAAGATGATAAATTCTTACGAAACTGTAGCTGCTTGAATAGGTGTTTGAGTTTTAAGAATAAGTAGGAAACACAGCAAGTGTTTCCCAAATTATCCAATCTAATTTTCTGCGCAAGACTTTCAGGAAAACCGTATGAGTAAACGTCAAACTATATGTCATTTGCACGGTGATACGATTGCTCAGCAGTGATAATTTCCGGGGCACTTATCAGTGTAATGTTTGTCTGATTGGCTAATTCTGATCACATGATCGCAAATAAGTAAATATGATGGGTTCAAATTGAATGGAATTTTTCTTTCTATCAAATAATCGTAAACATTCTTATCACAAGCTACTCGTTGTCATATCCACACTTCCTCAAATTGTCTCTTTGTTTCAGGCCTTCGAAGAATTGGAAGATCTCCTGGCAAAGTTTAATATATGCATAGCCATAAAGGAAAAGTTGGTCAAAGATTCAGGCGTCGCCAGAGAATCAGCATACGATAATATTGTTCAAAAACTTTTGACGAAGCCAAGGGCACGCGGTGAGTTTCTCTTGCAATTTGTTATCGTCAAAGTTTATCTGCAATGTGGCGGAGAATTTATGCCACTTCTGGGACTGTTTTTTGTATTTTTGAAATGACCCCATCCGGGGTGACTTATAAATATGACAGTTTTCTTGGGGAACTTTAGGATAATGAGTTCAATATGATGAATTACTTTTGGGGTTTGTTCTTCTGATTGTCTTGATTAATGTCTGCTTTAGAATGAAGGATCCCTACAACGATAAATATGTGACTGAAAATTCTGACTATTTAAGTATTAGCAAGGAGGTTGTTCCACAAAGCGTCAGAAATCAGAAATAATTTATTCATCACAAAAGATCACAAACCTTGACTGTGGTCATCACTTCAAAATATACAGGGTGTCCCAGGAAGATTAGGAAAGAGAATATCTAATATCTCAGAACTCGACAGTACTAGAGAATTGTAATTTTGGGGTTGTAAATCAAAGCAATTGATGTACCTTTTTCGATATTAAGTTACCCCATGAGCTTTTTGTTTTCGGTCACGTGACACCATATTGAACATTATTATTGGGACAACCTGTATATTTTGGCATTTCTATTTTCCCCCTGATAAAACGATTCCAACAAACTTCACACTTGTGGTCTGAAACGATTAATTCAAGAACTACAGATACTTCACTTTACTTTGACCCACGACCTCTGAAACGAGCAATTACCAAATTATTCCACCTTAGGGCCACCCTGTATATTTGGGCAGTCTATATTTTTCTATATACCTAATTTTTGTCAAGTTAATAATAAAAGGGCTATATTTCAGTTTAATTCTTATTTTTAGAGTATTGGAGAAAAAATTTCTTACTGATAACCGAAAAATCGATTTTGACACGTCATGTGATCACTGGTATGGCGGCAAATTGAAAAAAACTTGCTATGAAAAGTGGAGTAAGATGGCAAGATATCGAAAAAAGTTGCCTAGAATTCAATTTTATATTCATAAACGAATTTGAACAACTTTTTTGGAATATTTTGCTATCTATATAAAAATATCAATTTTTTTCCTTATGAATAGCTTGACTATACTGAAACATTTATATTCCAATGATAATCATAAAACTTTCTTATTTTCTCCACACTAGAGGACACTAAATCAAAAAAATTGGATTTTATCAGAACCCTTGTTGTTACATTGGTTCGTATCTAACAGTTATATCAGAACTCCTCAATTATTGCGGTAATAGGGCATTAAAAAAATTACGTGTTTTTCCAATTATAATCAATTTTTGATGATAATAGAACACGAGCGTTTCACTTCACACATAATCTTGAAAATGGTGCGTCAAACTAAAGTTTTGAAGATTGTATGCGAAGTGAAACAACGACTATCATAGAAACTCGATTCTAATCTGTGTAACACCATGTTTTTTGAGTGTCATGTCATCATAATGGTCGTGGAATTCTGATATAACTGTTAGATACGAACAAATGTAACAGCTAGAGTATTGTCAAGCTATTCATAATAAAAAAACTGGATATTTTAACATAGATAGAAAAATATTTAAAATAAATTGTCATTTTCAATTTCCTTGTATTGTTTTTTTAAACTGTGTGAGTATAAAATTGAATTCCAAGCAAATTTTTGAATAATTTTCCATCTTACCCCACTTTTTGCCTTTTCATAACAATTTTTTTTTCAATTTGCCGCCATACCAGTGATCACGTGATCACTCTGTCAAAATCGATTTTTGGGTTATGGGAAATGCACAAATTTTCCCCGGAATTTTCATTTCAATACTTTAATAATAAACTTTTTTTCCATATGATACTGTTTGGTTTCTGTATATACCTGGAGCAAGGCTAAAATGTTGTTTCAGAAATTATTTCCACTGTCACTGAAAAGAAGAAAATACTAATATGGCACCTATCAAAATGTTTGGTTCATGGCAATTTTGAAAAGAGTCTATGAAATGATCATTAATATAGTTACTTTTTTCCAGTAGATTGTTATTAGTTCACCGTTATCGATTTTTACAGCTGTTAAAGATTTCACCTCGTTATTCTTGTTTTCGTTGATAATTTCACAACTCTTCTTTCAGAAAATTTAGACGAAGCCAAGGGCTCGCGGTAAGTTGCGTCTTGCAATTTGTTATTGTCAAATTTCATCAGCGATGTGGCTGAGTATTTATGACATTTCTGTAGTGTTTCTTGTATTTTTGAAATGACCCCAACTGGGTTGACTTATAAATATGACAGGAGGCCCTAGTAACCTCAAGTTTTCTTGGCAAGTTTAAGGTAATGAGTTTAATAACACTGATGAATTACTTTTGAAGTTTGTGCTTCTGATTGTGTTGTGTAATTTCTAAATTCAGAGCGGTGATAATTTTATTCTACTTTGGAATGAAGGACCCATACAACGATGAATATGTGACTGAATATTCCGACGGCATATTAACAAGGAGGTTGTTTCACAATACGTCTATAAAATAGAACACTAAATAGGTTAGAAAAGCCAGATTGGGTTAGATCAAAACTATCAAATCTTACACTAACTACAGTACACTACACCACACTACACTACACTACAATATTCTAGTTTACTCTAATCTACTCTACTCTACTCAACTCCGACTCGACTCCGACTCGACTCCGACTCGACTCCGACTCCGAATCGACTCCGACCCGACTCGACTTGACTCCGACTCAGACTCCAAATAGAATTGCTGAAATCAACAGTTTGACTCCGACCCGACTCCAACTCGACTCCAACTAGACTCCGACCCGACTCCGACCCGACTCCGACCCGACTCCGACTACGACTCCGACCGACTCTGACCCGAATCCGACCCGACTCGGACTCCAAGTAGAATTGCAGAAATCAACAATTTGATTCCAATAAAATAGGAATATTGATTGAATGTTCGGTTTTGTGGTTTTCTTGAGTGTTAGATAGCCAGGATAGGTTAGATCAAAACTATCTAATCAAACATGATTTCTCTAAATCAACTTGCCGGAGATCTATCTGAGACAAATTTCGGAAAATGAAAAACGAAGACAAAAAGAAATCGAAGTTAGGTTAGAAAAGCCAGATTGGGTTAGATCAAAACTATCAAATCTTACACTACACTACAGTACACCACACTACACTACACTACAATACTTTACTCTACTCTAATCTACTCTACTCTACTAGACTCCGACTCGACTCCGACTCGACTCCGACTCGATTCCGACTCCGACCCGACTCGACTCCGAACCGACTCCGATCCGATTCCGATCACATTCCGATCCGACTCTGACTCGACTCCGACTCCTACTCTAATCTACTCTACTCTACTAGACTCCGACTCGACTCCGACTCGACTCCGACTCGATTCCGACCCGACTCGACTCCGAACCGACTCCGATCACACTCCGATCCGACTTCGACTCGACTCCGACTCCTACTATACTCTACTATACTAGACTCCGACTCGATTACGACCCGACTCGACTTGACTCAGTCTCAGACTCCAAATAGAATTGCTGAAATCAACAGTTTGACTCCGACCCGACTCCGGCCCGACTCCGACTGCGACTCCGACCCGACTCCGACCCGACTCCGACCCGACTCCGACCCGACTCCGACCCGACCATGACCCGACTCCGACCCGACTCCGACTACGACTCCGACCCGACTCCGACCCGAATCCGACCCGACTCGGACTCCAAGTAGAATTGCTGAAATCAACAATTTGATTCCAATAAAATAAGAATATTGATTGAATGTTCGGTTTTGTGGTTTTCTTGAGTGTTTAACGTCGCACAGTCTGAAAATGAACCAAAATGTGTAAATCAAAATCAAATCGAAATTGACCGCATATGGTTACACAGAAAAAAAGTTTGAAATAACAGAGTTGGTAATTGACATACCGCACATCCCCTGTATCAAGATAGCAAATGTCATACGACATTTTTTTGAAGCCTTTTTTTGAGTTGAATTACAATTTGACTCGATAATAAAAAAAAAATTGTTTTAAAGGTTTTGATAACATTGAAAGATTTGGTCTCCGATACGTCAACGTAGTTTGAAAAGAAGAAGTAATATTCAATTATTTTGAACTTATTTTATAGATAAGAAAAGTAACTCACAAAATTGTACTTTTTTTTAAGAAGTAATCTTCTAAACGCAGTACTTATAGAAGAAACATTTTTTGACTTCATGTTTCGACAAGATTAGTTTATATGGAAAGGCTTAGTAATACCCAAAATTGCACTAATAAGCCTTTTCGTTAAATGCTTCGGAGCACTAAGCACTAAGCACTGAATTAGGAAAGTGCTCGGGAGCACAGTGCTTAGGAGCACAAAAGTGCTTCGAGCACTTTCACGAGCACAGAGCACTGTGCTTTGGGACAGCTCTGACTACACTGCACTACACTACACTACGCTACATCACACTACACTACACTACACTACACTACACTACACTACACTACACTACACTCCACTCCACTCCACTCCACTCCACTCCACTCCACTCCACTCCACTCCACTCCACTCCACTCCACTCCACTCCACTCCACTCCACTCCACTCCACTCCACTCCACTCCACTCCACTCCACTCCACTCCACTCCACTCCACTCCACTCCACTCCACTCCACTCCACTCCACTCCACTCCACTCCACTCCACTCCACTCCACTCCACTCCACTCCACTCCACTCCACTCCACTCCACTCCACTCCACTCCACTCCACTCCACTCCACTCCCCTACCCTACCCTACCCTACCCTACCCTACCCTACCCTACCCTACCCTACCCTACCCTACCCTACACTACACTACACTACACTACACTACACTACACTACACTACACATGCCTCGATGTAATAGCATGTGTTGGAATCTATATATGGATATATCATATACCAAGATTACAGCAAAAATATATTTCTTTATTTTTAAATGAAAAAAAAAATATGTTCCACCCCTGGAATTTTGGTAAACAATTTTTTTTTCGTGTTTATCATGGTTCCAACTACTAGCATACCAAGTTTGGTGGTGCTGCAATCGATCCTCGTCTCAAAACCCAATCGTACTGGATTACAAATGCAAATTGAATTTTCCATA
The DNA here is from genome assembly GCA_958298965.1 of Chrysolina haemoptera. Taxonomy (NCBI): domain Eukaryota; kingdom Metazoa; phylum Arthropoda; class Insecta; order Coleoptera; family Chrysomelidae; genus Chrysolina; species Chrysolina haemoptera. Next base: position 53,109,248 of record OY282586.1, on the reverse strand, counting down.
AGAAAGCCAAACAGAAATCGCTCAAATTTTTCATCAGCACCTTCATATCTTTCAGTCCTCTCAAAGGCATTCAAGGGCACGCGGTAGGTTGTCAAGAATTTATGACACTTCTGCGACTGTTTTTTGTATTCCTCAAATGACCCCAACTGGGGTGACTCATTAATATGACAGACGGCTTCAGTAATCTCGAGTTTTCTTGGGAAGTTTAGGGTAATGAGTTTAATAACGCTGATGAATTACTTTAGGAGTTTGTACTTCTGATTGTTTTGAGTAATTTCTTAGCCCAGAGCGGTCCTAATTTTATTCTGCTTTATGAAAATATAAATTTCTACTCGTAGATCTCATGATCTATGAGTAAAAAAATGTGTTAACTCGTAGGGCAATGGATATTGGTATCGATCTTTGTCGAAAAACCCAGGTATATCGTATAACCGATTCAATCAAATTTTCACTTATAATCTCCCTAGTGCTTGAATTATTGCCGGAAATTTTCCGAGTACATGAATTTTTTGAAAATGTGATTTTCTTAAAAAATTCATGTACGAGATAAATTTCCAGCAATTAATTCAAGCACGCGGGGGATTCGGTAAGAACATTTCACACCAAAATATATTAAATTAATGGTTAATTCAACTGACTTGTAGATTATTCTGAGAGAAAACAAGTTGTAACATCAGTGGGCCATGAATGGTTTTTGTTAATATAATGACAGTTACGCGTTGGTATTAGTGGCGGTGTTTGTATGTGGGAAAGGAAAATTCATTTTGCGACATTTTCAACCTAAAATTACATTGCACATCACGCAGAACTAAAATAGTTTTGACTGGTCCATGCGGATTGTCTATTGGTAAGTGATGTGGAAAGGAATTCTTGCAAATTTCAGCCGAGTATTCACGAAAAGATAAGTTGAATAAAATTGTTTCAAATATTAAGTTATGTAGTCAAGCATAGGTAGATTTGATTGATATACATTTTTTACCGATGGACCTATTCATCGTTGAAATGCAAGTTCTCAAAATATTTTCAGACACCTTCGAAATATTTAGTGAATATATAATTATGAAATATTATCTCCTTTCATATGAAAAATAACATTCCATTTGTACATAAAAGCAAAATAAATTGTGGAGATGACTTTGAGTTTTACTGCATCTTAAATTATTGATATGATTATAAAAATAGGTATTCAGATTGAAATACGACATAATGGCAATTAAACTTGATAAAGAAACATCTTCTTCTGACGAACTGCTCAATGTACCTCACTAGAAAATGTACTATTTTCATTATAATGTTGAAATAAATAAAATTCAAGCGCGGACATCAGTTAAATGGCTTCGTATCGCACCGCTTCTGTTAGCGACGCTTCGGCTAAGTGCGCGTGAACCTTCAGTATATACCAAGAATTTGAACGAGAAAACTCGATGGACAAAAAAGTCGAGTATATCATGATAATTAGATAATTTTTTGTACATTTTTATTTTTCATTTTTCCAATTTAAAATGTTTGTCCCCTTTAGACGACGATGTCTATAAACATTTATTTCTTTGCCAGTATCGGAAAGGGTTTCTGTTTCAATGTAACATTAGTTATATAGCGAATATTGGAATTTCATATACTTGGTATATGATACAGTTTTAGACGACCGTCGTTCTGAGTCATTTTTTCCGTGCGGTCTCTTTGAACACCACTCGATAAAGCTCTTGTGGTGCTCAGTAGCAGCACAGTTTCCATGACAACAAGTTAAAAGTATTTTTCGAAAATTATCACTCAGAAAACAAACCCTGAATGTGAGTCACGTTTTGCAATTAATTGGATGGTTTCAAAGCAAAACCGACTTCGGCGAGACGAAAATGATGCTTCCGAATACTATTGGGTTACATAATAAACATGACGTGTGGAATTTCAGATGAAAACTGCCGACTAATTGGTTGTTTGCCGTACTATCACAGAATATGGGATATGTTGAAATGAAAATTTTCAATGGCTCTGTTAATTGGATTGTGGAATATCAATGGGAGTACAGTCGTGAATACGGTTTGACTTGGGAATAATCATCAAACAATTTCGAATGAAAACAGTATGCTGATAAAGTAGGGAGCAAATTGAATATTTCGGAAAAAAATTTAGAAGAAATTCTCATATGAATGATCAAGTGGTTAATTGCAGATTTAGTGTAACGATAAGTTGCTCAAATAGAAAGCTGTATAGCGTTATAAAAGCTGTGGACTGTAACTTGTATGTGGAAATCAGAATATACCGTATAATATTTAAAAGTATATTTTTTACTCGATACAACGATATGAAATGTTACACGTTACAACAAAGAATGTCTTGTCACTCTTGTATTTCTGCCTGTCGACTCGCGTCCCTTTTTTCGGTACCTGCCTAAGCCAGATGATGCACACTTGAACTCATCTCTGGAGCGGAAATGAGGCAGAGGGGAACAGAGTCGGACTTTGGATAATTACAACGCGAACAAAAGCATGTTGCCTAAAGTAGGTCAACACCAAGTAAACTTATAGCAGAGACTCTTTTCAGGTGGGTTAGACTGGGTACCATTCATTCCTGGTGGACATTGCACTGCCGTTGTTGAGACCTTACAATGTTTATTTATAAAAGGGCGCCACCACCAAGAATCAATAGTTAGAGAGAATTAAGCAAGACCTAGTATATAAAATTTGTTAACATTTATTTTCACAAATAAAGTGAGCAGTTGTAATAGTTGGAACAGTTGAATAATTTATGGAAGTGTAGAAAAATATGCACTAGTTTGTATAAAAGTAGAGAATTTTTGACAGAAACACTGAGAGCACACAATATGTGTACTTAGCTTGGAGAGGGCTGTTGCTCCAATAGGTGAGGGACTGCAGCTCAGGAAACACTATCCTGATCGATAAGTCCTTAGGTGACGGACTGCAGCTCAGGAAACACTATCCTGAATCCTCAGTGTTGCATGGGACAGCGGTGGAAAGATTATTCTAAATCATCAGTGTTACCCAGGTGCTTTGCTGGAATTCACTCCAGGATAAAAAGGGACCTGCAATTTTCATAGGCCTTAAAATATGTACCACTTCTACACACCTCCATTTGATTCGGGCTCTGTGTTCAATTATTACAAGTCTAACAGTGACAATACTACTTTTTGATCTTTTACATATGCATATAAGGAACATAGTTAGAATTTAAATACATATATTTGTTGAATGTAAAAACAGAAGCTCAACTGAATGCATGTGAAAATAATCACTACTATGCATTAACCTTCAATGAAATAAAATAGCATTTAATAAGCATGAAGGGTATGGGATTTAGTAAAGGAAAATGTAGGAAGTTGTAGAACGCTATCTCAAATATAAAAAAAAAAATTATCAATTATCAAACCAACCTTGTTTAGTGCCTGGAAGGAATTCTATACACAGCAAATAATATAAAGATATGAATAGCTATTCAAGCTAACCTTTATTAGTCCCTTTAGGAACCTGAAGGATCGGAAAGGATCGAACCAAATTTGTAGCACTTGAAGTTCACCAGCCAAAAAGGATATGGAGCAAGGTGCTCACTACTTTTATTAATTTACAGCACATAAAAAATTGTTTCCGGTCGACAATATATTTACATGATTTTAATCGAAGAAATTCTGTGACGGATGACAGAAGACAGAACTGCGATCAATAGTCGTTTATTGGCGAGTATTGAAATAGTTGTTTATTCGCGAGCATTAAGATAGGCATTTATTTGCGTCCCAAAGATAAGTTATTTAAATATTTGTAGATAGTTAAGAAAGAATTGTTGTGATGTGAGACTTTTAATGATTCACAGGAGATGTAACAATTCACTTGTTACAACACATTCTCTAAGTTCACTACGATGTGCACAAGTTATAATAATTTTCTCAGTCTTGCCCTGTCCATTTAAGGTCGCCGTCAACTACGGCTTCAAAAACTAATCCGCTGGAGGAGCCACCATAGATTTTATGGAATATTTATCACAGTCGCCAACCAAGCAAATGACAAATTATTCTACCAAAAATTCTACTACGAGAAAAAATCGCTAGTAATTTTTTTAGATTTTTCACCTTGAAAATTCAGATTAGTTCGAGTTCGAGTTCGAGGCGATTTGAAAATTTGAATTTGAAAGTTATCTAACCCAACCAGAGTTAGGTTGGGTTAGGTTAGGTTAGGTCAGGTTATGTTAGGGTTTTTAAGTCAAATGTGTGTTTTCTACTTCAAGAAAATAGCATTTCGAGTCGATTCGAAAATTTGAATTTGATAGTGATCTAACCCAACCTGAGTTAGGTTAGGTTAGGTAAGGTTAGGTCAGGTTGGGTTAGATAGTCAGGTTAAGTTGGATAGTCAAGTTGGGTTACATGGTCATAATTTTTATTTTTATTATATTTTCTTATTCGAAAATTTTCAAGTCCAATATGTGACTTCTACTCCCAGAGGCGATTTGAGAATTTGAATTCGAAAGTGATCTAACCCAACCTGAGTTAGGTTAGGTTAGATAGTCAGGTTGGGTTACATGGTCATAATTTCGATTATTTTTCAAGTCCAATATATGACTTCTACTCTCAGAAAATAACACTTTCGAGGCGATTTGAAAATTTGAATTTGAAAGTTATCTAACCCAACCAGAGTTAGGTTGGGTTAGGTTAGGTTAGGTCAGGTTGTGTTAGGGTTTTTAAGTCAAATGTGTGTTTTCTACTTCAAGAAAATAGCACTTCGAGTCGATTCGAAAATTTGAATTTGAAAGTGATAAGGTTAGGTTAGGTTGGGATAGATAGTCAGGTTAGGTTGATAGTCAAGTTGGCTTAAATGGTGATAATTTCCATTTTTTAAGTCCAATGTGTGTCTTCTACTCCAAGAATATAGCACTTGCTAGTCGATTCGAAAATTTGAACTTGAAAGTGATCTAACCCAACGTGAGTTAGGTTAGGTTAGGTAAGGTTAGGTCAGGTTGGGTTAGATAGTCAGGTTAAGTTGGATAGTCAAGTTGGGTTACATGGTCATAATTTTTATTTTTATTTTATTTTCTTATTCGAAAATTTCCAAGTCCAATATGTGACTTCTACTCCCAGAGGCGATTTGAGAATTTGAATTCGAAAGTGATCTAACCCAACCTGAGTTAGGTTAGGTTAGGTTAGGTTAGGTTAGTTAGGAAAAACCAGAAAATTGTGTTTTTTTCTATTTATAACTCTGCCATTTTTCAATATTAAGAGCTGAAACTTTGTACGATAGTAGCTATTGACGTGCACTTTATATCTGGAAAACCTGGATTCAGTCGGATTGATAGTTTTCGCACAATCCTCATTTGAATTTTTTTGGAAATATTTTCGCGGAGAGCTGGATGCGTTTGAGGTCGTCTGATTGGAATTAAAAAAATAGATGTCAGTTTTACTATTCACATACAAGAGTGCTAATAGAGATACTCAGCAATTTCAGCAACGGACCTTACATGGTTTCTCATGACAGGGTACGGCTACAAATGATGAATTTCGTTGGTATGGATACTCCTGACATAATTACACTGGTAATATCGGCCTTTCTAATAAAACATACAAGCATGTGTTTTGTTTGCATGAAATTCCACCAAGTTGTTGCATTCCCATTCTAGAATTTTTGCCAAGTCCATATTTAAATCCTTCACGTTCCTCCCCAATTCTATTCTGCTTTGAACGGTACCATGAAGCTGGCATTCGGTATGAGGTAGCTCCTAACAAATCAATGATATGAAGAAGAAACATAATTGGTGATAGAATGGATCCCTGCGGAACACCGGCATTTATAGGTAGTGTCGGATGAATAATGATAACAGATCACGCATCTGATATCTGATATCGCAATACGTGACACCATATATTTGTTAGAAAGCTAGATAACAAGGAAGACAACTAAGATCGAAAATTTAAATGCGATTAAAAGCCTTGGATATATCTGATACCACGGCCAGAGTTTCACAATATATTTCAATAATTAGCTGCTATAATTGTGAGATACAAGCAAGCTCGTCAACAGTTGATATTTGATGACGGAAACCTTATTGTGGATCATTCACAATTCCTAAGAGTTCTAGATTTTTCAAGAGCTTAACATTGACGTCTTTTTTATGAGTTTCGAGAAAACCTGTATCAATGCGATAGGTTTGTAGTTGCTAGGTTCGTTTTAGTACTGGTTATACTCTTACAATTTTCCAATTGGACAGAAGTACCCCCTAATCATAATATAGGATGAGTAACTTGCAAGGAACTAGCGTTGGTTCAGAAGCACATTATTTAAAAACAATCGGCGAAATTCTGTCAGATGCACTAGCTTCGTTGGTGTTGAAACTTAGCAAAATGCGTTTTAAAATAGTTTCTGCTAAACCAGGTTTTATTGACGTGTTTGTTTATATGTTTGCATCTCCAGCGTTACGATCTCAGAAATTATCTCAGCGCATTATGTTAGATCTTCAAACACATGCAAAGATAATCGTAGTCGGTTGAATTTTAGGCTATAATAATAATAATAATAATAATAAACAAATTTTATTTCAAAGAACATTACAATACACGTATAATGTAAAATAATATTAATAGAAATAATTGTCAGACAGTTTGGAGATTTGTGTTCACTTATTCCAATTTAAATACTCTTCAGTGCTATAAGGCTCTATCAGCTGGCAATTTGTTGAACAATTTGAGACAGCTGTAAAAAGCACCCTTTTCTGTCATCGTCAGTCGATGTCTCGGGTATGTGTAATTGATGTTCCTTGTGCTACACGTGTTCTGTGGTATGCAGTTATCAAACAAATGTGTGTTTTTAAAAAAGAACAGAAGGCATTCTTGTATGTATATTCCAAAGGTAGTTAGAATTTTGTGATTCTTGAATTTTCCTCTGCAAGACTCATTTGTTTTTAGGTTGTTCATTATTCTGAAAATTTCACACCTCACTTTTTCAGCCAATCAAAGAATTGGTTTTTATTTAGTTGCCATGGCAACCCTTAAAATTTCCGGAATTTTTTATCCTGCTGGGTACCGTGGGCGAAATTAATAAGTGGAAATTTTTCTGTCAAATATTTGGCATGTGATAGTTAACATTTTGCTTTTATGTACAAATGGAATGTTATTTTTCATATGAAAGGAGATAATATTTCATAATTATATATTCACTAAATATTTCAAATGTGTGTTGAGAACTTGCATTTCAACGATGAATAGGTCCATCGGTAAAAAATGTATATCAATCAAATCTATCTATGCTTGACTTGATGAACTTAATATTTGAAACAATTTTATTCAACTTATCTTTTCGTGAATACTCGGCTGACATTTGCAAGAATTCGTTTCTACATCACTTCCCAATAGACAATCCGCATGGACCAGTCAAAACTATTTTAGTTCTGCGTGATGTGCAATGTAATTTTAGGTTGAAAATGTCGCAAAATGAATTTTCCTTTCTCACATACAAACACCACCACTAATACCAACGCGTAACTGTCATTATATCAACAAAAACCATTCATGGCCCACTGATGTTACACCTTGTTTTCTCTCAGAATAATCTACAAGTCAGTTGAATTAACCAATAATTTAATATAGTTTGGTGTGAAATTTTCTTACCGAATCCCCCGCGTGCTCGAATTAATTGCTGGAAATAATTCAAGCACTAGGGAGATTATAACTGAAAATTCTTTTCTGTAGGGTGAATATTCGAAAGATCTCTCTACTACCTCCGAAGAAATTACTACCATACCTCAAGAGACTTTCAAAGTTTGCATAGTACACTGTTTTTTGGGTGATGTAGTTAGTGTGTTTTTTTAGGATTCTCATACTATAACAAACTGAGTTAAGTTTTTTACAGATACTATCTATATGTGTCCCCCAGGTCATTGTTTCATCTATGTACAAGCCCAGAAATTTTGTAAAGGAAGATATGTTGAAGTTGGTATTGTTCAAACTGATATTATTTGGTGTGATTTCCATCTGACTGGTTTTGAATAGAACTATATTGGTTTTTTCGTTATTCCATATTTGCTTGTTTGTTATAAACCAATGGTTAACATTATTTAACGTAGATTGGGAAGTTTCTATCAAATCAGGCCATGTTGGGGCATGCACAAGTATATTGGTGTCATCCGCATAGTTTGTTATATGACAGTTGTTTTGTATGATAGTTGTTATATCATTTAGATAAATAATAAATAATAGAGGTCCCGTTATGCTTCCTTGAGGAACTCCGTATTGAATAAAACTAATTTCTGAAATACTCATGACACCATTTTTAGATATTGCTACTTTTTGTTTTCTGTTGCTTAGGTATGACCTGAATCAGTGGAGAGCAGATCCTTTAACTCCATATTTATCCATTTTATGCAACATTATTTCGTGATTGAGGCAATCATATGCCTTTGATAAGTCTAGAAACATACCCAGTACCAAATTGTTATTTTCAAGTTCTTTTAAAATATTGTTTATTAGCTGGAACACCGCAGTCTGGGTGGATCTCCCCCTCTGGTACCCACGCTGAATGTTGTTTAATACGTTACATTTTGTCGAAAAATTTGTGAGTCTATTGCACATAGCTGTTTCAAATATTTTAGAAAAGGGTGAAAGCATACTTAATGGTCTATAATTTTCTATTAGAGTTCTATTTCCTTTTTTATGGATTGGTTTAATTAAGGCTAATTTTAATGCTTCGGGGAATATTCCAAATTTAAATGAATTATTTATTACATGAACTAAAGGGGTGCTAATGAAATGGATACATTTTTTTATAATGATGATAGGGACCTCATCATCACCGCTACTGAATTTATTCTTGAACTTTCCTACTTACTATTTCTATTATTTATCTTTCATCCACTGCCATAAATAACATAGATTCATTATTTTTGTTTATATCACTAGAACAAGGTGCAGTCCCCAGCCGTCCCCAAAGTATGTTTGTAATGTTTTTAAGGAATTCACTGAAATTATTTGCAACATCTTTAGAGTGACCAGGAACTTCTATTTCATTGTAATAATTCACCCCTCCCTGAATTTCCTTCACGATTTGCCACATAGTTTTATTTTTACTATCTGATTCCTGAATTCGTTTTTGATAATCTGTTGCCCTAGCAGTGGTCAGCAGGTTATTATACTTTTTTTTCGTTTCTCTATAAATATCATTGAATCTTGGATCAGTTGAACTGACAGTGTATAAAATATCCAGCCGATTATGAGATGGGGCTGCATGGTGTTGTTGGGTGCTGGTCGATTGTGAAGAATAGGAATAGAAATCAATTCCTTCTTATATTTTCGATGATGTAATGTTCATAATTCTGCATTAGTTTGTGTACCTGATTCATACCAATTACAAGTTGTTTTGAGGGAGAACGCGTATATAAACTATGACAAACAGTGTGATTTGAATATAACGTTAGTAGAATAATAATATTTCGAATTACTGAGAATTTTCAGTCACTGTAACTGCCTGAATCAATCAATTGATTCATTCTACAAACGTCAGAAAACGCACTTTTTTGGTAGTGGTAAATATCGTGAATGATAGTCCTTGCCCATCTGCCAACTTTTGAACCGTTTGGTATATCGCTAGATATCATTTTGGGGTTGTGAAAAACCTATTTAAATCTGTCACTTCCTTTCAATCGTTTCTTGATGGAAGAACAATTACCATAGAATATTCAAACTCATCAAATTTCCTCGTCTTTCTTGCTCCTCACCTTGGTCCTGTCAAAAACAGTCACCATCTTTTGTGTATATTCTTCTGCCAGAATCCATAATTTTCGAATCTCGAATGGAACGTCTTTGTATGTAGTTCAGGTCCCTCAGCGAATTCACATAATTTGATACCCCCGGAAGATTATTTCAAGAACGTTGATCACGAACGGTCGGATATTGAAGTGACTGATGGTTCTTCGATGCTTGTCACCACCGTTCTCTTATTCTCTCTCGCTGAGCGGATAAATGGGAATTGGCGGGATGATGAGATGTAAATGGATGGCAAACATAAAGGCGTTGGCCGTATTATTGGATTTCTTCATGAACGAACATTTACTTCTTGCTCGAATGACAGCTATTATATATGGCCTCTTAATTATGTTCCAGTGGGAAAAAAATACAAACCTCAAATAGTTTGGTTCCAGCAACAAATAACACCAACCATAATGAACTTCATAATGTCACTGAAATCCAATGACGTAACGATGTCATAATGACAGACCAGCAGATAATAGTTATTTATGTATCAATGGATTATGAGGTTCATTAATTCCCGTGGTACATAGATCGATTTTTTTTATTTCCAAAATGGAATGAATTCAATTCAGTCCTTCGTCTGTAAATTTGAATCAGGTACCGTCGATTATAGGGGTTTTGGTCGTTGCCAGGTTGTTGCTATATAACTTGTTCATAAAGAGACCATTGTTATCAATCGCTGTGTTTGCGTTAAAAACGTGTTTTCCTCCTACCTCTATAGAAAGTACACACTTTCCTCCCTCAAACCAGGGAGGAAACTCATACTTTTCCTCCTAGGAAGGAAAGTACTTTTCCTCCTAGGAAGGAAAGTACTTTTCCTCCCCCTCATTTCAAGTAAGTTGTAAACGATGAAACTTGTGAATCTATTATAATCAAATTGTTTCCGTAATTTCTAGAACATCTCATATATCCTGTATTCTGGTTAAAATCAAACATGAATGTTACTTCTACTTTATTTCTTTAATAGCTATTTGTGTATTTAGAGCGCAAAGTGATTGATTGTCGCTCGACAAAAAGATTAATCTTTGGAGAACGACAATGACACTTTGTGCTCGCAATACACACATTATATTTTCTACAAGCGCAGCTCTTAGAAAAAAATGATCGACACTTCATTCAAATAGGCACATAACATTATTTATGAGAAAATCACTCAATAGCAATCCGAAATGTATAAGCTATCTAAATGTCCAATAATTCAAATCACTAACAAGAAAAAAGTAAAATAACGTTCTTAAAAACCCGGGACCTTCGGATTACAAGCCCAAAACAAATAAATAAATAAATTAATAGGGGGTTTATTACACAGTTTTAAAATAACAATTCACAATACATAACATGTCACATATAATCTCAAAACCACATGCTTCTTAACCCAGGGGGGTCAGGGGAGGATGGGGGGAATGGTGCAGAAGTAGCAACCCTTCCGCCCCTTTTCAGGGAAGCTAGAAGGGCGCCCTGCCAAATCGGGCCCAGAAACCCCCAAGAGGGTGGCGCTGATGCCCGGCCCCGCTGATGTTAACGGAAAACCGGACATTTTATGAAATTGTGGTACTGGTCAATAAGCTACACACCTCCTGCGTAGCTTATGCGTGTTGTTAACTGATTCAATGTAAATAATTGCTTGCAGTAAGTTTATGAGGCTGGTTGTTTCGATGATACACCCCGGAAAAGGCTGAGGCAAAAACCGGGTCAAGGTACTTCGCGTTTTAGGTTATACCTTTCGTCTTCGTTTCCTACGGAACCGGTTCTTCACGTCGTTCCTGGAAGATATTCAGCGCCTGATATATGAGCCCGCCGTGTTTGCGAGGCTCATTGTCGTATACCCTGAGCTTGGTAATATCCTTGGTGAGAGGACAAGTTCTTTATGTATGTCGGAACTGAGTCGACGCCAGCAAGCTCCCTTCAATTTACCAAGCGAGTAGTACCTTGTTTTGCATCCTGTCCAACCGCATAAGTGGGGTGGTTTTCAGGCTACAAAACACTGGATAAGCGGATGTCATTGCGGGTCTAATTATTTGTTTATAAACAAGCAACTTGTTTTCTTGGCTCATCTTAGAGCCTCTGGCTATCAGAGGGTAGGTGCGATTAAGTGCCGCTCCAGCCCTCTGGATAGCCAAATTAAGACGCTTGTCCAGCTGTACTCCCATCAGGTATCTCGCAGTATTCACGATTTCAGCAGCTTCGCCGTTGGTCATCAACTTCCTATAAAGCTTTGAGTATGTATACTTTTTAGTGAAGTTGTTGGTCTCCGACGAAAGCCCAAAAACGCTAGCCATTGCACCACCGCAGATTCTCAGATGGACATGACTGTATTGTCTATACTTTCCATCATGCAAGTATGGGTCCGTTTTACACAAAAGCTGTTGAGATACGTGTTAAATTTACCAAAAAAAAAGGTTCATTAAGAGGGTAGGAGGAAAAATCATATGTATTACATGGGAGAAAAGTGCATTTTCTTCCCTTGGATGATATTTGAAGGATAGCATCGAATTAAGGAATGAAACGGCGCATATGTTGTCTACTTTTCGATTAGAAGAGGCAGGTACCTCGACTGTAGTGAACAGAACAGAAGCCATACAAAAAAAAATTGTTCTCAGTGGCTCAAGTAATTTTCGGGGAACATCATAAATGAATAAATTTTGGTTTTCATTTGATAAATACATGGTATTTCAGCATTCCTTGTTACATTTCCACCCGTGAAAGGTAAAGGAATTAAAGAATCTTCGTTATCCCAAGGGACTCATAACAGTCATAACCCCTCTTTATTGTTATAAGCTTATAATATCTCGGGCAGAAATGAAAGTATCAATGGAACTGGGACACTCATGACCTACCTTTCTTTTCTTTTTCTTCTAGAAAGCATCGCTAAGCTTCCAGGTTCACGACGAGCTCATTTTATGTAAATATTCAGTACACGAATTTTAACTGCATATAATTGAAAAACAAGTCTTTTCCTCCGGTATTCCACTGCTTTGAGTTGATACTTGATAACATCATAAAGAAAATGGATCTTTCATTAAATCATACTGAGTGCGCCCCTTGATCCCTTTGGAAACGGTTACAATCGCGGAATCCTTTGCATATTAAAAACCGCATTTGCATTATTTCCTACTGAAAAGTCAAAAGAGCGTCGTTTTTGTTTCGAAAAAGTTGCACGAGAAACGGTTGTTTACTTCTAATTTCTCGATGTAAATTGCAGTTTATGCAATTCGTTTTTACTCCGGATGATAATGTGGCAATTTGTATGCTATTCAAAAAGTTGTGAAGCGTAAGTTTCACGTTTTTCAAAGCAAGAATGGCATCGAATACACGAAGAGCACTGAATTTGGCTCTATCTGGATGGAAAACTAGGTTGAAATCCAAGGCAGGAAACGCCATATTAATATATGCATTTTCACGAAAGCTTTATCCCAAGTGGCACACTCATATTGGTACAATATTGGTACAATATTGTGAAAATATTGGCAAAATATTTAAATAACGATATTGGCGGGAAAAAACATGTGAACATTCAGCAATATAGGCCAAGCTGTAGATAAAAATATAAGGCTATTTTCACGAAAACTAAAAGACGCAAATGGACTATACTACTTTTCATGAGAGAAAACTCCGATTTTCGCTCTAGCAAAATTACTTTGTGGAATTTTTTAAACGAGGAATAGTGTAAAAAATTACTTTTTTTTAATTAACTTTTTTGGTATCTTGCAAATATCCCAAATAGTATTGAAGGAATCGTTTTACAGTCAATAGAACTTTTGTAGAAAATTATAAAACCTACAAAACAGTTCTTTAAGCGACAGGATCGGTGCATTTTCCACTGAAAAAATCCGGGAAAACCTCGAAAAGAGACCATTTTTCAAAAATTCATAATTTGTAAAAACAATATTGTGGAAACTGATAGATAATAACATGTGGTTCAACTGTACACCAGATCCTTTCTGTCCGATGTGTTGTTTTTGCACAATCGCAAGATGTACCGATTCAAGGGAAATTGTCATATTCAAATTGTGTTGAAGGTATATGAAAGAAAATATCAATATGTATAATTTTTATATTTTGAATTTTCACCTAAGAGGTAGGAAATGTGTTGAAAATGTCACTGAAAGTTGCTCCAAACGCTTGAAAGTGCGTTTGTGGCAAAATCGAGGAGCGGTAGTGGGGGAATCAATGCGCGGTTATACTCTCCTCTCCTCGGTAGTTCCCCCACTACTGCTACTCGACTTCAAGCGTTTAGAGCAACTTTCAGTGGCATTTTCAACACATTTTCCATATCTCAAATGAAAATCCAAAATATACAAATTGTAGTGTTTGATCTTTACTTCTAGATGCCGTTCACAGAATTTGAATATGATGATTTCCCTCAAATCTACGGATTTTGCAAGATAAGCCCTTGAATTTTTTATAACGCAATGATGCAGAAACTACACATCGGACAGAAAACATCTTACGCAAAGTTGAGAACTACATGTTATTATCTATCAGTTTCCGAAATATCGTTTGTCAAGTTTCAGATAGATAAAAATTGTGAATATTTAAAAAATGGTCCCTTTTTTGAAGTTTTTCCGGATTTTCTTGGACGAAAATGAACCTAGAAGTTCTATCGACAGGAAAACGATTCCTTCAATAGTTTTGGAAATATTTTCAAAAAAACAATAAAGTTGTAATGTTTTTCACTATTTCTTGTTTAAAAAATACCACAAAGCGATTTTACTGGGGCGAAAACCGGGGTTTTCATTAACGAACTATCTCACAAAAAATAACATATGCCATTTGCATCTTTTATTTTGTGGGTGAAAAAACTTCTATAGCTTGGTCTAGATATTGGTCCAATATTTCAAAAATAATATTGGTGTAAATCAGTAGAGGCTCCAAAATATGCGTATTCAAGTACTATACCGACATTCAAATTTGAAATTTGTGTCCTCAAAACTATAGAAAAATTGGGGGGCGTACCTCACCTCGTGGTCACCCGCTATGTTACTATGATTCAGCTGTTGTTTCATATGTGGGGCCACCTAGCGGTTCGTTATCTCAGTTCGATCATAATTCATTTCAATATTGTTTATTGAATATTCGGCCAATATTCAAATATCAATGAAAGTGATAAATTTACTTTGTAATATCGTATCAATACTGTCTTTCAAAAATTGGCGTGAGGTTTTCTCAATCAATATACTTAGGGTCAATATAATTTTTCGAATATGGATGAAATAATATTCCACCAATGTGCTATTAAATTCGGATAAACAATATTGTTTTTTAGCTCTAAAATCAATATGAGAGGAATATTGAAATCGCAATATTAGAGCGAGATGCTGGAAACAATATTTAGGCAATATCGCTCTATCTATGTTGGTAAAAATCATTGAACCAATATTGACCCAATATTTTATGAAACAATGTACATTCAGAACAGGTTGAGCCAATATTCCACCGATATTATTAATGAAATATTGTTTTTCCAATAGGCACCCATATTGGTTCACTATTATTTTTACATTTACAATATATCCATAGTAGCCCAATACGAAAAGTTTGTCTTTCAGTCGCAGATGATTTCACAACAGATTTTATGAATGTCCTATTCATATTTTCGAACTAAAATCAAAACGAAAACAAGATTCAGCCAATATGAAGTGCTACCTAGAATGGAGAAATGTTGCGAAATTCTTAATTTTCACCATACTACAAGCGTGTCCACGCAATGCTATGGGACCACCTTTGAGAAAATAGTTATTTATGATACAAGTGTTAAAAGTGGCATTTTATTTTGTGAGTGGGGAATATTGCGAAACGAGCGTTAGCGAGTGGAGCAACCCCACGAGCAAAATAAAATCACTTTTAACAAATGTATCATACAAAATTTTTTGTTCAACAGTTACTGCTAGTAAGAAAAAAACAAAAAAAAAATAAGATCCATAAGGATTCGAACACACGATCTTTGGATTACAAGTCAGATGCTCTACGGATCTAGCTACATGGACTTTATAATTGACAACCATATTTTGTATTTCAAATCTAAATTGTAAGCATGACAGGCAGGTAAAAAACAACTGCCTAATAATTGTTGTTTATTAGTTACCACAAATTAATAAACGATCCTAGCTTCTTTGTGTTCGTAGCTATTACTGTTGCAAATATAAATATAATGGAAGTTGGAATGGATGATTCAGATGATTTTCTTCCACCAGAAATTCAAGAAGCTGCAAACAGAGCAACTTTAGATCTGTTGCCTGAAAAATCACGGCAACAATATGATATTGCTTATAATGGATTCATCGAATGGAGTCAACTGAAGAAAGTTGAAGGCAAGTTCAGCGAAAGCGTACTTTTAGTTTATTTCGAAGAAAAATCGAAGTTATGGAAATCATCAACACTGTGGTCTAAATTCTCTATGATAAAAGCTGAACTGAAAATCAAGGAAACGTGGATATAAGTAAATACCATAAATTAGTCACATTTTTGAAACGAAAAAGTGTCGGATACCGTCCGAAAAAATCGAAAATTCTGACAAGGGAACAGATTGACAGATTTTTAAATGAAGCTCCCGATACCAAATATCTTATGATTAAAGTGGCAACCATTTTTGGATTATTTGGAGCGTGTCGTCGTGAAGAACTCTGCAAATTGAGCGTAGATGACATTGAAGAAACTATACAGTCATTACTAATTCATATTTCGGATACCAAAACCAACATTCAAAGAAGTTTTTGCATCGTTGGACACTACGTGAATTATTACCGTGAATATGCTGTATTACGCCCAACTTCTGTTACTCACCGTCGATTTTTCCTGAATTACTCTAACTACAAATGCACTATTCAACCAGTTGGAATAAATACTTTTGGGAAGATGCCTTCCACTATTGCTGAATTTCTGAAATTACCAGATCCGCAGCAGTTTACCGGCCATTGCTTTCGAAGATCTTCAGCATCTCTGTTAGCGAATTCAGGAGCAAATTTGACTACAATAAAACGACATGGCGGGTGGAAGTCCTCAACTGTAGCTGAGGGTTATATCGAGGATTCCATTGAAAATAAAAATAAAATAGCTGATAAAATGTTTCCTGGTATAAGTTCTAGTTCTCTCCCAGCATTATTTGATCATCCCACTTCACTAATAGCACCATCATTGATTGGCGATGAAGCTTCTGCAGTTACTTCGTCAGTTAATATCACAAATTGTACAAATTGCCAAATACATATTTATAAGTAATTTTGATCCTGATTGTTATAATAGTATTAATATCTGATTAAAGTGTTTCTATTAGAGAGATCTATATTACTGAGTATCCATCATCTCATCTGTCATTTTACTTTTAACACTAGTGTTAAAAGTACTTTTAACACTAGTGTTAAAAGTGATTTTGTGAAAACGTCAGTTTTTAGTTCATGTGTCAATGAATTAAAAACGTCATTTTTAATGTCAGTTGTACAAAATAGCTATTTATATAACAACTTGCAAAATGAGCGTGTTTTTTGCAGCAGACGTGGATATTGGAACACGAGCGTAGCGAGTTGCCCAACACGTCGTGTGCAAAAAACTTGCTATATCATAATGTGTTTTATACGAATCTTTTTATAATTTCGTTGGCATCTCCATTCATATAATATAATGGATTACATTTAATAATGGCTTCGGGCAATAGCTATTATACAGTCCCTGAATCCATCCTAAACAATTCAATTTGAAACTTCCTAAACAGATCACCCAAAACTACCCCTCATTCTGAGAATCTTATGATGAATTCAGATAGAATTCACTTTGGAATGTTTCCTATATAATATTCTATCTGAGCTATGTGCAATATGCAATTAGAATCAGTTTGAAAGCTCAACCATATTCTCTGTGAATGTTCCACTTGTACATCAAAGAAATATCTATCTCTCGTGTCCCTGAATAATATATTCATATGTCACCTCACTGATGAATATTACTCCTAACTAGGGTGAGAATCTGAAAGGAGGCAATTGACTGTAAAGTTGGAACGAGCAATCATGTTTCAAAATGCAAACTAGCGTTTGAATGCCGTTGATTTTCGTAAAAGTGCAATAATTTCCTATTGAATTTGCTCAAAAAAATCATTTAATCATAACCGTTATAGAATATTTGATTTTCACAATGACAAAATCATTTTTAATCCAGTACGATTGGGTTTTGAGACGAGGATCGATTGTAGCACCACCAAACTTGGTGTGCTAGTAGTTGGAACCATGATAAACACGAAAAAAAATTGATTACTAAAATTCCAAGGGTGGAATATATATATATATATATATATATACAAAAAAAAAACTATGTTTTGGAAAGTATCAAAAAAGAAACTTTTCCTTGAGGTTGCAGTCAATTGGGAACGGTCAGTGGATAGAAAAACTATTTGTTAAATTATCAAGCTTTCGAAAAGTATATTTTCTTTATCAAGATATCTGAATATATATATATAATATATAGAAAACCAATTTGTAGTAACAGGTTCATCAGTTACCACTCACATCATCCATCGAACATGAAAAACAACCTGATCATCGCTTTAAAAAACAGAGTTATTAACTTATCACATCCGATTTACCGTTTGGAGTGCCTGAAGGAATTAAGAACTATTTTGAGAGAAAATTCTTACCCTTTGAAATTAATTAACAAATTTTTGTTCAATTCAGACAGAAGTCATAACCCAGTAATTCAAGCCCCCATTATTAA
Source organism: Chrysolina haemoptera (assembly GCA_958298965.1). NCBI lineage: Eukaryota > Metazoa > Arthropoda > Insecta > Coleoptera > Chrysomelidae > Chrysolina > Chrysolina haemoptera. The sequence goes on along the minus strand of OY282586.1, from coordinate 53,090,812 downwards.
TTTCCCCAATGTCAATGTCAGCACCACAAGCAACGTCGAGGAACTGCCTCCTCAACAAATACTTTTTATTTATAGAACCCTTCCTCATATTGAAGAACTCAATTGTAAACTTTCAAATATTTTCAAATTAGACAATTTAAGGATTGCTAAAAAAAAAAATTTAAAAACAGTGTCTAGCCTTTTCACAAAAACGAAAGCTCCTATAGCTACTTTAGAAAGTTCAAATGTCATTTACAGTATCCCTTGCCTTAATTGTGACAAAGTCTATATAGGACAAACAGGTAGAAATTTATCAGGTCGCATTACGTCTCATAAAAGTGATTGTAAACTAAAGAAGAATAGTTGTGCCCTTGCAGAACACACTATTCAATTAAACCATTTTGGTAATTTCAACAATCCAAAAATTTTAGCAAAAGAAAGTAACTATTCAAAAAGAAATTTTCTTGAAATGGTGCACATCAATAATGAACCTAACTGTATGAATAAACGTGCTGATGTTGCAAATCTCAGCGTGATTTATAATTATTTACTGAATTTTGACAAAAATAAAATTAGTGATATTTCTCTTTTTCAAACTCAACCGCCATAAATTAAGTTGGCAGCATTTGCACAAAACTTGCGGTTTTCTCCCACTTGTTGTACAATTGACTGGGACATTTGACAGCCGTCTTGTCAGCCGTCTGCGTGTTCCATGTACCAGGTGCCATTGTGTGACAAGATGTGAGTAGAGCTGCATGCTCTTGGTCGTAATGGGTGCCGACTGAAATATTCTTAAATCATGTTTGATTTTCGAATAAGCTCATGTTTATATTTTATTTGTTTTTACAAACTAATGTGTAAGATTTTTTAATTATGAAGTGCACTGTGATCTTCTTAATAGCAACCTCGAGTTAGTAAGTTGTTTTTTATAACATAAAGTCACATTTTTACAAAATGGACTCTTTTGTGTTTTTCAGATATCTTGATAAAGAAAATATACTTTTCGAAAGCTTGATAATTTAACAAATAGTTTTTCTATCCACTGGCCGTTCCCAATTGACTGCAACCTCAAGGAAAAGTTTCTTTTTTGATACTTTCCAAAACTTAGTTTTTTTCAACTAGTCCAGTCAAGAGACTACCCGTCTTCTATATATATACATATATATATATATATATATATATATATATTCGTTTAAAAATAAATAAATAGATTTTTGCTGTAATCTTGGAAAGTATATGACTTATCGAAAAAACAACTCAACTAGGTGAAAGACACTTCAATTATCCACAAAAATGACTTTGGTACGAACTGCGCTCGTTTTCACAGAAAACGTGATTGAACGCCAACATCAAATTTTAGGTTCAGGCTTATCCGACGCTAGAAGTTCTGGCGGAGCCAAATAATATTTGATTGGTCATAAGTCTGCTGAAAATGATCGGAGAAGAAAAAGGAAAAGTTCATATCGTTTCTGAAGACTCCTACCATGTCATGAATATATTATATTGGAGTATTTGAGTACCTAAAATGTGTTTTGTCGCACTTCACGAAGATGTTTGCGGATGATCCAATAATCATGAATGATTCAGTAAATATGGAATTATTATACTAAAGCAGCAACCCATACCCTCTTTGGACCATATGCAAAAACTTTAGAGTACTGTGACAGGTCCCACTTATACATGCCAAAAAAAAACTTTGTTTTACTCCTGCCTCATTTTCAACTTACCCATAAATAAATAATCGCTTATTCATATCCTGCATACATGTTTAATAACACTATTGTGAAGCGCAAACCTCAAGCTTGAAATCACATACTTAAATTTTTATGTAGGATGTGTATGAGCGATTATTTTCAACATTCACTGAAGAAATTTCCGGGATTATGGGTGGGTTTAAAACTGAGGCAGGAGTAGAATCCAGTTTTTTCTTTGGCATGTATATGTGAGACTTGTCTCACTAGTCTAAAATCGTTGCATATGGTCCAAAGAGGGTACTGATTCCTGCTTCAGTATAATTATTCCATATCAACTGAAATATCCATGACTTTCGGATCCTCCGTGAATATCATAGATGGTTTATGAGAAGTAGGATAAAACACATATTATATTTGCATGAGAAAGTAGAAGTTTTCACGAAACTGACACAAACTGTCTACGATCAAGTGATATTACGGACAACAAAAATAATTTGTCAACTATCTACTCAACTCAACTATCAAATCAACTATTATCTTTTTTTCTGCCATTTCCCCAGATAGAACAACTATACTGGGTCCGAGAATCATGTGCCCTGAGCAGACGGAGTGACAGCCTTCCGGCTAAGATTTCAAGATGAGAAAGCAGCGTGTCCATCATTCCGCCAAGGATTATTATTATTATTATTTTTACTATCATCATTATTGTTTTCTGTATATTCAGATGGTTCTGTATCAACATTTTGGTTATGAATGTGGTCAAATCGCCGAATCAAATTACAAATAAACGATTGTTCTAGAAAATTTATTTTAGTCTCTATAATCAGTTCAAACATGTTTTCTGAAGAACAATTAATAGCAAAAAACAATAATCACGTCTGAATCTCGAAGCTATTCATAATAGAAACTCCCTTTATCTAATTCAATGTGAGTTTACGAACTTCAAACTGGAAATGGCGAATAAAATATTCATGGGAAACTTCATAATCTCTGGAAAACTGCCGCTGAAACTTGAACTTTACAGACACTTTCTAGGTCAGGAGAAATAGATTAGTTGAAGTTGAAGAGGGTAGGATATATTTTTTTATCACTATCATGAACAGCTCCATTCAGTTGTTTCTGAACTGACACTGTCAGTATTTTGCTTGTGTAAATTATAAGCCATCTCACCTCGAAACTTCCAGGAAATTACACAGTGACATACAAAATTTATGCATCAAATAGATTTTTCTTTTTTATTTTGAGACTGATAAATCAATTCCTGTAGGAAGAACACCATATAATGATCCATTCTAATCTCCATAAAAATGCATAATTGTTCAGTACTGTGAACACAATATGAGTCGTTTTCACTTAACCAAAGTTTGAAAACTTTCAGAATTAATGTGAATTGATTGTCTATTTCTTCTAGTCTATAATGACTGTACTAATAGTGCACCAAAACGGTTTCAATAACTGTTAATGTGATGTAAGTTTCTGCTGTGTCGAAACTTATTATGGAAACGTCTCTTCCTTGGATGATTATCAGGAGAGTTGATTTCGATAGCCTTAATGGCAATTGGCAGATATTTGTCTGGATTATAGCGCTGTGTTCGGATTCAATAGAAACGTGAGGGAACGTTAATTTGCTTTGAAGTTCTGCCAGATGCTGCAAAGAGCAGACACGTTACTCAAGAAGTGCTCGTGTGGGTTTTTTATGGCTAGACGAATGGGAGGTTATTTCGACTGAGTGTCCTACTTTGAGCTATATATCTCTTTAACGAATATATTTGAATATAATCGAGGGAAATGGAATGGTATGCGTTTATCATCAAGTCATACAGTAGAAGATTTTTTATCGACTATAAAATAAATTTAATGAAAAATTTACCAAAAGCGCATATAGGCAAAATAGGCAAATTTGTACATATGAGTATTAGGGATGGACTAATAGGCCGTATACCAAAAAGTATGCAACAAATAGAACGGAAAGTTTATCTCTTGTTTGATACGAAATGATTGAAACTCTCTCTATAATTGATCAAACTGGGAATGAACAAGTTGAACCAAATCTATATTGCTGATCAAAAATGTTTCTTTGATCAGTTTTAGATCCATATTATTCCAGTACGATTTCAGGTTCGCCCTTACCCGCCGCTGGAAGTTCTGGGGGAGCCGAATATTTGATTGGTCATAACTCTGCTAAAAATAATCGGAGAAGGAAAAGGAAAAGTTCATATCGTTTCTGAAAACTTCTACTTTCTCATGCAAATATAATATACGAGTATTTGAGTACCTAAAATGTGTTTTGTCGCACTTCACCGAGATGTTTGCGGATGATCCGAAAATCATGAATAATTCGGTAAATATGGAATTATTATACTGAAGCAGCAACCCATACCCTCTTTCGACTATATGCAACAATTTTAAAGTAGTGTGGCAAGTCCCACTTATACATGCCAAAAAAAAACTTTCTTTTACTCCTGCCTCATTTTCAACTCACCCATAAAATCGGCAATCTCTCCACTAAATGTTGAAAATAATCTCGCTTATTTATATCCTGCATATATATATATATATATATATATATATATATATATATATATGTTCAATAACACTATTGTGAAGTGCAAACCTCAAGTTTGAAATCACATACTTCATTTTTCATGTAGGATGTGTATAAATGATTATTTTCAACATTTACTGGAGAAATTGCCGGGATTATGGGTGAGTTGAAAACTGAGACAGGAGTAAAACCCAGTTTTTTCTTTGGCATGCATAAGTGAGACTTGTCTCAGTAGCCTTAAATCGCTGCATATGGTCCAAAGAGGGTACTGATTCCTGCTCCAGTATAATTATTTCATATCAAATAAAATATCCATGACTTTCGTTTTCGAAGAAAACGAGCGTATTTCATGAGGTATTACCAAAAGTCATTCTTGTGGAGAATTGAATTATCTCTCAACCTTCGAAATCGATTTTTGATGAATCTTATATTTTCTGAAATACCATAAAAAAAATTGTATATTTTTTTAAATGAAAAATTTTTTAAGTTCCCCTCTCTGATTTTTTGGTAAACAATTTTTTCTCTAATAATACATGATGTCGAGATGTCATGTGCCGAGTTTCAGAGTGCTACAATTCATTCTTCACTTTTTGCTGGAGTGGGTCTGTCGTTACTGGATTAATATGATATGATAATAAGTTTATTATCAGAGTATTGAAAAAAAAAACTGAAAAAGAGTTTGTGCATGTCCGATAACCTAAAAATCGATTTTGACATGACATTTGAAAAAAATTATTACGAAAATGCCAGAAGTAAGGTGAAATGGCAGAATATCGGAAAAAGTTATTTGAAAAAGATTAAAAATAAATTTTATACACATATACAAAGTTTGAAAGGATGATGAGATAAAATAAAAAATGGCAAATTTTTATTGATTTTTCAAACTTTGTTAGTGTTTAAAAAAATTATTTTGAGCATTTTTTTTCAATGACTTTTTTCGATATCTTGCCATTTTACTCCACTTTTTGCCTTTTCATAGCAATTTTTTTCAATTTGCCGCCATACCAGCGATCACGTGACATGTGTCAAAATTGATTTTCAGGTTATCGGGCATGCACAAACTTTCCCCGAGAATATTTTTTCCAATACTCTAATAATAAACTTTTTTCCCATATGGTACATACTTTTTGGCGGTCACTGTATATCATTTCCACATATCACAATGTATCTCTCTAATGGGAGATAAAAAATTCCAGTCACATCCATACCTTCGAATCCAGGTCAGAACGTCCATATAAATGCATCTCCCCCGCGATGACGAATGAAGGCGATAAAGGTTCTGGTTTAACATTTCCGCCATCTCTAGATTTATCTGCGGCTCGTCTATCGTCGCCACTAATTGCAACTAATATATAAAGGCAACGTGGATGCTTTTATGCTGTCAACGGCGCTTTTCTTTTCAGCTATTTATTCGCGATGTTAATAGATTTTCCGTGCAAAAAATATATCCTTGCGGAGCGCTGGAGTTTATAAGTGACAGCAGCCAACTAGTGGCAATTAGTGTCCGGAATATTTATATGTGACGAGGGTTCAAGCTGTTTTTATTATGAATAATTATGGTGTATGACAGTGCTTTGTCGATAAGAATGTTGTAATGACCTCACTGCGGGTTATGAAAAAATATTCTTGATGGACATTATTCCAGTTTCCTCTGTTTTCAATTCAGTTACGGAGATCCAAAAAAATGGTGTCTGAATACCTGACTAAGAAGTAATCAATTGTCTTACACGAAGTGAAGTGATATAACATCATTTCAAGAAATAGAAGCTACCCAAAACACCAAAACTACTTCACTTTCACTCGACACGCGTTTCGCTAACAGAGTAAGCATTCTCAAGAGCTAGGCGCTTACTATACTAGAGGACAAAATTCTAATCCAATGTATACCTTCCTAGTACTTATCTGAGTGGTTAATTGTACTAATTATATATTTTAACTGTCCCTCTATTCTACCTACCTCAATTATCCACTCGAATTGTTTACTTTAAATCAGAAACTACCTGCTCTAAACTACTTGTTTCATAGAATGGTTCGGGTAGAGCCTGCTGAGTTCAAAGAGTAAAACTCGATATTTAGTCTGTTTTTCCTCCTGCTTTGATGCTCGAGGAGGACTACATCAGGCTTATTTGCTTGTATTTGCTGATGGTGGGGAATGAGTAGTTCCGATAAATTCGGCACATCTCATTCTACACAACGCACTCAACATCTTCCGGAGCATAAGGCAACACCGATGTCTCGTCTATACCGGACGAGTATCGTAGATGGTAGTACAACACTCGTAGCGCCGCGATATGTGTGAGACCACATAAGCTTGACAAACAGACAGCAAATGCATTATGGTCTCAGGAGCCCAGCGACACGCTGTGCATCTAATATCGGGGACCTCTATACCCATCACGTGACCGCAGTAGACCAGGGTGTCGAAGACATCTTCCTGGCAGGCCTACTTCAGCTCACTTAAACTGAGGAATACGTAGGTCAAATTTTTGGAGAAGAAGACCCCATGCATTGGCTTATCCTTATGAAGCTGCAGGAGGACCTCAGTCTCCGCAGCTTTGATGTGAGCTTTTTGGTGAACGGGCTCCAACTCGGTGACAGAGTTTGGGTCATTTTTCATCAGGTTTAGTAGTGTATTCAATTAATGCTTGTTTCTAGATTGATATGTCCAAATATTCTGTAAGATGATGTGAAAGGATATTTGCTCATCGTCACCACCAAACCTGAACAGCTTCTCTATTAATTTTCATACTGTGAAGGTGTTTTCTTAGGTCGCAGTGTCCAGTTGGTAAGCCGGTATTTATGCGTATCAGGAATCTGTTTGGGTTGGGAATGTCATCTTTGGTGTTTGGTTTAGGTGCCTCGCCATAGCTGCGCTGTGTTGATCCCCTTCGATTTGGTCCATATGTGTTTAGGGTTCTGTTTTCTTCCACTCATCATTAGGTTTCCGCATAGGGTTTTACTAACTTCAAACACTGGTTCTGGGCATGAGAATGATGATTCAGATGCTTGTGTTGCAAGTTGGTTCGCTGTTTTATTGCCTTCTATTTCCCTATGTCCAGGCACCAGCACAAGCGTTTCGACAGTTCGTTGAGACTCTGAAGGCATTCCCAAACTTGAATTAACTCTATCTGTACTGAACTCAGAGCTTTTGTGGCGCTCTGGGTATCAGAATGTAGAAGTGTTTTCCTTTATACCCACTTTCTAAATTCTTCTGTATGCATGTCCTTATGGCATATGTTTCAGATTGAAATACTGTGGTGTTTCTACCAAGTGGAACTATAACGTTCCTTTTTGGCCTCACTCCACATATTCCTGCTCCTGTTCCTACATACAGGGTGTGATCTAACTTCTTGCACTCCCGTGGAGGACGGGTGTATAAAGCCATTTTATAACGAATGGCAGGTGTAAAAATTCGAAAAAAATTCCAGAAATAAAACAATATATATCTGAAAGAGAGGATCTTATATATTCAGTTCCTCGTTGATATCTGACGGCATTACTGAAATCTATGGACGAGTTCAGTCCTCATATCACCAGCCATATCCTCAATTCACCACCAGCCTCAATCGTTCAGCTCACAATTTCTCCTGCTTAAACAAATAAAGCAAAACCTCATATACTTAATGGAATTCAACTGTTTCCTGTAAATTCGCCAAATTCTCTCATTCCACCTCGACTCAGCAATATTTCTGATCCAAGCATTCCCAATCCCCCTGAACGCAATCAGGAACGAACGATAGTTCAATCATTATCGCGTCCTCCTGCTATCTCTCAGTGTTCCTGACACAGGGTCGCCACAAATGTCTATTATCTGGAAATCTAATAAATATTCCGGACACCAGCACTCCAAATTACAAATAAGTCGAAATTGAATTTCGATTCACACTAGAACTCCACATGTGCGCCAGAACCGATCCAGGCGTTCGATAATGCCTTTTGTTTGCTGCAGCGCACGAGAGTTAATTTATGACAAATTGAAAGGAGATTGCGGACTTTTGCTTTTGACTCGGATTTATTCGTAAGAGGAAAAACTCAACTCGATGACTGATGGTGGAGTTTTTTCTGAGCCGTCAGTCGGTAGAAAATGTTTGATTTATAGCAGCTAGCATTGACCTCGAGAGCAAATCCCCTGGATATATCCGACTAGGTTGACCGGTGTCAGGTGTGGGATATGAAACACATGTCACAAATTCGACACCTTCCTTATTGAACCAGGTTTTCAAAAGAATATGGCAAATTTCAGATTAAAACAAATCTAATTATTTCTCCACAACTAACCTACCCTAAGCACAAAAAGTTCCAACATTTCCTTCAACTTTCACTTTTTTTCGACTCTACAACTTGAAACAATTAATTCAGTCCATTTAATAGTAATGAATTCAATTTTCTCGACTCTATCTTCACTACATATTATGATGTATGGTTGATTAAGAAATCAAAAGGGCTATGACTTAAACAAAACAAACATGGGGGTGCAATTCAAAAAATAAAAGTTAGGGGTGGTTTTTCAGGGGTTGTTCACCAGGGGGTGGATTTTGCTATGCTGAATAAAAGTTTTTATGGTCTCCCACAATATGTATTTTTTTCAACTTTTTTTTTGCAAATAGGTCGAAATTGAATTGCGATTCACACTGGAACTCCACATGTGCGCCAGAACCGATCCAGGCGTTCGATAATGCCTTTTGTTTGCTGCAGCGCACGAGAGTTAATTTATGACAAATTGAAAGGAGATTGCGGACTTTTGCTTTTGACTCGGATTTATTCGTAAGTGGAAAAACTGAACTCGATGACTGATGGTGGAGTTTTTTCTGAGCCCTCAGTCGGTAGAAAATGTTTGATTTATAGCAGCTGGCATTGACCTCGAGAGCAAATCCCCTGGATATATCCGATTAGGTTGACCGGTGTCAGGTGTGGGATGTGAAACACATGTCACAAACTCGACACCTTCTTTATCGGACCAGGTTTTCAAAAGACTATGACAAGATTTCCGATTAAAACAAATGTAATTATTTCTCCACAACTAACCTAACCTAAGCACAAAAATTTCCAACATTTTCTCAACTTTCACATTTTTTCGTCTCTACAACTTGAAACAATTAATTCAGTCCATTCAATAGTAATGAATTAAATTTTCTCGACTATCTTCACTACATATATTATGATATATGGTTGATCAAAAAATCAAAAGGGCTATGACTTAAACAAAACAAACATGGGGGTGCAATTCAAAAAAGAAAAGTTATGGCTAGTTTTTCAGGGGTTGTTTACCAGGGGGTGGATTTTGCTATGCTGCATAAAAGTTTTTATGGTCTCCTGCAATATGGATTTTTTTCAACTTTTTTTTTGCAAATAGAACAATAGAACTCCACATGTGCGCCAGAACCTATCCAGGCGTTCGATAATGCCTTTTGTTTGCTGCAGCGCACGAGATTTAATTTATGACAAATTGAAAGGAGATTGCGCACTTTTGCTTTTGACTCGGATTTATTCGTAAGTGGAAAAACTGAACTCGATGACTGATGGTGGTGGTCGGTACGAAATGTTTGATTTATAGCAGCTGGCATTGACCTCGAGAGCAAATCCCCTGGATATATCCGATTAGGTTGACTGGTGTCAGGTGTGGGATATGTCACAAACTCGGCAACTTCCTTATTGGACCAGGTTTTCAAAAGGCTAAGACACGATTTCAGTTTAAAACTACGTTAACTTTACTCGGTATATGAGTTCAGCCAACAAAGTTATCATCATAAGCTATAAACTTCCCGATTCTACCCATTATGTCACTCTTTATTGTATCCTAACTCCCATACTCCCTGCTGTCACTACCTGCTTTCACATTGGCTGTCACCAACCCACCCTTCCTAAAACACTTCTCTGAATACTAATTTTAATCGAAATTCAGTGACTGCATATTTCATAATATATGGATGCAATATTAGCATAACGTAAGAGGTGGTGATTTAAACAATGCTCTTCAATAAAGTCGAGAATGGAGGTTGTTATCAACTCATCGCATTTTAGGGTTTGACAACGCTGTAATGATCAACTTCAAAATAAAACTCATTTTGAAGTGTTTATACGTGCTTTATCTTTACGTTATAATGGTTCGTTTCAATTAATAGAAAAAAAAATGTTTCTTGTGCAATAATTTTTTGGCAATGGTCCCACAGTACAATGTTCGCCGTAGTGGGTAAGTACAGGTGTTTACATGTTTGAAAACTAGAGAAAATTGTAAAAAAGAAAACTCAACTATCTGAATGAAAATGTGAGTATTCATTTTCAGATTTTTTCTTTTTTTTTAGTTTTTTTTTTCTTTTCGGTTAGAGTCTTTTCACAATATCTTTCAGATGTAGTTCAATGTCCAGCGTGGCTTCAGCAAGGGAAGTAGTTGTTTTCTGTTAGATATTTTACATTTCTAATTTTTCAATTTTCATGGAAAATGTTTCCCTTTTCAACATGAATACCTCCCACAAGGTTATCTTGAACGATGGAAAATAGCGACTAAAGTTTGTCTTTCAGCCGCAGATGATTCCACAACAGATTTTATGAATATCCTGTTCATAATTTCGAACAAAAATCTATTGATTTTTGAAGTATTCAACAATGTTTGAAGTCAGATGTATGATCAGTAGAAATGATAATACTTCCAAATATAAAATGCTAAAACGGTCAGAAATTCCATGGAAAAAGTATGTTTCTCTTTTGGAGATCCAACACAATGCGCCTAGACAATTTCTGAGATCATATTGCTGGGAATGCAAACATATACCGGGTGTCCCAGAGCTTTTTGGTCAGCAGATACCTTAGTTATTTGCAGAAAAAAAAAATTGGTGTCGTAGGAGTTCTTCCATACAGCATAGCAAAATCCACTACTTGGTGAACAACCCTTGAGAAACCGCCCCTTACTTTTTTTTTCATATTGCACCCTCATGTTTGTGTTTTTCAATGCATACCCCTTTTGATTTTTTAATGAACCATATATCATAATATGTAGTTGTGAAGATAGTCGAGAAAATGGAATTCATTAGTGGGTACTATTAAATGGACAGAATTAATTGTTCCAAGTTGTAGAGACAAGTAAAAGTGAAAATCCTTCAGATGGTTTATGAAGTTCTGGGTGTGTCATCTACATAGCTCAACCAGTGCTTTGGTTATTTTTCTGAAATTCGAGTGGCTCTGCCTTCAAACTTTTTAATGGAGAAATTTGCTACTACTGGGCTGCCCATGGTAACTCCTTCAACAATTTACAATGAATGGCTTATTTCTTCTATAGAAATCGAAATTTAGTGTACCTTGTTATCTATTTCCAAGTCACCCTGTTTATATTGCGTTGAGGAGAAGGCCGTTTCCAGGGAGAAGAGGGAACTGTCAGGGGTTGACGTTTTTTTTTGATGATTTCTGAAAACTGAAAATTGTATTTCGCAATTTCTATTAAAGTTCACTTTTATTCGTTTCTCAATATCAATCTGTTATTTCTTGAAACCCAAAAGCTATCCTGGGAGATATTGGTTGCAAATATTTCCAACAACCTTCCTGATATGTGTGGTATTCAGTATTGTGGAAGCTTTGTTTAATGTTCTTTCTTAACATACGCTATTCAAGTTAGTTTCAAGAAGATTCAAGTTGTTGCTACGATACGATATTAATAAGACTTTTCAATTCTGAATGTATTGTCAAAATCTAATAAAACTTGTATAAGAAATGGTATATCTTATACATTCAAACGAGCAATTCTTGTATGTATTTTCCATATTGGAAACGGCTTAAATGATTTTAATCAAATTTTGCACGTAGCTCAGGTTTTGATTATTAAGTTCTTCTATAAAGGCGTCTTTCCTGAAAAAATGTAAATTTTCTCAAAAAAAAAAGTCATATGGCGCCATCTTGTCAATTTTTAGGGTACTTGCATTGAAGCTCTTGAATGTTAGCCTAGTCTTCGTGAGATGGTGCTATATATCATCCGAACATGCAATCAAATCATTGTTAGATCTTTCCAGATATAACTCGATTTTACACAAAAAAAATTCTTACCTGCTCTCATGCTGATAACAGATCTAATGTTATCATATAGCACTATCTCGTACATTTTTGACTGCAACAATAAGTACAACCTAAAATATAAATTGAAAATTAGTTCTTTAATCCATAATAGATCATTTTCAATATATTCCTACCTTCGTACACAAATACAGTTCATCTGGGGCATCTGATAAAAATTTCTCGATTTCTTCTCTTTGAAAAACTCGGGATTTTTTTGCATGGAAACCGTTTGACTGGCGTTTCAAAAAAGCCCGTAACTTCAGGTATTTTGCCAAATTAATGTTATTTTTTATGTTCAGGGTAGCTTTCAACATCGAATAGGGGTAAAAATTTGGTTTACTGGAAATCTGTTATGAAAAAAAAATTGAACATCGCGATTCTGTGGCATTAGGCGATTCATATGGTACCATTTTTGTTTTGCGGAAATGCGCTGTTGCCAAGTTGACCTCTTCGGATTACTGGAAATCTGATATGAAAAAAACAATTGAACGTCGCCATTGTGGACCCTCAACTAATTCTAGTGGTACTATTTTTATTTTGCGGAAATGCGCTGTTGCCACGTTTTGGACACTTTGGAGATGTGGAAATCTGATATGAAAAAAACAATTGAACGTCGCGATTGTGGACCCTCAACTAATTCTAATGGTACTATTTTGTTTTTGCGGAAATGCGCTGTTGCCAGGTTAGTCAATTCGGATTACTAGCAACCTGGAAATTTGTATTGATATGGATAAGTCAGTCGAGAATGATGTTTAAACGCGAGAGCGAAGCTCGAGCGTTTAAATTTCTTAAGCAAATAAAATGTATCTAAAACACGCATGCAATACAACGTTTTATTCACAATCACATTCATTTAGAATCAGAATCGCGGAAATTTTTCATCACAAAATGATTTGACGTTTTGCTCTAACAACGGCTGTCACCTCCTCAAAAATCATTGAAATAACATACACAAATTATGATAAAACGAAGAACGAAATGTCTATTAATATAAATGTTAATGTTAATATTAATAATAAATAAGTAAAATGTTATTAATATTCAAGATTGTATTTTGTGGAATAAAGTAATTTCATTATTCCACTAGTGGATAAAGTGGTACTTTATACGGTTTATAAGTGTTGATAAAACTTCAATTATAAGGTGATTGTGGATAAAAATAATTTTATAATTCCAATGAAATTTATTGTATAAAATATGCAATACAGGGCTTATATCTATAATGAGGTATAATTACAAATACCTGTAGGTACAAAGGGATAACTTATTTCAGCAATAAATAAAGAAACATAGTATGAAAGGATATATTAATCTTCTAAGGTTGTTCAAAATAAAGTGTCGAAATGAGTGCATTTATGTCTTTTTTTTAATGTGTAGATAAGATTGCAATAATTCATATGTAATCAGTATGTGGTTCGTATCTCCCAAAAATCACAATGTTACAAGAAAATCCCGGGCGGAGCTCGGTCACCCAGGTACTTCCTATTAGTACGTTTATTTGGAGTTCGAAAGCCGATGATAATCCATCCTAATAAGTGTAGCAGGTGCCTCTTTGATTTCCTCAAGGATATTTTTCGCCTCCGATATTCCAAACTATCCTCATAAAGTCTGATTGAACAATAACTTGTCATGTTACATGAGTACTTATTCAAGATTCCGTATATCTGCAGTTACCAACTGAAATTGTAGCTTTTCTGCTCCACATACAGTATCGGAAAGTTTTCATCGGGGTATAGGCAAATCTATGCGAGCAACAAGGAACGCAATGATATGATAATAGCACATAAATAAGAGAGAAGCACTACTGTATGACTCCCCTACTACCTCGTCCGACGAATCAACAGCGACGTCGATATCCCTTCCTCGAGCGAGTCGAGGAGAAATTGTAATGCTCTCTCAACATAATAGCAAGCTATTCTTTACGCTCCTATGAAACCAGCATACCCCAATGAAAACTTTCCCATACTGTATAATGTCATATTCCACATCAACGTCACTATGCACCAGTTAGTTTATTCGCGGCACTCTAAGATGAGATTGTTTTTAGTGGCGTTTCAAACTATAAACATCAACTTTAGGTCTGGTTCAGTCTGTGAACTATTAGAAATGATAAGGAATATAAAACGTTACTTTGCCTTGAGTAGAGAACTTTATAATCATTAAATTACTTCATGATATGGTTATTGCTCCTTTATGGGAGGAATTACGATGATGAAATAATGTGTCATAAAAGATCCCAGAACGTCAGCAAATTATTGTTTTAGAACACTGAATTCTGGATCATAATAATGAGAATTGATTTTTCTTCAACTAATTGAACCAAATTCTGTGCACATCTTGAACTGTTTGTGCGATTATAAGAAATGGTATACCAATTTCCAAGTTTTTTTTAGTATTTATAATTTATTATTATTCAATAACACACCCAGGGTATGGCTTCTATCTACATCGCTCGTTTTAAATTCCCATGGTAAACTTCAAAATTGTGAGTTTTGCAAATATTTTTAATTAAACCCCCCACTTTTCATTGAGTCTTCAATTACCCCTACAGAGAACAAGTGGATAGCAAGCCCCTCCGGATATAACGTTTTACATGCTCGTGGAATATCAAACAGTCATCTGAAATAAAACATAGACTTTTTGCTCTATACGCAATCAGAATAACGTCAATTTTATTGATTATTTGTTGTTATTTTTTGCGAAAGCCTGATCAAATTTGTAACGGACTACCAAAGCCACAGATTTATTTACATTCATCAAAGAATGCTGACTACTACCTATAACGTAGCATCGAACGTGCTTCCTGCTGACAGCATAATCTGGTATGCAGACGACTCGAGGTCAAGAGGTATATCCGGAAGGGGTATAAAAGAGAAGAAGGCGAATACGCCCCAGTATTCCAGGCTGAACTATATGCTATACTCACCTGCGTTCAAGAAAATCTTGACAATAGATGTCGATAGTAAAACAGAAATGCTAGCACTGGGATCACACAGGATCACATCCAAGCTGTGTCATAGTATGCATGGAGCTGGGTATCAGTATTCCACTCATTATCGATATTTTTGGATCATTTTTTCAATCTTTTCTCCTGATCTCAACCACACTGCAATGTTTCTATTTTTCATTTATATTATTCGACTTCCACATCAAATATGTCATCTTGTTTTCCATTTTCTCGAGTGAGATGGAAAAGCAGATTTTCAACCGTTATTTGTAACATTTGAAAGTACTGAATCTCACCCAAATTGTTGGATTCAACTCAATGAGAAACGTCTTCATTCGGCTCATAGATTTGTATCGAAGTCTATCAACTATATCTTTTTTCAAGAATACGTGAGCTTTGACTATTGCTTATAGTGGCAAGGAATTTCATTATTCAAATTGGAAAAGACTCTGGTTAACAGCAAATGGTGATATAATATTATACTTTTGATTTATCTTTTCAGTACTGAACATTCATCACTCGTCTCTCCAAGTGTGAGAAAATTCTCCATGAAATAGTTGTTTTTACAAGAGTCATATTCGGCAATAAGAAATGTTTTTTCTGTCGTTCCTTTTCAGCTTCGACTTGAACCCTACAAAAACGTGTCTGGAAGTTACTAGACATGTAAAACCCTATCTACTGAATATTTATCAGTGGTCTCTTCCATTCTACAAAAGAAAAAACTACGAGGAACTTGAGTCGACTACTGAAACTGAAAACAACAGGACTGGTGTTAAAATGTAGTTATGAAGTTGGTCGGGTGAATTCAAAAAAATGTAATTTGATGTGAATATAACTATCAGATAACTGATAGTTCACTTTATTATGCTCTCACTGTTCCTGATTCCTGAGAAAATACGAATCTGTTATCACAAGATCTAAATGATGCCTACATGAGAGTGATATTTTTGAAGGGGCAATTACATATAAAAATAATTTGCCAGGCTTCGCTGCCTCAAGATGTTAGCTGCGAGTTTGGAAATGCACATGGAAGTCAAATCCTGAAAAAAAAACGCCTCAACACTCGGCGGAAGCTTATGGGTTTTCTGATTCGCTTCCAAACATCAGAGTGTTACTTCAGCTCTTGTTCTTCACATCGCAAGCAGTATAGCAGAGTGAACCTTTTCAGCTTCGCACAATATTTCAAAATTGACTTAATGAACTTGCCTTTTATTATTATTATTGTTGAACAGCGGGGTTCATCAGAACATCTCAAACGAGATTAAGGATGAGGAAATACTGGACATGTAAATGAGAAAGCACAATGGAAAATGATTTCCAAAATTCTGGAAATATTTCGAATGTAACCAAATTATATGTTAAGTGAATTCGAATAATAAAAATGGAAATCATTATGCTCTGGCCCTAAACTGCTCTCCGGATTAGGTTGAGCAATGAAAGAGTTACCTACTTTAAAAATATATTATCTTCTGCCCCCCCCCCCACCAAAAAACTACTTTCAATATTCGTTGCGGAGCAAAATTTACATGTTTCTAGTATTGTTCAAGAAATACTCGGATTTTTGTAAGGATCTGAATGAAAATTATTCCTTGGAGCTATCCCATTCAAAACGTAATCATGTTGATAGTAGAATTAATTAACCAAACCAAAACAAAATAGGTGACTTGAAATTAATAGAAAATAATGAACTACTCGTAGATGAGGTGTTTGCCAATGAATTATTGGACATTTCATTTCGGCAACTGGTAAATAACAAATGCAAAAAAAATTACGTCAGAAGTACAGATTCATTACATAACTTTTTATATCGCCCCTGTGCCAGAGCCTGAGGTAGTTAGTTTAATGAACACACCGAATCCTTCTAATTCTAGTAGTTGTTTTCTGTTAGATATTACAAATAAGTCACATTTTTCATTTTTAAATTTTCATGGAGAATGTTCCCCTTTTCAATATAAAACAACGTTTTGAGACGGTGTAAAAATGATATTTGTATGCTTATTTGAATGGTAATGATGATGTAACTTGAGAATATTTATTTAATTGTCTTATAGTTTGTATTATTCAAAAAGTTTCAGCTGTTTCTGTCCGCGGTCGTCTTTAGGTGATTACTGACAAGTTTTCAATGATTCACAATCGTTGAATACCATGGTAATCTCAATCACTAGTAAAAGAGTTCTGTTATGCCCCTTGTTTGTCTGGGGTGTGTTCGTATTCCTTCAAAACGTTGCCAATTTTTCTCTCAACCGAAGATGTTGGGCCCGTTTGTAAGAGCTTGTAGTTTCCTATTCGTGATACATACTCAATGTTCTCGTTGTACGTCCTCCACGGCCCACTTCAAAAATGTATTTATGAGGTCCCATGCAAATGCTGACTCTCATATATTGGTGATAACAGGAGACCAACCCCTAGCGGTGAGGCTAGAGAAGCATAAACGCTTCAAGCTTCGAGGTGATATATTCAAATCCGGTATCCACTTACCATGTGTGGAATAACATCACCAAAATCAATGGAAGAATGCAGGAGTATTACATAGGGAGGAACACTAGTTCAGAGAAAAATTTAAAGAGGCTGTTTAGATCCAAGCGAATGGAGCCTTCAGTGAACCCAGCATAGAAATCAAAAATGTTTGGAAACCGCAGATTGATGGTTTTGACGGAATAAACCGAAAACGAGCAATTAGGCATACCAGTACTCATTAACTAGTAATTGAGATTTCCAAAGTATTTGAACGATTTTTAACACTTCGGAAACTTGTTAGTACTCGCCTGAAGACGACCGCGGATAAAAGCAGTTGAAACGTTGTGAACAATACATAGCATAAGATGGTGAAATTTTGAAATAAAAATACTCATGCTATCTATATTGTCGTAGCATTCTCAATGAACAACATGATGTTTTACAACATACCCCTCATCAACTGAAAAACAAAATTAGTAGATGCCATTACATCAACCATAATAATAGTTATTTATGGTACTAGTGTGTTATGTTGAAAATAAGTCACGCGAGAAAGATTTATACCACGAGGATCTCAGGCCGAGTGGTATAAATTCTCAAGTGACTTAGGAAACATAACACACGAGTGGCATACAATGTTTTATCCAACAAGTGGAAGAAATCGTTTTTTCATGAGAAAATAATTAATAAGTTTTAAATATGATCATGAGTTATAATAACACACTAGTGTGTTATTTTATAGTTTACTTGTCTAAAATGACATTAATAATGACAGTATGTTCGGATATTTTCGAACCCGTTATTTTTCGATTTCTGATGTAACTTTTATGTTCTACCTGGCGCACACGCACACGCACCTTGTTCGTGTGGTAAGAGTGATATAGGTGAAACATCAAGACCATTGATTGTGCGCCAGGAAGAACATAAAAGTTACATCAGAAATCGAAAAATAACGGGTTCGAAAATATCCGAACATATTCTAAAATCTGATGGCGATCATATGATGGAATGGAATAATACCAAAATTTTATTGAGAGAATCAAACCAAGAAAAAAGAAAGTTGAAGGAAACTGCGTGCATTCTTTTATCGAACAACTGCTTCTCAACCAATTCCATCGAAATGGACCGCACCTGGTTACCCCTCCTCAGAGATGAAATAAGAACTAATAGAATGGTGATTGATTGATACCGAACACCCTATGTATCAAGATACCAAATGTCAATCAAAAGAATGTATGACAGATTTCATTTGACTCTGTCAAAGAAAGGTCTTATTACCAAAATCGCAATTCAAATTCAGTTTTCCCAGCGTCTTTCTAAGAAGTTTTGATAACGGAGGCAGATACAGCCTCCGAAACGTCAACAGTTTTCAAAAAAAGAGAAGTATTCTTTGTTAATTCGATCTCATTTTTTCAGATAGGCAAATTCAGTGTAGGGTACGTTACTGACAAAAATTAATTTCTTTCAAGACAGCAGTCTTGTGAACGCAATAACTTATCGGGCAAATTAATTAATTTGCCCTTCTACACTTGTACAGATTTCTTTGGATTAAAAATTTTTTTTTCATTTTCAGATTATGGAAGGTCATAAACCCAAAAAAATCTAATAGTGAAAAACCAAAGCCATAAGATTTGAATGTCCTTAAAGGGTGGAAATAAGGACACCATCTTGTAAAAGAATACTCGGTTGCTGACGCATTTTCTCGCTTATGGCAATCCACAGAATGAAATCTGATATCGTTAGGAACCACACAGAAAATTCCCATAAGACAATCAGCTGTTTAAGTTTGAGTTTGAGAATTTTTGTTCCATATGCCTAGCACACGTCCGATCGCTAAATTTTCATTTTTTGAGCTCAACACTGACATAATTTTCAGTGGTTAAAATCCCTGAAACGAAAAAATGAGTCAGCAAAATATGTCATTATCTGATGGTCTATAACCGGTCCGTGTGTTTTTTTAATATTCAGTTGAAAAGTTCTATCTTGATGGCCTGTTTTCGATGAGTCACCCTATTTACTTTGACACACGTTTTTATGGATAGTCTGTTCGACTTAGTGAAGTATATAATTCTTTCCCCGTCACTGAATATGAATTTTAGTGGAATAAATTGCTAATAGAATCAGCCATGACATCATTTCAGAAAACAGCATGGACTGCAGAATATCATGTGTGTTCAGCAGCGTATTGATTTTGTACTAACTGTCCCATTACAATAAATGAACAATGCCTCTCACGGCGGAGATGAAGTCTCGTTTATGCTCTTCTGACATAAATTCAAGTAGTTCTTGTTAAAAATTATGCTGCGACTTCCGAACGAGAATGATAAAATTTAGAATTGATATTCTCCTCATACGAACTCGAATTACTTTTCTTCAGAAGCACTTCACTATATTCTGAGGAAAAATGTTCGTCATAAATTTTTGATCTCGTACGTGTTAGAAAAAAATATACATGGGATGTATACATAAAGTGATACACGAATTCTATATCCAGTGTAGTGAGGTTACCAAGAACTAAGAAATGATAGATAGCGATTCTCAGCTAGATCAAGGAATAGACGAATAATGTGAAGTGATCTTCAGATGTTTCCTGGGAGGAAGCAGAAATCCAAAGACATTTTATCATCAAGTTTGGAGATGAATAGCTTGAGGACGTTTCTCGAGAATAAACAAAATAAAGGATTAAATTGAGTTCAGAATGGAAAAGGAAACTTGTAGAAGCTGAAAGAACAGTACTGGTATCCTCACCTCTGTTTACTGGAAGAAGAGACACACAGAATAGCAAGGACCCAGGGTTTTTCACCTGACACAAATTCCAATAAAAATGATTTTTGGCACAGAGGCAGTTTTTGAGGAGTAATTCTCATGAAAACCTCTACAAAAAGATCTTCACGCGAAAATAGCTTCCTATGAGAGATATTGAGCTATAAGCGATACTATCAGATTTCCGTACGAACAACTTGGGATAAAAAAATTCATAACCTTGAAGAATAAATTAGAAGAAAAATCCTTCAACAATTATTACATATAGAAGGCAATTATCGGCAATTATCGAATTAGCTTGACAAGCTGAGTTTGCTCTAAGTTTCAGTGGGTCAAATTTGAACAAATCAGATATAACATTAATTCCCAATTTATCTTGGGCCTAACTGAATAAAGTTTCTCAGTAGCCATTGTTTTTTTATTCACTCATTTTCATGACTGATGTCTTTACAATCGACGTAAAAATATCAAAGTGGAGATTAAAGCGTATCTGTCATTTTATTGCCAAGACACTGTACTTTCAGAATATGAGTCTGAGAACCTCTGATAAGAAAGTTTTCATTCGTGATTTTCTATATTTTCTGGAAATTTCCCAAAAGGCCTCAAAATTCTTCTGATAAGTCTCGCTAGTTTATTTTATCGACTATACCTTTATGAACGTGAAAATATGTAGTTGAGAATCTGCTTTTCTCGCAGTGACTTTTATTTTTTGTTGGGAAATATCAGACCAGTCCAACAATCATCATTGTCAGTAGTAGCCTTGGGCGGAAAAGTTCTAGTCGAAGAGCCGAATAGAAATATTGATTGAAAGTTTGATTTCGTGGAGGAAATCCGATTCTTGACATGATCTTTTGGGTTTATGACCTTCCACAATCTGAAAATGAAAAAATGTTAATACAGGTTGAACTTCACCATCTGCCTAAAATAACTAAATAAATTGAGTTCCAAAAGTTTGCAATATACTGGAAACATTTTTGTCAGAAAATGTTATTATTCATAAAAATTGATGCACTGCGAAATACTTGTATTTGAGTTATCAAAATTCTAAATTTCCAAACGATATATATCAAATTTCAAAATGAGTAGTGATCACGACATTCGAGAAAAAAACAGGTTTTTCTTGGAACCACTACGGGCAATTTTGGGAACCCACTGTTCCTTTGAGGAAAGAGTTGTTTCATCAAGTATTTTCGGATCATCTGCAAAAATCTCCGTGAAGTGTTATAAAACACATTTTAGGTACACAAATACTCGCATATTATGTTTGCATAAGAAGGTCTTCAGAAACGAAATGAACTTTTCCTTTTCCTCCTCCGATCATTTTTAGCAGAGTTATGACCAAGTAGTAGTAGTAGTAGTAATCATGGGGAGGCCGCTGCCGCAGCCAGGCAAGTAGGCCCCAATGGGCCCTTTTTGCCATCCCCTGCTCTCCACATAACTACATCGCCTCTTCTAGTCTTCCTTTCCGAACCTTTGTGACCTTCTAGTGAAGGCCAGTATGTCCGTCCACTCTAGTTCGATGAGTTCCTCATGTTGGAGTTTTTCGACTCGGAAGATTTCGAATCTTAGCTTCCCGTACGCCTCACACTCGCCAAGGAAGTGAGACGAAGTTTCTTCGTCTTCTTCGCACATATGGCAAGTGGGATTGTCTTTTATACCCATTAGTGACAGGTGTCTACCTAGTTTGTTATGGCCTGTTAGTATTCCTACAAGGAGGCGTAGTGTTTGGCGATCTCTGCCTAAAAGCCACGTCATCCTTGACTTGCTAGATCCGGCCACAAAGTCTTTTGACTGCCTGCAGCCGGCGGTATTCCTCCAAGATTCGTTTAGTTCTCTTTCCACCCATTCATCTAGGGCAGAAGAGATTTGACCTCTTGCAATGCCTTGTACTGGCTCCGGTCAACAGAACGGCGCAGCGGAACCGGTTCTGGCAAGCTCATCTATGACCAATCTACGACGGCGTGCTAGGGCCAATATGTTTTAGTTTATTTTTCCACAATTGTCACTTTACAACTGACAATTGTCACTTTACAACTGACAATTGTCACTTTACAACTGACAATTGTCACTTTACAACTGACAATTGTCACTTTACAACTGACATTTGTCACTTTGAAACTGAATATTGTCACTTTGAAACTGACAATTGTAACTTTGAAATTGACAATTGTCACTCTACAACTGACAATTGTCACTTTCAAATTGACAATTGTAACTTTACAACTGACAATTGTCACTTTAAAACTGACAATTGTCACTTTACAACTGACAATTGTCACTTGTGATCTGTCAATTTCTTTGTAAAAATACGAACGCTTACATGCCAGACTGAAATTCTTAAACTGTGCATGCGCTTAGTAGTACTGGGACGTGATTGGTCAGTGTAATGGCGGGACGTTTAAATGAAAGACAAGAAAAAGTTGAAAATGCGTGGATTTGGTTTTTCGTTCACGATTAACACACAAATCTAACCTGAGCAAGCTTACCTAGCTTTCCTGTTCGCCACACGGTTGTGTGTTAAGCTGTTTTCCATTTAAGGTTTAGTTTAATCATTGGCTGAAAATTGACATCTATCAAAATCTACCAATAGTAAGTCTAGAATGAGAAGCCCCGGGGTTAAGACTCCTAAATGGAAAACGCCATTTTCAACCCAGTTCCCTTGTCTTTATATAAATTCGAAAATGTAGCCTGTGGGGAAGAAGCAAGCTAGATTAGTTGCGCAGGTTAGGTTTGTGTATTAATCGTGAGCAAAAAAAACAAATTTATGCATTTTCTCAGTTTTTTCTTTCATTCAAAAGTCCCGCCAATACAGTGGCCAATCACGCCTCAATACTACCAAACGCATGTGCAGTTTAAGGATTTCAGTTTGATATTAAGGTGCTCGTAAAAAAAATTGACAATTGCCAATTTGAAAGTGAAAATTGCCAATTTGAAAGTGAAAATTGTCAGTTGTAAAATGACATTTGTCAGTTGTAAAATGACAATTTTCAGTTTAAAAGTGACAATTGTCAATTTGAAAAGTGACAATTGTTAGTTTGAAAGTGACAATTGTCAGTTGTAAAATGACAATTGTCAGTTGTAAAGTGACAATTGTCAGTTGTAAAGTGACAATTGTCAGTTGTAAAGTGACAATTGTCAGTTGTAAAGTGACAATTGTCAGTTTGAAAGTGACAGTTGTAAAAAAATAAACTGAAACATTGGCCCTAGCACGCCGTCGTACCAATCAAATATCCGACTCCGACAGAACTTTCAGCCGCGGGTAAGTGTAAACCTGAAAGTTAATGTCGGCATTCAATAACGTTTTCTGAGAAAACGAGCGCATTTCTCAAGAAATTACTAGGTATAATTTTTGTGGAGAATTGAATTGTCTTTTACCTTGTTTTTGAAAAAAAAAAAAGTTCCACCCCTGGAATTCTGGTAAACAATTTGTTTTCGTGTTTATCATGGTTCCAACTACTAGCATTCCAAGTTTGGTGGTGCTACAGTCGATTCGTGTCTCAAAACCCAATCGTACTGCATTATTAGTATTTTTCGAGCTTTTTGCTACAAGTCCCCTTCTCAGCTGGATAATGGTCTCCCTGTTTCGTAGCAACCCCAATCGAAGAGGTATCGAACAAATAAGGGGTTGGAGTCCCTCGTACGAATTCTGACATCCTAATGATAACCTGGCTGCTCCTTTATCCTTTATCGCATTACACTGAGCAGTTCCTAACTTCCGCTTCCTTTCCAGCGGATTATCGAATTCTGACTGCAGCTCTTCCTCATTACGTGAACACTTTTATAATGCCGGATTTGTATTCTTACCGCGGAAGTTCCGCCGATAATTTTGTTTTGAGATTTCGAAGGTAGGACGAATGCTCGCAGAGAGGAGGAATTAGACGTGTTTAGTGTGAAAAGGGGGAAGTTCTGGTTTTGTCGATTAGGGTAGATGAACAGTGTCGTCATCCATACTAATATTATAATTGCGAAAGTAACTCTGTCTGTCTGTCTGTTGGCTAAATCGATTCAGATGAAATTGCACGAATATAGTTTGACACCGCGGAAAGGACATAAGATAGTTTCTATCCTGGAAATTATCCTTTATTCAAAGAGTGAAACGAGGGTTGAAAGTTTTTATGAGTTTTTGTTATTTCTGAAACTATAGGCATATAGATTATATAGATTATATATATTAGGGACTTTCGTGCTACAAGCCTCTACACCGCGACCTTTTCAGATCTATTGTGTTTGTCCTCGAGATCATTTAGAGTTCTTTGTCTAGCCCTGTCTTCTTTACGAGACTCCACAGGCTAGTTTTTAGAACTCCCATGAATCTGGGAGCTCTTGGGTTTTCTTCTCCCAGCGTTAGAAACCTTTGCCTTGACAAGCCCTCGCAGTGGCATAGTATGTGTTCTGATGTTTCATCTTCTTCCTGACAGAACCTGCATAGCATTTCTTCTGCCAGGCCTATGGTACTCATATGTTTGTTGAGCCTACAATGCCCTGTGAGAAGTCCTACTACTATTCTAGTAGTGTTCCTCTACTGGCTTAGTAGATAGTCTGTGAATGTTGGCTGCGGTTGTTTGATAAACTCTTTGGCCTGTCTCATCCCTGGTGCATTGTTCCACCATTCTTGAGACTTCTGTTGAATCCATGATTTGGTGTTTGTTTTTAGTACAGCTTTTGCTATACCGCAATACGGTTCTGGGCCATTCAGGGCCTTACTTGCTCCTTCTCGGGCTAGTGTATCGGCCTCTTCATTGCCTCTATAACCTGTGTGTGCTGGTACCCAGGCTAGTCAGTCTGTTCTGACTGCCCAGCTCTTTTAGGGCTTCTATGCAGTCCCAAACAAGTTTTGAGGTAACTTGCATTGAGTTGACTGCTTTTATCGCAGCTTGGCTATCTGAGTATATGGCAATGTTTTTTCGTGAAAAATCGTGCCTTATTAGCTCTTGTGCACAATGGTGTATTGCAACGATTTCCACTTGAAATATCATCGCATGTTTGCCCAAGCTCAGTGAGATTTTCATCTTCGGCTTGGTTCCGTAAATGCCGGCTCCTGCACCTTCATCCGTTTTGGAGCCGTCAGTGTAGACAGCGATTTCCGCATTGATGGGAGGCCCCCCCTTCCACGCATCCCTGTCCGTTATACTTGTCTTGAAAGTTTTGTCAAAGCTATATCTGGGAAGAATGCCATCTGATGGCATTCTTGTAACCGGGTCGTTATCCAACTCTTCATATAGCTTGTTGTAGTCTCTCCCGTGCATATTGCTAATGGGTGCTTGTCCTCTAAGCAACCTGCTCGTGACAAACCTGGCTTCGGCTTGGATGTATATGTGTAGTGGAGGTAGGTTGAGCAAGACCTCTAAGGCGGCTGTTGGGGTGGTTCCCATGGCCCCGGTGGCACTCAGACATGCTTGTCTTTGTAGTCCTCCAAGCCGTCGAACCACTCCTGCCTGCTTGGTCTTGAGCCACCATACCACCGACCCATACGTTATCATGGGTCTGATAACTCTGGCGTAAAGCCATGTAGTCATTTTTGGTTGTAGCCCCTAATTTTTTCCGCACATTCTCCTGCACAGGTTGAAGGCTACAGTACTTTTTTCTATGGTTTTTTGTAGGTGTTGATTCCAGGTCAACTTATGGTCGAAGATGAATCCTAAGTATTTTGCCTCTTGGGCAAATGGAATTTCTATCCCGTTCATTACCGGTGACCTAAGTCCTTCCAGTACTTTTTTTCGTGTGAATGTGACTATTGTGGTTTTATGAGAGTTTACTGTCAGCTCCTCCTCTTTACACCACCTGTCGACTATATCTAGGGCTGACTGTGTAAGCTCCGATACTGTCCATGCAAATTTGCCTTTTGCAATAATTGCAAGGTCATCGGCATATCCTAGGCAATGAAAGCCTCTGGAAACTAGCTTTTCAATTAATTCATCAATTAGGATGGCCCAAAGTAGGGGCGATAGCACCCCTCCCTGCGGACATCCCTTGTTTGCTCTAGCTGTTAGTGTTGTTCCGCCAATTTCTGATATAATGACCCTGTTCTTCAAATTGGCGTTTATCCACTGGCACAGTAGGGGATGTACCCCTTTTTTCGCTAGGGCATTTGCTATGGACTCGGTGGATGCATTATTGAAGGCACCCTCGATGTTTATAAATGTTGTCATGGCTATCTCTTTGTCATCCAAGGACTTCGTTAGTAGCCTGTTGAGGTCGTCCAGTGCTAAGTCCGTTGACTTGCCTGGTTGATACGCATACTGGCGTTCGTTGAGCGGGTTTGTTTGTAATACCTCGTCCCTTATGTATCTATCTATCAGCCTTTCCAACGTTTTAAGTGGAAAGGTCATTAGACTTATGGGACGATATGCCTTGGGTGTCTTGTCGCCTATTCTCCCTACTTTTGGGAGATATATGACTCTCACCTCTTGCCACATCGTAGGTATATGCCGTAATGCTATGCAAGCCTTGAATATACGGCACAGGTGTGGAATAAGTATTTCCTGTCCCTTTTGGAGAAATATGGGGTATATTCCATCTACTCCAGGGGAAACTATAGGCATGAAATCTATATTATATATTCTTTATTGATACATAAATTATACCAATTCCAGCGTTTTCAAAAATTCCACCTCTGGAGGGGTTCTGTTATATTATTTTTTAAATAATATGAAAATTAATAAGATCTGGGAGTGAAAAATTAGACCTTCTGAAGTATTAACCCACCACAGACGAAGTCACGGGTAAAGACTATTCATAATAATTTTTGTTTTTATTTGTTGAATTTTTAATTGTTTCGTGCCTAACAGTTTGTACCGAGTGATTCATTTAAATAGAAATGGCGCTATAAGGTATGCAGAGAAAAATTCGTTCATCCATTAATTGAAGATAAATTAGATAATTAGTGAATTCAGAATATTCTTGAATAATTCAGACTCTAACAAATTACTATCCCCTTGACACAATACTAACTCCATTAGCGACAACCAGAGGGCTACTTGTTCTACGGGATTAATTGAACTTGCCGGTGTCCTCCATGGAGTGCGTTATAGTTTGATTAGTTTTTGAAGTGGCGGCGGCTATTTTCAACATGTGGGTTTCGCGTCGTTCATCAACATTAGTCTTCCCTTTTTGGTGGTAGGATGATTAATTATTAGGTTGAAGTGAAAGGGGGTTTGGGGTAGTCCCTATATAACTGGATATAAATTTCCGTCCCACTATTCGGGTCTCCGATAGCGAATAGATATTATTGAAAGTAGTTGTGATAGATCGAAAACTCGTAAGTGCTTCTGTAGTGGAAAGTAACTTTAAAAATAATATTCCGGAAAAATATGTTCCTTAATCGCATCAAATCCGTCCTTGAAGCTTCTTTGAGGCGACCTTCTAATTTTCGGATCACGATCCACTTCGGGACATTACAGCACTTCACAAATGAAGACTTCAAATAAAATATCTTGATATAAATATGGGAAAAAAAGAGGCAAAAACCAAACAAGAGATTAGCATCAAGCGATAATTTCACTCACGATATGAAAGTCGCGTCTCCTGCTATACAGAGTGGCCACTTTTTTAATGGGATTGTATCGGTAAGTTTTAAACCATAAGAGTTAGAAGGTCGGTCAAATGGAGAAAAAGTTGCATTCATAGAAGCATTGTCAAGTGGTTCAAACAAATCAAGATTATCAGGACCGGTTATTGAGATATCATAAGAAAAGTAAATTCTGTCATTTTAATTTTTCTTCTTTAGCCACTTTATTTCAAATATTTTCAAAAAATGTTACAGGAATTTTTTATTCGATAGTAAATTATCCTTAATTTGACCCAATTAGATTTCGTATCCAACGTTTCGTACTCTCTGGGCCACCCTCAACCTCATTTTTTTAAATACGGACCTGAATATTTTATGACACTTTTCGAAATAACTTTTAACGCTGAATTCAACAATACATCATACAATGTCATTCAAAGTTGATTTTCAGGTGATTTTGACGATTATCCAAATTTCTCTGGGTCGGATCTGTATTGCATTTACCTTCAGTTTAATTAACAACATGCAATACATTTTGGTTAGAAAAATAACTCAGTCATCTTAAACTGAATGGAACGTATCAGAATCAAAGCAAGAAATAAGTAGTAATTATTTACATGATATTTCAAGAGAAGAAAAACCTAATGCAGAATAATTAAACGAAACTATCATTTATATGAGAGAAAAATTAAATGATTATTCGAAAGTAAATGAAAATTAATGAAGTAAGTGTTCGAAATGTCCACCATTTTGTAAAATGCACTTTGCGGTTTTGGAACCCATACTTCGTATACATTTGCTAAATTCGTCTCCTTGAATACCTTCCAATACATTCTCAATCTTCTCGAGAGGAATCACTATTGTTGGATTTACCACTCGTGCTCACAACACCATCGAAAGTTCTGTCAGAAATCTAAAACTCGATAAAATTGCTTTGAGGTAACACCATTCGCCCCATAATCGTAATCTAAAGTTCAGATCAATTTCTCTGTGTGGTCCGCGACCTTGAACAATTAGGAACCGCAGCATTTTTCTTCTAGGCAGACTTTTGCCTTCCTCAGGTCAAGTCGGCCAGGATGGTCTCTTCACCACTTTGGTCTACAGTAGTCGCCTGTTGTATTTGGGAGTGATAGAATCCATGATACATATTTCTGAAAATAAAAAAATTTAAATTCAAGGAAATTTAAACCAGATATAGATGATGATTTGGATGAAAGTGAAAAGGCTAAAGAATCATGGTCTAGATTCCTCAGTGCTGAAAACTCTACGATTGTAGATATCTTTGTCGGCCAACTGAAATCTACATTGAAATGTACGTGCTGTGGTCATTGTTCAGTCAGTCACCTTTCATCCATTTTGGGATCTCTTCTTCACCGATACCACAAAAATTAGGACAACTGTGTTTTCCCAAGGAAGAAATTTTGGATGGTGACGTTGAACCAATGTATTCGCTGTGCAAAGTCGAAAGAAAGTGCACAAAATCCCTTTCGATCTATAAATTCCCAAAAACTTTAGTGATTCATTTCTTCAACAAGAATATTCTGGAGAATGTCGGATGTCACGATCGATATTTCCTTGGAGTGTTTGGATTTGAGCTGTTATGCTTCGAACAAAGTATACAGTTCATATGCAGTTTCCAATAACACGTAAAGTATAAAAATTTCACATTTCCAATACAAATTTTCTCAGCTATTATTGCATCAAATTTTGAAAACTTAGCGAATTGAAATCCCTTTTGAAGAATATGCAACACGACTCCCTTTCTCATTCCAATTTTGCTCATAATTCAGAAGGGGTGCAAAGGGGGTGATATTTTCATACTCTTAAGAGTCAAATTGAGAATAGAAATCTAACGTGTTTCAGGTTTTTTCAACGGATTCATTTTACAGTGTCAATATTTTTAAGTTTTAATAACAAATTTTCGGAGTTATGGTTGCACCAAATATAAAAAACTAAGTATTGCTGAACAGGTGATGAAAACCCCTTTCGAACACGATGCCACACGACCCCCCTTCTCATTTAAATTTTTTGTGTGCTCATAATTCAGAGGGGTTGCAAGAAGGGGCTAATATTTTCATATTGTGAATTGTCAAATTAATAATAAAAATTGACCTGTTTCAGGATTTTCTGATAAAATACTTAGTAACGCTAAAAATGAATTTATTCCTCACCTATGGACCGCACTGTATAATCTAATAACATTTCGCTCAAGAATAATAACAGAGGTATCGCGTATACTAATACGTAACACAATCTGATTTTCGGTGTTTTTTCTCTCATACTGTATGTATATTTGAAAAAAAAAAGACATAATATAATTATTTTTTCATCTGTAAGGATTATTCCGGTCAGGCCCTATCTCCGGAGACCCGGTACATCCGCACGATGGTGTCATTTACTATTATTATTATTATCATTATTGTTTCAGGTTGCATAATATTTGGCTCCGACCAAGAAGTAGCAGAGTTGATGAAAGCCATTCGCAGATACAACGCCACAGGATATTTTTCGTGGATTGGCTCAGACGGTTGGAGCGCCAGGTCCCTCGTTTCGGAAGGAAACGAAGCTGAAGTGGAGGGTACATTGTCTGTCCAACCACAAGCTAGGGAAGTGGAAGGGTTCAAGGAGTACTTCTTGTCGCTGAGTGTGGAGAATAATACTAGGAACCCTTGGTTCGTCGGTGAGTATATAGAACTGAGAATGCATTTCAAAAATTCAACACTCTCTCTCGTACAAAACAATATTTCAGCTGACAATAAGCCAGGAATCACACTGATCGACTAGGACCGACCGTCCGCGACCGTCCACCTACGACCAAAATTTCCAACACGTATGTTCTCATCGCTCAACTCACACTGTATAATCGTCATTGACCGTCCTCGACCGTTTTTCAAAGACCATGTTCGAAATTGTAGTGTGCTGGAAATTTTGGTCGGTGTCACACTATCATGACGTAATGTCATTTTGAAACACATTTATGATTAACTTTTGACTTCAACAAAACTCATGTTAATAGGTATATTACCTACCAGAAAAATAAAATGTTTTTGTTCAGTATCACTACTGCTCATTATTTAAAACAAAACTATGATATTATGAATTTAACTTATTTTCAATAAATGAACAGACAATTCACATAACCTTTCGAATGTCAAATTAATGTCAGATTTACAAAATTATTCTAGTGGTCGGTCGTGGATGGTCAATCAGTGTGACTTTGAAAGTTTTCATTGATCTACTTCTACTTTTGGTCGTAGGTGGTCGGTCGCGGACGGTCGGTCCTGGTCGATCAGTGTGATTCCTGGCTAAACTGCAGGAAAGAATGGTATATTCTATGAAAACACAACGAGTCCGCAGGACGAGTGGTGTTTTCTTAAAACAATTCAGTTGAGTTCAGAAATAAATCGACAGACTTATCGCGAAAATTCAATCATTCGTGGTATTACTCCTGATTTTTTTTTGAAATCCAATGAAATTGGTTAAACTGAGGTCATGTGATTGAATACAACCAATCAAAACAGCATTATACTGATAGTACCGACCGGTCTGTTTTCACTCTCAGTCACGTTGCTATGAATATACATAAAAGATTTGGTTGTTATACTGACGAGAGGATTATTGAAATGTTCGTATTAAATACATCAAATTTATTTTAATTTTATTGTTTATTTATATTTTATGAATTTATGTTTTTGATTTTATTATTATAATTTTCATGAGATAAATTTAATCACGAGTTGAATTTTATTAGACTATTTCATGAATAAACTTTCTTCATTAATATAAATACGAACAATGTATGACAGTCATAAACAAATCATTAAAATCGTCAATATTATAACGTTTCGTTTCATAATTTCATTTGAATTTGGAGTGAAGCGACTCATTCTGACATATTCAGCCATATTTATCGAACTGTCAAACGTATTCATTTCGTCATGGTTACGTCGCTGAAAATAACGAAGCTGATCCTCCAATCAGAATTGAAAGACAGCTGGTGTTATCGAGATAACACGAGTTGTTTTTGGCTTCCGATTGGTCAGATTGGGTGAGAATTTTAAGATGAGTGAAATAGTCAGAATAATGTTGTTCTGATTGGTTGTGTTCAATATATGACCTCAGTTTAACTAATGTCATTGGATTTCCGATCGAGCAAAAAATTTTCATAATTCATTTCTGAGTCACTAAATAAATCATTCATGATGAATAAGTTACTTGAAACCTCTATGAACAATTTTCGATGTCAAGTCAAGGCTAACGTTATTATTCCTACAACAGTGCAAGAATATTAATTCCTCAACAAGTGATGGAATGAAATACACGCAAATTGCATAAGACAGCAAGTGTTGTAGATTTGCAGAATACTTGTTCAATATCATGATTGAGAGCGTTAACATTCTGTTATCATTTTTTTTCTGATTGATTCGGCCGTTACTTGATGAAGATCCATAGTAATTGTATAAACAAACCCCTAAAGCTAATTACAACTAAAAACACCCCTAACCAGACTGTTGATTTGTGAAGATCAAATCGTCTCTTGTTTATACAATTCTGTTATCAAATTTGATTTTAGAATTAGCAGGTGATTTTTCTGATTTATATTTTTGTTATTGATCTTGATATTCTCGGATTCTTCACAGAGAGGACCCGGTCGTTTTAGAAATGTGATTTTTTTTTTATTTCAGAGTTCTGGGAGCATCACTTCAACTGCAAGTATCCAAACAGTTCTAAGACCCCGTACAACATGAAGATAACGAAATTCTGCAACGGAACTGAAAAGCTCACGATAAACAACACGGTGTTTGAAGATCAACTGCAGTTTGTATCCGATGCTGTGCTTGCATTTGCGTATGCCATTCGGTGAGTAATAATAAAACAGCAAGTTTGCTAGGGTAACACCCCACATACAGTGTCCGCCATAAAGTATGAAGCATATAGACAAGTTTATTGTTAGAGTATTAAAAATAATCTGGGAAAGAGTTTGTGCATGTCCGCTAACCTAAAAATAGATTTTGGCACATGTCACGTGATCGCTGGTATAGCGGCAAATTGAAATTTTTTTTATGACAAGGCAAAAAGTAGGACGCCAAGATATAAAAAAAATTCAATTTTATACACAAAAAAATATTAAGAGATAGTAAAAGAAAACTGAAAATAGCCTTTTTTATATTTTGCTACCTTTATGAAAAAATATTTTTTTTTCCTATGAATAGCTTGACTATACTGAAACATTTGTATTCTGATGTTAATGACCAAATTTTCTCATTTTCTTTGCACCAGAGAGCACTGCACTACACTACACTAGCTGTTGCATTGGTTCGTATCTAACAGTTATATCAGAATTCCATGATTATTGCGATGACAGGAATATCCAAAAATATCGTGTTTATTCGATTATAATCAATTTTCGATGATAATCGTGCACGAACATTTCACTTCGCACATATCTTAAAGAAAGTGCTTTGAATCAAAGAGGTTGCTAGTGTTCAAGATTGTATGCGAAGTGAAACGATTATCATCAAAACTTCATGATAATCTGGAAAACAACGTTTTTGTAGTGCCATGTCATCACAATGGTCATGGAATTCTGATATAACTGTTAAATTCTAACCAATCACCTAATAAGTGTGTGTCCAAGGAAGATGAGAAGTAACAACAATGAAGACAAACCCAACGCACTGTATATCTACCAAACATAGAAGGTGTCACCAACCGAATTGAGAAAATTCTGAAGAAAGGAATCGCAGTCTTCAAACCAACAGAGATCCACTTAAATCAGCAGGAATTTATAGGATTCCGTGTAATTGTATTGAGTTTAAAATAGGCAAACGAAAAGAATCGTTGGTACCCACTTAGTCGAGCATAAGCAGAGTTGTTGATTGGGACAAACTGATAGAGAGTCCATTATCAAGAAGGTCGTTTATACAGAAATGGTCATTGCAGCATTCCGGATATATATTATTTTCCGTTACACAGAAGTGTCCTCTATATAGAGGTGTCCAGAAATAGAGGTTTTACTCTATTATTATATCGAATGAAGCCTTTTTTACAAAAGGTTCATTCCAACAATTAATCCAGTAACGTCTGATAAACTCGAGCAAAAAGTGAAGAATGATTTTTAGCACTCTGAAACTGGGCACATGTCATCTCGACATCGTGTATCATTAGAAAAAAAATTGTTTACCGAAAAATCAGGGGTGGAACCTAAACAATTTATACCTCTTGAAATACGCTCGTTTTCGCAGAAAACGTGGTTTAACGCCGACATTACATTTCATGCTCGCGCTAAACCGCCACTGCAGGTTCGGGCAGGACCGAAAATTATATTTGTCATAACTTTGCTAAAAATTATAGTAGAAGGAAAAAAAGTGCATATCGTTCCTGGAGACTTACACTTCTTCATGCAAATATAACATGTGAGTATCTGAGTATCTAAATTGTGTTTTGTCCCACTTCATATAACCCTCCTACGATATTTACGGAGGGTCCGAAAGTCATGGATATTTTAGTTGATATGAAATAATTATACTGGAGCAGGAATCAGTACCCTCTTTGGACCATATGCAACGATTTGAGGCTTCTGAGACAAGTCTAACTTATACATGCCAAAGAAAAAACTGGGTTTTACTCCTGCCTCAGTTTTCAACCCATATTCCCGGCAATTTTTTCAGTAAATGTTGAAAATAATCGCTCATACACATCATCCTACATATAAAATGAAGTTATTTCAAGCTTGAGGTTTACACTTCACAATAATGTTATTAAATATATATATGCAGGATTTGAATAAGCGATTATTTGCAACATTTTGGCTTATATCAGTGGGACCTGTCACATTACTTTAAAATTGTTGCATACAGTCCAAAGAGGTTATGGGTTGCTGCTTCAGTATAATAATTCCATATTTACTAAATTATTCATGATTTTCGGATCGTCCAGAAACATCTCCGTGAAGTGTGACAAAACACATTTTAGGTACTCAAATACTCGCATATTCTATTTGCATGAGAAGGTAGGAGTCTTCAGAAACGATATGAACTTTTCCGTTTCCTTTTCCGATCATTTTTAGCAGAGTTATGACCAATCAAATATTCGGCTCCGCTAGAACTTTCAACGGCGCCGGCGGATAAGCGTGAACCTGAAATTTGATGTCGGCGTTCAATCACGTTTTCTGAGAAAACGAGCGCATTTCATAATAAATTATTAGGAATAATTTTTGTGGAAAATTCAATTGTTTTTCACCCTGTTGAGATGTTTTTCCGATAAAACATATACTTTCCAAGATCACAGCAAAAATCTATTTATATATTTTTAAACGAAAAAAAATATAAAATCTATTTATATATTTTTAAACGAAAAAAAATATACAGTGTGACCCGTTTAAGATGGAAGCACCCATATAACTTACTTACATTTTACCAAACTTACATTTTTCAACCGATTAGAATGATTTTGTTTCTGTCAGGTAGACATTCAAGAAGTGTACTAGAACACCAAATTTCATGGATAAATCTCCATTTCCAGGGCCAACTAATCTTATTTTTCAATGTCAAAAATCTAAAAAAATTACTAGCGATTTTTTTAGAAAAAATCTGACTTCACCACTGGATTCGCGATATTTTCAAATGGTTCACATGTAAATAACGTTGGAATGCGCAAAATAATGAAAAAGTTATAGGGGAATGAAATTTGAGAAAAATGCATGCCTTTCAATCAACCCACCACTTCAATTTAAAAACTTTTGTAACAACTTTGACTACACCACTGGATTCAGGGTGTCTTGAAATATAACTGACCATAATTTTATCGAAATCTGTTGATAAATAAAAAAATAAGAAATTTTGAGATAAAAGTACATTTTCCTGAAATTCCATTTTCAAATTTTATTTTCCTATGATGTTCTTATTTATGAACAGATTTCGATGGAATTTTGACCAGTGATATATCGAGACCTCCTGAATACAGTGGTGTATTTCGAATTTTGATAAAAGTTCTAAAATTGAATTGGTGGGTTGATTAAACGGCATATTTATCAAATTTCATTCCCTTATAACGATTTTATTGATTGACGCATTTCAACGTAATTCACATACTTATGTACCATTTGAAAATGTCGCGAATCTAGAGGTGTAGTCAGATTTTTTCTAAAAAAATCGCTAATAGTTTTTTCAGATTTTTTACCTCGAAAAATAAGATTAGTTGGCCCTGGAAATGGAGATTTATACATGAAATTTGGTGTCCTAGTAGACTTTTTGAATGTCTAACTAAAGAAAACAAAATCATTTAAATCGGTTGACAAATGTAAGTTTTATATGGGTGCTTCAATCTTAAATGGGTCACACTGTATATTCCACCCCTGGAATTTTGGTAAACAATTTTTTTTCGTGTTTATCATGGTTCCAACTACTAGCATACCATGTTTGGTGGTGCTACAATCGATTCTTGTCTCAAAACCCAATTGTACTGGATTAATTATTCACCAAATTTCCCTCAGTTCCACATTGAATGAAGATTACGCTACTTCGTCATCGAAAATCTTATATATTCCAAGCTCGCGCCCCTGAAATAGTAAACCCCACACCGTGTCGTAAACTTCGACACTCCAAAGTGTTGTAAAGTGAGTGAATCGAGTACACTTTCGAATCTGACGCTTTCAGCATATTGGGACGGAGTTGATCGCACGAATTTTCCAGTGTCGGAAAATGATAGGAAAACCAACATCAGTTGATCCCGACCTAAGTGCTTCAATCTCCGTGAAATCGATGTCAAAACGGTGGAAATCCATGGATATAAATTGGATTTCGATTATCTATGATTTTGCGATTATCTATGATTTTCATAGGAATAATGTCTAACGAAGTGCTGAAGGTGCATTTTTCAAACGGAAATACAGAGTGGCCCATTAGAAAGCAGGGCACTACTTTACAGTGTGGCGGACATTCGAAGCTCATCGACATACAGGGTCGGTTGAATTGTGTCAAAGTTGACGAGCCTTTTCAAAATTTGGAAAATTCCGAATGCATCCGGAAAAAACCTTAATTTGATCATCAACTATATCTTCATAATTAGAACCTGGATTTTTTATTTCATGTTTTGTTGGGACCCCACAAAAGCCATGATTAACCACAATTTTCGATTTGTTCGATGACAAAATTCAACAATTTCTGTTTTCTTTATTCTGCCGATTTTTTCAATAAAGCATTGAAGAAATGCTAGTCAGCATCAAAATACTGGCAAGATTTTGATGAAACCCCTCACCTCTCCCCCACTGAATTATTATTAAACTGGCAGAATAATATTAATTAAACTCACCTATGTCTAAACTGTAAAAAGAGCAAACTAAAAACTTAAAGTGAATCTTAAATAATCCCCCTTGCAATCGTTCCGAGTGTTTCACAAATAATACTTTTTGAAATAAAAAAAAATGGTGATAGCCCGACAGGGGGGCGAGGGGAGCCATCAACTCAAAATTTTCAAATTACATGGGGAGTCAAGTAATACATCGTTGAAAATTAAATTCCATTCTCACTACAACCATCTAAATATTTTTGAATTTTGTTATTATTTTTTTTGCAATTCAAATTCGAAATATCAAATATAAATGCGGATCTCAATACTACTCATACTTCGATAAATGTGAACGGTTTGATGTGGAACAATGAAACCAAAAATTTTTTGAAGGGTATTGCCAATACTAATTTTTGAGAGAACAAACATTGCAATTACTCGACAGATGGCGCTGGGGGCACATTTACTCAAAAATTTCGAAAAGCATAAAAGTCGAAATTGGGAAAATAATTATGAACAAAATTCAAAAATATTTAGATGGTTATAAAGAGAATTTCTTTTTCTTTTCAACAATGTGACACTTGACCCCCCCATGCCATTTAAAAATTTTGAGTTGATGGGCCCCTCCGCGCCCCCTGTCGAGCAATCACCATATTTTTTTATTTGAAAAAGTAGTATTGGTGAAAATCTCGAAATACTTTTTTTATGTGTCTACGTCAAACCGTTCAAAAGTTAACAGGGGGGTGGACTATTGAAAGCCGCACTACTAATCATTTTGAACCTGATGTCACGTGACTGAAAACCAAAAGCTCATTGGTAACATAATATCAATAAAAGCTGCATCGATTGCTTTAATTTACAACTCCTATATTACAATTCTCTTCTACTCTCGAGTTCCGAGATATTCCCTGTCCACCCTGTATCTCATATACACCTACAACGTATAGGCTAATTGTGGCGAATACCTGTCAGAAAACAACAACTCTCCTGGCTACTACAACGACGGGTATTGAATTATATCCAACAGATACTTGTGCACTGTACCTCATTGCAAAGGGACTGTACTGAAGAAGAGGCAAAAACCTCGAAACTAGTATGCATATGGTCCCTTTCCGAATCAAAACAAAAGTCCGCTATTTGGTTACAGGGCATTTACAATTGTTTTATCTGCAATGAGATACATTGCACAAGTATCTGTTGGATGAAATTAAATATCCGTCGTGGTATCAGCCAGGAGAGTAGTTGTGTTCTGACAGGAATTTGCCACAGTAAGCGTACGTTGCAGGTGTATATGGAAGTAAAAAACGTAAAACATCGGTCGGCAATGACTATCGTTAATGTGAATAATATTCTTTACTATTCTCATCCATGTTAATCACATTGATTGAAGTGCATCCAGCGCACTCTAGATTGAAAATTATGTGTGATTATTTATACAGTGACCGCCAAAAAGTATGTACCATATGGGAAAAAAATGTATTATTAGAGTATTGGAAAAAAGATTCTTTGGAAAAGTTTGTGCATGTCCGATAACCTGAAAATCGATTTTGACACATGTCACGTGATCGCTGGTATGGCGGCAAATTGAAAAAAATTACTATGAATAGGTAAAAAGTCGGGTAAAATGGCAAGATATCGAAAAAAGTTATTGGAAAAAGTTTCTTAGAATTCAATTTTATACAAAATTTGAAAAAATAATGTGAGAAAATTGAAAATAACAATTTTTTTTAATATTTTCTTAGCTGTATAAAAAAATCAAATTATTTTCTCATGAATAGCTTGACCATACTGAAATATATGTATTTCTATAATAATAACAAAACTTTCTCATTTTCTCCACACCAGAGAGCACTAAATTAAAAAAAAATTGAATTTTGCTAGAACCCTTGCTGACACTTCACTATCTGACACTTATATCAGAATTCCACGATTATTGCGATGATAGGGAGATACAAAAATATCGTGTTTTTCCGATTATAATCAATGTTTGATGATAATCGTGCAAGAACGGTTCGCTTCGCACATAATCTTAAAAATAGTGCTTCAAATTAAAGATGCTAGAGTTTTCAACATTGCATGCGAAGTGAAACGCTCTGACACGATTATCATCAAAACTTGATTATAATCTGGAAAACACTATGTTTCTGGAGTGTCATTTCATCACAATGGTCGTGAAATTCTAATATAACTGTTAGATATGAACCAATGTAACAGCCAGGGTTTTAACAAAATCCAATTTTTTTAATTTAGTGCTCAGTTGTGTAGAAAAAATGAGAAAGTTTTGTCATTATCATTGAAATACAAAAGTTTCAGTATGGTCAAGCTATTCATAGGATAATAATTTGATATTTTTTTACAGCTAGGAAAATATTTTAAAAAAATTACCATTTTCAATTTTCCCTCATTATATTTTCAAACTTTGTATATGTTTATAAAATTTAAGTCTAAGCAACTTTTTCAAATAACTTTTTTTGATATCTTGCCATTTTACCCCACTTTTTGCCTTTTCATAGTAATTTTTTTCAATTTGCCGCCATACCAGCGATCACGGGACATGTGTCAAAATCAATTTATAGGTTATCGGACATGCACAAACTTTTCCCAAGAATCTTTTTTTTAATACTCTAATAATAAAGTTTTTTCCCATAGGGTACATACTTTTTGGCGGTCACTGTATCAAAATTATGTGATCGTATTCAGAATCATCCCTGGAATCAAAAGAAGTGAATATATAAGCGATGTTCAAGTCGAAATTCCCAAGTTGAGATCGTAAGTGATAGGGGAGAATGAATTAATGAAAATGTTACCAATTTCTGAAACCAATGTCTTTGTCAACTTCAAATCTTATACTTTTGAAACTCTGGAAACTATGGATTGTGTAAAGAATACGTTGGCACCCGGTATAGCCAGTTTGGTGTTTTTCTTAAGATTACAAGAAGCCCTTGCAATACCACCCCTCCTTAGGAATCCCCGCACAAATATTTGTCAGCATAATTCAACATCTGCCGTGGTATAAGCTTGGAAAGTAGTTTCTTATGATAATTATAATAATATGGCTCTAGACATACCTTGATGGACAACTGGAGAAGGGGTGGTTACGCGTTGTCGAAATTATTTGCTTCATCACATCACATCAATCGATAATCTTGGTAATTCCATTATTTCAGGGAAGGGTGAAAATTGGCCACCAGAATTATTGAGAAAGAAATATCACAACTAATGAAAGTGTTATTACCTTCCGTAATAGGTTTCTTCGGATCCCTTATAATTGATGGAGTTGTTTCCTATATTAGGGTGCCGTCATAAAAATCCGGCCAAATGGAATGAGATGGATATATTTTATTGCTCAGAAACTCCGTTTTTCTCATATTTACAGAACAAAACGCATGTTTTCCACATCAATCTCCTTGTCCGGAAAACTTCAGGAAGATAAAATAAAAGGAATAAAATATGTCTGAAAACTGTATGGAACTATCGTTTCAAGGATGGAAGGGGCTTTTACAAGAGACTCTTTATGATGGAAATGTATTTCAATAAACATAACGCTGTTTTCAGGGCAGTAATTTTTTCACGTTTTTCTGGACAGGGGGTTGTTAGTACAGTAATTATTCTAACAAATTCAAAAATAGTTAGGACTGCTACATTTGTTATTAATATAAGAGGAAGACAAAAAAGTTATTGAAGGATGGAAAAATGGCGTAAGTCTTGCGGTCATTTGAGAGTGTGATAGACCAAACTTGATTTGTTAACAAAAATCAATAGTTATTTAGGATTAATTAATTAATTATTCAGGATTTTCATTTATAAAGTGATTTGAAATACAGTACCCCTTGGGTATTTCCATATTATATTTTTTTAAACGATGCTAGTTTCCTTCATTTGGTCTACACTATCTTTCGTTTTATTTTTGTACATGATTATCTCGAGATTCATCCTTTCGTATGAAGTCTCACTTATTTTGTGTTCTTTGGTACGTACAAAACATTTCTTCAACTGTTTGGTTTTTTTCATTGTCTATCTTGTATTTGTTAAAATAAATTATGTGATCCATTCACTATCATATAATTATTTTCTTTTTTTGTGTTTGAAGACCATCGTTTCTTAGAATCCTAGCATTTCATAAGCGCGAGTGGATAAAGTTTTTCAGATGCATATTCCTCTTGGGCTCTTGACCTCTTGACCTCTTGACCTCTTGATCCCTTGACCTCTTGACATCCTGACCTCATAGCCTCTTAACCTATGACTCAAGGATCTATTCCGTGGGTTGTATTTCTGTTGCCCCAGGTAGTCTTGTTCATTATTAACAGTTTCTTGGTTTGTATCTATACTTGTCCTTTTCCTCACATTTTTAGGAATAGAAGTTGATGTTTAGAGTCTCTTCTTTTTTTTGAAATTCTTCGCGTGCTTGTGGATCTCTATTGCTTCCCGATGAGTGCCAACTAAGATGCCCCTGGAAGGAGTTTAGCGTCTTCAGAAAGTTTTCTGTGATCCCCTTCACTGATCGCCTCTTCCGCTACTGCCGATTTGTCCGTTTGGCTTAATTTTTCAGGTGTTCCTTTAAGATTTTTTCTACAGATCTTTTCGTAGTTCCGATATGTACTTTTTTCCGCAGCTAATAATGGGTCTCTTCTGACTTTTGCTGACCTAGGACGTTGTATTATCTTAGTCAGCTTGGAAACAGTTTTTGTTTTGTGTTTCCTCTAGAGTTTTCCAATTTTGCTAGTGATCCTACGGATATGAGATAGGTATTGATCCTCCTTTCTATTTTAACGTGTGAAGTCTTTGGTCTTTGGCCTTGTTGATCTCGACTACACTGTCTCCATTTGATCTCAAAGCCACTTGAAGAAAAGAGGGGCTTTGAACTTGAATAAATAGTTATAGTGAAAAATACTTAGCTATTTCATCAATAATTGATCAGAAATCAACAGTACAGTTCAAAAAACGTTTTATCTACATAAAAAGCACTTTCATCGACCCACGGAAGACCAAACGAGCAAATAATTAATGTCTCCATCTCCAAGTCCAATTTTATCTCTAAAATGTTTCCATTAAAAGATTCCCAAAAAAAATTTACTAGGCCAATAGAAACCAAGAAACAACATATGTGTATAAAATTTAATTCTAAGCAGCTTTTTTTCCAGGCCGTTTTCGATACGGGAAAGTTCGTTGTTTAGCAATGGACTAAAATATTAGCATAAAAAAATGCCGCTTCCATGCAAGATAAAAAAATCAGGAAATTCAGTGCCGGAAAATCCACACGAATGACTTTTCAAGAATGTCTCTTCTGTAATTCATAGTCGAGATATATATGAATAATTTGGGTAAAGGTGATCCTGAAAATATCATTATGTGACTTAATGAGAGAGAAAAATACACGCAAAATGCAAAACGAGTGTTGTAGAATATTTGTTCAATATCAAGTGCGAGAAGAATGTTGCCATTCTGCTATCACATTTGATTTCAGAATTGGCAAATTCTGTAACAGTTGTGGAGAATACACTCCATCTGAGTTCATAAGTGTATGAATGGCGATGTCAGATTTGTCATAATATAATAACGAGCACTTTGTGGACTTTTATGAGATATCTTGTTCAAAATAAATCGTCGGGCGAGAAGAGACATTAGTAGACGCCTTAAGGGCCACTCTAGTACTATCTCTCATGTTTTCTAGCTGAAAAGAAGTTGTGCTACAGATGAATTGCGTTGGTGTCATGTTCTTATTGAATTTGCAGCCTGGAGGTGTCTATTGAAATTCCATTCTGGACGTATATGAAAGGAAAATCAGTTTGTTTCACTCGGGGGCGTCTTTGTAACACACCGAAAGAAAAACTTGGGTGGAAGGTTATGAAAGCGATTTTTCATTTTCCATGCATACGAATGAGGGTCAGGATTTGAATACATTTTCACTTCCCTTGCTTATGTTCACTATTGTATGGATATGGAGTGTTAGGAAGTGGGTGAGGATTTAAAAGGGAGCGGATTTCATCGTAAACCTTTGTTAGGAATGGATGATTTGATCCTGATATTTCACATCGTGTGCCAAAATCACCCGGTTGGGATCTTATTCGGAAGTATCAATAATACAGTGAAACTAACAATTGAGCTGTTATTTACGTAAAAATATCAAAGATCTTCATAGGACAACGGAGAGTTTTCTTCATTGTGTCCCAAATAGAGAAGAATTCATTACCCTACAACCAATCATATCAAATGGTTCTATGCTGAAGCCAGGTTTTTGTAATATTGGTAAAAAAAAAACGCTATAACTGCAATCACTATTGTTTTCAAAGTTCTGGTTCCACGAGAAGGAAATCCTGTATCGTTCAGGAAACATCATGAGAGCCGAGGAAAAGTAGGTAGGGATTGGTGTTCTTTTTGAATTTTTGAAGGCTGTATGCCTCAAGGAACACCCCTTCAGGTAGCGGGTTCCAAAGCTTTGAAGTTCGATGGAAGAACGAGCCCTGAGAAAGACGAGCTCTGGGATGTGAGGACTGAGCTCGGAGGGTCAGTCTCGATGGCACCGCATACTGTGGAAAGATTGATGTTATTTTGGAAAACCATCCATCGTCCATGAAAATATTGTTACAGACCTGAAATTTGATAAAGACTTCTCGAATTGTTCGAGATCGTTCGATGAATTAGATGGAAAAATCTAGAAGCACTAACTTTTGTTCTGGATCAATCGTCGAACATTCTATTTGTGTTCTATTGATTTCTTAAGTTTTCTAGAACTTTATTTGTATATAAAAGCGATGCATTTGTTAGATAAAGGAAGTTAGTTAGAAAGTTACCTTGAGTCACCTTGGATACAAGTATTTTGACAGTGACTTGTATTACAGTGTTGTCAAGTAAAGTTTGATCAATAAAGGCGAGTTCATACCAGAGTACACTTATTTTTGAACAGGGACAGATCGCCACCGATCTGTAGTGTTCCAGAGAAGTGAGTGGTGTTCCAGAGAAGTGAGCGAGAGACAGATGGCTATTTTTTTGGGAGGAGGGCAGAATATAAAGGTTTAAATACGTGATTGGATACTGCTCTCCAAATATGGAAACAGTATTCCAGAACCATAAATCATATTCAGTTGAAGAGGAGTGAAATACACACGGAAAAGGAAATAAAGTTTTTGAGTGGCACTGTTGGCAAGGGACCTCACATTGTTCTCCCATGGAAGGATAGTGCTGATAGTAACACAGATGATTGAAATGGAAGATTTCATAATTACGCTGGCCACCGTGAGATTGGCTTTTATAGAGAAAATATAGGCTTGTCTTTTATTCGCATTGAATTCTTCCAAATTGTCGGATCCCACTTCTAGAATTTTTCCTTATTTATTCCATTCACGATACCTTTCAGTTAAGTTCTACTTTTACTTGCATTTTCGGTGGTTCAGATCACGAAAAATATTGTATTTCATATAATCTCTGCAATAAACTAATTCAACAAATGTTTTATCCGAAGGACAGTTAGAAAACTATTGTTTAAAAAAATGTATGAGATACATGATGAAATTTATAATCATGTCCTTATGTGATTATTCACACGCTACTATAACAGACAGGGGTATATTGTTTTTCGTATGAATATTCAATACAATTATACTTATGAAAAAACATCGAGCTCATTTGCAAACATGGAATTCAATGA
Source organism: Chrysolina haemoptera (assembly GCA_958298965.1). Taxonomy (NCBI): domain Eukaryota; kingdom Metazoa; phylum Arthropoda; class Insecta; order Coleoptera; family Chrysomelidae; genus Chrysolina; species Chrysolina haemoptera. The sequence goes on along the minus strand of OY282586.1, from coordinate 53,045,947 downwards.
TATCCTCTCAAATTGAAAAATATGCTGTTTTTGTTTTCATATCATCATCATCATCGACGCAAAATAAGGAGGCTGTATCATAATTCATGGATTTTGTTACAGGGATATGCACAAGGATCATTGTCATGGAATTCCTGGACTCTGCGACGCTATGAAACCAACTAATGGCACCGAGCTGTTGAAGTATTTGAGGAAAGTGGATTTCCAAGGTGAGTCTTCAAGTGTTTTTTATGCAAAATATATTTTTTTCAAAAGCAACATGGCTCTCAAATCTGATAGTCACAATAATTTTTTATCTTACTCGCTTTTAGAAATATTGGACAGATGATCACCAAATCTGAGTTTTCCTTCGAGCATCTATCGCATTGCTGTAATCGATAATATTGATCGTCTTCAATGAATATTTCCACAGATTATGATTGAATGGACCAGAGTAATCCCAGTGTACGGTAGTCAAATCATGATGTTTATGCCATTCTCTTTCTTTGTTTTTATGATAAAATAATTTGAATCTGGAGTGTGTTTACCGAAACAAAAAACATACCCTTCTCTCCAAATATTTCCAGCATATGAGGCAAACGTTTGACAGAGAACAACGACTTCCCTGGCTAATACCACGACGGGCATTGGATTACATCTGACAGATACATCTGAAACGATCTTCCAAGAAGACTCAGTTGCAATTGCTTATTATAATGATACAGCAAATTATCCTTCATTTGGCTGGAGCGCGTCTGCAGGTGGTCTTCCCCGCGCGTCTGCAGGTGGTCTTCCTCACTTCGTGGTGTCTTTGCTACGGGTATTGCTTATTGGTTTCACCGCGGGTGGCGCTGCGACTGACTCTTACTGTCAGTCGCTGCTTCATTTGTGAGGAAATATTAGTTATACAGTGGATTATAAGTCATTGGGCTGGGGCAGGACGACTTTAATGTTGCCCGACCTACCCTGTCACTGTCTGCTGGTGGTCTTTCCCAGCCAAATGAAGGATAATTTCCTGTATAATTATCTAGGGGGAAACAACTAGTCATTTTTTGTACACCTAATGAAATCAATGAAGTAATTATCTCTAATGAAAAATAACGAAAAGGTTTTAGGGGGCAATGAAAGATAATTACCATTCAATTACGCGGATACGTTGTATGGACATAATTTAACTCTTATGTATAAAAATAAGATCCAGAAAGTTCGAAACTCATGCCCACGTATGATTTTTGGTGTAAGAAGGCGGGCGACAACGAGTATCAAATAAATTGAAGGAGATTGGATGGTTACATAAGGAGAACAGGAGAAAGGTTCATTTTCGTACCTTGTAATAAAAGTTTTCAAATATTTTTTTTTGGCGCGAAAAAAATGTCTGGTGAGTTTTCGACATTTTCTTTCAAAAATTCGAAATCAGCACGTCGAAATACGTTCGGGGACAAAAATTTTAAATTCGAAAAATGAAAAATAAAAAATTTCAAAAAATTATCTATCATGATATACTGGACTTTTTTGTCCGTTGATTTCTTTCGTTCAAATTCTCAGTATATACTAATTCGGCCATTTTGAATCGACTGGCATTCGCAGAATTCGTCTATCTGTAACCGCTAATGTTTTTTTCAGCGCGAAAAATATATCTGATGAGCTTTCGACATTTTTGTCAAAAATTTCGGAATCAGCACGTCAAAATACGTTCGAGGACAAAAAATTTAAATTCGAAAAATTGAAAATAAAATAATCTTAGAAAATTGGATTTTTCGATTGACTCGAAATTCACAATACATACTAATTCGGCCATTTTGAATCGACTGGCGTTCGCAGAATTTGTCTATCTCTAACCGTTCTCGAGTTGGTCAGCTCGGAACCTGTTTTTAGAAGTTTTTTTGCCGGCAAAAATTTTTATGATGAGTTTTCGACATTATTGTTAAAATATTCAGAATCAGCACGTAAAATTACTTTCGAGGGCAAAAATTTGAAATTTGAAAAATTAAAATTTAAAAAGTTCAAAAAATTATTTATCATGATATACTTGCCTTTTTTGTCCGTCGATTTTTTTTGTTCAAATTCCAAATATATACTAATTCAGCAATTTTGAATCGATTGGCAATAGCAGAATTCGTCTATCTTTAAACGTTCTCGAGTTGGTGAGCTCTGAATCAGTGTTCAAATAGTTTTTTTGGCGCCAAAAATATTTCTGGTGAGTTTTAGATATTTTCGTTGGAAGATTCGGAATCAGCACGACAAAATACGTTCGAAGACAAAAATTTGAATTTCGAAAAATGGAAAATAAAAAAGTTAAAAAAATTATCTATCATGAATTACTCGACTTTTTTGTCCGTAGATTTTTTTCGTTCAAATTCTCAGTATATACTAATTCGGCCATTTTGAATCGATTGGAGTTCGCAGAATTTGTCTATCTCTAACCGTTCTCAAGTTGGTCAGCTCGGAATCAGTTTTCAAATGTTTTTTTTTTACCCAAAAATAATTTCTGGCGAGTTTTCGACATTTCAAATAATGAATTTAATTAAAATTAATGATGAATTAATGAAAATGTTATGATGTACACCTAATGAAAGAGTAGTTTCCCCCTCGATAATTATAATAAGCAATTGCAACTGAGTTTTCTCGGAAGAACGTTGCACAAACATCTGTCAGATGTAATTCAATGAAGGGTACTTCGACATTGTCGATTTTACTATTTTCATTTATTTGATACAGTCTCCGAAACGTCAACTTTTTTCGAAAAAGAGAAGTATTTTTTGGTTAACTTGATCTCATTTTTTCAGATAGGCAAATTCGGTGTAGGATACGTTACTGAGAAAAATGTATTTAATTCAAGACAGCAGTCTTGTCAATGCAGTAACTTATCGGGCAAATCAATTAATTTGTTTGCCCTTCTACACTCGTACAGATTTCTTTGGATGACATTTTTTTCATTTTCTGATTGTGGAAAAAATCATGTCAAGAATAGAATTTCCTCCACGAAATCAAACTTTTAATAAATATTTGAACAAATGCTTTTAGTAACTTGATGTGAATATTAAAATATCAAAACGAAGGAAAACCAGTAGCATCATTCAGAAAAAGCCGTAAAATTGGCATGATATTATGAACAAACCCTTCATCAAGTTTACTGGTACTGAAAATGTCAAATTTATGCAGTAGTTACGCTTTAAATAACACTTCAAAATGCAGTCGTACATAAAATGGTTTTAATTTAACGACCACTTAATATAGTCCGGTGGCAGGCAGGGTTTTCGTAGCCGATCAGATGAAGCGCGACGGGATCACCCAAGTTATTCTTATGTATTTTGACCCGCTGAATCCGAATTTCAAGGGTGTTAAGCTGTGAAAGCATCCGGAAAACTTTTATGGACGATTTTCCGAGGTAAATCAAAAAATCCATTTTTTCAAAAACAAATGATTTCATAATATTTTGCATAAAATTCTCTACGAAAAAGGTATCCACAAGTTTTTCTTTAAAATGCACCGTTTTCCAGTAAAACGTGCTCGAAATTCGAAAAAATGCGATTTTCTCAATTTTCAGTGCTCTCTTGTTAAGTCACTAATGATATTTTCAGGATCACCGTCTCCCAAATCATTCATATATATCTCGACTATTAATAACAGGAGAGACATTCTTGAAAAAGTCATTCGTGTGGATTTTCCGGCACTGAATATCCCGATACTTTTATCTTGCATGGCAGCGGCATTTTTTTATTCGTGGCCAAATTTCCTATAGTGTCAATAAAAACGGGTTCAGCACATAATTTTTCATGATCACAAAGCATTTCAGTAGCGCAAAAACGGAAAATTTTGCTTAAAAGTAAAAGAATTTTCCAAGGAAAATCGAAAAATCCTTTTTTTCCAACAACAAATAACGTTTTAGTATACTCCATAAAATTCTCTACAAAAAAGGTCTCAACAAATTTTTCTTTAAAATGCACTCTATTCGAGTAAAATGTGCTCGAAATTCGAAAAAATGCGATTTTCTCAATTTTTTGTCCCCCTCATTCAGTCACATAATGATATTTTCAGGATCACCTTGTCCCAAATTATTCATATATGTCTCGACTATGAATGACAAAAGAGACATTCTTGAAAAAATCATTCGTGTAGATTCGTGTGAAAATATTATGTGACTGAATGAGAGCGCTCAGAAAATTGAGAAAAGCGCATTTTTTCGAATTTCGAGCACGTTTTACTGGAAAACGGTGCATTTTAAAGAAAAATTTGTAGTGACCTTTTTTATAGAGAATTCCATGGAGTATATTGAAGCGTCATTTGTTTTTGATAAAAATGAATTTTTCGATTTTCTTCGGAAAATTCTTTAACTTTCAGGTAAAATTTTTCGTTTTTCCGCTACTGAAATGCTTTGTGATCATGAAAAACTATGTGCTGAACTCGTTTTATTAACACTATAAAAAATTCGTCCACTGCGTGAGCTTCGCGAGCTTCGCGAATAAAAAAATTCCGGTTCCATGCAAGGTAAAAGTATCGAGAAATTCAGTGCCTGAAAATCCACACGAATGACTTTTTCAAAAATGTCTCTTCTGTTATTCATAGTCGAGACATATATGAATGATTTGGGGGAAGGTGATCCTGAAAATATTATTATGTTACTGAATGAAAGAGCACGTTTTACTGGAAAACGGTGCATTTTCGAAAAAAACTTATGAAAACCTTTTTTGTAGAGAATTTCATGCAGAATATTTCATCATTTGTTTTTGGAAGAAATGGATTTTTCGTTTTCCCACGGAAAATCGTCCATAAAAATTTTCGGGATGCTTTCACGGCTTATCAATCTCGAAATTCGGATTCAGCAAATACATAAGAATGACTTGGTGATCCCGTCGCGCTTCATCGGCTACGAAAACCCTCCATACCACCGGACTACTAGCTTTCCACCAGCACGCTGATGTCGAAGATCATGTTCCAGAACTGGAACATTTCATCCGCCCGACTTCACATCTACTTAACCCAACAACCGAAAAACAAAAATGTGCCCCAACTCGATCAGCGCGCAGCGCCATTGTTCGGAACTACGTGGAACTTCTTTAAATTGAATTAATCGTTTTATCCACTTGTTCTTCGTCTAGTTTCGCTTCAATTTGGTGGCTTTGAGCCAAATCTAGTAGTTTGGGTAATGGAAAAGTGGAGAAACTGTGGCAATGAAATATTTAACTAGCGAGGTGTGAGGAAAGTTCTCGGGAGTATTCCGCGCCAGTGGACGAACCCAATTACACAACGACTGCATTCTCCACTTGTTCACTCATACAATGAAAATATTTAAACTCCTGTCACTACCATCTTTCGCGTAGTGACTATTCAGGTTAGCAATATCAAATGAAGATATTTTACAAGATGACGTAAGTAGGAACATTATTACTAGAGAAAATGCAAGGAAGCGGTATTCATTGCTGAAAACACTGGGATATTTAGCTGATCTAGTAGGGGAATATTCGGTTTGTGATTGAAATTTACAACGATAAATCAATTCCTGTAAAAAAAACACTCACTTATGCCGTCTGAGTTATTTTGACAGCACAGCGATAAAAATGGTGCATAATTTTTCAGCTTGATAAAAATGCCTGCTCCTCGAAACCAGAATTCATCTAGTAAGCATTACTTCAATTTCTGTGATTTTGGAAATTCAATGGTAATAATAATGTAGGTCCAGATGTCACAATCTGAGTGATTGAATCTTGTTGCAGTGCTGCTCCTAAGGTGGCGTATGGAGTTAGTAACAAGGCCTATCCAGAACACGTGGCTAATGACCATAGCAGTCGATGCCAACACACACGAAAAAAAAAATTAAGGTCTTTATTATTAATCACAAATAAACATAAATACGATATCTCTCAATTTTCTCTTGTCAGTTTTTTCCGTGAAATTACTGATTGACAAAATAATTTTAAATTTATCAAATGAAAAAATTAAAATGGAAAACCTTTTAAAAAAAGCTTTCATTTAAATGCACTAAAAAGAAGAAAGTAAACTTTGAAGTAAATCATTCTGTTACATTTTGTTACATTATAAAATTTCACAGGATGTAAAAGCACTAAATTTAATTAAAACTTTTTTAGCAGTTCCCTGACCTAGCCTAAACCAACCTAACCTAGTTCAATGCTGCCAAAATGGCCGGCTGCCTCTTCTAATGATACAATGATCTCAATTATGGAAATAATTGTTTAAAATTGTTAAAATTGTTTGTTGTAATTACACAGACGTATAGCTTTGAATGATGATTACCTTGAAATCGTGAAGGTTCCAACCCCTCAACAATCCTTCCATCACCGCGGCACTAGTGGGGTAGGAGCACCCTTGCGTCACCCGCACAAACATTCACATTCACCAGTGGCTTCAATCCATATGCACATTCGTGCGTGGGTTCAGTTCACTTAGTACACTTTCACGCCAAAAATAATATGATAATTATATTGCCAATAACAAAGAAATGAATGATCTTGATGTGGTTGAACATCGAATAATAATAAATTGGTTTACATTCAAATCATACATTCTTCTTAGTGGATATAATATATATAACATATATAGTAATATTTAAGTTACTGTGAGATATATATACTTAAATAGTAACACAAATTATCACAGTCAAAGTGATACAATATTATTGTTAATAAATGAATTTCTATAGTGAACTTCAAACAAGTAAATAGAAACAAATATTAGTTAATATTGAAGTAATGTGTTTCTTTGAGTTAATAAATATTAGGTTTGTATCCAACAACTGATTCATTTGAAATTTTCGAACAAATCATTTATTAGTAGTAAAATTACATTAGCTTGGCCATAATTTGTTAAGATTTAAGAAAGTAAAGGATATTCAGGTTAAGAAGAGAATGATATAACGCAACGTTGAAATTCCCCATGAAATGCGTTCAATAGTGATAAAATGAAATTTGACTAGTTTCATCGCTATTGAAAGCATTTCATTTGGAATTTTAACGTTGCGTTATATCGGATATACAAAATTGCCGAACCATTGCCATTCTGCCATTCTTAATATTCTTTAGCGATTATTAAAATGCAGACGGCGATGCCGGTTATTGTGAATAAATACAACGGTTTTTATCGAACCTCTACATATTGAACTGGTTCCTATATTATCGTCCTATATTAAAGTACATAATCAAAAAAAAATTATTCACTCCGGAAAGCATATTGAAATGCTTCATTAAGAGTCAGCTTTGATTTGAAAAAAGGTTTTTCTATACAAATTGCACTCAAATATTGTTGAATAAATATATTTCACATTTGTATACATCATTCATTGATTTGATGCTGTAATTAATCATTATCGAAGTTTCTGTTTGGTTTCAGTTTTAGTACAGGCGAATTCACAGTGTTCACTATTTATGTAATGGGGCTTCAATGTATATTAATGATGAAAAGGACTTGTTTAGGTTTAGCCAAACATTAATATTTAGCAGTGGTGGAACTTTACAACTACCTGGAAACAAAGCGCAAGTTTTGAATAATTGAATTTGAACGTTCGTTTTAGAATTACTGGAGATGAGATTGCTTGAAAAATATTCCATTTCCGCCAATCATTCTTCCAACCTGTCAGAAAGCTGCTACAAAGCTATATTTTCCGAACCGCACCGATTTTCCTCTTTAATTGCAAATTCATTTCAGATCTGCACATCAGCCATTCAAATTAAAATTCAAAGCCACTACGAATCGTTCTCGAGCATTCTCCATTCTTCAATTCCCCGTCCGCAATATTTTACGATATTGTTTCGCAAAATAGATTTAGAAAAACCAATTTCGCGGGCCGGAAAAAGAATGTGTGAGCGGGTGGCTGATTTCACTTGGTAATTGAGAATTTCCAATGTTTTTTTCAAGTTCTGGTTCCCACGAAAAGTTGAAAGAACATCGTGATAGCCGGGGGAAAGAAGGTAGGTATTGGTTTTCTTCTTGAATTTCTGGACGTTGTATGCCTCAGGGAACACCTCCCGAGGCAGCGAGTTCCAACACTTTGCGGTTCGTTGGAAGAACGAGCTCTGAGAAAAAGATGTTCGGCATGTCTCCAAAGTGACGGCATATGGATGTAAGGACTGTGCTCGATGGGTCAGCTCCGATGGGACCGCTACCGGTGGAACGATTGATGATATTTCGGAAGAGCATCGCATGAAAATATCTATAAAACAGAGCAAAGTGTCATCGACGAGACGAACGGCTCTTTTTGGAAAGAATCTAGAAGAAGAAGAAGAATTTTGATTTAACCAAGTTACAATACACAATATTTTTTTCGGCAAGTCAATGTTGGCAAAAGAACAAACAATAAAAACAATGAGTTAGAATATGTATTTTGATTGTGGATTTGAATTTTTCCATATTATTTAACGATTTGGTAATCCTAGGTAAGAAATCGAATAAGTTTAGATCTAGAGAATTCTTTGTTGATTTCGTAAGCCTATGGGAAGGTAATCTCAAGTGATCAGCATTTCTTGTCCAATGGTCATGGACATCTGCATTAGTCTCTAGCAGAGCTGTGCTGAGCACTGACAGAAAGTGCTTCGAGCACTAAGCTCTGAGCACTCTTGAAAAGTGCTCCGGAATCTCGAGCACTAAGCACTTTTATTTACGAAATGCTCGCGATTACTAAGCACTTTCACAAAGTAATTCCAGTCAGGAAGCACTAAGCACTTTTCAGACTGTTAGATACTTAAGTTGCCAAAACTTAATCAAACACGTAATATTTTCACAAATAATATTACATCGCGACATGTTTCGCTACACTGTCGCTTTTTAAAGCAAGTTATTATATTAAAGTTGAAAAACTACAGTGTAGCGAAACATGTCTCGATGTAATATCATTTGTTGAAATCTTATTGTGTTAAATCAAGTTTCAGTTACTCACGTTTCTAACAGTCTAAAAAGTGCTATGGAATTCCATCAAGTAACAACTGATTCAATTAAAAACCACTCAAATATGTAATTATCTTTTAAATATTACCATAGCAGCTCCATTTTTTAAGTACATTGCTAGGGTTACTGTTTGATTTCAGTGATTAAAAACCATGAGAGAGTAGATAGTTCTTGACCTGTCAATTGGAACTGTTATGATAAAAAAAGATATCAACTTAGTAGCATACAATTTTGTGGTTATAATATGAATTCGTAAAATAAGTACGGTATATGTAAAGCACGACACGAGACGACACGAGACGACACAAGACGACACGACTCCGACATGATACCGACACGAGACGACACAAGACGAAACGAGACGATACGACACCGACACGGTACGACACCGACACGAGACGACACGAGACGACACGACACCGACACGACACCGACACGACACCGACACGACACCGACACGACATCGACACGACATCGACACGACACCCACACGACACCCACACGACACCGACACGACACCGACACGACACCGACACGACACCGACACCACACCGACACGACACCGACACGACACCGACACGACACGGACACGACACCGAACGACACCGACACGACACCGACACTACACATGTCTTGATGTAATATCATTTGTTGAAATCTTATCCTGTTAATCAAGTTTCAGTTAATCACGTTTCTAACAGTCTAAGAAGTGCTATAGATTTCCATCAAGTAACAACCGATTCAGTTAAAAACCACTCAAATATCTAAAATGGCATATTCACCATACCACGATAAATGATCAATTAATCACATATTCCCCAATCTGTATTTAATGAATTTTTTTTTAAATATTACCATAGCAACTCCATTGTTTAAGTACATTGCTAGGGTTACTGTTTGATTTCAGGGATTAAAAACCATGAGAGAGTAGATAGTTCTTGACCTGTCAATTGGAACTGTTATGATAAAAAAAGATATCAACTTAGTAACATACAATTTTGTGGTTATAATATGAATTCGTAAAATAAGTACGGTATATGTAAAGCACGACACGAGACGACACGAGACGACACAAGGCGACACGACTCCGACATGATACCGACACGACACGAGACACAAGACGACACGAGACGATACGACACCGACACGATACGACACCGACACCGACACCGACACGACATCGACACGAGACGTAACGAGACGACAAGACACCGACACGACACGACACCGACACGACACCGACACGACACCGACACGACACCGACACGACACCGACACGACACCGACACGACACCGACACGACACCGACACGACACCGACACGACACCGACACGACACCGACACGACACCGACACGACACCGACACGACACCGACACGACACCGACACGACACCGACACGACACCGACACGACACCGACACGACACCGACACGACACCGACACGACACCGACACGACACCGACACGACACCGACACGACAGCGGCACGACACCGACACGACACCGACGCGACACCGACACGACACGGACACGACAACGACACTACGCATGTCTTGATGTAATATTATTTGTTGAAATCTTATCCTGTTAATCAAGTTTCAGTTAATCACGTTTCTAACAGTCTAAGAAGTGCTATAGATTTCCATTAAGTAACAACCAATTCAATTAAAAACCACTCAAATATCTAAAATGGAATATTCACCATACCACGATAAATGATCAATTAATCACATTCCACAATCTGTATTTAATGAATCTTTAAAAATATTACCATAACAACTCATTTTTTAAGTACATCGCTAGAGTTACATCTCAAACTTCCTGCATAATTACAAATCGTGTCAGTTTGACATAATAATTCTCCCGCTTCGCGGTCGGATTATTTAAACTGTCAAACTGACACTCTTTATAATTATGCAACAAGTTATCGATGTATAACCTGATTATTTTGAAGTACTTATAGTATTACTACTGGTTATATTTCGAATAAGCTTGATAATTTTCTTTACGTTAATTGACAAAAGTCAATCAAATTTTACACTGACAGAACTGTCATATTTGTGGAGGAAGCGAAATACCGAATCGATTAAACCACGTCGCCAAGGGTATATTCATTTATCAATACGTGGTAACTAGGTAAAATTTTTGTGATTTTGTCCCCATTTTTCATTTCAACTGCTGAAATGATTGGCCTGATTCTTGAGGTCCCTGTCCGCAATATTTCTCGATATTGTTTAGCGAAATAGGTTCAAAATAGATTTAGAAAAACCAATTTCGCGGGCGAAAAAAGAGTGTGTGAGCGGGTGGCTGATTTCACTCGGTTATTGTGAATTTCCGATTGATTGGAGGCTTTATGCGCGATTGATGGAAATGAAATTTGTTTCCATAGCGGAACGAGCACGCTATAAATCAAGAAGGCTGCCATTTCGCACTACTGAGCAAAACTATTGAGGGCTCGAGATGTACGCAAATAGCCGGATTTTTGATTTGTTTATGCCTCTGCGACAACGGGTTTCAATGCGACATTGTAGTCTTCTGGGTTTAGTTCCTGTTTCCTGTGCCCAATAGGCAATCCGCATGGACCAATCAAAACTATTTTAGTTGCGCCTGCGTAATTTTAATGTCACTAAATTGGCCTGTTTTGTTTATTAAAACTGGCGCAGCAAGCTCGCAATCATGGCATGCTTTGAAAACGATGTTGATTTGTATAATGTAAGCAGCAAATCGAAAGAAGAGGTATGTACATTCCTGATAATATACCACTGAATTTTTTATCTTTGTAGAACATTCTCCCTCATTGGAAGACCAAAATTAAGGTGGTGTATCAATACAAAAGTAATAATTTAATCGAAATAATTATTTGTATTGCAACTCTGAGACTGATGCTCGGTTTATGCACCCTATCTAAATTGCCTAAAAACCCTGGTGTAGCGACTCATACCTGCAAAACCGTGGAATAAAACGCAAGACATTCGCCAACTTGAAAACAAATGAACTAGTGGTGTGTTTTCTGAGTATTCCGCAATACTTTCGTGTATCGCCACCGTCGATTTTCTTCTTAGGGTCAGCTTCCAGGAATAGACATTTCAAGTATTGCGTACGACTATGAAATGAAAAACAACATAATGGAATAAGTGGAATATATAGAACTACTGTACCAGGTAGTTTTAATTGTTACTGATATCAATTTAAAAAAAAATATACTCAATTTTTATTGAACTACAACCAACCTATTCTGCATTTTATATAGGAGTCTTTAAATTTAGGTACCTTTAGTACTGTCAACGATAGAATCCTATGAGGACGCCATCTCTGGATCCAGTTACAGAAGCATACCACTGATTCATTTTTTTGTCTTCGAAATAATCTTCACAAAATCGAATCAGTCGATACACCAAGGTTTTATTGAACTACAACCAACCTATACTGCATTTTATATAGGAGTCTTTAAATTTAGGTACCTTTAGTACTGTCAACGATAGAATCCTATGAGGACGCCATCTCTGGATCCAGTTATAGAAGCATACCACTGATTCATTTGTTTTGCCTTCGAAATAATCTACACAAAATCGAATCAGTCGATACACCAAGGTTTTATTGAACTACAACCAACCTATACTGCATTTTATATAGGAGTCTTTAAATTTAGGTACCTTTAGTACTGTCAACGATAGAATCCTATGAGGACGCCATCTCTAGATCCAGTTACAGAAGCATACCACTGATTCATTTGTTTTGTCTTCGAAATAATCTACACAAAATCGAATCAGTCGATACACCAAGGTTTTATTGAACTACAACCAACCTATACTGCATTTTATATAGGAGTCTTTAAATTTAGGTACCTTTAGTACTGTCAACGATAGAATCCTATGAGGACGCCATCTCTGGATCCAGTTACAGAAGCATACCACTAATTCATTTGTTTTGTCTTCGAAATAATCTACACAAAATCGAATCAGTCGATACACCAAGGTTTTATTGAACTACAACCAACCTATTCTGCATTTTATATAGGAGTCTTTAAATTTAGGTACCTTTAGTACTGTCAACGATAGAATCCTATGAGGACGCCATCTCTGGATCCAGTTACAGAAGCATACCACTGATTCATTTTTTTGTCTTCGAAATAATCTTCACAAAATCGAATCAGTCGATACACCAAGGTTTTATTGAACTACAACCAACCTATACTGCATTTTATATAGGAGTCTTTAAATTTAGGTACCTTTAGTACTGTCAACGATAGAATCCTATGAGGACGCCATCTCTGGATCCAGTTATAGAAGCATACCACTGATTCATTTGTTTTGCCTTCGAAATAATCTACACAAAATCGAATCAGTCGATACACCAAGGTTTTATTGAACTACAACCAACCTATACTGCATTTTATATAGGAGTCTTTAAATTTAGGTACCTTTAGTACTGTCAACGATAGAATCCTATGAGGACGCCATCTCTAGATCCAGTTACAGAAGCATACCACTGATTCATTTGTTTTGTCTTCGAAATAATCTACACAAAATCGAATCAGTCGATACACCAAGGTTTTATTGAACTACAACCAACCTATACTGCATTTTATATAGGAGTCTTTAAATTTAGGTACCTTTAGTACTGTCAACGATAGAATCCTATGAGGACGCCATCTCTGGATCCAGTTACAGAAGCATACCACTAATTCATTTGTTTTGTCTTCGAAATAATCTACACAAAATCGAATCAGTCGATACACCAAGGTTTTATTGAACTACAACCAACCTATTCTGCATTTTATATAGGAGTCTTTAAATTTAGGTACCTTTAGTACTGTCAACGATAGAATCCTATGAGGACGCCATCTCTGGATCCAGTTACAGAAGCATACCACTGATTCATTTTTTTGTCTTCGAAATAATCTTCACAAAATCGAATCAGTCGATACACCAAGGTTTTATTGAACTACAACCAACCTATACTGCATTTTATATAGGAGTCTTTAAATTTAGGTACCTTTAGTACTGTCAACGATAGAATCCTATGAGGACGCCATCTCTGGATCCAGTTATAGAAGCATACCACTGATTCATTTGTTTGGCCTTCGAAATAATCTACACAAAATCGAATCAGTCGATACACCAAGGTTTTATTGAACTACAACCAACCTAAACTGCATTTTATATAGGAGTCTTTAAATTTAGGTACCTTTAGTACTGTCAACGATAGAATCCTATGAGGACGCCATCTCTGGATCCAGTTACAGAAGCATACCACTGATTCATTTGTTTTGTCTTCGAAATAATCTACACAAAATCGAATCAGTCGATACACCAAGGTTTTATTGAACTACAACCAACCTATTCTGCATTTTATATAGGAGTCTTTAAATTTAGGTACCTTTAGTACTGTCAACGATAGAATCCTATGAGGACGCCATCTCTGGATCCAGTTACAGAAGCATACCACTAATTCATTTGTTTTGTCTTCGAAATAATCTACACAAAATCGAATCAGTCGATACACCAAGGTTTTATTGAACTACAACCAACCTATTCTGCATTTTATATAGGAGTCTTTAAATTTAGGTACCTTTAGTACTGTCAACGATAGAATCCTATGAGGACGCCATCTCTGGATCCAGTTACAGAAGCATACCACTGATTAATTTGTTTTGTCTTCGAAATAATCTACACAAAATCGAATCAGTTGATACACCAGGGTTTTATTGAACTACAACCAACCTATACTGCATTTTATATAGGAGTCTTTAAATTTAGGTACCTTTAGTACTGTCAACGATAGAATCCTATGAGGACGCCATCTCTGGATCCAGTTACAGAAGCATACCACTGATTCATTTTTTTGTCTTCGAAATAATCTACACAAAATCGAATCAGCTGATACACCAGGGTTTTATTGAACTACAACCAACCTATACTGCATTTTATATAGGAGTCTTTAAATTTAGGTACCTTTAGTACTGTCAACGATAGAATCCTATGAGGACGCCATCTCTGGATCCAGTTACAGAAGCATACCACTGATTCATTTTTTTGTCTTCGAAATAATCTTCACAAAATCGAATCAGTCGATACACCAGGGTTTTAAGACATCTCAACCCTACCTAAGAACCAAACCTAAGCCCTAAGAACTAATAGTAAATCAATGCAAATGTGCTTAGAACTAGTTGAAGTTCCATAAACGTTCGTGTTGTTTTCCTATTAATGAACTCTTAGTTCTCAGTCCTAGGTTTAGTTCTTAGGTAGCAGTGGATACTTTCTTCTGAAGACAAATCAAAATGCTCATACTCAATTCGTTCAGGAACAGAAGTGAAGTTCAAACAAAGGCTCAACTGTCAGCAAAAAGTCCACTAGGACACCAAATTTCATAAATGAATCTTCATTTCCAGGGCCAACTAATCTTATTTTTCAAGATCAAAAATCTAAACAAATCACTAGCGATTTCTTTAGAAAAAATCTGACAACACCACTGGATTTATTTTCAAATGGTTCATAAGTGAGTAACGTTGGAAAAAAGTTATGAGGGAATGAAATTTGAAAAATATGCCGTTTAATCAACCCACCATTCAATTTCAGAACTTTTATACAATTTGTACAATTTGTTGAATACGCTTCGTGAGCAAAAAAATAATAAAGTCAATTCATCCAACCGCTCTGACTTGAATGATTCCGTACAGTCCATTTCGTCCATTAATTGTAGATCTTTCGCTGGAAAAATCCTCACTAGTTTACATTGAAGAAAATGTTCTAGAGGTAGCAAAAATGTGACTTTCTGGAACTTCAACTAGCATTTCCCAATATGACTGATAACCAGTCCGTGCAAAACTTACTGTTTCAACATCTGAAAATAGAACTCCTAACTGGTGATGATCAGACAACAAGTATAGCTGGGGCACCAGTCAATCTAACAATAACACTGGTGCTCTTCGAACACGATTCAAACTCTGGTGGAAGCACCAAACTCTTACGAAGATTCGAAATAGATGAACACCTCAATCTAGCGGACCACTATTATAATCATTATGCAATCATTGTCCACTGTGGTACTGGCGTTGAATCTGGACATTATTACGCATTGGCCAAAGACTGGTTTAAGTTTGACTATAGTTGTGTGACTAAATATTCAGATGATATATTGAATTTATTGGAGCCTCTGGAGACACCCTCAAGATCTTCAGAGATGGGTATCCTGCCCTCTTGTTGCACAACATACCGTGTTCTATCCTTCTATTTGCAATACTTCCACTTCCAAGAAAGGAAGTCTGCTAGATCCTTTCCTTTTTGTACAGGTATGTATAGTATAGCGCCTTGTATACTTTGCCTGATTGTTTAGTACTTTCATGCTCCCTGCTTAGGTAGATTACCAGAATTACACAAGTGAAACATCACCCTGGGTCACCCTGTCTCAGTAACCAGGATAAAGCATGTGGACCTTGTTGGTGGAAGAGTTCATTTGTGTTTCTGTTAGAGCCAGAATATCAGGTTTTTCCGCCTGTAAGTGATGGTAGACGTCAATGATATTCTTACAAAATCAAATGCACAAATTTTTCTATGATTTGTCCTTCTTTTCTCTCCATTCTTTCCCTTACATATTTCATAAGGTAAATAAAATGGCATTATTATTATTCGTCTCAGTCCGTCCCTGTTCGAATCTGATCAGAATCAGAAAACGCTGACTGTGCCAAAGATTGAAAGTCTGCCTTTCCGAATATCGCTCCTGAGGGGACATAAAGACATAGATCGTAAACAGTGACCTTTTCCGTGTTATCCAAGTGAACTCCCGGAGTACGGAATTCTCGTGCCGGGAGTTTAACCGGGTTCTGCGAAACACCGATAAGAAACTACGAGAGAACGGAAACTTTTTCAATAAAGCGCCCTTGAGTACGTCTTTTATATTGAAGAAGTCTGGACCACGAGTTTAATTACGTTCCTAGGGGGATTTATAATAACTAACAAAATATTATACAATTTATTGCACATGTTCCTTTGAATATTTTTTTTGTCGGACAACCAAAATTTCTTCATAATATTTTAATGGGAAAAATTGGGAAATTTTTACAGAAAATATGAAGATTTCAGTTCTGGTAATAACTGAACAGGAAAACATAATTTAAAGTAACCCGTTTTGAACGTATCCATATTCCTCCCTTCTTTTTTTGGTTTGTATGCCATTCTGGGAGAATGATTCTTCCTAAAGCTGAACTGATCATTAAAATGAAATTTTTTTGAAACTTCTTGTGCAAAAAATATTCCACATGGGGACTAAGTCCCAATGCACACATCTTGGTCTTGGTGTTGGTCTCAGTCTCGGTCTCGGCCTCGGTCTCGGTCTCGGTCTCGGTCTCGGTCTCGGTCTCGGTCTCGGTCTCGGTCTCGGTCTCGGTCTTGGTCTCGGTCTAGGAAAAAAGATGAACTTAAATCTACCCGATATTAAAAAAATCTGATGGAAAAGGAAAATGTTATGGCATTTTATTTCCATCATTTATTTTTCGTATGGTAGGTTTTTAATTTTTGTTCACTCAAAATCGAAAATACATTTTCCAAATATAGTATTATTGCAGTTTATAACAAATAGGTGTATGTTGTAAGGTCGCAGTGGTCCATACCTCATACTATTTAATATATGAAAAAATTTAATGCAAAAGTTATTTGGTTTGAATCTGAAATTTTTTGAAATATTTTTGATAATGCGTTGGTGTCACTTCTAGCTAAACTTGGCCACGATTTTTTATTTTGCATAAATTATCCTGTATATTGATGCATAACTATTTGAATTTCAGGTTGAATATTTTATCATTATTTTACAAACAACTTCTATTTTATATCTTTAACTGTTTTTGTGACAATTGAATTGATCAGTTCAAATTTCTAGACGCATTTTGTTTCAAGACGTACACTACCAAGACCAAGACTATCAAGACCAAGAAGAAGATTGGGCCAGTCTCGTCTTGGTTTTGAAGCATGCGCACATTGTAGATCAGAAAGGGTGGGAAAAAAATTATATAAATCAAATTTTTCTTCAGCTATAAAACCATAAAACCATTCAACAGGAACAATTTTGGTATAGGATAATCGAGAGGGTGAAAAATAGAACCTACACCTGACACAAAAGCATCTTGATAGTGGTTGAAGAAACTTTAGGGGGTAATATAACAAGACCTCGTATATCAGCGAATAAATATTTTAATTTCAACGAAAACGATTTTGTTTGAAGACCTCGTTTATCAGCGATACATTTTTCAATTTCAACGAAACCGATTTTGTTTGAAAATTTATCGAGTTGAATTCGGAGATTTATGCTCTGAATAAAACACGAGAGGTTTTAAGATCGGGGATTTTATTCTTTGAACATGAAACTTTGAATTGAACGAGTTGAATTTTCTAAAACAAACATGTTTGAGTGGAAATTTCAAAATGTATCCGATTTGATAAACGACGGTCGAATTATATTTGATCAGATTATTTCCCAAATATGTCAATGAACCAATAACATTTATTCCACAACGTACATAATTATTTTCATTGAATCAATGAACATAATAATTATTCACGACTTGTGAAAAGTGTTGCATACATTGGGGCAACTGTTAAGAAGGACCATGCAGTTAGTTCGCAAAAGGAACGAAGCGGGTTTATCAGCGAATAAATTTTGACAGATGAGGGAAATAATCTAAAATAATGATGCAAGCTCGAAGGCAAAAAAGGACATGCTTTATTGAATAAATACCTGTTTTGAATCAGTTTTTCACGAGGGAAAAGTCATGCTATTTTGACAAAAAATATGAAGCTTTCACTCCTTGTATTAACAGAACAAAAAGGGATCAAGTTACTCGTTCTAAACACATCCATCTTCTCCCCTCAGTTGTTTATATGGTATTTCATTCTCCCTCAAGACGAACTGATCATCAAAATGACATTTTTATGAAACTTCTCATGCAAAGAGTAGAATCTCTAATTCAGATACCTACTGAAAAATTAATACCCAAAGCTCTTAGACAGCTGAAAAAAATATTCCACATGGGGATTAAATCCCATATAAACACTCATACCCAGCTCTCATACCTGTGGCCTGCATCATTCCCACACCCCTCACACATCCCTCAGAGATAATTCGCTCATGATCTGGAGTGAAAACGCCGACGAAATTTTAATCGCGACGGCATATTTTTCACCCGTACTCTAATCGCTTTATCTCTCTTCCACACCACTCACGCCACTATTAAATTGCGTTCAGCCAGACTTTTTTCCGCCCTCTCTCTCGCACCGACCGCCATATTTTTCGCACGTTATAGTTATTTCGAGCCATCATCATGAGCTTTTGTTGTCGAGTGCTTGAGGGAATCTTCCCGGAATGAAAGTTACTGTTTATGAGAATGGGGTGTGAGGTTTATGTACATCGGATATGTTTTTGGATATATATGTATATGTCTTGGGAATATATATTGGCAGGATGGAAAACACCTTTGGGGGATATCATATAATATGTAGATATGGTATGGTACAACAAATTTAGTCTCGCATTATTGAAAAGTGCCTCTCGAACTCATGGGTTTCTAACAGAAAGGAATCTATTATTTAAATAAGAAAAGGAAGAAAAAATATAACTTTTGTCCAGTTTCCACACTTTACTACTCTATTACGACCGGTTTCGGCTGTTACACCATTTTCAAGTAACTACAGATTACATCAAGTTCGTGAATATATATACCTAAGAAAGTAATTGAAGAAAGGTTGGGTTTGATTACCTAACTGATGTTTCAAAGCAAGTTGGAAAATACCTGGAATCCTACCTGATGAGTCAATCTAATTTATCCAATAGGGGTTCATACAATCGGTGGGTCCAACTTTGTTATCAAAAGTCACAAATTCAGAAGTGGAGAGCTACATAATGGTCATTGAGGGTCATTGAGGGTATCAAAATTGGGGTTTTTATTCAATTTATTTATTTCCAAGGCTTCCAAGGATTTTCATGTTATTTTTATTTATTGTATGATTCGTTTCTTGCAAATGTCTATATATAGCTGATTTTTTATTATATATATATATATATATGTTCACGAACTTGATGTAATCTGTAGTTACTTGAAAATGGTGTAACGGCCGAAACCGGTCGTAATAGAGTAGTAAAGTGTTAGTGGAAACTGGACAAAAGTTATATTTTTTCTTCCTTTTCTTATTTCATCATGAATTTCCACAAAATAAGTAGATCATCAAACAAACAAGTTAAATCTATTATTTAACAATGAGCTGCTCAACAAGCTAGAAACTAGATGTCCTGCCATACCAGGATGCTCAATGAGTTCCCATGCAGAGTTCCTACAAGGCTATCTCCGCAATTGCTAGCTGCATGGAAAATGTTTATTGAAACATTTGGACCACTTATAGATCGATTTCTGGGTTCTTGCCCTCATCAGTATAGGGTAGGTCTCTGCAGACAATAGACGAGGAAAGTCGTGACGTCACAAATGTCATTCTTGTCAATAACTGAGTCCAAACAAACCGCTGTCAAATTTTAATCAGATGTTTTTTATTTTATTCCGTTAAGGTTTTTGGCAGAAGATTGAGTTCATCGTGTTAATTATAAAATATTTGTGTTATCTTTGATTTTCTAACTCTATCAGAGACTGTTAAAGGTATTCAAAAAAGGTAGTCTGCTTTAATTAGGTATATTTACTAAAACAATTTTAGATGGGAATAAAAATACATACATACCGAAGAAACTATCTAGTGTATCATCTATATCTACTTACTTCTACATCATAGCATCTATCCTTCATACTAGCATAAATTTTGCCCTTAATAGCTTGCAACTCTCTATCGTATATCATGCTAACTGTGTGCCCCGACTCAAGTGCATTCTCTCCTCGAGAAATCAGTTTCTCTTCATCTTTGAAAAACTTCACAATCTCCCCCAATTTGATGATATGTTTATTCGCAGCAGCTCCTGCCATATTAAGAAACAATTTAAATATAAAACTAAACTTCTTTTGCCTGACAAAAATCCAAACAACCAAACACAAAACTAATAAACAAAGCTGCAAACTGCAAAGCATCAATAGATAACGTAACCTCAAATTCTTTGTTTGGAGTCAGTTTTTGACAAGAATGACATTTGTGACGACACACTTTCCTCGTCTATAACTATTAACCGCGTTCGGTATTTACGTCGGACTGATCGGATTAATCTGTATAGTTCGTTTATTGCAAGCGATTGTAGGGGAGGTAAATCTTGATCGTTCGGTTTTTCAAATCCGTTCTGTCAGAGATTGATCTTTTTGCTCGGAGAATTTCGGCAGATCAATGCGATTAATTTGAAAGTGTGAGGTTATATTTATGTTAGATTGATGATTGTTACCATTGGTTTGATGTTGAAAGTTCAAATCGAAATGAAAAAATGATCTTGAAATAGCCACAGTTCAAATTTCGAAGTTGAAGATTGTTTTACAAAAAAATACAATTCAAATTTAAATGTTATAGGTTAACAACATTCTGTCAAAGTCAATCCCACGCTAATCTCGTCCGTTTCTTTCGTTTATTACCGACTGATTCGATTAATTTGTGGCCACGTGACTAAAGTCTGCTGTAATCTACGATCATATTACCGAACTCGACTCATGTATAGGCAAAACCACGAGCGCCATCTCAACCTCAGCCCAACCAGAATAGTACTGTTACATTTGTACAGATGTAAACACATCACATTTTGCAACGCAAAAAGCTGAGAATATTCAGCTTTTTGCGTCAGTGCAATTCCAGAGTCTCCCTGACTAATCAGAATGCGAAAAAACGCAAAAAGCAAAACATAAAAAGTTTGGTTGTGAACTCCACTCAACACGTCATCTAGAGTACACGACGATATTTTTTTTTGGTGTTTCGGCATCGACTGCTATGGTCATTAGCCAATATGATGATCTAGTACGCACGCAGTTCATGAATCTGGTACGATTTTTAGTCATGATTCGATAAGTTAAAAGTTGTTGGCAACACTGAGTGCAAGTACACCTGCAGTATAATAGAGAGTTGAAGTAAAATGATCTACGTAGACCTAACACACGTTAGTTACCATCAAATAACTTGTGTATTAAATTGCTTGAAAAAGAGTTGAAGTGGTAGATTTATAATTCTTCTTCGTGGAGCTACGTGGCTACGTTAACTTTAGTGAAGCAACTGAACCTCGAAATTTATTTTGTTTATGTTTATTCGTTTTCGGTAAATCATGATTAGTTTGGTCATCATGTTGAAATTTTTGGCATTTGATTAACAATGATTTATTCCTTTCAGTACTCGTCACCACTACTCATAAACAATCGGCACCATTCGGTAGTTCTCGGTCAACGTACGTTTATATCTTTACGTCTACGTGAAAGTCCGTAAGATTACGTATACCCGTAAACTATCTCCGTGCGCTAGCAGAGAACACGAGACCGCGCACGCGTAGCTGTCAATTTGTTCTTTTACGTCTACGTTCATGGTTGCACTTCAACTCTCTAAAGTCGTCCCCATATATACAGTGTGTCCCACTTTTAGCAGCCACACCCTCGTATTTTCTTGACAGTACAGTGATATCAAAATTTGTTTTTTATTACATATAGTTCCCAGAAATATCTACCTTCAGGTTGACGAAATATTCGTATATCCATTTTCCACGACTACCTACGACCAATTGAAAAGTGAAAAATTGGGAAAAAGATACTAGGCATTTTTTTATCGCAAAAATAACACCAGGATCTGTTTCAGAACACTCTAAAACCCCCAAATCTCAACAACATTTTTTATTTGTTATTCATCCGGAATGTTTGTTGGTTTTCGATCTTTTTCCTTGGTCACAAAGAAAATGTTCAAATAATGCTGTAGGGAATGTTCTTATATTACTTTTTCATGGCTACCTACGACCAAATTGAAAAGTGAAAAATTGGGAAAAATATACCAGGGATTTTTTTTATCGCACAAATAACACTAAGTTCTATCTCAGAACACTGTGAAACCCCCAAATAGCAGTACTTAATTATTTAAAATATACAGGGTGTCACCTGTAACTGACATAGTATTGATTTTTATTCATCCGTAATGTTTAGTTGTTTTCGATTTTTTTCCATAATCATTAATTACTCAAGAATGTTCGAATAATGTTCTAGAAAATATTCAAATATTACTTTTTCATGGCTAGCTATGACCAGTTGAAAAGTGAAAAAGTGTGGAACACACATCAAGGAATTTTGTAGCACAAACGTAACAGCGGATTCTGGTTCAGGAGACCCTAAAATTCCAAGACCCCAATTCTCAGCTGGCAGAATTGATAACGCTTATTTATTCGTAGCGTTTAGTTTATTTACAAAATTTCTTCTCGAGTCATAAAGTAACCAAAAACGTTCAATTAATGCTGTACAAAATACCAAATATTACTTTTTGATGCCTAGATATGATCAGTTGAAAGTTGAATTATAAAGGAGAACATACTGAAGATTCTTTTGTCTCCGATCTAACGCCAAATTCTGTTGTTCGAATCATGAAATTACATAGGAAGTCATCTGTAAATGAAAACATGTGTAACTCTTTATTAAATTAATTTTGTTGCTAGTTTTACAGATGACACCTGGTATATTTTAATGATTTAGGTAATTAGATCTGAGTGATTTAGATTGTTTCGAACCACAATTTGGTTTTGTGATGAAAACAAGCTCTGAAATGTTATCCAGTTTTCCTATTTCTGAATATTATAAATAAAAATATAATCACGAGTATAATCATTTCTTTCACAAAACTAACACCGGATTCTCGTTCTCAACAAGCTTAACAAGATTTATGAATAAAAAGTGAGATATGTTACCATTTACAGGATGATATCGTGTATAATTTCATTACCCGGGCAACGAATTCTGGAGGTTTTGCGGTATATTTTGAACCAGGATATGTTGTCTCGGTAATAGAAGGATGTTTACTACAATTTTTCAATTTTCAACTGGTCATATATAGCCATGGAAGTATAATATTTCGTTTTTTTTTTACACAGTATCAATTAAATCTTTTGGGTGCTTGATTGGAAAAGAAATATTCAGAAACAATTCAACATTACGGATAAATAAAAGTTATCAAATTTGCTAGCTACATATGATACCCTGTTTATTTTTGATTTAAGTATTGAGGTTGGCATCCAGAAATGTTTGTGTTTAAAGTATCCTTAATGTATTTTCCCCATTTTTTCGTCTTTCAACTCGTCATAGCAAGCCATGAAAAAGTAAAATTTGGGTATTTCTTATACTCAGCATCAATTGAACACGTTCAGGCCCTTTATAAAAAAAAATCGAAAGCAACCGATCATTTCTGATGAATAAAAATTTATAATGTTGCTAGTAACAAATGCCACCCTGTATATGTTAATGACTAAAACACTCAGATCTAGGGGTTTTAGGGTGTTCTGAAACCGAATCTGGTGTTATATTTGCGAGCGATAAAAAAATGCCTAGTATGTTTTTCCCAATTTTTCACTTTTCAGTTGGTCGTAGGTAGCCGTGAAAAATGGATATACGAATATTTATCAACCTCAAGTTAGATATTTTTGGGTACTATATGTTATGAAAAATAACTTTTGATATCACTCTACTGTCAAGAAAATATGAGGGTGTGGCTGCTCAAAGTAGGACACACTGTATATATCATCGCAAGTCACGTTTTTAAATGGGCGAGCACTCGACACTTATCTGGCGATATCATATTCGTTTCCAAATCACCAGTCAACAGGACCCAAAATATTCGATACAGGACCTACCGACAGGAAGTGAAATATTTGTTTTTGTTTTCAGGATTGAGCGGAGATCGCTTCCACTTCGATGAGAATGGCGACGGTCCCGCCAGATATAAAATAAAGCATTTCAAGCAAGTTTCGGAAGGCAAGTTCGAATGGATAACGGTGGGCGAATATCTCGAGGGGGTGCTGCAGCTGAATATGTCAGGTAATGTATATAATGTGCGTGATCATGACAACTTTGATCGGCGGGGAAAAGTTCGTGAACGCGCGCTGGGAAGTTTTGACAGCATTCATTTTTCGATAGAGGACTGATGGATACTTTTCAAAATCTGTATTCGATTTATGAGGGATAAACCGTGGCAAAAACAATTTGCAATACCGAAATTCATAGATATTTTTTTGCAGTATATGAATTGTCAGAAAATTCAGAGAAAGTTATAAGTGAATTAGGAAAAGTCGAGGCTCAGTAAAGGTTCCGGAAGGAGGGTAGGGGTAGCTACAGGCCCGCATTACCCATAAGGCCAATCTAGGCCATGGCCCAGGGCGCAGGCTGGCAGGGGTGCAGATTACGGGGAAAATGTTTTAATTTTTTTTTTTTATAATTCAATGGTTAAACCTACGCCGTCCCCTTTCTTCTACTGCCGTAAGTATTTTAATGTTTTCTTCCTGTCTCTCACGAATTTATTTAAATATTTTTACCCGTTCTATATTATTTTTGGGGTACTGAATCCAAGTTTTAACATTGCTTCTTCCCACGGATATGGCTTCTACACAAAACTTTAAAAAATCCTCAAAATGTTCGACCTTTTTTCAGTTTTTTGCAAATAAGTCATAAAAATTTCCTCAAATAAATTTTTGGCTACAGTTTGGCCGCTAGAGGGCGCTAAAAGGAGGCCAATATTCCCTACTTTGAGGAAAACCCAGTTTTCTTGTTAGTTTTGTTTTAAATACAAATACTATGCTTGAACGCAGATTTTATAAAAAAACTATGTCGCAATTTGTTTAAGGAGGTCATGTGTTTGCCGAACCCATAGAGAACAAGGAAAAATGTTTCTTCTCCACTCACTACTGCCTCTAGATCAGCCTCAGGGTCTTTAAATATGTTGATGAAAGTCCAAATTCTGGGTTCTCCTTCAACGTTTCAACACTCTTCATTTTGCCCTGGTTACATACAGTGTGACCCATTTAAGATGGAAGCACCCCTATAAAATTTACATTTTTCAATCGATTGGAATGATTTTTTTTTTCGTTAGGTAGACATTCAAAGAGTCTACTAGGGCATCAAATTTCATGATTAAATCTTCATTCCCAGGGCCAACTAATATTATTTTTCAAGGTCAAAAATATAAAAAAATTACTAGCGATTTTTTTAAGAAAAAATCTGACTACACCATTGGATTCGCACCATTTTCACACGGTTCAAATGTGAATTACGTTGAAATGTGTCAATCAATAAAAAAGTTATAAGGAAATTAAATTTGAAAAATATGCCGTTTAATCAACCCACCAATTCAATTTCTCTCAGTAATTTTTTAACAAGAAACAAACGGGAAAAATTATAAAAGTATTTTTTATTTGTTTTTGTTTGGTTTCAAATAAAAAAAAAAAACTCAAAGAGTACATTTAGCTACCACTACCCCTCTTCTAGAACGTTTATTGAGTCGTTGTGATTTTTCTCTGTTTGCTCATAACCTACCCTGAATTTACCGACCATCCACACACTGATACGAATTTTCCATGAATTCGAGTAACGAATTTTCCATGAATTCGAGTATTGCTAATCGTTTTGGGCCTGGTCCATACAGGGTGTTCCAAAACTCAATTAGAACATTTATGAATTTCGTAAGAATCGAAACCTTCGATCAGTATTTCGAGTGCCGCAGGTACAAAACTTCATAGTTTAAGATTCTAATTTTTGTAATGCAACCTCTAAAAATCCTCCTATTGATTACAATCCAGAATAAAAATATTGGTTCAATACCTTTGGAGAAAAAAAAACGTATTTGCACGATTTACGAGTTAATTTATTCTATTAGCTTACCTTGATGTGGTAAAAAAAATCACCATGCTAACCTGGCAAGTATATGCTCATATGGTGTAGTTTTTGACATAAAACAACATTCACCATCTTCCACTTGAGGAAAAACGATATTCCTAGTTTACTGCAATTTTTCTTTGTCTTAAATGTCAATAAATGCCTGTCACTTCAATTTACAAGTATTTCCGTTCAGATTTCTAATTATTGAAATAATTTCACAATAACCTCCTATTGCAGTAAACTAGGACTGTCTTTCAGTGAAATTTATATCACGTCAAAAAGTACACTAAATGAGCAATTTTTTGGAATAAATTTCTTGAAGAATTACAAAGAAAAGTTACGAGTTATTTGTCATTAGGAAAACAATATGTTGTGAATAGCATGGTCTCCCACCTCTCATAAGTTAATATCGTTGTACCACAGGGCTCGGTATTGGGACTCCACATTAACGATGTGGATGAATTACCATCACAAACTTTACTGACAATATATGTATGCGACTCTTGACATCACTTTTTGGATTTGTAACCTTCCACAATCTGAAAATAAAAAATTGTAATCCAAAGAAATCTGTAGAAAGGCAAATTAATTAATTTGCCCGATAAGTTACTGCGTTCACAAGACTGCTGTCTTGAATGAAATTAATTTTTGTCAGTAACGTACCCGTAACGTACTGAATTTCAAATCAACCAAGAATACTTGTCTTTTTTTTGAAAATTGTTGACGTTTCGGAGGCTGTATCTTGGTTAATTTGATCTCATTTTTTCAGATAGGCAAATTCAGTGTAGGGTACGTTACTGACAAAAATGTATTTCATTCAAGGCAGCAGTCTTGTGAACGCAGTGACTTATCGGGCAAATTAATTAATTTGCCCTTCTACACTTGTACAGATTTCTTTGGAATGACATTTTTTCATTTTCAGATTGTGGAAGGCTACAAACCCAAAAAATCATGTCAAGAATCGGATTTCCTCCACAAAATCAAACTTTCAATCAATATGCATGCGACATTTCGATAATTACATCTGATAGATGTAACAAAATACTTGCTGTTGAGTGCAATCAAGCCTTTCAACTAGTAAGCGACTGGACTAGAGCAAACATACTTTTTCTTAATTCCTACAAAACTAATGCAATAAATTTTGCGTAGTCCTGATCCGTCAAGGTTTACAGGAAGCTTGAAAATAAAAAAAATCATGGCGTTATCTACACTTCATGGAAAAACAAACCCAATATCAAACCGCTATTTTCAAAACCTTGACATGTGATTCAGTAACTGAGTGACTATCTTCAGGAGGGATCTCCAGAGTTGGGATAAAACTCCTGTATATTCTGTAATTGATGAGGTTTATCTACTTGTGACTTTTTTATTTGTTATAATCTATTGATTTTAAATTAATTGAACAACATTTTGAACAAAAAATAAAAACCACTGCAAATTATCGCAATTATTCACATTAATTGTGATAAGATAAAAAACATTTCTCAATATATTTTTGGACATTACATCATACCATATCTTTCTCGAATTAAAAAAATATAAATATTGCATGCCAAGAATCATTATGTATATAATTACGGATGGAATCAACATCTTGTTTTGTTGAATATCTTATGCAATTTCATCAATGTGACCTACCACAACAGTGAAATATAAACAAACCTCATAAAAATGGTAAGAGGAAAACCATGAAAAAAATAATAGTGATAGATTACTTTGGCTCTTGAAGATTTTTAGATCTATATGCTGGTACATAAAGAACAAAAGGGTGTCTAATATTTATTTGTTTTCTCATGCCATTTTCTTGAAATGCATTCCTGCTTGACCTACATAGCATTCATCACAGTTTTTTAAATTCATTTTATGGAAGACATAGATTTACCAGCTTCTGGAAATTCAAGAATTTTAATCAGCATTCCTAAAGTTTTCACGAATATTACAAAATTATGCTTCAAGTGTGTATCAAAAAATAAAAAACTTGACATTCATATCATTTCTGTTACAGCCAAAATGAATTTATCAAATGATGATGACATTTTTCACCAACATACCCCGACAAAATAACTATTAGTGCTGAGCACCGTTTGTTACATTACATTCCGTACTAAAAATTCCTAATTATTCATATTTTCAATGCGAGGCGCATATTATTGAAATTCCGAGCATGTTTCTTCTAAAAATAATGCAACATATTCGTGGAACGATCGTTAGTAAAACACTTAGTGGAAAATGACCGGTGATTCTCTCTACAAGAATAATCACTCGGTTGGAGCAATTTCTGGAAAAATTGTTTCAGTATCAAGATGAAAGGAAAACTGTGTTTGCATATACTTAACGACC
Source organism: Chrysolina haemoptera (assembly GCA_958298965.1). Taxonomy (NCBI): domain Eukaryota; kingdom Metazoa; phylum Arthropoda; class Insecta; order Coleoptera; family Chrysomelidae; genus Chrysolina; species Chrysolina haemoptera. Next base: position 53,016,949 of record OY282586.1, on the reverse strand, counting down.
CAGTAGCTATATGACACATTTTCATAACTCATCAAAATACACTTCATTCTGAGTTTACCGCTGTTTCGGCTTTAATATTTACGATCGCCTGCATGAGGTGATGTCTTTCCCGAACAATGATTCGAAAGAAACCCAGTGATATTGGACGCAAAACATGAGTTCACTAAGCTATTGGTGATATATTTTCACGAAAAGTTTAGACATCAAAGTCGTCTCACTATTAGCAATGAAATACGGCAGAAGTACTGGATTATCGGACTTACTAATTTGGTGAAGAAAGTTGGACACGATTGTCAAATTTGTAATGATTCCACCATAATGACTATTCAACGAATGAGTTCTAGAAGAGGATATCCATCCAAAATTTTCAGTGACAATGGTACCAATCTGAGAGGTGCTGATAAAGAATTGAATATTGCACTGAAAAATTTAAAACAGAATGAAATTGCGTCCAATTTGTCTGTTCGAGGAATAAATTGGATATTCAATCCCCCAACAGCGTCTCACATGGGTGGCGCTTGGGAAAGGCTCATTAGATCTGTGAAGATTACACTTAGAGCAATTCTGAAAGAACAAGCCCCCACAGATGAAGTTCTGCACACTGTATTCCTTGAAGTCGAAAATATCTTGAATCATCGCCCGTTAACCGATGTTTCTTTAGAACATGAAAATGACGAAGCACTAACCCCTCACCACTTCGTACTCGGACCCCAACTTGACTCAACACGAATTTCCTTGAAAACTTTGTTTCTGATGGTACGTTCATGAAAAAACAATAGAGGATTACGTAGGACTTATCAAATAAATTTAGGAACCTGTAGATAAAGGAATATTTTCCAACGCTCCATGCCCGAAAGAACGTTCCATTTCTTTCGGGCATGGAAACAACTCCTTTGAAAGTTGATGACATAGTCATCATTGTTGACAATCTTTCTCCACGTAACCACTGGCTGAATACTGAGACGAGAGATAAGGAACAAAACAGTGGCCATCTACTCCGACAGTCAAGCTGCGCTCAAGGCAATCGGTTCCCACCAAGTCAATTCAAGACTGGTTTGGGACTGTTTGTGTGATCTGACCGAGCTGGGTAGTCGTAACAATGTGACCCTAGCTTGGGTGCCAGGCCACGAGGGACACCTGGGCAATGAGCGGGCCGACACACTAGCCAGAGAAGGCTCTTCGGCAGCGCTCATTGGGCCGGAACCCTTCTGCGGCGTAGCAAAATCCACCACAAAAGCCCACACCAAACAGTGGGTACAAAACAAATCTCAAGAGTGGTGGGAAACCCGACCAGGATTGAGACAGGCCAAGGAGTTCATCAAAAGACGCTCGCCAAAATTCACGACAGAACTCCTCAGCTATAAAAGGAGGATCGTCAGACAAGTAGTAGGTCTGCTGACAGGCCATTGTAGGCTTAACAGACATATGAATATTATAGGTCTGGCGGAAGAAGCAATCTGCAGGTTCTGCCAGGAAGAAGAGGAAACCGCAATACATGTAATGTGCCAGTGCGAAGGACTAGCAAGGGTGCGGTTTCTACAACTTGGAGATGAAAAGCCAAGAGCGGAAAGCTATCTCGAAAGGCTATTATCAAATCTGCTCAGTCTGATGAAGTGGACGAAGCTAGATGATGTGCTATAAGCAATCGGAGCCTCCACAATAGACCTGAAAAGGTCGCAGTGGATTAGGCCAAGGGGCCAGCTCCCTTGTAACATCTAACATCTAACCACTGGCTGAAAGGGGATTGTGACAGCAGTATTTCCTGGAAAAAATAGCCGTGTACGAGTAGCTGATGTCAAGACGAAAAATGGGGTGTTCAGACGACCAGTAGCAAAATTATGCAGGCTAGACGTTCGAAAACCGAATGAAAACCGAATCCAACTACGGATGAAGAATTCAAGAATTCCCCATCGGGTGATAATGTTACCTGATTTTATTTTGTTAGCTTCTTTTCATTTTTGACCCTGTATAATGAGATGGTTTGTTTTAACTCTGAATAAAAATAACAAGAATAATTTTGTCAAAATAAAAGTCAAGTTGTTCTACAATTCTTTTCGATTGAATCAGTTTTTAACGTATTCTGGAGGACAAATGTTGCTGTCGGCAATGTCTTGACTTTTATTTTGTCAAAATTTTGCTTGTTATTTTTCTGTCAGAGTCAAAACAAACCATCTCATTATACAGGGTCAAAAATGAAAAGAAGCTAACAAAATAAAAAAGAACTTTGAAAAAAACTGAATCAGGTAACACAGTGGCAATCATAATAATGCTTGAAGATATGCTGGAGATACTTCTGAGCATGAAGGTCATGGGAGATTTCGATATACACAACTCTACATGGTTCAAATTTTCCAAAAAAATAGAGACGAGGCAGGTCGTCAAGCTGAGGCCTTCGCTATCACTTATGGTCTGGAGCAACTGGGGAGATATTTCTCTTTGAATCATCTGAAGAACCTGATAGGGGATGAATTCAAAAACCCTATTGTCAATCCATTGATGTTTTTTTTTTTTATTTCATCCGGTATATTTTAGGAAATAATCGGGCTTAGGTAGAAGATAAATCTTTGGTTTTTTGTTTTTTTTTCAACGACGAATTACTCTCAAGAGTCTCAAGCAATTTTCATGTTTTTCAAGAAACAATATGAAAATATATTATTATAAAATCATTTAATCATTAATCATAACCAAAAAACGTGCCAACTAGTATCAAAATCCTGTCTAAGAGATTATATAATACCAGGTCGATTCTTCATTCAAGGGTAGCATGTTTCATCCCTTCCTCTATAGGGACTCAAGGGAAAAGTATAGGGCAACAGGTAACGACCCAACACCTCATTATTAATAATGACAGTGTCACATCTGAAAATACCAACACGAAGAAACGAATATAGAAACTAGTAGAAATCCGCTGCACTGGGAAAGCAAATATCAGAACATAAATGGAAATGAATTCACGAAATCCGGGTCACAACATGATAAGGGCGTGGCAATGAATTAGCAATCTCCACCCCTGTAATGTACGCTGCTTTATATGTAACCGAAACCGGATATAATTAATTTCTCCTTGTGTATTGTGTGCGAGATTCATAAAATGTTAACCGCACTAAATATTGATGAAATGGTTCACACCTCATTTACCTGAATATACACTCAAATAAATCAAGTCACACGCTTCCATAGTAATATGGACTAAAATATTAAAATCACCCCACCCTTTTTAATATCAAATTTAATTTTTGTAGATTATTCTTTACGTTTTAGTTCATATTACTAAAAAAGCGTGTGTCTTTAGTTTTTTAAAATTATAATTTATTTTCCTCTTTTTAATTTATATAACTATGAAAGCATGTTTATTCAGATTTTCAAAGTGTAGTCTATTTTTTGTTATTAATTTATTTTTGTTAATACTTCAATTCCATTATCTTGCATGATCAAAGTTTTTTTTTTAACAGAAACACATATATTGTTGTTTCAACATCATGCTCTATGTTGAATGTACAAAGCAAAGCTCTGAATGATCTCTATACCCGGGGTGCTTCTTCTACCTCTCGCAAGATGGCGCGGCCTAGAACCCGTTCCATCGCATAGGACCAGAGTAAGTAAATAGCCAGTCTGAGTGCTGTAAATTGTAATGATCCGGAATAGGAACAAATGGCAACAGAGCCATCTTCACCTTTCAGTGATCTACCATCTCCTTGTTTCTGTTAGAAATGAGTGAAAGTGTTTGAATAGACTTTTTGAGGATATCTATTCCATAATTTTAACTAAAAATTGTGGAATTCCAACAAAATAATTTGTAAAAAAAAATGTGTCAATAAAATGATGAAGTTTATTGATACAAACAAGTTTTTTGTTGAATCCGCATAACAATTTTATCAATTTGACAATTTTAATATGTTATCGAAACTAAAAATTTTGTCTAATTGAAATACTATACTGCATTGATCAAATACTATGTTCAGTTACATTAAACAGATGTTTTATCATCTTGAAAATATATCTATTCATCCAAATACTTACTATATTACTAAATTTATAACTGAAATTTTTGTAACCAGATCCACATTATATGTCTATTCAATTCCTAACTAAGTCATTCCAACAAATAAACTGAGTTTATAATAGCAGATATGGTATTTTTGTAACGATATATGTTTTATTCCTTCAACCAATCACTATGTAATAATAATAGTTCTGTACGTAAACAATATATTTAATTGGAAAATAACAAAAAAAATTGTTGTTATAACAAAATATTTGGTTGAATCCATGCAAATTTTTGTTGATTCAAACAATTTTTTTCTGCGTGTATTATAACTGGTTAGTAAAAGTGAGGCTTGTAATTTCATCACTGACTCACTTGAGAAACCCGGTAAAATTTGAAAGTTCGAAATAGATGGACACCTTAATCTAGCGGACCACTATTATCATCTTTATGCAGTCATTGTCCACTGTGGTTCTGGTCGTTATTACGCACTGATGGCCAAAGACAATACGGACTAGTTTAAGTTTGATGATAGTTGTGTCACTGAATGATCTGACGATGTCTTGAATTTATTGGAGACTCTGGAGACGCCCTACATTTCATTTTATAAGAGAGAGGACATTGGCAGATCGGGATCTTCAGATGATGTGGAGCTGCAGGTTTTTCCGGGTTTTCCTGCAGCTGAAAAAGCAAATGCGCCACTGGAATCAATCAAGTCGCCCCGGAGCGCCAATTAATTTTTGTTATTGTTTTATATTTTGTATTACTTTCGTTTCATTTATTATTTGTGTATTTTACATTAATTAAGTTCTTAATAATTATTTCATAACATTTTTAGAATATAAAACACAAATCTCTTTTAATTCGATTGTAAGGGTACATGCAAACTGCAATTTCCTAAAACATTTCGACAAAACTTCGATTGTTTACGTGACTGAGATTAATACCAGTTCTATTAAAGCATATGAAATATAGCAAATCCCTGGACATGAATTGATTTCAAAATGTAATGGAAACTGTTCGTTCGGAGGCTAGCGTAAATTATTCAAGTATGATTAATATTTGATAAACAACTAGAGTGCTAATTGAAACAACACGACGAGAATATTAATGGAACTATCCGTTATCCATAATTTTATATCTCATGAAATAATTTACCTTATCGTTTCAGTTATGAATTGTCGAAGCATATGCGAAAGCACTTTTCGGTTATTACACTTTCGTTCATTAACCACTCCTTAAGTGCCTTTTGTATAGAAAATTTCACAGCTCACTTTTTCAGCCAATCAAAAAATTGGTTTTTATTTAGTTGCCATGGCAACCCAAAAAATTTTGGGAAATTTTTATCCTCTTGGGTACCCTGGGCGAAATTAATAAGTGGAAATTTTTCTGTCAAATATTTGACATGTGATAGTTAACATTTTGCTTTTATGTACAAATGGAATGTTATTTTTTATATGAAAGGAGATAATATTTCATAATTATATATTCACTAAATATTTCGAATGTGTCTGAAAATATTTTGAGAACTTGCATTTCAACGATGAATAGGTCCATCGGTAAAAAATGCATATCAATCAAATCTATCTTTGCTTGACTTGATGAACTTAATATTTGAAACAATTTTATTCAACTTATCTTTTCGTGAATACTCGGCTGAAATTTGCAACAATTCCTTTCCACATCACTTCCCAATAGACAATCCGCATGGACCAGTCAAAACTATTTTAGTTCTTCGTGATGTGCAATGTAATTTTAGGTTGAAAATGTCGCAAAATGAATTTTTCTTTCTCACATACAAACACCGCCACTAATACCAACGCGTATCTGTCATTATATCAACAAAAACCATTCATGGCCCACTGATGTTACAACTTGTTTTCTCTCAGAATAATCTACAAGTCAGTTGAATTAACCATTAATTTAATATATTTTGGTGTGAAATTTTCTTACCGAATCCCCCGCGTGCTTGAATTAATTGCTGGAAATTTATCTCGTACATGAATTTTTTAAGAAAATTCATGCACTCGAAAAATTTCCGGCAATAATTCAAGCACTAGGGATATTATAAGTGACAATTTAATTCATGTATAAAAAATCGCATATGCCACAGTGCAATTGTCACTTTGACAGCGGCAAAAGTTTGCTTTAAATTTTACAGCGACAAATACACTAGTGGTTTTTTCACTTACTCATTTGTTTATCAATTGTCGCCGTGTTGGTTGCCAAAATGAATAGTTTGACATTGATATGTTTCTGAATTTCTTATTCATTAAATTGTCCTGCCGAATTACACTCGAGGTTTGTATAATCCAGTAACGACATACAAACTCGGCACATTTCATATCGATATCTTGTATTATTAGAAAAGAAATTGTTTACCAACAAATCAGGGTGGAAACTAAAAAAATTTTTCATTTAAAAAATATATTATTTTTTTTGTTATTTCAGAATATATAATATTTATCAAAAAACGATTTCGATAGGTTGAGAGATAATTCAGTTCTCCACAAGAATGATCTTCAGTAATACCTCATGAAATACAAGTTCAGGCAGGGCCGAAATAGTTATTTATTTAAGTGCGGAAAGTATTACTTTTCCGCACGCGACGGCAGTTGCACGAACGACGCGGAGCGGAGTTTGGACAAGCTGTTAAGGGCGGAAAAGACATTTTCCGTAAGAGTTAGGTACAATATTTTTCCTACGAGTGTATTTGTCCATCATATTTATGAAAAAAAAAAGATTTTTAATAATAATGCTACAAAATGACTCATAAAACAGAATTACATAGATCATTTAGTTGGTCCTAAATATGCTCATTTTCAACAATACAAAAATCGTGCGGAAAAGTAAAAATCGTACGGAAAAGTAAAAATCGTTCGGAAAAGTACAACTTTCAAAACGAAAAATCGTAGGAAAATTAGATTTGACATACCTTTGCTAAAAATTATAGAAGAAGGAAAAGAAAAAGTGCATATCGTTCCTGAAGACTTCTACTTCCTCATGCAAATATAACATGTGAGGATCTGAGTACCTAAAATGTGTTTTGTCCCACTTCACATAACCCTTTTACGATATTCAAGTCATGGATATTTTAGTTGATATGAAATAATTATACTGAAGCAGGAATCAGTACCCTCATTGGACCATATGCAACAAATTAAGACTAGTGAGACATGCCAAAGAAAAAACTGGGTTTTACTTCTGCCTCAGTTTTCAACTCAACCATAATCCCGGCAATTTCTTCAGTAAATGTTGAAAATTATGAAAATTACCGTTCACACACATCCTACATAGAAAATGAAGTATGTGATTTCAAGCTTGAGGTTTGCACTTCACAATAGTGTTAATAAATATATATATATATATATGCAGGATATGAATAAGCGATTATTTTCAACATTTAGTGAAGAGAATGCCGATTTTATGGGTAAGTTGAAAATGAGGCAGGAGTGAAACAAAGTTTTGTTTTGGCATGTATAAGTCACACCTGTCACACTACTTCAAAATTGTTTCATACAGTCCAAAGAGGTTATGGGTTGCTGCTTCAGTATAATAATTCCATATTTTAAATTATTCATGATTTTCGGATCATCCGCAAACATCTCCGTGAAGTGCGACAAAACACATTTTTGGTACTGAAACACTCGCATATTATATTTGCATGAGAAGGTCTTTCAGAAACAATATGAACTTTTCCTATTCCTTCTCCGATCATTTTTAGCAGAGTTATGACCAATCATATATTCGGCTCCGCCAGAACTTTCAGCGGCGGTAAGCCTGAACCTGAAATTTAATGTCTGCGTTCAGTCATTTTTGTGAAAAATTGAATTGTTTTTCACCCTGTTGAGTTGTTTTTCCGATAACATATACTTTCCAAGATTACAGATTACAGAAATTTGGCACCCTGGTAATTTGTTCGAGAGGAAAGATAATCGACTCGCATTTATTCGAACATAAATTTGTTCGACAAATTTTTAAATAAATGTGAAAAAAATAAACAGCTAGATACTAGAAAATACTTTCAATGTTTTTATGTAAGTAATTGTCAAAAAATATAAAATGATTTCTGGGTTATGATGTTATAACCTTACGTAGACATTTGAGTGCGTGGAACATGAATACATACATTTTGCGAAAAGTAATTATTTAGTATAATTGAACCAGAACGAACTAACCTTACGTAGACACTTGAGTGCGTGTAACAATATTACATCTCTACATATTGTAACATGTATTATTATAACTTTTCTCTAGTTTGGGTATTTAAAATAAAATACTCAAACTTTCGACGAAATGTAGGTCGAACAAGAGCTGGTCGAACAAATTTCCGTTCAAACAAACTTCCGCTCGTATAATATTTTACGAACAAATGCTGTTGAACAAATTTCTGTCGAACAAATGTTGTCGAACAAATTTCCGCACACCTGGAATTTATGTAAACAGTTTTCTTGTTTATAATGGTTCCAACTACTAGCATACCTAGTTTGGTGGTGCTACAATAGATTCTTGTCTCAAAACTCAATCGTACTGGATTATGTAGGCTTTTCAATTTTAGGTGAAGTCAAGCTTCTCAACTGGTTTCAACCCAAATTCACCGGAAATATTTACCGATGAAAATTCAGTGGCGGATTATTATAATTTTTTTCTTAATATTTCATTATCTTCAACATGCGTTGTACTTTACTAAACGCGTACTTTAACATTTTATTGAAAATCTTTCTCGTGATTGGCTTACTTTTATGACTGTCTCAGCCGAAATGGGTTTTCCTTGTCGGCGTGTAATTTCGCGCGACTCGTAAATCTTGTGAGAAGCGTGACTCGCATCACTCTTTCCCGGCCGAATTGAATTTCCTCTGTTATCGACGGCTCAGGAAGTCGACGAAGAAATTTCCGAGGGATGCTGTTTGCATAAGTTGAGAACTGAGACCGAAATATCGCGATGGAATATGTAATTGAGAATGTATTACACATATGGATGAGTTGATGAAAAGTGTCAACGTGATGTTCATTCGATTCCAGGAACTATGGTGTTTTATGCTATTCGGATATTTGTGAACTTTATTGGCTTCAACTTCTGATTTCAATACAAGAAGTTCGAGCAGCACAAGGACTAATATGGCATTAAATTTCTGTTCGAAAATATGAATAGGATATTCATAAAATCTGTGTCTGAAAGACAAACCTTTGTCGCTATTTTCTTTCGTTCAAGATGACTTCTTGAGAGGTATTCATGTTGAAAAGGTTCCACGTCCGGATAACATAGATACAAAATATCACGTCATAATATCACATACATAAATAATACATACAAAAATAACATTAAAAAAATATATCACAGTACAATAAAAACATTTAATCATAACAACATTTCTCAGAATAATATTATTCTGAAATAACAAATAAAACTAATATTACTTTCATTTGAACATGTCTCGATATTATACAAACAACAGGAGATAAAGATGAACTACTTATTTCATTTTACTTCACTTTTCAATGAATACCACACTGTATACATAGCCCAAATCGAGTATCAGGCTGTTCTGAACGTATAAAAAGAAGGAATAATAGGTAATTATTAGATAATGATCCCAAACCTAACCTAACCTAACCTAACCTAACCTAATCTAACCTAACCTTACTTCATGAGTAATATTGATTTTCACTACTATCCCGAATCTTTCTATTGTGACAGTGGTATGATGTTTCCAATCATTAGTATTTCTTTCCGATAATAATTGTAAAAGTGATATTTTCTCCTGATGTTATTCATTAATAATGTTCTTTCATCTAAATGTTATTCTTTCCTATGTTAATTTAGTGAAATGATATTTTGTTGTGTTACTTTTACAAATAATATTATTTGAAAATATTATTCTGACGTGTCACCGTTGAAAAGGGGAACATTCTTGAACGATGGAAAATAGCGACTAAAGTTTGTCTTTCAGCGGCAGATGATTCCACAACAGATTTTATGAATATTCATGACAGGTTTATGTCAAAAACTAACTTTCAAAGTGTTACCGCAAAAGAAATATTTCCGTTTCAATGTGTAAGTGCTTCTGAAGAGCCTGCTTTCCAATTCTGTCAATCTCCCTGATGAGCTTGGCAAAGCGAAATAGATTTTCGTTGACCAAAATGTATTGGGGATTAAATGCTAGTGAATGACATGAACGATTTCTGTGAGTGATATTTTTTTAATAACATTCTCCCTATCTAATATATTTAATGATGTTTCAATGAAAACTAGAGAAAATTTAGAAAAATCAACTATCTGAATGAAAATAGAAATTTTCACTTTCAGATTTTTTCTTTTCTTTTCAGTTAAGTCTTTTCACAATATCTATCAGATGTAGTTCAATGTCCAGGGTGGCTTTAGCAGGGAAAGTAGTTGTTTTCTGTTAGATATTACCAGAGAATCATTTTTTTCATTTTTCAATTTTCATGGAGAATGTTCCCCTTTTCAACATGGTTAGAATTCAGCCAAATGGAATGGTCTTCGCATGTTTTTTATTAGCATTTCCATGGATAAGAGTATGTTTTTCTTTTGGAAATCCAACACAATGCGCCAAGAAAATCCATCATAACGCTGAGAAAGATATATACCTAACACGTCAAGAGGAGCCTCATCTGATGAATCCTGATGCAGCATAATAATAATAATAAATGATCGTAATTTTTTTTTGGCGGAGTTTAGCTTTCGCTATTCTTCCACTCAACCCTTATTGCGTGTTCTTCCGGATAATGAAAACAATTATACAGGGTGTCATTTGAAAAAACAAATTGGGGTTACTTCCGGTTAAACCGGAAGTGGTGAATTTTTGGTAATGGAGTAAAAATATGTGTATTTGAGTAATAAATCTGTATCTTCAAAACTATAGAAAAATTGGGGGGCCGAGGTCACCCGGTATATTAAATACCAATGTTTTCCATTAGTTTTAGCACTTTTCTTGATAAAGAAGAGTTTCACAAAGAACCAAAATATTTATATGGTTTCTGTTTGTAATCGCTCAAAAAATACCATAAATTAGTTATATTTGTATCTATAGTGCACGAAAAGATTCTTTGGTGATCGAGAACTGTTTTTTTTTGACGAGGCGCAGCCGAGTTAAAAAAATAGTCGGGATCACCAAAGTATTTCGCGGATGAGAAACAAATTTTTTTTCTACAAACGTCAGAAAATTAAATCAGGTAATATAAAATTTTGTCACAATTCGAAAAGTGTTGAAAAGCCTCACTTAATTATTGTTAAACTTTATTTTTGCTTGATTGAGGAACATGAATTTAGAAATGAATGATTTCTTGGATTTTTGCTTGATTGAGGACCATATAGGTTAGAAAGTGAAAATCCCATATAGTTTACATGCAGTGTGCGAAATGGGTATTTCGCAAATTACTTCGCGCACGTTGTCATGGTAACGAAGGAAAATGAAAAAAAGTGTTACTTCGCATATTGCTGTCAATCCGCGTACCTTGTCATTTTTTGACGTTTGTAGAAAATAGTATATTATGATACAAGTTTTATAAGACACAATTTTGTTGCACGCGTTGTTTGGAGTACGACGAGCGAAGCGAGGAAAGCTCCAAGAGAACAAGAACAAATTTTATTAAGAAAAGTTAAGCCGTTATGGAGTTATTCTGGAAAATATATTTTTTTGTGTCGCTTTCAACACCCTGTAACTCGGTTAATACTCATTTTAGGGTATATGTTTGTTGGAACTTTCAGCCTTAAAATGAAGTGAGGATTCTACCCTCAGAGTTTGTCCCCTTTATTCTGGGACACCCTGTATATGCAGGATATGAATGAGCTATTATTTTCAACATTTATTGAAGAGAATTCCGATTTTATGGGTGAGTTGAAAATGAGACAGGAGTAAAAGAAAGTTTTTTTTGGCATGTATAAGTGGGACTTGCCACACTACTTTAAAATTGTTGAATATAGTCCAAAGAGGGTATGGGTTGCTGCTTCAGTATAATAATTCCATATTTACTAAATTATTCATGATTTTCGGATCATCCGCAAACATCTCCGTGAAGTGCTACAAAACACATTTTAGGAATACTCAAATACTCGCATATTATATTCACATGAGAAGGTAGGAGTCTTCAGAAACGATATGAACTTTTCCTTTTCCTTCTCCGATCATTTTTAGTAGAGTTATGACCAATCAAATATTCGGCTCCGCCAGAACTTTCAGCGGCGGGTAAGGGTGAACCTGACATTGGATGTAGGCGTTCAATCACGTTTTCTGAGAAAACGAACGCATTTCATAAGAAATAACTAAGAATAATTTTTGTGAAAAATTGAATTGTTTTTTCGATAAATCATATATTTTCCAAGATCACATCAAATATATATTTATATATTTTCAAACGAAAAAAAAATGTTCCACCCCTGGAATTTTGGTAAACATTTTTTTTTCTAATAAAACTTGATGTCGAGATATCATGTGCCGAGTTTATCATGGTTCCAACTACTAGCATACCAAGTTTGGTGGTGCTACAATCGATTCTTGTCTCACTTGTCTCAAAACCCAATCGTACTGGATTATCAGAGCGTTTCTTTCTGCTCCTCGTTTTCCTGCAGTTTCACTGATTTGACTGGTCTCTCAAGGTGAAATAAGACAATATCTTTCATGTTATGAGGATCATAATGACGATCGTTATCCAGAAAATCGAATAATGTTTCGGATTGAGCTTCATAGCAACGTTGAACTGAATAAAACCAAACCCCGAACATTATTTTCTAGGGCTTTCTACATCATTGCGCAATAGTTCTCGAACAATCAAAGCGTATCGCAGCACAGTAGTAATTGCCCAAAAACAAAAAAAAAGGCTTTTCAATCCGTGATGTATCGGCGTTCGATACGTACCATAATGGATACCCGTTAATCAAAGCAATTGTCGTTGATATTGTGATTTGCAGCGTTGGATCCGAGGCTGATTCGGAATTCTGATTGAGGCCGACACATTACGGGAAAATCCTCTTTGGGAAGATAAAGCTTGTTATCCGATGTTGGGTTTGCTATTTTTGTCAATAAGCTGAACGCACGAAAAAGTATGACTCATTGTCACGGTCCGCCTGAGTCGAGCGTGCAAGCGAGAGCACGGAACAAGCGATACTGAGGAACGATCGGCATAAGCGTTCGCCTTGTGACGCATCTATCTCTCTTCCACTCCATCGGTCGATGCGTCCGAGTAGAAGAGAGACAGCGGCAGCACACAACCTACACGTGAACTGTTTTGTCAACTGTTTATGAAGTGAAGTGAAAAGTTAATGGGGTTTCCATACACAACGAAGAAGCGAAACACCGATTTAAAAATACCACGGGCTACACGCAGTGTTTTCAAAAAGGTTCTCATTGGTTTGAAATGAGAAAATGATGGCATTTGATTGGTTTATATAATATGAGTAAAATTGTCAATATTAGAATCGGACATTACCATAGACAAACATCGTGACATATACAGTGTGACCCATTTAAGATGGAAGCACCCTTATAAAACTTACATTTTTTAACCGATTGGAATGATTTGTTTCTCGTTAGGTAGACATTCAAAAAGTCCGCTAGGACACAAAATTTCATTAATAAATCTCCATATTCACGGCCAACTGTTTTTATTTTTCAAGGTCAAAAATCTATAAAAATTACTAGCGATTTTTTTTTTAATCTGACTACACCACTGGATTCGCGACATTTTCAAATGGTTCATATGTAAATTACGTTGAAATTCGTCAATCAATAAAAAAGTTATATGGTGACGAAATTTGAAAAATATGCTGTTTAATCAACCCACCAATTCAATTTCAGAACTATTATTTAAATTTGGAATTCACCACTGTATTCAGGAAGTCACGAAATATCACTGGTCAGAATTTCATCGAAGTCTGTTTATAAATGAGGAATTCATAAGATAATAAAATTTGAAAAATATATGGAATGGAATTTCAGGAAAATGTCATTTTATCTAATAATTTTTAATTTTTTCGATTTATCAACAGATTTTGATAAAATTCTGGCCGGTGATATTTCGAGACTTCCTGAATACAGTGCTGTATTCCGAATTTTGATGAATGTTCTGAAATCGATTGATTAATCGGCATATTTTTCAAATTTCGTCCCCCTATAACTTTTTTATTGATTGACGCATTTCAACGTAATTTACATATGAACCATTTGAAAATATCACAAATCCAGTGGTGTAGTCAGATTTTTTCTAAAAAAATCGCTAGTAATTTTTTTAGATTTTTGACCTTGAAAAATAAATATAGTTGGCCCTGAAAATGGAGATTTATTGATGAAATTTGGTGTCCTAGTAGACTTTTCGAATGCCTACCTAACGAGAAACAAAGCATCCCAATCGGTTGAAAAATGTAAGTTTTATAAGGGTGCTTCAATCTTAAATGGGTCACACTGTATGAAGATAGCCGCCTCGCCTGGCGTTGCCTGAGTAAGAATATACGATCTTAAATAACTTCTAGAACTTTCCGAAGGCTCTGTTCTGGTTTATTTTACGGTTCCCTCAAATTTTCCAAAACTTTCCAGAAGCTTGAAAAACATTTTTCTGTGTTTTCTATAATTCATTCTAGAATTTTCGAAAACTGCACACGCACTTTTTACTTTTGAGACATTAAATTGTCAATTACTTTTTTCGTTTTATTTCATGGAAAGTAAAGTGTCTATTTTTTTAATCCATTCATGAACCCGTAATTTTTCGCCCACCCTATAAAACAATCGATGAGCGAATGGAAAAATGAAAGGGTGGTCTTCATGAATTTTGCATCGCGGATGAAGCCAGCGGAAGTTATTGTGAGTTATGAGGAAAGTTTGCAAATTCAACTCCCGTCACTTAATTAATTCAGGAAGTTCAGGCATTCATTGGGTATAATTTCCTTCGAATTGAAATTAGAACTGTTTCATTACTGTCTATTCTGAATTGAATAAGCCGTTATTTCAGTTAGGTCTTTATTTATCGAGTAAACATTGTCTGTAGGGAAAAATCTCGAATAGGTGTACAGAGACTACAATGTGAATTTCGAAGAAAGTTTGAGGTTATAATTTCCATTACTCAAATAATTTAGACAGTTCCAGATTCGTGCGGATTGATGTCTATTTAACATTGAGCGGGCCATAATTTCAGTTCAAAATACTGATTGAAACTGTACCAGAATGAGACAAGGTCCGGATTGTTTGAATAAAACTAATGAGGACAAGGGGAACATTCTCCATGAAAATTGAAAAATAAAAAATGTGATTTATTGTAATATCTAACAGAAAACAACTACTTCAGATATAGTTCAATGTCCAGCGTGGCTTGTGCCGGGGAAGTAGTTGTTTTCTGTTAGATATTACAAATAAATCACATTCTTCATTTTTCAATTTTCATGGAGAATGTTCCCCTTTTCAACATGAATACCTCCCCCAAGAGGTTATCTTGAACGATGGAAAATAGCGACTAAAGTTTGTCTTTCAGTTGCAGATGATGCCACAACAAATTTTATGAATGTCCTATTCATATTTTCGAACTAAAATCAAAACTAATGAGGTTCGAGCCGTGCAGAAAAATATTTATTACATAAAGGACAGGGCACAAAACCCTATAAAAATGGCTCTCAGCAAAATTTGATAATTTTCTGATATTTTGTTTGACCCAAAATCCCAGTAAATTTTGACAAGTTATAAGAAGATCGTATGATTAGGAGAGCCGCTACAGGGCGCCAAAGTTGAATAATTCAAAGTGCCATAGGTCTGAGGTCGTGGTGTAGAGGCTCGTAGCACGAAAGCCACTAATCTAATTATCTAATCTACTCGATTAGAACGAAATTTCGCGATGCTTACGCTCGCCCCTTGCTCGGAACTTCCCACTCGCATCGAATTTTCATTCTAACCTTGTTACAGAATATACTTTTCTTTCTACCTCGATTTTATTTCCATTCCTGCTTCTGACAATTTTCTCAGAAAACTACAAGATTCTCGTCCATTTTTGTTATTTTTTTACTCTTCATTAAACTTGGCAACTATAATTTGCGCAGAAAATGCATGTACTTACTAATGGAAAACTAACTAACTTCGAGATAAAACGGAAGTATTCATAACACGAAAGTATACTAAGAAAAATACTCCATTAAGATCCTCGAATATCTTTTCATCATTAAAACTTTAATTAGTTACAGCTCAGGATCTCTAAAATTGCTTTCGTGGCCTCAAGGACTTTCGGGAGTTTTCCTGCGAGACCTTTCTGTACAGATTCGAAATTGAAAAATGTCTTTTGGTTATTAATTCAATAACAGCTGCCATTGAGCTGCTGGGCTTGAATGTTTTTATTTTGATATCTCTTCCCTTTTCGTTGGGTAGTATTATGGAACGTGAACTGTTCGCTACATAATAGTTATTTATGATACAAGTGTTAAAAGTGGCATTTTATTTTGTGAGTGGGGAATATTGCGAAACGAGCGTTAGCGAGTGGAGCAACCCCACGAGCAAAATAAAATCACTTTTAACAAATGTATCATACAAAATTTTTTGTTCAACAGTTACTGCTAGTAAGAAAAAAACAAAAAAAAAATAAGATCCATAAGGATTCGAACACACGATCTTTGGGTTACAAGGCTGACTGACAGATACTTCAAAATAATAAACCCCAACGCACTTTATTTATGAATGTCATTATTTGTCAGTGATGAAGGACATTCTACAGTTGGACTAAATACTACTTCGTTTGTAACTTCAAAAGGAATTAGTATTACCAATTGCGCAAACGGCCAAATACATGTGTGAACTTTTATAAACGATTCCTCTTGAGTAGGTGCTCTGTTTATAATATCTGATTGAAGTGTTAGAGAGATCTATATTACTGAGTATCCATCATCTCATCTGTCATTTTACTTTTAACACTAGTGTTAAAAGTACTTTTAACACTAGTGTTAAAAGTGATTTTGTGAAAACGTCAGTTTTTAGTTCATGTGTCAATGAATTAAAAACGTCATTTTTAATGTCAGTTGTACATAAAAGATTTTTTAATAGATGAATCATTATAGACCGTCAGCTAGTGACAGATTTAGGTGCCCCATTTTCGCATACAAGCCTCGAATAGGGTTGAAAAGTATATCGATTTGGAGTAAAATGAAGATATTTTTACGAGTGGCTCCTGGGGATAACATACCGAGAATTCGATTTTTCAGAACAGTGCTTATATGTTTCCCTCGTGTTCCTATTTACGGTACGAAACTACAGAGGGTGATTCGTTAAGACGTTTTGACAAAAAAAGTGTTTATGAACATATGTTCGGAGTTGCTTCTTTTCTGAGATACAGGGCATTGATTTTTTTTTTCAAACGCCTTTGTATCTCAGAAACGAAGCAACTCCGGACATATGTTCATAGGAACTTTTTTCCTTAAGGCGACTTAACAAATCACCCTCTGTAGTTTCGTACCGTAAATAGAAACACGAGGGAAACAAATAAGCACTGTTCTGAAAAATCGAATTCTCGGTATGTTATCCCCAGGAGCCACTCGTAAAAATATCTTCATTTTACTCCAAATCGATATACTTTTCAACCCTATTCGAGGCTTGTATGCGAAAATGGGGCACCTAAATCTGTCACTAGCTGACGATCTATTATGGCAACTTTGTAAATATCCGAGGAGATTCATTCGAATACATTTTCAAAAACATTTACCCATTCATTATTTTATTGATATACATGTTGTAATTTATTAAGTATTTCCTATCGTATATCCACAATGTTGGTATAGCGTTCATCCAATTTCCATTGTGGACATGTTTGCATTACATTTGAAATTGACAGTAATGTTCCCAATTATTTGTTACGGATTATTCCGTTTATTTTAAATACCTACTGGGCTGGACATTTAATCCAGTACGTTTGGGTTTTGAGACAAGAATCGAATGTAGCACTACCAAAACTGGTATGCTAGTTGGTAGTTGGAGATATGATAAACACGAAAAAAAATTGATTAACGAAATTCCAGGGGTGCAATTTTTTTTTTTTTTTTGTTCAAAAATATTTAAATATATTTTTGCTGTAATCTTGGAAAGTATATGATTTATCGGTAAAACAACTCAACAGGGTGGAAAACAATTCAATTTTCCACAAAAATTATTCTTAGTAATTTCTCATGAATTGCTATCGTTTTCCCAGAAAACGTGACTGAACGCCGACTTCAAATTTTAGGTTCACTCGTATTCGCTGCTGAAAGTTCTGACGGAGCCGAATATTTGATTGGTCATAACTCTGCTAAAAATGATCGGAAAAGGAAAAGTAAAAGTGTATATCATTTCTCAAGACTCCTACTTTCTCATGCGAATATAATATGCGAGTATTTGAGTACCTAAAATGTGTTTTGTCGCTCTTCACGGAGATGTTTGCGGATGATCCGAAAATCATGAATAATTCAGTAAATATGGAATTATTATCCTGGAGCAGTAACCCATACCCTCTTTGGACTATATGCAACAATTGTGCAGTAGTGCGACAGGTCCCACTTACACATGCAAAAAAAACTTGTTTTACTCCTGCCTCATTTTCCACTTACCCATAAAATCGGCAGGGTGTCCCAGAATGAAGGAGACAAACTACGAGGGTAGAATCCTCACTTCATTTTAAGGCTGAAAGTTCCAATAAACATATACCCTAAAATGAGTATTAACCGAGTTACAGGGTGTTGAAAGTGACACAAAAAAATATATTTTCCAGAATAACTCCATAACATCTTGGTTTCATTATGAGGAGCACAAAGTCATTCAGGAATGAAATGACCATGAAAATTTTATATTACAGTTTGGTTAGATCGAAATTGGACTTTGGTTCTATTATTTGGCATTCTCAACCGCAGATTTATCACTATATATTTGAAAAAGTTCAAAACAAATTCCTTCGTTATCTTTATTATAAAAAAAATCACAGATGGCCAGATTTTCGTGAAGTTAGGACTGTAGAACTCAGGAAGACTTTCAAAATTATGTCGCTACATGACAGGAGAGATGTAACATTACTAATGTTTCTCTATAAAATTATAAATAATGGCATAAATTCTATAGAAATACTCAAGTTGAAAGACTTTAATGTACCGACGTATTCCACAAGGTGTCCAGTTCTATTCAGAACGGGCAGAGTCAGCATGACGAGTACATCTCGGGCACCACTCTTAGCCATGCTTCGAACTGCAAACAATGTCAATGTCATCAATAACTTGGATTTTAGTGTTTCTCCAAGACAGTTCAGAAATAATTTATTGAGCTATTTCTTGTAAACCTCCGTATGAGGTATATATATATATATATATATATTTATATTTATAAATTATTTGCTTTTGGTGAGCATCATATGTTATTAATAAAATGTTAATTGTTAAGTTATTCCATGTGATTAGGCTTATAGCCTGTATGGATGTTTTCTTTAAATAAATAAATAAATAAATAAATAACGGCTTAACTTTTCTTAATGAAATTTGGTATGTCACTTGACACCATTCAGTTTCATATTTCAAGGCAAAATGTTTGTAACTCTAAACAGGGGCGTACGGCTACCCACCTGCCGTACGCCCCTCCTCAACTTTCACGCCACTGGATTAATATCGATTTCGTCTTCTTTTTCTTAATCCCCAATATTTCCTATAGAAAAAAGGAATACGTTTCGTTTCACAAATATTAACGGTTTTCGAGATATTTAAAGTTGAATAAGTGGGTGCGTATGTGATACGGATACTCATTAGTGATTATTTTGTTAGTGGCTATGTAAGTTTTAAATATCGGGAAATTTTTGTGAACTAAATCCCTCGGAAATGCCAACAATCCTCGAAATATTCGAATTTATACTCAATGCAAGGTATGAAATATGTTGGTTATAATGTTATAAATAGTTACCGTCACATTCCTTTCAAAAATAGTAAAGATTTTGATACGCAAGCACTAAGTCAACTGCAAATATTTCGAAAACCGTTGATATTTGTTTTTCATGTCAGTTTTTCTCGTTAAATTACTGATTGGCAAAATCCTTTCGTTGAAGGAAGAAATTTATCCGATAAAAAAAGCTCTTGTGCTTTTACTATTGATAAATATTTCATTCATTCTTACCTTGTTTCGTTATTAAAAGATACAACATTTAACATTTATCCTGTATTGGTGACTGCAATAACTACATATCTAATTCTCTTTTGAACACGTCATCCTATCTCTTTTATGAATTTCAACATTTAATCTGAAATGAAAAGCTGCAAGGGGACAATTTAAGAATGAATAAATAACGTCAGGCAGAAAATTAAGGATGAAATACTCGAAAGCAGCCCAAACTCTCAGAGATTATGTGCCATTAACGAAAGTGAACGGGGAAGAAAAACAAACTGGCAACAGCACTTCTATCTCTCCCAACTGAATTAGCGAGAGTAATATTTTCACAATTAATTTTGCTCTCCTTTTCCCATTTCTCGGTACGGTAATGTTATCAAAACTTCAGTAATACCAATTTGAAAAGGAGCATCAAACAATTTATTGATCATGAATCAAGAGTTTCCATAAAATGATGTTACAAGAATAAAAATCACTATAAATAATAGTTATTTATTATACAAGGGAAGTATTGGATTTTAGCTCGAGGTTGCGTTTTTTTCTGTGGTGGGAAAAACGACGATTTAATGTTGAAAAAATCAAATGTGATTTTCTCGATGCTGCCACTTCATACAGAAATTGGTATAAGGTCTGCGAATGCCAAAGTGAGGTTAGGTTGTTTGTGCAAATGAAAATTGAATTTTCCATATAAAAGCCACGCGTGGACCGATCAAATTTTCCATAATTTTAATATGCACTTTTATATCTTTCAGTCCTCTCAAAGGCATAAACGAGAAAATGGTCACACAAAATCTGTCGTTTCCCGGTCTATAATGGGAATAAGAAATTTATTCGATTCCTTCTACATATGTCAAACATGTGGCTTCAATCAAAAGGTCCTGGATTTTCATGCCCTCCAGATGATTAAATAAAAACAAATTCCGGCAGAACGTGGGCGCCATATGTTTTCGTATCATTTCTGGATTGGGTAATGCATTTTTGATGATGAAATTCGGGAAATACGCATGGAGAATATTTAACGACAGTTGAGTTGGTCTTTCCGGTCCCATTTTCGGGTCCTTTTTACTGAATTGTTTTCTGTTTCACTTACCATGTACGGTATTTATCCCATCATTGAAACTTCGGACCATCTCTAAAAACCTAGAGAAGTACCACGCTTATCCTCAACATAAAATTGCGTTGGATATTTTTCATTTATTGAAGTTTCGTTGGATTCTTCGAATCATCTGTAGGTTCTTGGATTCTTTGGTTACATGTACAAATATAATGTTTTTCGGAAAATTTTTATGACAATGTTAGAGCTTGTTTTCAAATTCTCATGAACTCTGGCGATGAGTGAAATATTTGGCATATTGCGTCAATTGTTATTTTGATTCTTTTGAAACAGATTGGGAAAGATGAGTTATCTGTCAGTTGTCAAAAATAAAACAAAATTACATGAAAATTCAAAATTTAATAATTAAAACAATTGAATAGTTTATCATTACCATTACTGCATTACAAAGGTTTCTCTGCATCGTGCGGAAAAGTAGTACTTTCCGCACTTGTTGGGTAAATAACTATTTCAGCAAGAGTTAGGTACAATGTTTTTACTATGAGTGTTTTTGTCCATCTTATTTATGAAAAAAGAGGTTTTTAATAAACAAAAGTTTATAATAATGCTACAAAATGACACATATACAGTGACCGCCAAAAAGTATGTACCATATGGGAAAGAAGTTTATTATTAGAGTATTAGAACAAAGATTCTTGGGAAAAGTTTGTGCATGTCCGATAACCTAAAAATCGATTTTGACACGTCACGTGATCGCTGGTATGGCGGCAAATTGAAAAAAATTACTATGAGAACGCAAAAAGTGGGGTAAAATGGCAAGATATCAAAAAAAGTTATTTGAAAAAGTTGCTTAGAATTAAATTTTATACACATGTACGAAGTTTGAAAAGATAATGAGAGAAAATGGAAAATATAATTTTTTTTTTAAATATTTTCCTAGCTGTATAAAAATATTAAATTATTATCATATGAATAGCTTGACCATACTGAAACATTTGTATTTCGATGATAATGACAAAACTTTCCCATTTTCTCTTCACCAGTAAGCACTAAATTAAGAAAATTGGATTTTGTTAAAACCCTGGCTGTTACATTGGTTCGTATCTAACAGTTATATCAGAATTCCACGACCATTGTGATGACATGACACTCCAGAAACATGATGTTTTCCAGATTATGATCAAGTTTCGATGATAATCGTGCCACTTCGCATGCAATGTGGAAAACTTAAGCCTCTTTAATTTGACGCACTATTTTTAAGATTATGTGCGAAGTGAAACGTTCGTGCACGATTATCATCAAAAATTGATTATAATCTGATAAACACGATATTTTTGGATCTCCCTATCATCGCAATAATAGTGGAATTGTGATATATCTATTAGATACGAACCAATGTAACAGCGCAAGGGTTCTGACAAAATTCAATTTTTTCAATTTAGTGCTCTCTGGTGTGGAGAAAATGAGAAAGTTTTGTTATTATCATCGGAATACAAATATTTCAGTATGGTCAAGCAATTCATAAGAAAATAATTTGATATTTTTCTACAGCTAGAATACTATTTAAAAAAAATTGCTGTTTTCAATATTCCCACATAATTCAATATGTGTTTAAAATTGAATTCTAAGCAACTTTTTCAAATAACTTTTTTCGATATCTTGCCATTTTATCCGAATTTTTGACTATTCATGGTAATATTTTTCAATTTGCCGCCATACCAGCGATCACGTGACATGTGTCAAAATCGATTTTTAGGTTATCCGACATGCACAAACTTTTTCCAAGAATCTTTTTTTCAATACTAAACTTAATAATAAACTTTTTTCCCGTATGGTACATACTTTTTGGAGGTCACTGTACATATAAGAGAGAATAGTTACATAGATCATTTAGTTAGTCCTTAATATCCCCATTTTCAAAAATATAAAAATCGTGCGGACAAGTAACTTTTCAGCACTCTAGTGGTTTCTTACCCCCCAAATTATTTGAAAAAACTTAATAAATTATAGCTCCTTCTATAGTGTTATCAAACTTTCTAGAACTTTTCATGCCAGTATCTTACGTATTAGAACTTGCTGGAACGTCATTTCTGATTCATTTCACAGCTTTCTCGAATTTTCTAGAACGCTCGAGAAGTTTCTAGAACATTTGATACTTTTCCATCCTATATTCTAGGAATTTCCAGAACAAAAGAATCGAAAACATTCTATACTTTTTCCTCTTATATTCTAGAAATTTTCATAAAATTCCACCCATCACGCCCCCACAATAATGTCCAAACTTTACTTTAATCGAGTGTCGTTCCAGTACATTCTGCAACTTTCCAGAGCCCTGTCCTTGTCCATTATTTTTTTAAAAACCCAGAAAGTTCCAACGCCCCGCCCAGGTCGATTTTATTCTATCATTCCATATCCTAATATGAATTTTCACAATATTTATATTGTAAATATCTTCTAAATCCGCTCTGTCCCAAAGACTGTTCGAAATTGTCTTTGTACAAACTATAGTCTAAGAGCCAGCGTTCCGCAGACTTACGGTATAGTAGCAAAGTCCATATTAATGCTAGGTATGCTATTTACCCTGTCGTAGGTAAAGTGGGGATTCACTATTCCCATCATGGGTTCCTTGGGGCGTGCCCAGAAGTCGAAAAGCATCAAAACTGACTCCGAAAACGTGATCGCAGATTGTCTGCTCTTTTAACATGTTGAATAAAATATTTTACTTTTATTGAAATATACAATGGCAGACACCTATTCCGGTTCCTTCTATAATTTATATAATTTCAAAGGTGCGAAAATTTTATACAAATTTACGTTATTTTAGCAAAGCTGAAAATTATATATGTTATTCATATTATCATTACATACACATATTTGAAAGAGCAGACAGATAGATCGGTTCTAACATGCAGGCAGACCACATAATACTTTCGCAGTCGTACTAATGAAGGCGTACGATTTTGACTCTCTCACTCTACATCTCGCAAGTAACCTGTATTGAAGCACCTATGTGAAACAATGGAGCAGGTTTAATGAATATACACTGTTCATTTTGAAGCTTCTTTGGATGCTTCCTCTACAATTTAAGTGGAATTTTACCTGACCTTTACTCCATTAGTTTACCCTCCCTAGGAAATAGTATATTGTGCAACTAGTGCGGAAAATAGGATATTTCATACGAGTTTGACAAGATGATGAACCACGAGCCGTAGGTGAATTAAATTGTAGAAGCTTACTTGGCTTTCATGCTTTCACCGGCTGCGATTACAATCCTTCATTTTATAATAAAGGAAAGAAGAGACCTTTTTCATTATTGAGGAAAAATATTAGTTACCAAGAAGCTTTTGCAGCTCTTGGGGATGAATAGATTGAATGAAATCTTTCATATCATCCAGAAATTTACATGTGTAATGTACAATTTGAAAAAGTGCATCGACGTAAATGATGCTAGATTTCATCTGTTCGTTAAACCATATAAGGCTGCTGATATCAACGAACAATTTAATATTGAAGTCCGCAATTTTGATGGAAGCAGTTTGCCACCGTGCAAGAGCGAGCTGTGGCAACAGTTCTTACGAACAATATATATTTCGAATATTTGGAATAATGCTGATAAACGCTGCCCTTCAACATTACAGCCGGAAGATTATGGGTGGATTAAGACTCATATTTCTTCAAATGGTTTGATGATTTCTATGAAACATAATAAAATATCTTGTTGCTATTAATGGAGTCACACTTGACAAAATGTCTAATGAAATTTTTTTTTTACAGAATGTAGTTAGTGTCTCTGACGACGAGAGCGATGAAAATCTCCAAGACTTTGAAGATTCTGAGGGTTGCATTGAATCAACGGATTTCTGCAGTTCTGACGAAGAACCATAAATCATCTCGACTTTTTTTTAGGCTATGTTCAATTTATGTACTCTGTGCTACCGTTTTAAGTTGTACGTTTGGTTGAAACAAAATAATTAACAAAATCGTCATTATTTCTTCATAAGAAATTCATCTATATGACTTAAAACGAAGATGATAACTAGTAACATTTGAAAAAATAATTAATACAATATATATTGATATTGATTTGCTCTCATTCCCAGAAAGAATAAGAGAGTAA
Organism: Chrysolina haemoptera; assembly: GCA_958298965.1. NCBI lineage: Eukaryota > Metazoa > Arthropoda > Insecta > Coleoptera > Chrysomelidae > Chrysolina > Chrysolina haemoptera. The sequence goes on along the minus strand of OY282586.1, from coordinate 52,991,702 downwards.
AAATCGTAAGCCTTATTAGCACGACTGAGAAACTATTATGTGGTCTGCCTGCATGTTAGAACCGATCTATCTGTCTGCTCTTTCAAATATGTGTATGTAATGATAATATGAATAACATATATAATTTTCAGCTTTGCTAAAATAACGTAAATTTGTATAAAATTTTCGCACCTTTCAAATTATATAAATTATAGAAGGAACCGGAATAGGTGTCTGCCATTGTATATTTCAATAAAAGAAAAATATTTTATTCAACATGTTAAAAGAGCAGACAATCTGCGATCACGTTTTCGGATTCAATTTTGATGCTTTTCGACTTCTGGGCACGCACCAAGGAACCCATGATGGAAATAGTGAATCCCCACTTCACCTACGGCAAGTGAAATAGCATACCTAGAATTAATATGGACTTTGCTACTATACCGTAAGTCTGCGGAACGCTGGCTCTCAGTCTACTATACCGATAACGCCAGCTTTATTACATCAGGTGAAAAACTCAATTCGCAAATGAAGTAAAAGGAGACGATCTTTCACAAAAACTCACTTGAAAGTTCATCAACGCTTCAACATAAACAATTTTTTAAGAATCAAAGAACTCAGTTTTCTACGCATCTTACGGCATTCAAATACAGTTCCATTCAGTCATCCAATTTGCGATAAATACGGTGTTATTGCATCGTCAGTTGTGAAAATGTTTTCGATAATTTGAAAAACTCAGTTCATAAATTACATCGCATCAATGGCTCTCAGACTAATTGGATGAAAACCGAATAACTGGAGCGAATGTTGAAAACGTATTCACAATCCGCTCTTTGACATATAAAGTGGTTTCGTAATAATAAACTTTGTAATTTTTGCTCTCAATTCCATATTTATTGAAGTAGTGTGAGGGTTTTATATAACAATCATGTTTTGAGTAAATTTAATGAAATTATAAACGTGAAACAACAAAGGTCATTAGTGAAGCTTTTAATATATCCCAAAAAGCCATATACTTAGAATATATACACACAGTTCCCTGCGGACAACATTAGAAAAAGAGGTACTAACTGTGAAGCATGGAATAGTTATGGGTAAAAAGGACATGTCTAGAATCCCGAACGCAGGATCGCAGGAAATATTCTGAAATGCTGTTGCTAATGACGCCGTTTTCGAAGTATCGAATGACTATTGCTAAGGAAATTCAATCGAGATTTACAATTTTGTAAGCTTATTTGTTAGTGTACTCGTACCATAAACATTTTTCAGAGGTGCACGAAAGATATAATTGCTGTCAGACTGGTGAAAACGGCGAGTGCAGAAAAAATTTTGGTATTGTATCGCGTCATTATCGTGTTGATGTGTTTGCATGTGATGTTTTGAAAGGTTTGTCTCAAGTTATTTTGTGTAGTTATACTATTTCTGAACTGTCTGAAAAACTTCAAATTTTGTTCATCATTGTTGAATAGTTGATATAATAATATTCCTTTTATAGGGTTTTCCTCGAAAAAGTTGTTGTCATGATTTTTTATAAACATATTATTGTCAAAAAAATTGATTTTGAAAATCTACTTAACTTTTCTTCTTCACCACATCAATAACACATCAAAAACACTGCTATTGAAGTGAAGTCAAGAATAAGACATATATTGACAAAATAAATTCATTTCAATCATCAATGAAGGCTACACAAATTCCTAGTAAATAATCAACAACAACAACCTGATTCCCGAAAAGTTGAACAATATTATATTATGATACAAGTGTTTTAAACATCGTTTTTCACCGTGTATCATACAATATTTTTTGACACGGAAGTATTTGAATTTGAAAAATTCAGGTGATATGCAAAAAACTTGGTAATATCTTTTGAATTTTAGATCGCAAACCTATTCTTACAGTAGGCGATACTAAGGTAGCGATGTCGGTCGTTATGATTTGTTCAAAAACAAATCTTTTGTGGTAGGTACTTCAAATATCATAAAAAAACGAAATTCATGTTTTCAAAATAATGATTATCAAGAAAAAAACCCGTGTTCAATTCATACGAAGGTGATTGCTCTGATTATTAAATATTTGGTTCCCACTTTTCGCACTACTATATCAGTGTAAAAAACGTTTAGTAACGAGTACTTTAATCTTGAGCGAAGCATAGCGGAGCGAGTGTAAAAAACTAGTGTCTAGATGGGTTTAAAATCAGGTTGTTTACCGATTTTTTTTACGAAGTCATCAAAACAAATTATATGTTTTGAAGTCAATTTCTCATGTCATCTTGACGGTTTCAAATGACAAACCAAAATCTAGTCTGACAGGCGATATTATAACCACAGAAATCCAGCAATAATCGTAGTGATGTGATGAAATGGTTCTCGGTCAGGTTTGCAACTATTTTTGGAGACGGAACGGCGTTCGGAATCTTAATCACATTCTCGCAGCCGGGATTATAGACATTTTCCCATAATTACTCCATCCTTCTTACTCTGTCCTCAATCGTCTCTTTCTCATGACCAGTGCATACAGTTATACTGCCTATGCAAAAAGCTTGGAATGACGTACCCAGTTGATTCCAGAGGGAAAATATGTCTGTCAACTCCAGCAAGGTCTATAGGCATCCTTCTATACTTGTCTCCTCTTCATATTCTTGGGTAAAATACAGAATTGTGTATATTACTAGTTGCACCCCACGGGCTTATAAGGTGCGTAGCAGACATCGAAAGTCACAGCGTTCTGGGAATGGACATAATGCCTCCAAGAGCTAATCATAACTTACCCCATACAGTCATAATTCCAGATAAAGAGAGAGAGATATAAATATACTTTATCCAACACATGTCAGTTATGACTGTCATTATTAATGTCATTTTAGACAAGTAAACTATCAAATAACACACTAGTGAGTTATAATCCATAACTCACTAGTGATCTAAAATGACATTAATAATGGGTCATAACTTTCTTGTGTTCGATAAAACATTGTATGCCACTCATGTGTTATGTTTCCTAAGTCACTTTAGAAATAAATCTTTCTCGCGTGACTTACTTTCAGGGGTAATATAATAAGTGGTATGATTATTACCGATAATTTTTTGGAATATTAATGAATTACAATCCCAAAGCTGTATTTTCTTGCATTGGGATTGCCAATGAATTGATATTCCAAAAAATTATAGGTTTTTAATCATACCACGAATTGCATTTAGGACGACAATATATCGATTTGAAATAAAGAAAAATCGTGTCACCTGGTAATTGATGCTTTACTTCCAGCCGTATTCAACGGAATACTCTTTTCCACGGCCTCATCTGTGATACCAATGGACATTTGTCCCCAACGATCGCTCATATTGATAAATAAAGATAACTAGTCAAAACACATAAATTTGACGTTTATAATTTAAATCATTTTCACTTGACAGATGGTAAAACAAAAACTAAGCAGGTTTATCACCGTGAAAATACAGCGACAAGCTATATTTTCACTGTAGTTCTGATTCTATTGGCTGAATTTCAAAATTTGAAATCCACTGATTGGTTGTTAAGCAAGGAAATATATTGTCAACATAACACACTAGTACCATAAATAACTATTATTGTCATCAAGAAAAAAACATTCTTATGGACAAAGTGCTTACATAAATCTAAAATTTATATCTAAAAGTAAATAACGGGGACATGATATATAACGTATATGATTGTACAGTTGGGAGTATAATTGAGAATAGAGGAGAGAAGACTATATTAAGGTCGATCACTCAATAACACTTGCACAGCCTTTTTAAAATGGTCGGTATTGCTTATATTTCTTTTGTGCTCTGGTAGATGATTATACATCTTGCAAAGTTGTTAAAGTTGGCCTTGGTAGGTTCATATTGTTTTGCTTGTGTATTGAGTAATAGGAAGGAGTAGTATTAAATTTATTGAAATGTTTTTTTTTTTATGAAGCATACTGTTTCATGGATGAAGATGGCGAAGGCTTTCGTATTTTATGGGATACAAACGATGGTTTACAGGGATCGCGTGTCTTTGCTGTAGATAGATATCTAATTGCTCGTTTCTGTAAGATGAGTGTGTTTTGCATACTTCCCAAAATGGGATTTCGAATCTTAGGTGAAACTCTATCAAGGCATAGTAAGTTTTTTTTGCTGTTGAGAGTCCTAGCTCTTTTGTTACTCGTCTCACAGCATAACATCCAGAAGCTAATTTCTTATTTAAGTTGCAAACATGTTCAAATTTCAGTTTACTGTCGATGAAAATTCCTTCGATACAACTATTATCCAATTTGATATTGTTTATTTCGCACTTGAAAGAGATTAGGTTAGTTTTTGTTACGTTCAAGATCGGACGATTTGAATTACACCAAGTTTATGTGTCAGTAAGGATTTTATCCTGCAGAGAGTTGGTGTTCTTGTCTTGCCATAAAATTGTTGTGTCGTCCGCAAAGACCGTTAACTTTCCTGATATGTTTATTCCAAGCAGATCATCAATATACAGTGACCGCCAAAAAGTATGTACCATATGGGAAAAAAGTTTATTATTAGAGTATTAGAAAAAAGATTCTTGGTAAAAGTTTGTGCATGTCCGATAACCTAAAAATCGATTTTGACACATGTCACGCCATCGCTGGTATGGCGGCAAATTGAAAAAAATTACTATGAGAACGCAAAAAGTGGGGTAAAATGGCAAGATATCAAAAAAATAAATTTGAAAAGGTTGCTTAGAATTAAATTTTATACACATATACGGAGTTTGAAAAGATAATGAGAGAAAATTGAAAATAAAATATTTTCCTAGCTATATAAAAATATCAAATTATTATCATATGAATAGCTTGACCATACTGAAACAGTTTTATTTCAATGATAATGACAAAACTTTCTCATTTTCTCTACACCAGTAAGCACTAAATTAAAAAAATTGGATTTTGTTAAAACCCTGGCTGTTACATTGGTTCGTATCTAACAGTTATATCAGAATTCCACGACCATTGTGATGACATGACACTCCAGAAACATGATGTTTTCCAGATTATAATCAAGTTTCGATGATAATCGTGCCAGAGCGTTTCACTTCGCATGCAATGTTGAAAACTCAAACCTCTTTAATTTGACGCACTATTTTTAAGATTATGTGCGAAGTGAAACGTTCGTGCACGATTATCATCAAAAATTGATTATAATCTGAAAAACACGATATTTTTGGATCTCCCTATCATCGCAATAATAGTGGAATTGTGATATATCTATTAGATACAAACCAATGTAACAGCAAGGGTTCTGACAAAATTCAATTTTTTCAATTTAATGCTCTCTGGTGTGGAGAAAATGAGAAACTTTTGTTATTATCATCGGAATACAAATATTTCAGTATGGTCAAGCAATTCATAAGAAAATAATTTGACATTTTTCTACAGCTAGAAAACTATTTAAAAAAAATTGCTGTTTTCAATATTCCCACATAATTTTCTCAAACTTTGTATATGTGTATAAAATTGAATTCTAAGCAACTTTTTCAGATAACTTTTTTCGATATCTTGCCATTTTATCCGACTTTTTGACTATTCATGGTAATTTTTTTCAATTTGCCGCCCTACCAGCGATCACGTGACATGTGTCAAAATCGATTTTTAGGTTATCGGACATGCACAAACTTTTCCCAAGAATCTTTTTTTCCCATATGGTACATACTTTTTGGCGGTCACTGTATAATAAAAATAGAGTGGGGCCCAGTATGGATCCTTGTGGCCCACCACAATTAACCGGTGCCGTAGCAGACAAGATTGTTGTTTTCACTATTTGGTAACGATCGGTTGAATATGGTTCCATGCAGTTAAAAACTTCACCTCTGAAACCATAGTGGTGAAGCTTAGCCAACAGTATCTTATGATCAACACAGACGAAAAACTGCCGCAAGAGCTTCACCACTATTGATATTGGTATATACTCCCTGTAGGAAAGAGAAGATGGCATCACTGGTATTTTTTCTCTCTTGAAAACCGTACCGTCATTTATGTTAAAATATATATGTAAATAACATTCAGTCATCACTTGTTCGGATCAAAACCAAAGCAAATTTTTTTCTGGAACATTTGTTGAAATTTATACGGATGGGTTGGAGACCCAGAGGGGCACATCCCCCATTATATTGGCTTCTGCTTAGAAAAAACATCAACCATTAGGTATCACCGGGACAATGTTTATATTCCCGAAAAAAACGTGAAAATGCAGCTCATGGACTTTGTCAGTCTCATCACATTCACCCTGTTGAAAACAATCAAAACAGCAATATTATTCAAAAACATCCCTAACTGAATCATTCATTTCCATCAAGTAGCAATTCAGTATCTTTTCATCACGAGCACTTGTTTTAATGATCGGCTCTGTTGTTATGTTTTTTACAAATGGCAGGTGATCCTTTTAAGTTGATGGTTTTTTGTTGCTGCTAGCATCGACTTGCTATAATCCTCTTTTCATCGAAAGCTCCAATTGCTCGCAGTCATATCTCCGTGGATGCCTTTTTTATAGCCGGCTATAAAACAAACAATGTTTCTTCCATCCCTTGAGTTTATTTGATAAAACGCGCCTGCGAGAGAGCTCAGGATCGTAAAATGTTAATAAAGGTTTTCTGGTCAGCAAATCATTATGATGAAAACAAAAGAATGGGGTGGATTTATTTCCAACAAGATATTTCCCTGAGATTGATAAAAAATCTAGATAGGTACGATGCTAAGTAAACATCATATTCAGTGAAGCAAAGGCAACAGTTTTTATTTACTTTCAGTTCTTAGGTCTGTTATTTTGAAACATCGACTCTTTCTTGTCGAATTGGTAGAAGAAATATATAGGGTAACCCAGGGTTAAACCGCCAAACGACCAGTATCGGTTTTTTAGGTGAAAATAAGACTTTTTCTTGAAATAATATGTCACAACTTGCTTAGTTTTCAAGCTACAGGGTGTCAAAGTTTTTAGAAGAAATCAGTTTTTTATTCATTAAAAGGCTTATTTGAATGCACTTAGAATAAAAAAATATATATTTTTTGTAAAAATTTTGACACCCTGTATCTTGAAAACGAAGCAAATTGGGATACATGCTTATATGAAGAAAAACTCTTATTTTCACCTAAAAAACCGATACTAAACGTTTGGTGGTTTAACCCTGGGTCACCCTGTATAATTGGTAGGTATCAATCAATGCCTAATCATTCTTATTTCATAGTTAGATTTATCATTCTAAAAATTCAAGAGAAATATTTATTTTCAAAAAGATAGAAAAAAATGTCCTGAGCACAAGATATTTGTCGTTTTCAACTGATAAAATAGTAGGCACTCTGAAAATTTGAGGCGTTTACCAAAAGAAAGTGTCTAGAGTCCCGAACGCGGGAGCGATTGGAAAGAAAAAATTCCGAAGAGGCGTCGGTTAAAGACGCCGTTAGGGACTTTCCAGAAATATTTGCAATGCTGATCTCGGTTGTGTGTGAATTGCGAGCAAAAAACTAATACACGCATTTTCGACTTGCAAGCTAGGTTAGCTAGTTCAGGTTAGGTTTGTGTGTTAATTACGAGCGAAAAAACAAATTAACGCATTTTCAACTCAGTTTGTCTTCTTGAAAAGTCCAGAACAGAGTCATTAATTCCACGCCCCTTCGGGATTTTTACTTTTCCAAGAAATCCTGCATTCGGTACTCTAGCCACGTCCTTGCCAGAATTATCCGACAGCACTATTAAGAAACACAATGCCGAAATGCTGCTTTGCTTTTCAATGCGCAAAAGCACATGCATCTTCGACATCATTTAAATGGAACGAATAATAAATATGGGTATCATCGGCATATAAGTGAGATTTGCAATATTTGATATGTCTGATAAATTGACTGGTATATAGAGTAAACAGAACTGGTCCCAAAATGGAACATTGGGGTACACCTGATGTGAGTGTTAGATAAATAGAATTTACCTGTTCCACGCGTACTTTTTGTTGCCTATTTTTCAAATAGCTACCCAAGTAGCATTTTGGCGACGACAACCACATTATACACCAAAATTAACGTTGTAGTTGGTGTAGAAATTAGTCATTTATGAAACGACGCTCTCTAAACCACCGGTCCACGTTGTTTTAACGTCGAACATGAAATCAGTCAAGCTACGACGTTGTCATAACGTTTACTCAACCGATTACAAGTAGTAAATATATTGGGAATGGGAACAATGTTCTGAAAACGTTTAAGTGACAACTTCAGTTATTTTAAACGTTTTACCGACGGTAAAGCGACCTTGTGAGATTCAACTAAGCAGTGGGTAATTTTTCAATTGAGTTGAAAACGTTTTCGCGAAGTCATCTTCACAACTAACCTTCCTTGAAATATTTACCGCAGAGGACGTGTAGGCCAAATTTAGATAAGGATTTGATTAATTTAATCGAAACATTTGGCCCATTAACATTTCCATGCATTTAGCAATTGCGGGGATAGCCTTGTAGGAACTCTGCACGGAAATTCATTGGATGAAATTCAACGTTCGTCGTGGTATTAGCCAGGAAAGTAGTTGTTTTCTGATGGATTTTTGACCCGAATACTCGTATAGTATAGGATTATTGCAGTGATCATCCTGGTATGACAGGACATCTAGTGTTGAACTTGATTAGCTCATTGTTAAATAGATTTCTTCTATTACTCACAGAAATCGTTCATTTCATTGAAGCAAGGTTCGCTTCTCTCTCATTTAAACCCCAATACATTTTGGTCGACGAAAATCTATTTCGCTTTGCCAAGCTCTTCAGGAGGATTGATATAGGATTGGAAAAAACAGGCTCTTCAGAAGCATACACATCAGGGATGGATATGAGGGAAATATTTCTTATGCGGTGACACTTTGAAAGTTATTTTTTGACATAGACCTCTCATTGGCATTGCATTTTGATTTTAGTTCGAAAATATGAATTCATAAAATCTGTTGTGGAATCATCTGCGGCTGAAAGACAAACTTCAGTCGCTATTTTCCATCGTTCAAGATAACCTCTTGGGAGGTATTCATATTGAAAAGGGCGACATTCTCCATTCTCCGTCTTACCTAATACTTCTTCATTAAATAGATAGATAGAGGTATGCATTAATGCTTATTTCTTCTTACTCGTAAATTTATACTTTTCAATCAATAATTTTTTACCTGAAACTGAATGAATCCACTCTAAGTATATCTGAAAAATAAAACATATCCAGAAAATCCATAAAGGTGTGGAAGGGTAAACAAATTAGTTCGCCTCAAAAAGTTACTTCGTTTACAAAATGTCCTTTATTGTACAGAAAAATTATTCAGCTTATCATCAACTTTTAGTATATCGTATTTGCCTCGGAGAAATAAGCTGAAGATTCCATGATATCAAGAACTTTTTAATTAAAACTTCCTCAGAAAGATACACTTCTCAAGAAAGTTGTCGTTCATTTCATATGAATGGCACTGTCGAGAAATGTAAGAATGATTATAGTCACAGAAAAAACATTTTTACAAAAAGAGGAAATTCATCTGGAAGATCTGAAATCAGTAAATATTTTCAGTGAGGCAGAAAAGGCAACAAATTTTTTTTGACCTCTTAGGTCATTTACGAAACGTACATATGACGTTAATTAAACGTTATAAACATCGTCATTGAGACGACTTTTTTTAGTTAATTTGGGGATATGCAACAAAAAATGCAACGACAGGAATTACCTACTCATAGTCTGCAGTGGCGTGTCTACTGGGGATGGGGGGCAGAGAGAGCAGCTCGTGTAGCTCGAAAAAAAAACTAAAATATCCGTCAATACCAAAACAACTGATAGTCTGAAAGTATGCCACAGGATGAAGGCAATGGCTATTTTACGCTATTTTGAAAGTGACTCGATATATGTACAGGTAATTTAAATATATCAACACACGCCACAGATGAATTAATTTTCTGAAATATCTGCTATAAAGCATTTTATGACACAAATATAATTGGTTAGATTTTTCATTTCAAAACTTCATCTATTTTTTGTTTTACATTAGTGACCAAAAAATTACGTCATAATGACGTCATGTGAAAAACGACATAGTAACGTCCACTAAATGACGTCCAGTATACGTCATTTCTGCGTCAATGACGTCGACCGTCATAAAATCACAAATTAAGTACGTCATTATAACGTACGCTTGCTACCTGGGTAACAGCTCTCTTCGGTTCAAACATTGCTTGTATATTCGGCATTAGAATATACTGGAGTGTTTCAATCACCAAATGATCATCTTCAAGAGGAAGATCAAACTGTTAGGCCTGTCTGGATTTTTGTATTGATCTGAGGCATTTCCTGTACATAATAACAATTGCATTTTATTTTTTTGCAGCAATTCAGTTCAAAGCTGGACATCAAACTCTGCCAGAGTCTGTATGCAGTCTTCCGTGTAATCTCGGTCAAGCAAAAAAGTATGTGGAAGGGGAAAGTTGTTGTTGGCACTGTTTCAACTGCACCCAGTATCAGGTTAGTAAGTGTAGAATTAATAGTAACTGTAATAGAGAACTCAAAAAGTTATATTCAGTTATAATACCACGAGAGTATTAGCTTTAGTAGTGGTATATGAATATATATCGAAAAAACTTTGATGATTGTTTCTTTGACGTTAACTGACAAACGTCAATAAATTTTTACAATAATAGAACTGTCATATTTGTAATAAATATACACCTTGACACTATATAAATAATGTAAATATTGATTGAAAGTTTGATATTGTGGAGGAAATCCGATTCTTGACGTATTTTTTGGGTTTATGACCTTCCACGTTTCTTAGAAAAACCAAATGAATTACAAATTAATGATACAGATATTCTTTAGGTTAGGTTAGTTTTGATGTTGAAAGCTTGTTCACAAATGTTCCAATTAAAAAAACTCTAGAAATTGTCAAAACTAAATTAGAAAGAGACATATCATTGAATACTAGAACAAAATTGAATGTCGATTCTATTATTGAACTCATAAAACTCTGTACTGAAAAAACATATTTCCAATTCAAAGATGAATTTTATCAACAAGAATTTGGTATGGAAATGGGTTCTCCATCATCACCCATTTTGAGTAATATATTCATGGAATATTTTGAAGAATTTTTCGTTGAAACGTACCAGAATGTTTGGAATCAGAGTAGAGATGACTTGAAAGTGTTCTTAGATTACATTAATAAACAAGAACCAACGATAACATTCAGATTAGAAACAGAAAAAGATGATGAACTTCCTTTCTTAGATGTTTTGATAAAAAAATCAACATCTCGAGTCAACACAACTGTTTATAGAAAAAAAACACATACCAATAGATATCTCCATTATAACTCAAATCACCACACCAGCGTGAAAAAGGGAATTATCAAATGTCTTTACAACAAGGCACAAGTAGTTTGCAATTCAACAAAAAATCTGAAAGAAGAATTGAATTTTATAAAGTCCGTTCTCAGGGAAAATGCTTATCCAAATGAATTCGTGGAAAAAACCATTAATGAAATTGAAAATAGTACTACACTTTACAATCGAACAACACAACACACAAACATGCGACATCTCCATACACATCCAACAAACAACATTATAACTTATGTTCCTGGACTGTCTGAAAGGATAAAACGGATTTGGTATGATGTAAGAACAACATTTAAAACAACCAATACATTGAGATCAATACTCACACATACAAAACCCAAAAACGCTGGTGAATGTTCAAAAAATTGTGTTTACAACATACCTTGTTCGTGTGGTAAGAGTTATATAGGTGAAACATCAAGACCATTGATTATGCGCCAGAAAGAACATAAAAGTTACATCAGAAATCGAAAAATAACGGGTTCGAAAATATCCGAACATATTCTAACATCTGATGGCGATCGTATGATGGAATAGAATAATACCAAAATTTTATTGAGAGAATCAAATCAAGAAAAAAGAAAGTTAAAGGAAACTGGGTGCATTCTTTTATCGAACAACTGCTTTTCAACCAATTCCATCGAAATAGACCGCACCTGGTTACCTCTCCTCAGAAATAAAATAAGAACTAATAGAATGGTGATTGATTGATACCGAACACCCTATGTATCAAGATACCAAATGTCAATCAAAAGAATGTATGACAGATTTCATTTGACTCTGTCAAAGAAAGATCTTATTTCCAAAACCGCAATTCAAATTCAGTTTTCCCAGCGTCTTTCTAAGAAGTTTTGATAACGGAGGCAGATACAGCCTCCGAAACGTCAACAGTTTTCAAAAAAAGAGAAGTATTCTTTGTTAATTCGATCTCATTTTTTCAGATAGGCAAATTCAGTGTAGGGTACGTTACTGACAAAAATTAATTTCTTTCAAGACAGCAGTCTTGTGAACGCGGTAACTTATCGGGCAAATTAATTAATTTGCCCTTCCACACTTGTACAGATTTCTTTGGATTAAAAATTTTTTCATTTTCAGATTGTGGAAGGTCATAAACCCAAAAAAGCATGTCAAGAATAAATAATCTGTTCAGATTTCAATTTTGACATGTAAATCATTTGCAATTCTAATAATAATTTTTTTCTGTGACGGGAAAAAAGTTTCATCATGTGTTGACAGGTACTAAAATATGACTTTTCATGAAATTACTTTTGAGTACTTTTTTCCCGGATATACACATAGGTAAAGGTAGATATCTGCTATTGCAAAAGCTAATCTCGTACGCATCCGATGTTCATCTCGGGACTCTAACCCAACCTCCTACCTTCATCACTCAACCTGCACACTATTAGCCTAATTCGAGAAAAGCTGATGCGGCCATGAACAGTGTTTGTATATGTCAAAGGCATTTGACTGTGTCTGTCACAGAATACTGCTTCAGAAGCTTTGGCACTATGGGTTCAGAGACAAGAGGTACAGATGGTTTGAGTCATACTTATCTGATAGAAAACAAATTGTAAAAATGCAAGATGACAACTCTGACCCGTCTACTATCAAATGTGGTGTACCACAAGGTTCAGTGCTCGGGCCGATATGTTTCCAATTTATCTCTATGACTTGGCCAGTATAAATATTCAAGGAAAGCTCACTATGTTCGCTGACGACAGAACGTTGATGTGGAAAGGATCTAATACTGACTACTTGAAAGAAGGCATTGAACATGATCTAAAAGAAGTCAAAAACTGGCGTCGGTCTGTTTCCAAGCAACAAGCTTTCGGAATCTGCTTTAATTATCAATGTCCTTGGGTTATTACTACTGAAAATAGTTTACCAATTTTTTTTGGGTTCCCTGTGCTCTAGTAAAATGTGGTTTAAATAATTAAATAAAATATATAATATTCTACCCATATCACACAAAGGTAATAAAATTTAAGTAGGTATAGGTATACCTACTTCTATCGCGGATTTGATCAAATATTTCAATTTTCCTATGCTCTAGTGAAATGTGGTTTTAATAATTAAATAGAGAAGCAAATATTTTATAGTACTAGAGGAAAGGGAAAAAAAAGTTAAGGTCCACTTCATTATTAACCTCGGATTTGATGTTAAATATTGTAATTTCCCTATGCTCTAGTAAAACAAGGTTTAAATAATAATCTAAAATAAATATTAGTCTTTACACTTTTCTTAATTTTATACTACTAGAAACAAGGAAAAGTATTAAAAGAATTAAAAATAATAACGCATACAAAATAAATTATAATTTTACTAGTTATAAAATTAATCAAAGTTGGCTATATATAGTGACATTGACAAGTTCCTTATGTCTATGGTTTCTTATAATTAATTGCATTGTTAACACTTGGGTGTCGTAAAATACAGATAATTAATTTAATATTTATCAATAAAATGAATGGTGACGTACAATCTTTGTTCCTTTTGTACAGAATGTAAGCATATTCAAGTTTATCATAAAAATGTAAAGTATTCAACTGATTTGGTGAAAAATTCTGGCCTAAAACATGAACAAGAAGATCTATTTAAGAACGAGCAATATTCTTGGTGAAACTATTCCATATTTCACCCATAAATCCTGTGTGGAAAAGAACAAAATGGTGTCGAAGTATTACTATTATTTTATGAAGCATAGACATTTGATTGAAAAAACAACGGATCCCTACCTTACTCGCCAATGAGGAGAAAAGACGTGGAGAAGGAATTTCTAATACATTTGAAATTTGTAACAGATAATAACTATCAAAAATATTTTTTCTACGTTCATGCAAAAAACAAAACTTTATTGAACTATATTTGGTGGAAAGACTGTCTCTTTATTGCACTGAGTGCAATAAAGACTTTATCGCACTCATCTGTCATTCTACTATAGCGTTCTGTCATCATGACAGACATAAACTTTCAAATCGACGCCAAATTTAGCCCATTTTCTATGAGATTGTATTACGTTTTAAATAGTTGCATGTTTCATCATATTCATTATATAATGGACTATGAAAAATTACTAGAAAATGCAATTTGTTAAAAATAAAATTATTTCCTTCGAATATCATCTGAATTACACAAAATGTTTTTGAATTACTTTTAGCAGATAGATTTAAACAAACAATGTCTTCCTTACAGTTTAGTGCCACATTTTCTGGTTTTTGCATGAACGTAGAAAAAATATTGTATAAAACTCGTGCAAAAAGAGTTTATTGCACTAGAGGTGTTGTCCAACTCGGCCTGATGGCCTCGTTGTGAATTATGAAATGTCAGTTTTTTCAAAACTGTCACTTGAGACAAATGAAAATGAGTTGTGTAATAGTCATTAACCAACTAGTTGTGTAATGAAATATAATAAGAAACTATTGATTTTATCTTTAAAATATTCAAAACAGGATTTGCTACGTCATATCTAACTTTAGATTTTTGTGGTATTAATAATTCATTTTATGCTTTATTTGTCGATTCTTCTTCATCAGACGCTATTTCGTCGGAACAACTACTCATTTTTGACATAAGTGTGACACGTCTGATATTGCTTATTAAATATTCATTCTGACAAGTGCCAATGCCACTGTCCCATATCAGGAGAAAACCATTGTATTATATTCATGAAATAATATCATTAGATAAAATTTTGTACGAAATACGTTATGAAAAGATTTATTTGTTCGACTCGCGTAATTTGCATCAAACAATATCGGTCTTTTCATAACTGATTACGTAAATAACTATTACGCCACTGTGTTTATGACAGCTGTCAAGCCAGAGGGAAATTTCCACTTAATAATTTCCCTCTACGCAGGGAAATTTCCGAATAAATTAGGTTGTCATAGCAACATGTCAAAATGCATCTGATTGGCTAAAATTAACTGGTATAAAACTTTCGGTAAAATCAGCTCCAAACACATTTATCGGTATTGATTGATTGGATTGTACAATATAATGACGAATAAATTATTTAATATTCCTTTTAAAATTTTACAGATTCCACATTGAAATTATTCCTTTCTATTTACTTATAACTTCCAGACGTACAAAAAAGAACTTTCGAACGAATTTCAACAAATTTTCAATTGAAACGACATCGAATCTTACCAATACCACAACAATACACCCAAGTAGACAATGCTCCGAGAAACTTTGTAAAGTTTTACTGCGAAACAAGTGAGCAAAGTTTGGCGTTTAATTCAAACCACCCCAATCTCTGGCTGATATGAATAAGAAAATTACCGGCGTCCTGATTTTTGAGATGAAAGCCAAACTGCCTCGAAGGATATTATTTCGTGAACATATTAATATTCCTGTGAGCGGTGAGCAACTGTAGAGAGAATAGAAAGTAGGCTGTCACCTGTTATAGCCGCTGCTGAGATGGATGGCTTATTTCAGCAGATTAATTTATTCCGTTATCAAAGAAATACATCAATCTTGCAGTTGGCAACTTGGCTGTCTGGTTGTGGTAATACTAATGATTGAGTGAATATACGTTCAAAAATAGAATCCAATAAGGCGATGTAAATGTGAAGATAAAGATTGTAATTTGGATCGGATCTGGATGTCAACTTCCGTTTTATGTTAGGATAGCTACATAGGTACCGAATCCGAATCAACAGAAACAATTGAACAAATGACCTAACATCTGTGAATGAAAACAGGTTTATAACATTGCATTCAGGTTTAATGCTCCAAGAAAACTGAGTACAGAAAGTAGATCACATACACACATGCTCATATACGGAGTATACTCTGCTACATTTACAGGGACATGCTCATTCAAAGTTGCATCAATTAATTTCTTAGAAAGTCTTTTTCCGACATAAAGCACATCGTTTTTTTATTTGGAGTTCGAGAAATGGTCTTATGAAGAACACGATTGCAAAAATTGTAAAAATTGCAACGAAAGACGTGGACATCTTTTAAATGACCTATTTTTTTCTACTGAATTTATAATTTAAGTGGACGTGAAGTTTGGAACTAACTAGAAATGTCTGAAGAATACAAAGTATACCAAGGATACGGAAAGTTTAAGAACGAACTAAAAATACACTCGAGTCAAAATCTCGATTGTTAGGTCACCAGGTAGAAGGGGTCATAGAAAATAAACTTTCTGGGACTATTTAGAAATAGCTGAAGGATTTTAGAAAATTTTAAAATGAACCAGGAATGAACCATAACAAAGGCTCTTGAAAGTTATTGAACGAACTAAAAATACCCTCTAGTGAATTTCTCGAAACTTATGTAACCAGCGGGAGAGGGCATATGAACTCTCTGGAAATTTTCAGAGTATAAGAAATAAAATTCTAAAATATTTCAAAGCTTCTAGAATTGTGGAATGAACCATAAAGGGGATCTGGAAAGTTTTAAAGCGGAAGGGGGTGTGAGGTTTGGAACTTTGTAGAAATGTCTGGATTACAGGAAGGAAAACTCTAGAATATTCTCCATCCTTCAGGAATGTCCTAGAAAATCCAAGGAATCCATGAAATGAACCATAACTGAGGCTTCGGAAAGTTCTAGAAAGAAATGAAAATACACTCGAGTGAAATTCAAAAGTTAGGTCAACAGGGGAAAGGGGTAGTTGGACCACAGCTTTCCGGCGACTTTGTTGTAAAATGAATCCTACAGTATCAGTAAAAAAAATATAAAAATACATTTCAAGGGTTATTTGGCGGATTAAAAATATGTACATCAATAACATATACGATGGTGGGGCAGAACAACGTCTGCCTCAAGGGGCGTTTGTACATTGAACCTCTGGCCATAAACAAACTGATTTTTTGATTGCAATTCCGATAAGCTTTGTTTCTTTATGCCAGCATATCTCATTTTTTTGTCTTCCTAACTAGGCTGATTTTATTACCTTCATTTCCAAACTATCTGGATTTAGGCTCTCTCTTGTTATATAACGTGGCCCAAATATTCAACTTTTGCTTTTTTCAGCATATTTCTTCATCGCACTTTTCATTTCTTTTTCTTTCAAAACTTTTTTCAATCTCTCATCGTTTTCTTCCTGTGTTTTCCCATAAATCAATATGCATGTCATCTACGAAAATATGGGTTTCTTGCATGATAAATAATCCCTAGAACCTTTTTTCAAAAGATTCCAGAGCTAAAGCTATCTCATGAGGCAACTTCAAAAAACAATAACGCTCAAATGAGATATTAGAGATGCGCATCAGCTTTGAGCTTTCATTATCTTACTGAATCTGCCAAAATCCGTTTTTAGAGTTTAAAGTTGTGAATCACTTGGCTGTGGCTAGCTTGTGAGCAATTTCTTCTTTCGAAAAAAAAATCACTTCTAATAGCCCTATTAAGGTCTGTAGAGTCAAAACAAATCACCATTTTTGTTGTTTCACCAGTACTATAGAAATAACCCACCATATACGATAATTTTTTTCACTACTGCGCTATTCCACAACTTCTCCAATCTTACTTTGAATTTTTTACAAAGGCGCAAATCGATAGGATTTGGTGTTCTTGAATAATTTCTGTATGCTTATATGCCTACAGAGGCCATGAGTTCCAAAGCCTTGCGATTCGTTGGAAGAAGTGACGACAAATGGATGTGAGGACTGAGCTCGAAGGGTCAGTTTCGATGGGACCACTGATGCGGTGTAATAATGGATGATATTTGACAACAGTAGATAGATAGATTTATTTGACAACTTTCAAATGTTTGTATACTCAATAACAGAGACTGATCGCCCACCTTCCTGCGGTGTTTCAGGGAAGATAGCGATCTTGTAAGCCGCATCACTCTTTTTTTTGGCAAAATCTAAAAGTTCCAGTGTTTGTGTAGGGTCTGTACTCCATAATAATATATGAAAATAATATGCCAGGACAAGTCGGATATATTCCATTCAAATCATAATCAGTTGACCGGAAATGAAATAACTTGTGGTTCAAAATAGACAATAAAATTATTGAGGGGTACTTTTCGAAATGGAAAGGTATGCTTGATCTCTATTTGAATTGAATTCCCCATTCTGGAGTTTTTGCTAAATCCATATTTAAAAAAATCACGTTTCTTTGTTTTATCAAGGACATTGGTTTTACAAACAGTAACTTGATAACTAATGAGATAAGGCTATGTAGTGTCCGCTGTAGGTAGTTCCACTATTATGTATTTATGGTTATGAAAGCATCAAAATGTCAAAAACTAAACAAGATATGGAAAAAAGTGTACGGAGAATATCGTTGGACTCGATCAGGCAAACAAAAAGTTATTGGTGAAAATTTTTCATATCTCGAATAAAAAAATTTTGTCTGGACTTAGCCTAAAAAAATTCGTCGTGACTTGTCGAATAATTTCGTTTCGACGAATTTGAATAAGTCCGCATTATACATACAATATAATGTAAAATACGAACGAAATATGAAATAAAACTAAGTATCTAATAGGTCTTCCTGCTCATAGCCGATGAGAAATAATTGATAAACTCACCCCCTGTGGTAACAATCAGAGAGCGTTTGTAACGTTCATAATTCATCAATTTCCACGAATCCCGGCAGTTATTTTGGGAGTTTTTAATGAAATTAAAGAGATGGGGCTTAGGGCCATTACAGTCCAATCAAACAAAGCCAAACATCCAACGAAACGTTAAACTTCCACGATATTGAGTTTCCAATTCCAGAAAATCCTCAAATATCTGGAAACAATTAGTTCATTTGTTGTTTGTGCGTAGCCTCTAATTTGAATGTTAATCCTGCCGTTCACAAACAATGAAAATATGTTATGCAAATTACCTGCTCCACAGCCGCCTATTGTCTTGCCACTTTGGCGGGTATCACAACATGAAGTGGCAATTCTGGAAATGTACGTACCATTTTGCCGTGATTATTCCGCAGAATTTGTTTTGTGCCTGGAATAAGGCATATATTTCAGTGTGTATTACGAGCAAACAATGGCAAACAGGCGGATCTGACGGATGTAGAGAGATGGGGGTCCAACAATTTACTTTGGGTGTGATAACAGAAGTTTTGTTTGCTAACTCAGTTCATATCGAAGACGCATCATATCCGGGATCCAGTTCATTCTTGAATTATTTCTCATAAAATATCCTTTTACAGCTCTGTGAATAATACCTGCTTTGATATTTTCTACACTCTCTCGTGGCTTTCAAGTATAAACAAAATGAAAAATACTCGATTACCAAAAATTTGCTTTCTTCGATTGCGTTACTTGAACTCAGATCCCAAATTCAACTGGGTCCTCCAGGTGAAGGAATACCTATCTTTCTCGAACCAAGGTCATCGGTGGGATGCATTTCTGGATAATCCCTCTAAGAAGAATTCACAGAACATTCTAGATACTTATGATAGTACATTACGTAGAAAAGACCTAGAAAAATTGTCATTATCAAGCTATCCTTTGATTTTTCAATCCCTACTGCTCAGCTTCACAGGTCAGACATACCTAAAGGTGTCTTGTCCAATATATTTTACCAGGATAATTGCACAAATCAGAACTAGCAATAGAAAACGCTTAAAATTCACTTTCAATGGTTCCTGTTATATCATTAATGCAGAAGAGCTCTGTACAATTTGTAACTTACAACAACGGGAAACATTAGAACACCTACTATTTCATTGCCCAATTTTTAGAGGAATAAGGAAGTGTGAGATATTTCAACAATTGCAAGATCTAAATGACGCTCATAAACTTCCTCAATTGTGCTTCTTTTCAAAGCTTGAAACAACTTGTCTTTTCTCTGATGAATATGTTGAAACTGCGTTCGTTTATAATTAATGAGTGAGTAAGAAAAAAAAAACTTGTAATCTACATTATATTTTTTTCTGTCGAATTGGAATACTTACTTTTTCTTTTTCTTCTACATTAAATTTTGCTAGCTTGTAATCAAATACTCTTGTAATAAGAATTATTATTCTTTTATATACAATAACTGTTATTGATTGATTGATTGATTGATTGATATTTTCTACACTAACTTTAGGACTCCTCAAGGGAACGTGCTGAGTTGGTTCATTACTCTTCCTACTTTACGTACCTGAGTGATTTAGCTCCATGTATCACAAGAATTTTTTATTTTTTCATCCTCTTTGTAAATGGGACGTTCATTTCTTGAATGACAACGTGTTTTGTGAATTTCAGACATATTTCGTATAAAGATTTTCTTCTTTTTTTGGTTTGATACTGGACGTTTATTACTTGAATAAAAACGTGTTCCGTGAATTTCAAGTTGGCAGGTTGAAGAGGTTGATTTTAGTTTTTCATCCCCTTTACAATTGGATTAAATTAAAACAAGACTTTCATTTGGTGTATACCTTCGTCTTGTTGAAGAAATCATCTATTCATCTACACTTCTTTTTTCTGGCATTAATATTGCCCTCAGAAATAATTTAAGTTGTGAATGCTTTAAAGATATCGAAAAATAGTATATTATATAGCAAGGGACTAAAGTGAATGTTTTAATCCTGCACGTGATGTTTATTGCCTGAGGGCTCGTGGAGCCCGAGGACCAATAATCACGTAAGGGATAAAATATCACTTTGGTCCTGCGGAATATAAGCTATTTTTTGCACTTCCCAGTATTCTAAATTTTAATAATAATAATACAACTAATTATTTTGATGAGTTATATAAACATGGTACTTGGATTACTCGGTAGGTAACGTCATAGCAACGGTATCAACAAACTTTTTCAATTCAGTGTCATTTCAGTTAATGTTGACATCAACTGATACGTCAAGAACATGGCATCTCTTCACTTTCCTCTAATATTCACTTATCAAATACAAATAATCGCCCATTTAGTTTCGTCAATTGTAATAATGTTAATATCACATACAATCTTAATTCAATCAATAAAGATTTATAATGGAATATTTCCTAATTTTTGTCCTAGTTATTAATAGTGTAGCTGCGGTTATGTTTGATTTTTACTTTATGTCCCTAGTGATTTGAAATGCAACTTTATCTCCCTAGGGACTGAAAGATACCTTTTAGTCCCTGTTATACGGGGATAAAGTTGGCACTTTAGTCCCGGAAGTGCAAAAAATGTCTTATGATCTGAAAGTTTTGCCGCTATTCAAGAAAGGAGATAAATCCCCAGTTCAAGAAATAGAAGCTAACCAAAACACCAAAACCAGGTCACTAAGTTAGCATTCTCATGAGCTATAGCTCTAAGCTAAGATATAATAGGCCGTCAGATAGCGACAGATTTAGATGTCCCATTTTCCCATAAAAGTCTGGAATAGCGTTGGAAAGTATATCGATTTGGTGTAAAATGGAGATATTTTTACGAGTAGCTCCTAGGGATAATATATTCCATTTTATTATATGAATGGAATATTCATAAAATCTGGAAGATGAAGACGAAGACGAAGACGAAGACGAAGACGAAGACGAAGACGAAGACGAAGACGAAGACGAAGACGAAGACGAAGACGAAGACGAAGACGAAGACGAAGACGAAGACGAAGACGAAGACGAAGACGAAGACGAAGACGAAGACGAAGACGAAGACGAAGACGAAGACGAAGACGAAGACGAAGACGAAGACGAAGACGAAGACGAAGACGAAGACGAAGACGAAGACGAAGACGAAGACGAAGACGAAGACGAAGACGAAGACGAAGACGAAGACGAAGACGAAGACGAAGACGAAGACGAAGACGAAGACGAAGACGAAGACGAAGACGAAGACGAAGACGAAGACGAAGACGAAGACGAAGACGAAGACGAAGACGAAGACGAAGACGAAGACGAAGACGAAGACGAAGACGAAGACGAAGACGAAGACGAAGACGAAGACGAAGACGAAGACGAAGACGAAGACGAAGACGAAGACGAAGACGAAGACGAAGACGAAGACGAAGACGAAGACGAAGACGAAGACGAAGACGAAGACGAAGACGAAGACGAAGACGAAGACGAAGACGAAGACGAAGACGAAGACGAAGACGAAGACGAAGACGAAGACGAAGACGAAGACGAAGACGAAGACGAAGACGAAGACGAAGACGAAGACGAAGACGAAGACGAAGACGAAGACGAAGACGAAGACGAAGACGAAGACGAAGACGAAGACGAAGACGAAGACGAAGACGAAGACGAAGACGAAGACGAAGACGAAGACGAAGACGAAGACGAAGACGAAGACGAAGACGAAGACGAAGACGAAGACGAAGACGAAGACGAAGACGAAGACGAAGACGAAGACGAAGACGAAGACGAAGACGAAGACGAAGACGAAGACGAAGACGAAGACGAAGACGAAGACGAAGACGAAGACGAAGACGAAGACGAAGACGAAGACGAAGACGAAGACGAAGACGAAGACGAAGACGAAGACGAAGACGAAGACGAAGACGAAGACGAAGACGAAGACGAAGACGAAGACGAAGACGAAGACGAAGACGAAGACGAAGACGAAGACGAAGACGAAGACGAAGACGAAGACGAAGACGAAGACGAAGACGAAGACGAAGACGAAGACGAAGACGAAGACGAAGACGAAGACGAAGACGAAGACGAAGACGAAGACGAAGACGAAGACGAAGACGAAGACGAAGACGAAGACGAAGACGAAGACGAAGACGAAGACGAAGACGAAGACGAAGACGAAGACTATCAAAATAATTTGTTAAACTAATCCGGAACTCTCTCAATAAGGTGGTCGGACTCCAAATAGGGAACTGTCACCTGAGAAAACACCTGTATATGCTGGTACACCATGATTTCACACGATAAAGGTTTTGTGATGAGGAGGAAGGAACGGCCCCCCACGTAGTGTTTGAATGCTAAGCCTTGCCTCGCATGAGGAAGTCTTTGGACAGTGAATCATATCATCCTGTAGTAAAACCTCGTGAGAAATCTCCAGGAGTTCATTTGAAGATCCGGATAGACCTAATAGAGGGAAGCAAAAAAGGTTCCACACGGAACTAATTGCACTTTGACCAAGGAATAATGATAATAATAATCACACCGGTACAATTCTGGCGTCATAAAGCTAATTGTCCCATGTGGTGATTATGAATATTGCAGCTAGGACAACTACTCTTAGGATGGCAGAATTATGGTGCTTCATTAGTATACACACTACATGTGCCCATCCCTTATTTCCTCGGTATATATAATTTCATGCTAGAGTAGCTCTTAATATTCTCATGAGGACAGGTATCAGCATCAGTTTCAGTCAGATTTGAAGTTGATCTGGAGATACTAGTTGTATATTATCCTTTTTCTAATAAATATCACGTCGATTAGTATTTTTTATTTCATAAATAGCAATGTCATATCTAATCGTATCTCCATAACTATGCACTGGTATATCACAAACGACACAGCCAAATTTCTTGAAAAAGTCGATAAAAAGCCCAAAAACTGTAATTTTTCTCTAAAGTTTTTTTATTATTTTTTCAGATCCGTCACCCGACAGACCCCACCCAGTGCATGAAGTGTCCCCAGGGCACAATTCCAGACCCGCAGCACGTCAACTGCAACGACATCCCTGAGGAATACCTGCAGCTCAATAGCGGCTGGGCCATCGGGGCTATGGCGCTCAGTTCCACCGGGGTACTCGTCACCGTCTTAATCTTCGGGGTGTTCGTCAAGTACAATGAAACCCCTGTCGTGAGAGCCTCAGGCAGGGAGCTGAGCTACGTGTTGCTCAGCGGGATTCTGATGTGCTACGGAATGACCTACGCTCTGGTTCTCAAGCCTAATGACATCGTTTGTGGCATACAGAGGTAAGGTATCATTCGGTGTGAACAATTTCAGGTAGTCAATTATGTGATCTTTGAAACGGGCTCTCATAGCTATTTTGGTTCGACCAACGTACGTTTCGTTATTAGAGTAGTAGAGAACACAAATTTACTCAACAACTTTATATACAAAGTTTATTTTTGGCAAGTCATGTGGCACGTACATATGGTCTCCCCATAATCCACCAGCTGTATTCCTTATATTTGAAAAGTTAAAAGTATACACTTATTTTTCAATCACTCAGGTGTTTCTCCAATACAAAACTGGAATTAAGCTGGTAGTTTGATACATTTCAGTTGATAATTTGAAACTGTTCTCTTCTCATACTATTTTTTTGCTGTAATTTTGACCAATTGAAAATTGATTTCTAATCAAGACTTGATTATTAGTCTGGCTTTGAAGAAGCGGATACTGTAGGTATCTTCATTTGACACATTACCAATACAAGTTTGAAGCTCGTCATGGAAGCCACAATACTTATATTGAAATATTTACTATATAGAATGATTGCGTTATTACATTTGATTGAATGATTATTGTCAAAGTATTGTGAAAAATATAAACAATTAAGTGCTTTTCATTTGCTATACAGTCTGAAATGTCCAATGTATTTTTCCTTCGAAATCGTGGAATAAAATCGATGTATCTAGAATAAGTTTTTCATCTATTCAATTTCACAATAAGTGCAAACATGATGATTTCATTTCAAGCAATAATTTTTTTTTTATGTTCTAAAAAAGGAAAATCCTATAATGTTCAAAAGACATCGTGAGGGTCGAGGGAAAGTAGGTAGAAATTAGTGCTCTACTTGAATTTCTGGAGGGGATACCTGTCAGTATTTAGTATTATGTGTCCAA
Organism: Chrysolina haemoptera; assembly: GCA_958298965.1. Lineage (NCBI taxonomy): Eukaryota > Metazoa > Arthropoda > Insecta > Coleoptera > Chrysomelidae > Chrysolina > Chrysolina haemoptera. The sequence continues at coordinate 52,966,724 of OY282586.1, read as the reverse complement.
ACTGACGGCATATGGATGTGAGGACTGAGCGGCATATGGATGTGAGGACTGAGTTTCTCGGGTCAGTCTCGATGGTAACGCTAACGTTGGAACTATTGATAATATTTCGTCAAACTTCCTGCGGTGTTCCAGAGAAGTGAGCGAGCTTGTGAGAAAAGTATCACCGACCAGAATCTAATAAATAATAAAATAATAATAGATTAGATTTCCTTGAAGATTTACATATAAGTAAAGAATTACTCAACAATGACCTTTGTCTCAATACTCAAGTCAATTTAAACAGAGCTTATGTACCGCTTCATAGGCGTTTGAAATAATAATAATTAATGTCTTTAAACTTTTTCTAATTAAAAAAATTTTTTCAGTTCAAACATTCTCAATATTTCATTATTCTTTTTCTATGATGATATTACTTGAACCCGTTTAGCAGTTTATCCATTCTCTCCGGCTTTCAATTCTGAGAACACGAAGTTAATTTTCACCTTTTGGTTTTTTATTGGTAACTATGTAGTTGTGTACAACTTCCAACTTTGATCATCGTGTAAACTGTAATGAGTTCTCATTAGACTCTTTCTCATTCCCTTAGCTTTCCTTGTTGGGGTTGGATAGAACTGCATAGAGGCCTTATATTGATCTTTTGTCTGAAAGTTCCTTCATTTCTTTACGTTTGTGCTACCCAAGTTGCCTAAACTTGGACTAAGATAGTTCTCATTAGCCCAATTCTGGGTGCTCAAACATTGGAGCTAATTCACTTAACTTGGGTCACCTCTTAGGTTCAGTTTGTCTTCCCAGTATGCAGGTATATTGAGTGAAGTTCTCATTAGACTTCTTCTCGGTGTCTTAGCAATATTTGGTTGAGGATGGACAGATCCCTAGAGAACCCACCTCCCTATTTTCTTTCTGATTATTACTCATTATTTTTCACCCATTACTAAATTTGATAATTTATTCGTAATCTTGATAGAGTTTTCTTTGGTAGCGTATTTTTGGAAAACGAAACGTTCCCATTAGACTAATCACTTTCAGATTTACGTTTCCTTTTTAAACTCATGTCTGGATTAGTTCAATTTCTATTTGAGTTCTTTGACTCTATGTCACATATGTCAATGGTCACTGTCACTTGTCAATAGTGTCATTGGCATACGTTGTCAATTTAAATTTCTTTTCCACTTCCGCTTCAACATTCAGACAGATATGATGTAGTATCCCATATCTTTATCTTTAATAATCCTTAAACAGGATGAAAATTATTCAATTTTCAATATGTTTTATATTTTGTAACATTTTAATTTGGTCCATGGACATGATGTTTTTATATGGCTTCTTGTACACCTGACGAGTAAGTAACCTCACTTTTCATAACTTTCAAATTTCAAAAATTTTCAATTTTATCAAATTCATTTTCAATCATTACTTACTTGCAGGTACGCACTGATGATGACTTAACAGTCGAAAGCGCTTTGCTACAATTTTTAAAATAAAAATATTTTGCATGAAATACAAAGTTTCTTCCTTCAAGCATAAAATATCTAGCTTCCTTGTTCGGTCAACTATCTATTTTTATATCGTTTTTATGAACGTTAACATGGATTTTGTTCAAGTATCGGCTACATCGATTCAAAACTCTTCATCAATCCTTACATTATATGCTGAGTCGAACGCGAAATTTTCCCGATTATCATCATACCCACGTTAGTTAATTCCATCTAACCGCCGATGTTATATCAAAGGTCGACCACTTAAATTAAGCGGCTCAGGTTCATGAGTCTACATAATAAACACACCCCTGTAAACAACTCCCCACAGAGTTGACAACGCAAGTGAGTTAATGCAATGTAAACAAGAATCCAATCGAACAGTAAGAAAAGAAGCGGGGTGAGGGATGTTTGAGGAATGTACACGAATATTTTTCTCGCTGGTTGTTTTCTGGTACTGAACGAATAGCCATATCGATTATTAATTAGAACGAGTGGTTAGAGTTGAAATAGGCCGGCCTGCTTGAAACAAAACAAATTTTGAAATGTGTTTGGTGACCTGAACCATATACTATATTTTCGCACAGCCCAATATTGGAAGATGGCGTCCAAAATCGAGTTTTCTGGCAATATGATAATGATTATATAAGAATGGATGTATGAGCAAAAAGTGCCAAAGAAGGGGGTCGCTACACAGAAAGAAAAGGTGATCTAAATATAATGAGAAAAGGTACTACAACGATGTTTATGGACATTAATTTTCCATCGATGCCCTATATGATCACTATAAGGTTCAGTTCTTGATTGCCTGATGAAGAGGTGTTTATATGTTCACTAAGGACATTGCTCAAGGACCATGTTCATTGATACAATCACCTTGAATCGACTACCGATCAATCAATTTTATTTTTATTATCATCATCAAAACATGTATGGATACAATGTTCAATATAATCTAATCAAATAGTAATAGTTTTGGGGTAGTTTTGATTACTTTCATTCTCTATGTTTTTTGGGGTGCTGAATCCGAATCTGAGGTTTGCTAACAAATTTTCGTGACGGAACATTAAAAAAAAATGCAAAAAAACCTAAAAAATATCTTTCTTCTGCGGTTTATTGCTACAAATTTTTCGTTGCTAACGTTCCTTTCAGGAATGCAAGAGCATAAAATTTTCTACAAAATTTACTATGCAAGTTTTTTTCCACGACGAACCATTCGGGCTCAAGGACTACTTGTAAATTAAAAATATAAGAAATCTGCATGCATTGTTCACAATAAGCTTGTCAAGAGAGAAACAAGATGTCCTGCACTACCAGGAGGACGCTTATTGCCATAATCCTATACAATAGGAATAATTGGGTCGAAAATCCATCAGAAAACAACTACTTTCCTGGCTAATACCACGACGAACGTTGAATTACATCTAATGAATTTCCGTGCAGAGTCCTACAAGGATGTCTCCGCAATTGCTAGTTGCATGGAAATGTGCAGGACATCTTGTTTCTCTCTTGACAAGCTTATTGTGAACAATGCATGCAGATTTCTTTAATTTGTATTTGTGATTGAATTAATCACGCAAGTTCTGGGTATTGCTTTGTTTGAGGGGCTGGAGTTCAGATGGCGCCCGTAGTTTAGTGAACGCTAGGCTGCGGGCGGTGTCTCAGCTTCTGCCTTTACATGGAGATTTTGTTGAATCGTTTGTTGCAGACATTAGTTATTGTCTGCAGAGACATACCCTATACTGATGAGGGCAAGAACCCAGAAATCGATCTATAAGGGGAGTTGGGGAGTTTGCTATGATTATTGACACCTACAACTTTTCTTTCTCTGATTATACGACAAATTGGAGTGTTATTTTTAGGGCTCTGAAGTGACAACCAAATATATTATGTACTGTTTCCAATGGTGGAATCATGTCTTCTAGGAAAACTAGGGAGAAAAGCGAAAGCTGAACTTCAAATAGTTATTTGTTTCACTAATATAAAAAATAACAATTTTTGGTATTTTACGGATTATATTGGAATTGAAACAAATGCGAAATTCACCGTTTCGAAAGATTCATCGCTGTTGGATTCATCTCAGTCACCCTTGACTCAACCAGACCCTGCTTTATTGCGATGGTCCTTCTTGCGAGCTACTCAAATTTCCCGAACAACGTATAACAACATTTTCAGCATAAGGACATAGCGAACTCCCAGTTTGCCTAAAATATTAATCAATCAACACTGGGGATCTTGAAGTTATTTGATAGTGTCCCCAAGGAGAGTGGGGTACCGAGAAGGCCACTTCTGTTTAATCCCACTAAAACGTCCCAGTGGGAGATTATTGATTGATTCGGGTGATCACCTATTCATGCCGGTTGGAGGTTCCAATTATATTTTTAAGGAGAGGAGAAAGTTACCTTTTCTACGGCTAGCCATGAAAATAAATTTTACATTTTCACGCTAGGTGGCGATGCCATTAAAAGTCAGTATAAAAATGAATTATTAGCAGTTGTCAATGTCTGCAAATTCATTAAATCATAAGTTGTCTTATTTGATTTCGAGAATTTTTGCCGACAATGTCGAAGTACGCCTCTCTCCAAATATTTCCACCATGCGGAAAATATGAGGCGAACATCTTACAAAAAACAACTACTTTCCTGGCTAATACCACGACAGATATTTGTGCAACGGTCTTCCAAGAAGACCCAGTTGCAATTGCTTATTGTAATTATACCGCAAATTAACCTTCATTTGCATGGGGAAGACCACCTGCAGACGCGTTTCGCGGTTCTTGCCGCTCGTCAGTGACAGGGTAGGTCAGACAACATTAGAGTCGTCCTGCCCCAGCCCAATGAATTATAATCCACTATATAACTAATATTTCCTCACAAATGAAGCAGCGACTTACAGTAAATGTCAGTCGCAGCATCACCTGTGGGGAAACCAATAAGAACACGGGTGGCGCTGCGACTGACTTTTTCTGTAAGTCGCTGCTTCATTCGTGAGGAAATATCAGTTATACAGTGGACTGTAATTCATTGGGCTGGGGCAAGATGACTCTAATGTTGTCCGACCTACCCTGTCACTGAGGAGCCGCAAGAAACGCGAAATGCGTCTGCAGGATTAAAGTTAATTTGTCAGTTTTTCAATAGATACATTTTTTTTAGAAAAAATATCACCAACATTTATTTTATAAGATTCAAAATTATGTGTAAACCACGACAGTAAAGTGCTTTTTCAGGCCTCAAGAAGTGACCATATCTGTCCATATCTACTTCTGACGAGCGTTCGTAAAGTAGTACTATTACGCATGAATTCGCGTGTTCAAAGACACTTTTCTGCACGCCGTGCGGAAAACTAAAACTACTCAAAAATGGTATTAGTGGGGAAAATTCAAATTCATATTAGTAGCTGTAGACTATTATATGCAATGTGAGAAACCGTTTTACCTTTTTATCGTGATTCTGATATTTATATTTCAGCTTGAAACAAAAAAAAACTAATATTTTTTAATGGTAATGACTATAGTATTGTCAAGCGTGCATCTGTCGACTTTGACACATTGATATGTAATTTTTTGCTGTATGGTTAGTTCTTTCAAGTTTAATTAGTGATTATGGAATAAATTATGCTTTTTTTGTTTTTGTTTTTATCTGATGTGAAGCTCGTGGGAAAAATTTCGTTCCTAACACTTGCGCAAAGCGCCTATTCCGCACGCAAAAACTCATCTGTACTTCGCTTCGTTTTTCTAACTGTATCTGCATGCGGAAAAGTATCACTTTGCGCACTTATTACTCAAATACGGTTCGGCCCAATTTTTTTTCTCGAGGACTCAATTAGGAGTTCATTGAGTTCTGTTACAAAACATGAATACATTCTTTCAGTAAAAGTGATAGAACTGAAATGAAGAGTAACTTTTCCACATGATTTTTCGTTTTGAAAGTTGTACTTTTCCGTACGATTTTTACTTTTCCGCACGATTTTTGTATTGTTGAAAATGAGGATATTTAGGACTAACTAAATGATCTATGTAACTATTCTGTCTTATGAGTCATTTTGTAGCTTGTTTATTAAAAACCTTGTTTTTTCATAAATAAGATGGATAAAAACACTCGTAGGAAAAATATTGTAACTAACTCTTACGGAAAATGTCTTTTCCGCCCTTAACGGCTTGCCCGAACTCCGCGTCGCGTGCACTTTCCGTACTTGTTAGGTAAATAACTATTTCGAGAGATTCTGAAACTCAACAAAATGAAATCGGAAAAATCGGTAAAAATAGTGAAAAAGGTGGGACCCTCAAATAATTCGATTTGAAAAAATTATACGGCCTACATCCCTGCTTCTAGATAAAAATTTGTGAAAACTCATAAAAATAAAATCGGAAAAACCTGTAAAAATAGTGAAAAACAAATTAACACTAATTTCGAGTTACAACTCGGAATTTTAAAAAAAAATCGCATGTCCGCTTTACGCCTTTGTACGTTGCACCCGGGACAATTTGAAAATTCATGAAATCATTCCATTAGCGAAACAAAGCTCCTATTGTCCATTAGTTAATCCACACAGCACATAAAAATATTAGGGGATTAATTTGCATCAAACGTTACTATAGATACGAAATATTCATACAATGCATCCACGTCCTGAATAACAATTGATGAACAGCGGGATTTTCAACGGAAAAATATGTTTTTGCCGCCGGGACTAGAATTAGCATTCCACTTCCAGATTTGAGAAACTGAAATGCCTCTTTTGAATTTTAATGCTGTGTGGCAAAACTGAACAGTATAAATCCAATGAAAGACTAGTTTAATATTCAACTAGTATACAGTGCATCGTAAATTGTTGAAAATTCTTAAAAAAAAATGGAAAAATTAAATTCAAATATGGTGTTTGTCTTCACTCTGAGACAAACCTATCATTTAAGCGTGAATGAAATTTGGAGCATAAAGATTTTGACATGCTAACACCAAACAGACCAGATTCCTCTGCTGCCTTCACTTATCTCCTGATGAACCATTCTTCAGTGACCTATTCGAATTTTTATCACTCAAATTAGACTTTATCCAGAAAAACCATCCAATAGCTGAAGTCAAAATGGGAGATTTCGATGTACACAACTCTATCTGGGTCAAATTTTCCAACAAAATAGACGAGACAGGTAGTCAAGCTGTCACGTATCCCTGCCAAAAATACCACATGAAATCTCATGAAAAAATATAGACGAATTATAAGAATTTATAAGGATCTACGTGGTCTGTAACCTATACTTTCATATCCCTGGCACATACACTTTTTGGAAGGTTGTATGAGGATTTGTAAGTAGATGCAATTTATAAGCATATTCGAATACATGGCATACGAGTTTGTATCAGGCGGTGGTTGTTTAAGAAGACTATTAGATTCGATGAGATATTCCACTCTCAATAACGACGATATTATAAGCTCATTCACAAACATGACAACGTATGAGGAATGTGTGGAAATTCACACTTTATAATCGTATTGGGTCTTATTGGGTATCGTAGAAGAAAGTGATTTCGATGGTCTGTATCAGGAATTCCGTGTCCAATTTTATTGGGTATCTTATGGAAACAGTGGGATGAGGATGTGATGGTTTGGGTCAGGAGTTGCTTATCAAACAAGGATACGGAGTATACGAGTTTGTTTTAGGCAGTGGTGGTTCAAAAAAGAGACTATACAATTCGACGATGTATTCCAATTCCAATCACAACAATGTTTTATATCCACATTCAAACGCTTGAAAACCTATGTGTGAAAATTCACAATCTATAATCTTATTCGGTATCGTATATCATATTTGGAATTCCTTGTCAAATTTCATGCGAATCCTATGAGATTTCATGATATCCAACCGTACGAACATTATGAAACCAAATGGAATATTCTAAACAAAATGTTTCTAAGAATATTACTAAAATATTCGAATATATTACTATTATCATATTACGCCAGAATATTCCAAAAATGTTAATAAGACAGAAGATCAACGAAATGAAACAATCCAGAAAAACCTACTCGGAGTGCTTATTCCTCTTCTCGGAAGATGGCGCAGCGTAGACTACGTATGATGCGAGTTGTGTTAATACGGACTAGGAACAGATCGTGGCAAATCTGTCTAAACAGATCTACCAGCTTTTCGATTCTGTTAGAAATGAATGTGTAATTCACATATTTTTCTATCAGAATAAACTATACTTGAATACTAACAAATGTAAAGTTATGACTTTCACTAGTAAAATTGTTCCACTCACATATAATTATAAACTAGATGATAATACTCTAATGCGAGTCACTGAATCAAAGGACTTGGGAGTTATTTTTGATCAAAAACTCACGTTCTCAAATCATATTGAACATACCATTACTGCTTCCATGAAAAATTTGGGTTTTATTATACGAAACTGTAAAGACTTTAAGTCATTTGACTCTTTGAAAAGCATCTACCTATCTTTAGTCAGAAGCAAACTTGAGTATTGCAGTGTTGTTTGGAACCCTTCCCATACTAAATACATCTTGGCTATTGAGAATGTTCAGAAATTTTTTTTGAAATTTGCGTATTACAAAAAACATGGTATTTATCCCGCCAGAGGCTATAACTATGACCTTTTGCTTCATGAGTTTCATCTGATATCACTAAGAAAACATCGTGAAATGAGAGACATGTGCTTTATATACAAAATAATACACAATCAAATAGATTGTTCAACCATATTGTCACAAATAACTTTCAATGTACCTCGAATCTCATCACGCTCATGTAACACATTTTACATACCCGTTCCAAACACTCTGCATAACTTCAACTCGCCTATAACAGCAATGTCTAGGAGCATAAACAATATATGTGTGTCATTTTCACAATTCAAACGTGATATACTCAACTCACTTCCTAATTGATATTTTTTTTTCTTTCTCAATCAATTTCTTGATTTTAATTATTTTGCTCATATCACCTAGTATTATGTTTACTTTGAGATTACTCTTATCACCTAATTATAATTTTGTACACCTGTAAATGGGCCTTGGCCTGCTGGATCTATTAATAAATAAATAAATAAATAAATAAATAAATAAATAAATAAATAAATAAATAAATAAATAAATAAATAAATAAATAAATAAATAAATAAATAAATAAATAAATAAATAAATAAATAAATAAATAAATAAATAAATAAATAAATAAATAAATAAATAAATAAATAACAGTTATGTCTAAAAACGCATTCAAATATTATAGATTCACGTTACGAAATGTCCTTAGAAATTCAAGGAATCTGTATCTATGCTGTCTTTTAAATACTGATGAATAAAGAATATGGCTCTATAGAGATTTACGGTTTCACTATCCAACTTGGATCTCGTAAATTCTCATATATATTTTTGGAATCAGTCTCTATATATGAGACATTTTTCGCAGGGGTGGTCTAGAACAGCTGGTCAAACTATCCACGCGTATTCTTAATGTCAACAACCAGTGATCCAATGCACTTGATTTTTTTTCTCACCACCTATCCTGAAAAAAGAACTATTGGTCTCGTTGGTGATGCTTCTCTTACAAGCTCGCATACTTTCCGAAACTTCGCACAATCGGTTCCTCTCTTATAGATATTTTCATGGACAATACCATTCTGAAACATCATCGACCGTTCCACCGTTTGTGGTCCCAACGAGACTGACCCGTCGAGCACAGTCCTCACACCCTTATGTCGTCACTTTGGAGACATGCCGAACATATTTTCAATAGAGCTCGTTAGTCTCAACGAACGATAAAGCTTTGGAACTCTATGTTTCGGGAGGTGTTCCCTGAGGCACGCAGCCAGCAGAAATTCATGAGAACACCCTACTTTTCTTCGGTTCTCACGATGGTTCCGTTCGAACCAGAACATAAAAAAGGACCCCAGCGGATGGAAATAGAACCCACCATCGTATATCTTGCTTTGTTGATAATAGTTATTTATGGTACTAGTGTGTTATGTTGAAAATAAATCACGCGAGAAAGATTTATATGTTATTTTATAAATTCTCAAGTGACTTAGGAAACATAACACACGAGTGGCATACAATGTTTTATCCAAGTGGAAGAAATAGTTTTTTATGAGATATTAATTTAAATATGAACGTGAGTTATAATCCATAACCCGCTAGTGAGTCTTGGATTATACACACTAGTGTGTTATTTGATAGTTTACTTGTCTAAAGTGACATTAATAATGACAGTCATAACTGGCATGTGTTGGATAAAAGATTTTATCTTAGATGAAACATACAATGTTTTATATGTTTCGGAGCGCCACGGCAAATAATAAATATAGCCGTACTCTACCCGCACAGGCTATGCTTTTGGGTACACTCTACGAGTGTTTATGAGGGAGTATTATTATTATTATTATTATTATTATTCATCAAGTGGAAGAAACCATTTTTTTATGAGATAATAATTTAAATATGAGCATGAGTTATGATCGATAACTCACTAGTAAGTCATGGATTATAACACACTTTGATAGTTTACTTGTCTAAAATGACATTAATAATGACAGTCATAACTGGCATGTGTTGGATAAAAGATTTCATCTTAGATGAAACTTACAATGTTTTATATGTTTCGGGGCGCCACGGCAAATAATAATAATAGCCGTCCTCTACCCGCACAGGCTATGCCTTTGGGTACACTCTACGAGTGTTTATGAGGGAGTATTTTTATTATTATTATTATTATTTTTCAAGTGGAAGAAATCATTTTTTTATGAGATAATAATTTAAATATGAACATGAGTTTTAATCGATAACTCACTAGTAAGTCATGGATTACAACACACTTTGATAGTTTACTTGTCTAAAATGACAATAATAATGACAGTCATAACTGTCATGTGTTGGATAAAAGATATTATCTTAGATGAGACTTACTCAATCTTCATCAAAGTCCATAAAACCAAATTCGAAAATCATAACAATAAAAATTATAGATTTATTGAATTCTTTCATGTCTCGACTGTTGGTAATCTCCCTGTACACTAACCCTTGTCCAACTCTCGATCATGGCAAAAGGAGTCTATGAAGCGTAAAATGGCATATAAACAAAAATCGTTCGATCTCCAAACGGCACACGTTGTTTGAAGCATTTATTTAATATGTGAAAAAGTGGTGTTTCTGTTGGAACCGATAAATTTTGCAATATCCTCCAGAGAGCTGTACTTTGCGAGGTCATAAAAATGAAATATCGGCAAATATTTCATCACAGATTTCAGACTCTCAGCCTTCAATAACTCAGTGAAGACTAAACATAAATCTCATATATTGAAAACCAAAGATTCACTCTATTTTCACTGTGGCGCGCTGTTTGATGGGTTTCTGATTATTTTCAAATTTTGCAGTGACGTATTGCTACAGTTTCTGTATGGAATATCGTTGAGTTCAAGATGGCGATATCGGAAACTATTATAGTGTAATTATTGAAAGCTTTTCAAGTCAAACAAATATCAGACTTTAATAAAATATCAAAAAGAAATACTACAAAATATTTGACCTCTCATTGAAGGAACACCCAATGAATTGTCGATATTAATTGAAATAAAACTTATCAGAAACCATCTTCATTATTGCAAATTTCCAATATTCAAAAAACTTTTTATATAGCAATAACTCTTGTTCTGGAAATGAAAACTATGAGATGAAAAGTTGTCATAGAGTTGTTGGTCGAGGTTAGTTTATCGGGGTCTAACTTGAAATTACAAAAGTACGTGATGCTACTCAAATAGCTTGAACTTTTGAACAGGAATCTTTTCGAATTTTACCTTTCTAAATTTTTTTTCTGAAAAAAAAATCTGTTAAAAATCGCACTTTAGACTTTTTGCCTACCTTTTTTTAGGGCAACTTTTTATAAGCTTTCTCGCGCTGATATTAGTTTAACAGTCCGACATTTCGTTATAATTTTTCATTTCAGATTCAATGATGTCCTTTATATGACAGTTTTTTGATCACCAATTATTAGAACATGTCAACTCAAGTCAACTCAAACTTTTCATTTTCTACAGCTCTGGTTTACTTTATTTCACAAGTCTCAATTCAGGTCTATTCTCGAAAGTCTCTCAAAAGATTCAAAATGATTTGGAAAGTTACTAAACCGTAAAAATGGTGTTCCCTAGGGATCAATTCTAGGACCTCTTCTCTTTATTGTTATTTATACATCCCCGTTTTGTTCCTTCGGGTTTTAAACTCATTTTGCGTGGACTCTGCTCTTTCACACGTTATAGTCCATCGGTACCTAAGGGGGTTTTAATGACATTCTGCACTCAGGAAGCCCCGCTGAAGAGACTATCGAGAAAATGATCAATAAATTCCATTACACGCGACTATTATGTCGCACTACTGGTCAAATTTCACGAAGAATTGATGAGGAGCGCACTCGTTTGGCAAATCAAGAAGTCTTATTCCATTACGACAACGCATCCGTCTTTTCGTCAAACATTGCAGCATCAAATTTAAGCCAGAAACGATAATAAATATTGTCTCATCCAACTTATTATTCAAATTTAGCTCCAGCGACTTCTTTCTGATCTCAGTTATCAAAAAATAGCTGGCTGACTGCTCTGATTTGAAGGGGAACAGAACTGGAAAATATACGAAAAATTTCTCAAAGAATTTTTTTTTATTTCAACAAATTTTCACTCCTAATTCTAGCCCACACTCATAGTTGTGGAAGTTTACATTTCCAGAAGCATTTTTTAGTAGAAAAAATTATGTAATTTGATATTTGATCATACCATATTCATAATTACAACTTCTCGTCAATATGTTTGAACTATTATTAGTGACTATTCCACTTCAATATTCTATCAGAAAAATAAGTTTGCATTCTACGTTTGACGCCACTGAAATAAAGCAGTATTTCTTTAGTTAAACACTGCACAACTGCGCAAATATGAAAATTATCCCAAATGGCACTAAAGAGGGTTATGAAGTTGAAGATCCACGAAAACGAAAACACACAGGTCCTGGTAGCCATACCAAGAGAGAGATAATTCTGGTAAACGCTTAGGCTGAGAAGTTTAGACTTCTCAGAGTTTCAACAATTTTATAAGTTGAAAAAACACGACTCATATTTTCCGCTCAGATTCCTTTCTTCCACCTTTTTGGAAATTAATATTTCTCTGGAATTTTCATTGATACTGACCAAGAAGTGATCATGAATTTCCACAAAATAAACGAGTCATCGATTACACAACATGAGTTCAAGTAGAGTATTGCTTGCGTATAATTTGCGTATAATTGCGTATAATTGCGTATAATTTGCGTATAAATTGCGTATAATTTGCGTATAATTTGGGTATAAATCTACTGTGAATACACTTGCTTGAATCGGTAAGGTTCAAAAGTGGAATGACTCCAAACATGTGAAGGCACTTCCAGTTCCTTGCTCAGCCTTCAACCCAACCGTGTACACCATATGGCTATTCGAGTATGATTCAATTATTCGTTTGAATCAATTCCTAATTTATCAACGCTGGATTTGTTTCTACTTTATTGAATACTAAACAGTTCAAGTTGCTCCCAATTGCTCTCAACTGCCACATGAAAAACTCACAGAATCCTACCTTATAGGTATCTGGGAATCGGGAATCCATTGAAGTCAACAGTTCCTTCAGTAGTACACCAATTGGGCGAAAAAGGGCAAAAAAGTAGGGCGAATATGGATTCTTCTTCCTCTACAAATATGAATGAGAAATTAGGGTGTGATGGTTGGGTCCAAATTCTAATTGCGTGTGCTGGTATGAGTTCTTTTCTCTAGTGGAGTGGTGGTATTCCTGCTTCACAACAGAGTTTAGCCGTAGTCCATCTTAGTAATTACTAGAGTTTTATATAGTTGATATAGCAGATGCCTCTGTCACTTCCCATTTGATCTAAGACCCTGCTTTAAAAGGGTTCAGGCTTTTTGGCATCTCAATGCTAAATCAATAATATGAGGTTTCCAATGCAGTTTTCTGTCTGGAACCAAACCAGGAAATTTGATTTTTTTCTAGACATTCAATGTTTTGATACTGTAATTCTAGTATTCGGTCATTATGAAAGTTACATAGACAGAAATCAACACATTTAGTCTAGAGGTAGACAATTCGAAACTAAGACCTCAATTTCTGATTCATCGATTGTGCCTTGGGGTTTTCCTTCTACGGTTTGGATTACTGATATCAAACTTCCCACCTTCTAGTTCATATGCTCGAATGCTATGAGTGTCAGGTAATATTGGTTAAAGAAACACGTCGTAACATGCTCCGTTTTCCTTGCGGTTGAATTCAGAAATTGAGAGAACTGCTCTAGGCAGCACATGAAATGAATACAATAATATGCCCGTAAGGTATTTCATTATACGTTTGATATTTCATTTCGCGTGTAACCGTTAATACAGCCTGCTGCTCCTGCATTGAACCCGACAACGCCACGTGCTAAAACCGCTTTCCACATATATCGTATGTTCGATATACTGAGTGGTTCAATTTGAAATACAAAAGGATTCTGAAGTTTTGGTGGAGGGCTAAGTGAATGTGCTTTTGTTTTCCGAAAATATTTGTTGAGTTGTTAGAAGTATCGAGAAATTGTGATTACTTTCCTTCTTTCAATTACATCTACAGGGTGAAAGACTGCCACTTATGGAGAATAATAACAAAAAATTGGAGACCAATAGGAATTGAAACCTTGGACTTAAGAAATAACCGTTTAAATTTGTGTAAAACTGACATATTTAATGGGAATTCCCAAGATAGATACTGAAGTGGGTATACGTGCTATCTCAATAAGCACACGTACGTTTTTCAAACGTGTTATAAATGTGGCATTGGTTAAATAAACGTTTCAATATATTTCTAATAACATGTTGTGTAACAACGAAGTTATTTTGCAAACAACGCAAATGTTCTTCTATTTTTGAGTAATTCTTACGTCTGAATAATCTTGCCTGAGACAGAATTCTCTTCAAATTTCGTGGCGATAGCACCTTTCCATGTAGAACTTCCAGGAATTGTATGATCTCTTTTTGTTGAAATCCCATAGAGAAATTCAATGGTACTTTGGTTCTAAAATGAAGATATGCAATTTCATGATGTACTCAATTTTATCCACTTACTTACTTTCGATATAGTAGTACTCATTCTGGCGAAGAATTTCAGAAACTCTAGATCAAAATATGATAAAGCTTCCTTGCTGAAATTCCGACGATAAAAGTCGGAATTCCGAGATAAAAATCGGAATTCAGAGATAACAGTCGGAATTCAGAGATAAAAGTCAGAATTCCGAGATAAAAGTCGGAATTATAGCGTTTCTACGCTTCCGTAATACGCTTGCGTATGAGTTAGAAGTTGGATAGGAATTCATAATTTTTTTAAATCATCATCAAGATCCCATTTACCTTTCACCGTGAGTCGCCCTTTACTCTGAGGCCGACTCCGTCTGTAAAGCAACTCAGGCAACCGCAATCATCCCAACCAACTCTTTGTAGTCCATTTCCATGAACGCTCCGAAGCATTTCAAATATTCTTTACTTTGTTCCAGATTCGGGGCAGGATTCTGCTTCACCGTGGTGTACGCTGCATTATTAACCAAAACCAACCGGATTTCTCGCATTTTCAACGCAGGAAAACAGTCAGCCAAAAGACCGAACTTCATCTCTCCACGCTCTCAGCTCGTCATTTGTATCGGATTGGTCGGAGTGCAGGTAAATATGGCGTTCGAGTTTTAATCAACCGGGTATTATGAGTTCGTTCCTTATTCGTTTGGGAGAGAGTTGAATGTATTCCCGAGTGTCTGATTATATGATATTGTTCAAATAGAAAAGAATTAATTCAAGAAACCTAATACCTTACCACTAGTGCGGTAAAGTAAAATTCATTTGTTTCTCTTTTTAAATGTCAGTCTAATTAATAGAATAGTTATTTACCTAACAAGTGCGGAAAGTAGTAGTTTTCCGCACGTGACGGCTAGTTGCACGAACGACGCGGAGCGGAGTTCGGGCAAGCCGTTAAGGGCGGAAAAGACATTTTCCGTAAGAGTTAGGTACAATATTTTTCCTACGAGTGTTTTTGTCCATCTTATTTATGAAAAAACAAGATTTTTAATAAACAAGTTTTTATAATAATGCTACAAAATGACTAATAAGACAGAATAGTTACATAGATAATTTAGTTAGTCCTAAATATCATCATTTTCAAAAATACAAAAATCGTGCGGAAAAGTAAAAATCGTGCGGAAAAGTAACTTTTCCGAACGATTTTAAATCGTACGGAAAAGTACAACTTTCAAAACGAAAAATCGTGCGGAAAAGTTACTTTTCCGCACGCTCGTAGGAAATAGTAATTTTCCTAACAAGTGCGGAAAGAAACTTTCCGCATGAGTTAGGAACAATACTTTTTCTAAAAGCGTAGGAAACAAATTCATTTTTTCAATTATTTATTCATGCAAATGGAAACAACTAACAACAAATGTACAATTTGATGCATTATGTAAATTTATAGCGGAAGCCAGCATATTTTTTGAAGATGGCTGATTTTCTGAAGAAGAAGGTAACTCGGGCAATACATTATCGAAAGAAATCGAATGTGCAGGCACAGGCATCAAATCGTCGCCGATCGATATAGACGTGGATGGTCCTAAAATGCACCCGGAAGACGATGTAGTGTTCAAATTGAGAATTTTGTTGGACATTTCTTTTTTTCGATTGGTGGAGTCTTCTAAATACCCCTCTGCAACTGAAGTCGATTTCCATCCTCCTAGGCGTTTGATATTAGTTATACCCACACCACAGTCAGCAAGTAAAGTGGCTGAGGAACGCCTGAAGCTGTGACCAGTGTAAAGCTCTGGATTTTGAAGGCGCAGATATACTGCTATTTCGGAGGGTATCTTTCCTATGGTATTGATTCCTACACATTGCACAGTACATTTTCCACTTTTGTAATACAAGAATAAACGACGGTGAGGAGTCTCTTTTGGACGTAAATGTACATAATTTCTGTATACGTTCAAAAAATAACCATCATTTGCTTCTTCAGATAACACGAAGGATCTAGAGGAATGATTTTTGGAATCCTTGATATTAACAATTATCAGTTTTTCCTTGTCATCAATGGTGAGTTTTGTCAGCTCTTCTCGTCTGCAAGCACCAGCTAATCCAAAAATTGCTACTAACTTAATCATGAGGTATATGTCATCGGGTGCTTCAGTCATAAATTTTGAAACGTCTTCTTGAGTGAAGATTTTGGCCTTTTTTGGTCGAAAACCGACATTCTGTCTTTTAATGAATGCAATTATTTTGTAAAATTTGCTAATATCCTAATTTTGCTTTACTTTGAATACACTCTTCAACATTGAATATCTTGCCCATAAAGTGTTCGGCTTCCATGTTTTAGACATTTCTAGAAAATAAGCCAAGAATACTTCTTCTTTATTTGGTGTTTTCACTTTTTTATTGTTGCACCATTTAGTAAAACTCGTGTATTGCTTCTCATACCTTTGTTTAGATTTCGTTGGCAATAACTCTAAGTTCGCATCTGTAGCTGCTTGCACGATTTCTTGTGGAAGTTCTTCATCAGATGAATAATCCATTGTGGCAATTTCACTGAATCGAAAATTTTATATAAGTAACGCTTTGTCTGTCACTCTGACAATTACAAACAAATTTGTGTATTGATCGGCATGACAACATCAATTGTTACCTACTCGTTATCAGATCAATCAAAGCCTATATATAGGGTGATTTTCATAACAATACATTTTTATTTATCAATATTTGTTCATTTTTTCAATAAATAGTGCAAAATGATGGATGATTTTGAACAAACTCACTTAGTATTGCAACAAAAAAGCTTGAACTTTCATATTTTGTCACCTACCACTTATATTTTACGAGGATATCATATAAATGTTTTTCCCGCACTAGTGTGGGACAAAAATTTCCCGCACTAGTGTGGGAAAACTTTTCCCGCACAACTGTGGGAAAATGACACTTTCCAAACTGAATTGTGTGCGGGTAGAGGGTGAATCACGCACGCTTGTAGAAAAAAGTATTATAACAAGAACTAATTTATTATAAATTTGAGTATCTATCGCGAGATTTATCAGGTAATGAGGTTTGAATTTTTTAATTTGTAGCGGATTCTATATCTGAATCTATTCTCTAATGGTCTGAACTAATTACGATGAAATTTTACTGAATTGGAATGAACGTGTCAAAGTTGACAGTTCGCAAAATAAATCAACAATTATTGACTAATTTTTAGTGAATTATTAACATTATTGGTAGTAGGTAAAATATTGTACAGTATTTGTGTCGTAAATTCATATTACGATAATCGATGCGTTATCAAACTCGCCCTATGGCAGTTCCATCTCATATCGTAATATGAATCTTTACGACATCGTAAATATCTATTACAACCTTGAGTTATTGAGTTACAACCGACAGTCAGTGCTGTCATCTTCACGGCTCTACTGAAGTATACCCGAAAATCATCTTACTCTGATGGTTTTGGATACGCCAAAGTCTACAATGTTATTGAAGAAAATAAATTGATGTTTATTCAACTGAAATTCCTAATATATGAGGATCATTATAACAATAAATAAAAATCACCCTTGATAGCAAAGTTACAATAAAAATTAACATTATTATACAAATGGAAAAATGAAAACAACTATGTCAATATCATCACAAAATTAAATTCAGTGTAAGGTATTTACATCAGAACTAATTCTGATAATTCCAAGGGTAATTGTTATTAATATATTTCACTTATAATGTTCCGTTACCAGCATGTTGCTGATTAGGAACAAAATGCTAGATTTATTTATTAATATGTGTACTGAATTGGATTAATAAAAAAATATACATATATATATTTTAAATGAGCATCAACATAATCTATCTCTGTCTCCAAAATAATATTTGACCACCAATAGTAATAAACCATCACCAAAAAACCTCAACCAGAAATAGAATTTATGCGCTGTTGGGACTCATGTTCATATGAAGAAAAAGTGTTATTTTTACCTATAAAACCGATACTGATCGTTTGGCGGTTTAACCCTGGGTCACCCTGTATAAAAGACAAATAATATTAATCCTAGTACCGATAAGAGAAAAAACAAAAAAATTGCGAAAAAAAAACAAATCTATGAACGAACAGTTTTTTTACAATATTCAAGTACATTCAGTCTGAATGTAATTCAACAGCCTTCGTTTGAACAATGTTGAAGATGGGCTATTCTTTATCTCGTTTGTTGAACGGTTCCTTTTAACAAAAAAGAATTCATTCACAACAGTCGAAATGGGGGTTTACCAAGCCTTTATGCAAGTCTTGGTAAACTTTAATATTTGCTGTGCAGAGAGATTTTTGGAAATTCTTTTCACATTTTTTTTCTCTACATATTGAAAGTGGTCATCAATCAAAAGACAAAATACTATCAATTGATAACCAAGGTACTTAGTGCTTGCAGAAACCAGTCTATTATCGTCAATTTTCAAATTGACATCTTCACTATTCAGGTACTTGTAAGCTGTTATTTTAGTTTCGCTAACATTGAGTTTCAGTTTATATATTTTGAAATATCGATCGATTTGCGCCAGTGTCTTGTTCATTTTTGTTGTCACCAATGAAATATTGGAGTCACTACATGTTCAGCGTATAAATTCACAAATTCACAATCAATAAATAACTTCATATCATTCAAATATAGAACGAACAGTAAAGGGCCTATGATACTCACCAGAAGGACCTCATGTCCAATATTCACTTTACTGGAGCAGCTTTGCATATGATCTTTGAGACTCCATGCATTGACTTATGCTTCAGGAGTATTTCAGTCTTCGCAGCTGTAGTGGTAGCTTTTTGATGAACGGGCTCCAACTCAGTGACAGAGTTTGGGTCACCCCGTTCAAAATCGAAAACGAGACCAAGTTCATCGTCTGCATGGGCTGCTGTCTTAGACACCATCCTGGCAGGCCATTATGAATCCCTTGGTCTCCGATTTCAGCCCACTTGAACCCGAGGAATGGTTGATAAGCCAAGGTCTTCAATGCTTGAAGGAGACCACATGCATTGGCTCATCCTTGTGTAGCTGCAGCTTCAATGTGAGCTTGGGTCACCTCGTTAAGTGTCGAAAACGAGACCAAGTTCATCGGCTGCCTGTGCTGCTGTCTCAAAAAGGAATGCACGGACTATGCACTCCTGATAACTCTACAGGCTCCAGCCAGTACCATTCTCTTATATACACACTCCAAACCCAAAAGTCCACGGCCTCCCTGTTGTATGGGAAAGTACAACCATGGAACGGACGATTTAGGATGTAAGCTCCTATAATGATGAATTATTGTCGCAGCTCCTCGTGAATGTATACCTCTAGGAAGCGGCGTTGTTCCACTCCTATGTAAGTATACGTCTCTCTGTCATCAAAATGATGTAGGATGCTTCCGTCTGCGAGCTAAACATCGTCTCCTTATTTCTCGCATTGTCCCATTTTTTAATGAACCGGATGGCCATTTGTCCATCCCAATTTCTTTTCCGATAGCATGTGTGTACGCCACAATCCTTAAGGACTCAAGTATATCCTTCTTTCTGGAGTCTTATACTTTAGTATTATAACTTTTCACGAGACTCGCATTTCAATTTACACCATTGAAAATATTGTAGATAGTGAGTAGGATATTTTGAAAAAAAATTGTTAATATTTTTCTACCTTCTGTAAATTTTGTATCCTAGTGGAAGTTAGCATTCTCAAGAGCTATACGCTTACTACACTATATACGCTTACTACAGTGTAGTATATACGCTTACTATACAGTGTAGTAAGCATATAGCTCTTGAGAAACGCGCGTCGAGTGAAAGTGACGTAGTTTTGGTGTTTTGGGTAGCTTCTATTTCTTGAATTGTCACACCAAAGGTTCCAAACATCCATTTTAAAAAAGGTATATTTCATAACGGTATAACAAATCGCTATTATAATAACCAATAGCGTTCTGTCACAACTGATTGACCGAGCGAAGTCATTTATACTAAAGCAATAAAATAATGTATGGGAACGGTGAGCTCTCTGTCAAGAATTAAGAATCATACCTCACAAATATTTCAGATGTTTCTCTTACCTTGTCATGTCTAATTCTTCTTTCCTGTGCCTTGGACAGCATCTCCAGCGATTCCTTCCTCCACTGGCTAGAAGTTAACTTTTCGCGAATTTTGCTTTATTCGCGAAATTTACTTTATCCTCGAAATAGCACTTATTCTGTTCAAACTTCTTATTCGAAATGCTCAAGTCTCAACTCAGTAAGGCTTACAAAAGCCTATATGTGAATTATTAAATAAATAAAACAAAGAAATCAACAACACTTATATCTATTGAACAATGGAATAATAAATAAATAATAGAAAACAAATACTTCAATTAAGGACAATTTAAGAATTATTCGACAGTGAAAATTTTACTTTTTAAATAACATGATTTGAAAGTGAATAATAAATAGAAAATGATACGAGATGTAACAATAATCAAACATAAATTGAATTCAATAGAATGAAACCATGAAGAATGTAATACAAGTTGATTGAGAAAACAAACTGGTGAGAGGTGAGAAAGATCGTTCTAAAACTTGAGACTTCATAATAAAAATAATAATGGAAATTATAACGGAAATTAAGTGGTTATCAGATATTTAAATACTTAAAACAAAATGTACTTATGAGAAAGAACAGAATTTACGCGGAAAATATAACAATAACACAAATTTACGAACTACATGCTTTCTGTATGGATTGAAAGCTAAGCCTCCTTTTGTCTTGAAAAATAATAGAGAATTTACCAAACCAATCTTTCTACCCTCTCCATTCTAAGAAGTGTTTCTTCATGGAAGACCACCGGATGTGGCCCCTAACAAAAATATTCACACGTAAAGATTAAACTAGCTATTGAAAAGAGTCGTTAAATTTATGGTCCCTTCGTATTCAAAACTCAAAACTAAGGGAAAAAGGAACTTTCATAACATGTGTCTCGGTATAAGGAGGCTGTAATTTGATATTTTCCGATATTTTGGATATGAGTAAATTTGACCTGATCATTTTACGACTTGAGGAAATGCTAAAACTTTGTGTGTGGTATTTTTTTAACTAAAAATTCTTCAATATATTTTACTCTTTACACGTTTGGTTACAATCCTCCCCCCTAAGAATAGTGACAATTTTTTTTTTATACCGAAATAAATTGTTACTCCAGATCCTCTTAACATTTTACAAACTTATTCTACAGTCCGTATTTATGCAGTCCGTATTCCGCGCGTAATGGGTTTCCGCACGCCCATGGTCGTCACAACAAAGTCGAAATTCTGTTCACTACCGCGCTCATCGGTATAGTCTATATGTCTATGCGGGATAGTCTATGTCCATTGGCGTTCCGACACTTCTTCTCATTCCGACACTTCTTCTCATTCCGCTCGAACCGTTCGTGAAAGGAAGGAGAATGGGTTCGCTGGTCCGGTGGATGTATTAGCTTCGGTATCCTTCTTGGTACTTCTGGCAACCTGGTTTCTGGGTGCCCCGCAGAGCTATCAGGTAAGCTCTACTCTGTCGACGTGAACCGGGTGGAATTGGTTCACATGACTCGGAAACTGGATACTCCTTCCGTACTGGATACCTGTTCCAACAGATATCTCCCATGCTCCATCGGTTGCTGTGGTGGCGTAGCTGGACCTATATGGTGAGGTGGTTGTCCGTTCTCCCATCACCAAATCTGCATCTCTCCTCAAAAGGTGGTGGTAATCTTCTGAGCCCCTTGGCTGGAAATAGTCCAGGTTCACTTATGGTGGTCCTTGTTTTCTCGTCCTGGAATCTTCGGTCCTTCGTCTGGGTTATTAGATACTTGATACTTTCTCTTGTGGTTCCTTGTTCCTGGGGGTCTTTGATTCTTGGTCTTGGAGAGTCTTCGGTCCTGGAATATCGGTTATTCGCCTGGTGTATTGGTTCATCGAATTGGTATCCTTGTTTGGTGGAATCATAGATATTTGGTCCTGGATCCTTGGTTCCTCGTCATGTGGTTCCGGCTCCTTATCCCTTCGGTTGGGTATCCTTGTTCCTGGGGATCTTCGATTCTTCATGAGACCTGTAAACACAAAATTTTATTAGAATTCTGATAATTTTCGCTGGTGGCCTAGTAAGGAACTCGGAAACTGGAAGTCATATATTCCAGTTCCCGTTACCTTATTACGAATTTAGTTCTCCACTGGAGATTTTTGGTGATGACACGGTTCTGCTGTGTTGTGTCTGAAGTTCGTCCATTCCCTCGCGTATTTTTCTTTGTTTTCCACCATGACTTCCGTAGAACTGCTTTTACCGCGTCACTTTTTGCTACTGCGCTCGTAGTTGTCCTCTTCTTAATCCTGTACTGTAGGTACTGCACATCACTTCGTGTAAAATTCCTAACTTTACTTGCATACTTCAATTTTGGCAAAATTTTTAATATCTTCTTTTCTTGTTATTGCTATTTTTCATTTTTTCTCTGTACCGCTCGAGGTACTGTACTACACATTATTCCTAGTTTCATAAGCAACCGATTCCTCCTTTTTACTACTTCATCATTTTCCTTGTTATACCGTTATAAATATCTGATCTGCTTCATATAATCTCCTGATAATCTCATGTCTATTGGTTATGGTTCGACTTTCATACAAATTGACTTGATTTGGTTTTTCTAAATGGTTGGTGGTTCGTTTATTTTGAAACTCTTTAAATTTGGCAACCTTGCATTTTTCGGTAGCGTGTGGACACCGATCGGATATCTTTCCAGATACTCTATTTCAACACGCCCCTCTAACAATATTGAAATGGATTAAATTCATCTATCTGTCTGTCCTTTCTAGGTGATATACCTGAAGCGACTGAAATACTTATTGACTTCAGGGATTAGTAGCTAATTAATTCCAGAAATCTGAACAATAACTATCAATTTACGAGTTCAACTATCGTACCACGCACTTGTTAATTCATTCGCATACGTTCAATCGTAAATTTCTTTCATTCAATTAGGTACTGTATCTCATACATGAGTTTTTCATTCATTATTCATGCCAGATTCATTCATAAATAGTTGAACAAGTATATATATTTTCATAAAATAGGAATCTTCCAAAAAAAAAAATCGTTATAAGAAAAGGTTCAGGAATCAAACAAAACATTATTAGACCTTTTAAAAATTCGCTCAGTATATCACAAATCAAGACGATGTTATGTCTCCGATTGACATTCCTAAACTGTCATTATCACCTGAAATTTCTTCGCCGATTACGTGACATCTTAATAACTTATTCTTCCATTTCTGATTGTGCGGTTTCCTTTGTTTTCCACATATCCTTCTTCATTTCCAGCGTGTGTCACCTTTTTAGTTCTTCTCCGTATTTACAATTTGATTTCCATTTATACCATCTTTCGCTACCAAGTCAATTTGTTTTTTTTTTTATAACAGTAAGATTCTTCCTTTGATTTGTCTAACAATTAACAATTTTCTACAATTTTTTCTTCTTCATTTCTAGTGAACGTGACTACTACAACTCATTTTTGTTTTTCTCCTCAGCCTATATTCTCAAGTTTCCGCAACTATTTTCTCCTATTCTATTGTCTTCAAACAACTTCATATTTTCTTCTCTTATTTCTCATTTTCTCGAATCTCCACAATTATTTTTCTTCAAAACCACCAAAACTTCCTCCTCTTCTACTAAGCCTATCCCAAGAAAGTAAACAATTTTCTTATCTCACAATACTCGAATTAATGCAAAATTTAAAAATACTTATGATTCTATTGGGATTCGAACCAAGTACATAGTCAGCTGACTTGACCATCTCTAGGGGGCCGGCTTCCCCTGAAACACTCAAATCACGACCATGAAACTGGTAATCAATCATCTAGAATTTGAGGTTGGGAAAGTCCCTGATGTCAAATTTGATAAAGTTTTCTAATTTTTACTTTCTTGGTGTACGACTCAGTTCGGTTCGGGATTTAGGAAAAACAGGATCCTTCGTCAAACGACACAAGATGCCAGAGGAATTTTTCCCTTCTCTATGGCATTGGTGAAACAACGAAGTGCTCAAGGGTGCACTTTTAACAGTTTCCTCGACATCTTTCATACTCAGCATTAATTGCTCTTCGACTTATCCCGTCGGCATCAATATACTACTATTTACAGTGTCGGCATAACGTTCCTCGACAACTTTCCCCAGTGTCGAACGTTCCTCGACGATAACCTCCCGTGTCGGCATAAATACTTCGGTGCCGTCGCTACCGGTATATAGGATCATAGCTCTGCTCCCTGGAGCTTATCTATGATCAGTTTCACCCGCTCCCTATCTAGCCAAAGCCTTGGTCGAATGACATGCATTTGTCCTCAATCCGTTACTAAGAAGAGAAAGCTAAATGGGTTTTCCTATCACAATATTCCGGGTCCAGTATCTCCGGCTAAATCATCGGCTGGTATCTTAATTTTTCCAAATGTCACTGTTTACTTCAATTTCATATTTCGAATAGAACTCGCTCAGTTCCTTCACGCATTTTCACTTTCTGGAACATTCTTATGTGCAAGTTTCTTGATATAATCCGAAACGTTGCCAATATAACCTAAACCGTTAAAAAAAAACCATATATCAATAGGATGACGACAAATTGCGTTTCATAATCATATCATATACATATTCAATAAAAAAATTTGGATAATTACCATTTATCAACGAAACGAACGAAACGGAAATATTAAATTACTCTGAAAGAGTAATCTGAAATGTAATAGTGTAATGGTACTAATATCATTGAAATGTATTATGCAAATCCAAAAAAATTCTACCTGTAATACCTGACATCAAATTGTACCTGATTCTCTTCTTAATATATATATATATATATATATATATATACACACATATATACACACACATAAATGTGGGGATGCAGGAATTTTCCTCAATTAATCTGCATATTTCGTTCATTCCCATTGCTATTTGTCCATATTTCCTAGCAAATGCTAATGTTTTTCGGCTGGATGACCCCGAAAAAGTATATTTTACTATATAATTTCCAAATCTTTATTTTTATTGCGTGTTTTCTAATAAGATTATTTGTTTCTGATGAGTCAATTTTTCGTACAGTTTGATCAATATTTTTCAGAAAACGGTTACTTTACATTTTATTGGAAAATCGGTTACTTTTATTTTTCCGCGGGAAATACAATGATTCATTTCTATCAAAATTCTCTTTGGAATGGTCACTATACATATTAATTCATATACATGTGCGAACACATACTGTAGTTTTCGATTCCAACTTCAACTTTCATGATAAATTAATTTAGTTCATTATCGAAATAGTCAGGTTCAAAAGACAAAACAAGATACCTCATATATCTTTAAAAAAATGTTCTCGATATTCGATTCTTTTGTCCCTATAGGAAATTAGTCCTCTGTATTTACCCAGATAACCTCTTGAGTAGGTAAGGTTATTAACAAAGAAAAAAAAGTGTGATTTTCATCTCGGATACACTCATTCAAATTGGACTTTCGCCCTTATCTTAACCTTTAACAGGCTATAAACCTATTGGTATTCACATTTAAAATTATGGACCCTTTTCTAGTTGGTACCAGAACGAATTTGAACAGAACAAAAAAAAAAGTATTGCTCGAATTGCACCATCTTAAAATTTCAATTTATCTACAATACTTCAAACGAATATGCCCTTTTTTAATGAAATTATTTGTTACATTGATTTCAAATTATTGTTGAGTAATATTCTGCGGTTTCTCGAAAAAACTTCAGGGTTTGTTAATAAGGTATCATAAAGATTACCATAAATACCTATTGTGATTTTATTTTCTGAAAACCATAAAGGTTCAAAAAATTTTCCTTTGCTGTTGCGAATAGAATAAATATTTGTTGATCAATTGAATTTTGTAATTCACTAATATATATTTAAAAAATACGAAAATTTAATTTTTCTTGTTGCTTTTCGAATTAGATTTCAATATTCTTAATAGGATTCGACATATACGTATCCATGAATATGAGTATCCGTGAAATATTGTTTAATTTTAATAAAAATATACTATAACTCAGCAGTTCAGCTATGATTTTGATTTATTTTAAGGTAAAGACACTGAATTCGACCCAAAATTTCTAATTAACATCGGTCGGGAACCGTTATATCGATAGGTAGTCGAACAGGTTGACTATATAGGTATAGTCATATTTCCTTTCATTTATATATTAAATTGTTTAATTGATTTAATGGCAGGTATAGCATCAATTGATTTATTTCGTTTCTGATGGTTCTAAAAATTATGAAATGTTGCTTGCTAATCATTGTAATTCTTTAGATTTTCTCTACATTAAAATGCTATTGAATTCTATATTCAGGTGGTACAAATCTTGTCTCACCCGTAAAATTATTTGATGTTGAACTATTCAAACCCAAAATGAAACCCATCACTCTTAGATCACTTCAAACTAACGATTTATCATATCATAATATTTTCGTTTATGGAAGAATATAGTTACTTTGATGAGAGAATATTAACAATAATATAATAACTTCGGTGTCGAAAATACACTTGAAAACGACAAAATATCAATATGAGAGGGAAATATTTACTAATATAGATCATTTAATGAAAACAAACAAAATTGTCGTGTCTGAAATCTGGGAATTAAAATAAACAACGATAATTTTTTTTAAAATGTCAACTAACTACACTGAAACTAGATATTTACACGTTAAATTATAAATTTCCTAATAAATATCTAATAAAAATAGGAAAAACGAATTTTCTAATTGTTAAAATTAACATTATAAATAGATCTAAAACCATCTGAAATGTCGGAAAAATCTACATAATTTCCATTTTTTTGTTCTTTGTTCATAAATATCCACAATTGACGCCATTTGCCATACGTTCACAAACACTTTCGAAATATCATGTATTCCATTTATAAATAAGTTCCGTTTTAGTGACAAAAAATTCCCAAAACTACAGCAACCATTCGTGAAATATTCAATTTCATTTTTATTTCTGAAACATATTGCATTTTCCTTAACCGTCCGATTCTGAGGGAAATATAAACACAAGACATTATTCGTTTCGAAGGATATCAGCAACTGTTAATTGAACCAAAAAGTCTGTTTTGTCGGATAACGATTCGTTTAAAATATATCCCAAACCAAATAGTGGATAAATAGTGTCATCTCGACAACCTATCATTTAATATTGGACTATGTCTATAAAATGAAATATTTAATTATATCTGACAAATGTCTTTTACGAAACAAAACTTTTTACGATCTTAAAATGTTAAGATAGAATATAAATAATGAAAGAGTAGTAATGACAAATCATTACAAAGTTAATAACTCATAATTCCAACCCAAATATGACACAAAAACTCTTTAAAAGAAATAATCCCCAAACTTCAACAATAAATGATCCAAACCTTCACTGGCTCATAAATGAAAATTCACAGGCTCATAGAGTAGTGAAAGAAATACGATTTGGAAGGAAATAAAAAGCAAACAAAATTTTCCTTGAGCGGTTGGTCGAAAAATGCAATATTTTGTTACCTAGAAATAGGCCGGTAACTACCTCTTTAAACATTGTATTCCCTTTTTTTTAATTACCTATCCATTATAAGGATTCATATTTGAAATAGTTTGGACAAATTTGATACTTTTAACTACTTATTGATTACGTCTATTCATTTTTACGTATTACATTGTGGTTTCATCGAAGTAATCACTAATATTAACTTTTTTAACTGAATTTTCGTACCAAATTTGTCAAAAATATTACTTTTAACGGCAATAGCCGGAGTCTTAGTTTCAATCGTACGAACTGTGCATTTTAATAAACAATTAGCAATGCTTTCTTCATTTCTGTGTGCTGTAACTCGCTGAAAGAAAGGTTATTTTTTCTGGTGGAGGTATAATTCTTTGGGTTTTCTTGTACTGTGAGCCTTTTATCCTTGAATTATCTGTTTAAAATCATAGAATATACCTATAGTGATTGATTTCTCTGGTTGAATTACCTTTCATTCTAATATGACTTAATAAATAATATAGGTAGATTATTCTGTCAAAATAATAAAAGTTGTGTCTGTTTTTGTTAATAAAATCCCACAACACTTTTACTTATTTAGCTGTATTTCATAGTAAATTTTATCTATTTTACTGAACTTTTCCGGGAAAAATGTTCCTGTGAGTTGAACTCATTCAACATGAAAGTTAAAATGCCAATCAAATGCATAAGTTATTCCAAAAATAACAATAAAATTGTAGAGTACACAAGTGAATAATAATTTTTTTTTTTCCAAAAGTAACTTCTTCACACTTTCGATATAATTTATTTGAGAATTAATCAGAATTTAAGAAATCTTTAATTTCTAGACAAACCCCACACCTGACACCATTATAACAAATCGCTATTATAATAACCAATAGCGTTCTGTCACAACTGATTGACC
The DNA here is from genome assembly GCA_958298965.1 of Chrysolina haemoptera. Taxonomy (NCBI): domain Eukaryota; kingdom Metazoa; phylum Arthropoda; class Insecta; order Coleoptera; family Chrysomelidae; genus Chrysolina; species Chrysolina haemoptera. Next base: position 52,937,718 of record OY282586.1, on the reverse strand, counting down.
GAGCGAAGTCATTTATACTAAAGCAATAAAATAATGTATGGGAACGGTGAGCTCTCTGTCAAGAATTAAGAATCATACCTCACAAATATTTCAGATGTTTCTCTTACCTTGTCATGTCTAATTCTTCTTTCCTGTGCCTTGGACAGCATCTCCAGCGATTCCTTCCTCCACTGGCTAGAAGTTAACTTTTCGCGAATTTTGCTTTATTCGCGAAATTTACTTTATCCTCGAAATAGCACTTATTCTGTTCAAACTTCTTATTCGAAATGCTCAAGTCTCAACTCAGTAAGGCTTACAAAAGCCTATATGTGAATTATTAAATAAATAAAACAAAGAAATCAACAACACTTATATCTATTGAACAATGGAATAATAAATAAATAATAGAAAACAAATACTTCAATTAAGGACAATTTAAGAATTATTCGACAGTGAAAATTTTACTTTTTAAATAACATGATTTGAAAGTGAATAATAAATAGAAAATGATACGAGATGTAACAATAATCAAACATAAATTGAATTCAATAGAATGAAACCATGAAGAATGTAATACAAGTTGATTGAGAAAACAAACTGGTGAGAGGTGAGAAAGATCGTTCTAAAACTTGAGACTTCATAATAAAAATAATAATGGAAATTATAACGGAAATTAAGTGGTTATCAGATATTTAAATACTTAAAACAAAATGTACTTATGAGAAAGAACAGAATTTACGCGGAAAATATAACAATAACACAAATTTACGAACTACATGCTTTCTGTATGGATTGAAAGCTAAGCCTCCTTTTGTCTTGAAAAATAATAGAGAATTTACCAAACCAATCTTTCTACCCTCTCCATTCTAAGAAGTGTTTCTTCATGGAAGACCACCGGATGTGGCCCCTAACAAAAATATTCACACGTAAAGATTAAACTAGCTATTGAAAAGAGTCGTTAAATTTATGGTCCCTTCGTATTCAAAACTCAAAACTAAGGGAAAAAGGAACTTTCATAACATGTGTCTCGGTATAAGGAGGCTGTAATTTGATATTTTCCGATATTTTGGATATGAGTAAATTTGACCTGATCATTTTACGACTTGAGGAAATGCTAAAACTTTGTGTGTGGTATTTTTTTAACTAAAAATTCTTCAATATATTTTACTCTTTACACGTTTGGTTACAACGGTACTTTCATATGAATTTGAGCAAATTTCATTCGAGAATAATGTTTTTCTGCTAAATTGCTTGTATAATTCACCCGAAGTTGTTGAACAACAAAACTTTTAAAACGCAGTACGAAAGTTCGCCTCTAATTTACTGGTTTCCATGATAAACATTTTACGCTTTAAACTTTGCATCTTGTCACTGAATTTTTAATTACCTACAATGAAAATAGTTATTTATGATACAAGTGTTAAAAGTGGCATTTTATTTTGTGAGTGGGGAATATTGCGAAACGAGCGTTAGCGAGTGGAGCAACCCCACGAGCAAAATAAAATCACTTTTAACAAATGTATCATACAAAATTTTTTGTTCAACAGTTACTGCTAGTAAGAAAAAAACAAAAAAAAAATAAGATCCATAAGGATTCGAACACACGATCTTTGGATTACAAGGCTGACTGACAGATACTTCAAATATAATAAACCCCAACGCACTTTATTTATGAATGTCATTATTTGTCAGTGATGAAGGACATTCTACAGTTGGACTAAATACTACTTCGTTTGTAACTTCAAAAGGAATTAGTATTACCAATTGCGCAAACGGCCAAATACATGTGTGAACTTTTATAAACGATTCCTCTTGAGTAGGTGCTCTGTTTATAATATCTGATTGAAGTGTTAGAGAGATCTATATTACTGAGTATCCATCATCTCATCTGTCATTTTACTTTTAACACTAGTGTTAAAAGTACTTTTAACACTAGTGTTAAAAGTGATTTTGTGAAAACGTCAGTTTTTAGTTCATGTGTCAATGAATTAAAAACGTCATTTTTAATGTCAGTTGTACAAAAAATAAATTTCAGAACTCATATTTACCGAAACTTCACTAGAAGTTGTTCATCTCGGAACTTTATAAGACGTGAACCATATTAATTATCTTGATCAACTACTCAGTAATTACCTTAACTTTACCTTCATATTGTTTTTAATTTGCATGGATTAAACCCTTAACTCATGAAATTGCAAAATTTCCTATAATACTAGAAGCTTCGTCGGCATAAAACGATACACTTTGCAATGCTCTCTATAACAACTAGTAAATTTCGATTAGTGTTCGATTTCATTATAATTTTCAATATTTGTATCTTCAATTCCTTTTTAAGGTTGTATGTATTATGGGAATCATGACGGCAGGAAAGTTTATGATAAAAAGTGTTATTAAAAATATCACAGATTTGTTTATGATTCAGATGGTCGTAGAAAAAGTATAGTGTTCAATTTGCATGAAATGACCCATTTCATGCTCGTTGTACAATATACTTATTTTTAATGATACCAAAAATACAATTTTTGTGACCTGCATCACTGTAGTTACAATTTTTTTTTTTTTTGCAGGTTCTGATCAATGGCATCTGGATGATTATTTCACCTCCCAGAGCCATCCACCATTATCTTACCAGAGAAGACAACCTTCTCGTATGTTCTTCTTACATAGACGCCTCGTATATGATCGCTTTCACATACCCCATTTTCCTCATAGTCATCTGTACGATATACGCTGTGCTAACGAGGAAGATACCAGAGGCTTTTAATGAATCGAAACATATTGGTATGATATCTGTCTAAATACAAATGATGGCTCGGAACCAATTTACCCCCCCCCCCTTTTTTCTTCGTTGTAATTTGGTACATCTATTTGATGTCATGAATTTACCGGAAGTGCATCCAATTTTTTCAGTTCAAAATGAAAATACTTATATACCGGGTGACCACGAGGTGAGGTATGCCTCCCAATTTTTCTATAGTTTTGAAGATACAGATTTCAAATTTGGTGTGTCGCCATAGTACTTGAATACGCATATTTTGACCTCTCTACTGAAAATTTACCACTTTTGGTTTAACCGGAAGTGACCCCAATTTTTTTTTTTTTTTAAGACACCGTGTATATATTTTTTCATTATTAGAAAGAGCACGCAATTTATGATAACAATGTTAACTTAAATCATCACAATTGACAAATGACATCAAAAGTTACCAGAGGAAGCTTCGAAGTGCGATACAGTTGAAACCTGAGGTTCTCATGTATTGCAGCTTCCATATATTCCCACAATTATCAAAAACGGAATGATATCCATAAAGAAATGCTCACAACTGCCATTTCTTAAATGGCAACATGTACTTTTCAATTTGTCATTATGAAAAGTTTTGGGGAATTCGTAAAGGAAACGAAGATACAATCAAGTTTCATGATGAGTGTTCCTAAAATTGAATGTTCTTCAACGTAGGCGGCTTAGAACATAATTAAGAAAGCAATAAACAAAAGCTCATATTATTTCTACGAAGTTAAAGTTTGTTCTACGTATTTAATCAATGCTGCTATTTTGTTTCGCTTTTTTGAAGAATGAAGAATATCTAATTTTGTGAACACTCATGATAAAACATCTTGTATTTGCGATTTCTTTGGGAATTCTTCAAAACTTTTCACACGAGTAATCTTATAATTAATCATTTTTCATTATGACGAAGTGAAAAGAACATGTTGCCATTTGAGGAATTGCAGTTGTGAGCATTTCTTGATGGATACTATTCCGTTTTTAGGAAATTTTTGATAATTGTTGGATTATATGGGAGCTGCTATTACACGAGAAACTCAGTTTTCAACTGTATAGCACTTCAAAGCTTCCTCTGATAACTTCTGATGTCGTTTGTAAGTTGTGATGATTTAAATTTGAATTTCATGGCCAACTTTGTTTGACTGAACAATCAACTGTATCTCCGCCATTTTTCAACCGATTTCCAATTTTGAAGAACAGTGTTATCACAAATTGCGTGCTCTTTCGGATAATGGAAAAACATGTACATGGTGTCATTTTAAAAAAAAGTTTGGGGTCACTTCCGGTTAAACAGGAAGTGGTAAATTTTCAGAGGTCAAAATATGCGTATTCAAGTACTATAGCGACATACCAAATTTGAAATCTGTATCTTCAAACTATAGAAAAATTCGGGGGCTTACCTCACCTCGTGGTCACCCGATATATTTTTTTTTTTTTGAAAATTACTATTCGGTACAAAATTACTTTTCCAACGATATAATATGACAATCATAGGTATCTACTTATATTTCACGAATCACTGATATATTTGAGATTTTATAAAAAATTACTTTTTGTATTCCCCTCGTAACGGAACATTTTCATGAAAGTGTGCTGTGGAAGATGAAACAATAGCATGTAGTTAACAATGATTCGATATCAAAGTTTTCACAATATGATATGTTTGCAGACATAACTATTTTCCCAATTTTTGCTTTTCTTTATTTTTCAACATCGATAAACTTATTCCTTTCAAATGCTAACAAAGGATTTTTTCATTTTTTTGGCTGGGTTAGAAACTTCCGTCGATATTAAAATATAAAACATGAGAAGAACTTCTTTGTGTTTCCTATTTATATTTTCCTATTTAGGAAGATAATCTCCATCCTTTACCTACATTTGTATTGAATCTTTGTACTTCAATATAGATACGATTTTCTAACTACACAAAAAAAAAACTATGTTGGCATTTGAAAAAATGAGTTTATTGATGTTGAAAAATAAAGAAAAACAAAAACTAGAGAAAAAGTTACTTCTGCATACAAATCATAGTGTGAAAACTTTGACATTGAATTACTGTTATTCACATGCTATTGTTTCATATTCCATAGCACACTCTCATGAAAATGTTCTGTCACGAGGGGAATAAAGTCATTTTTTATAAAATCCCAAATATACCAATAGTTTGTGAATTGGAAGTGAGAATGTGATATATCGTTGAAAAGGATTATATCAAATTGTAATTTTTGATAATAAAAATGGTACTTTCCATTTAAACTAAAGTGTTAAATTTGGTCTGATACTCGCTTAATTGTATATTAATGAAACCAAATAGATCTACCGGATTTGAAACATCTTTACAAAATAACAACGAAGATATACAGGGAAAGAAATTGGTTTCGGGACACCCGGTATACAAATTTCATATAAAACGTTAGTTGTGGGATTTTTTTTGCCACTGTCTGCCTGGGTCCTCTGGGAATGAGTACTTCATGCGTTGAAGAGTATGCACATGAAATCAGAGAAAAAAATTGTTTCATGTTCTGAAATTATAAATTTCAAAAACTATCATTATAAAACTACTGCAATAACAAATGTTTCAGATATTTCCTGAAACGAAAGAGTGTGTCTGATATATCAATTTATCAGCCATCCCTCTTCCTTCTTCTAGGTTTCACCATGTATACGACTTGTGTGATCTGGCTGGCTTTCGTCCCCCTGTATTTCGGAACTGCAAACCACGTAGCGTTACGAATAACCAGTATGTCCGTTACAATAAGTCTATCTGCCAGCGTAACAGTGGCTTGTCTGTTCTCACCTAAGGTAAGCGTAAACGTCGATTCTTTCATGAGAACAAAAATTATTTTCACCTTTAGTAGTCCGGGAGATACTGTCACTTGGACTAGTGATCGATCAATCTTCACACGAATTTTTCAGCATGAGTAATTCTCCACATCTAGAGGTCCGCGCGTCAGTCCGTCCAATAGCGGTGGGTGTGGGCGTTAGAGCCGGTGAAACTCTATGAAAAAATCTTTAAAAAAAGTGACTGATTTTCACGTGAAACTTTGTTAAAATGTGAATTATTCATAATAATAAGTGAAAATAGGCGTCAGTCACGTTCCCGATGGGGGAAACATCGTCAGTCAGACGTTTGAAGTGGTCAGAAAAATTGAAAAATTGAAGTGACCGATTTTTACTTAAAATATTGTAGAATAATTATTTTATTTGAATTGAGCACAAAAATGGACATCAGTGGTGGATTCTGCGTCAGTCAGCATTCCAAAGTCGTGGGCAGTAACCAGCTTTCTTTGACGCGCTGCCTCTTAATCAGTTCGACTGACGAATATTCCACTGGCATTGTGCCGGCTGACGATTATTTATCGAATGTGCATACCAATTACTTGTTTAGTTATTAATTTTAAAGGGATATAAATCACTATACCCAACTTGTGAATAGTTACTTAAATATTGTTTTCATTGAATGCATACATTCTCTAGTGCTTATATAGATTATAAGAATATCACAAAATACATGAATATTTTTTTTCCGAAAAATATTAATCGATTAGTAAACATGCGACGAAGTCGTGCTCTGGTGCAAACTGAATAGATATTTGGATGGTGTTATGCAATAATAGGTCAAGCCACAGTCAGTCAGTTTCGTAAAAAATATCAAAAGAGTTTAGCAGATCATGGAATGTGGCTTAGTACTATCGTCAGTGGATGGATTCCCTTTATAATTGTGGGTTGCATCATTTTTGCTTATTGTAGAATAACGCTTTTCAATTCCAATGACTGGTTACTCAATTATTCGACTCGTTATTGCATAACACCATCCATTTGTGTTTTGTTAGTTGCATAGTTTCAGAACTAATGCAGGATAATGTTCGTTGAATTGAGTAGTAGGCTGTAACATGTATCTACTAGTACAAAAAAGGACGAACTCGATATGAATAATGTTAAAATACTTATAAAACAACACTAAGTATACATTCAATATGAATATTATTAATAAATAAATAAAAATGATTTCGATTTCATTCATGGAATAGTCTCAACAAATACAACTCGTTTACTGGAGGATTATCATAAATTCCTTCTCTTTTTTAAAACAACTTATGTTGCTTTAGGAAACCACACTTGCGCTTGCACTCGTGCGGTAGCCAAGCAACATAATTTGCCTGAAAATATTTTCTCCGTCGCGTGTCTAGTGATTGAAATTCTTTTGTGGTAAAATACTTTTTGTTCTCACCGAGTAACACCACAGACGTCCAATATGCCATTTTCGATCGATTCTTCCATGCCACTGAACCTTTCAAATCCTCATCGTTTTTCAGTTGTACATCATCCTGATACGACCAGAAAGAAACATCAGACAAAGCATGATGCCGATGAGATTTAGCGCCATCAACAAGAGTTCGACCAACACAGGCTCGGGAAGTATGATGGCTGCCGTTATGGTGACCGCAGCAACGTGTGACCAGAAACAAAACATACAGAAGCATGTTTCTCCAATAGAAAAAGTAGAAGACGGTACGAGTATATATATTTACAAAACATTGACAATTTTCAATACAAGTCACGAGACTAATAGTCCGATACTTTTCAATAGATGGTGCTGACAGAAGACTCAAGGTTTTCTATTCTGCAAGTGGTATTTATGATATCCTAGTTAGTCTCTCCCATCAATGACAGTTTCTTGGGTCGTACCTATACTTGTCACTGTGTTTCAAGACATGGAAGCTACCCAAAACACCAAAACTACGTCACTATCACTCGACGCGTGTTTCGCCAATAAATTTAGCATCAAGAGCTTAAACTTACTGTAGTGAGCTTATAGCTCTTGAGGATGCTGACTTCGTTGGCGAATCGCGCATCAAATGAAAGTGACGTAGTTTTAGTGTTTTGGATACGTTCTATTGTATTTACACTGAAGGTTCCAAATATTCATTTTCGATTGTCATTGCGTTGTTATTTGATAACATATTTTTCCTGCTCTTCTGCCTTTTTCCGACCTAAGGCTTTGTTGTATTTTCTTGGTCGGACTGGAAACCCTTTTTCGTTCTGTTTCCCCCAGAGGTTTCAAATTCTCCCAAAAAACGACGGCCAACAAACTCGAATATAAATAGTTACAGGTAGTATTATTATTATTAATTTGTTGCTCTCCTCCTCTTATCAAACTTTCGTTTCTTAAAGAAAAGTTTCAATATTCCCCTAGTTGCCAGAGTTTCCCTGCCATTTCTGCCTAACGTTGATAACTTGCTTCTTCTGAAGGTCTCAATACCTAGTGCAAAATATTGTGAAACAAGTTTTTCTGGGAAATCCTCCGGTGCGCAGTAGTAAGCTGATGATAGGTTTAATAATATCCATAGAGTTACTTAGTGGGACTCCCTGACTATAACATTAATATTTTCAGTACAATCATCAGAAACAGAATTGTTTTTATTAATAGGATTTTTCTGATGTTTCCAGATATCTTCTACAAACAACCCTGCACGAAAGATAACAGCACCCAGACAAACTCCGACGCTCAAAACAACGTCGTCAACATGACATCCGACGTGGCGCCGAAAATCAACAACAATTACAACATCGGGAATGGACCAGCAACAATGTCTCCTGCGGCAAAAATAAAAGAACTGGCATCATAGCAAAAGTCCGACAGCAGGCCATCAAGTTTGAAACGAAAACCAGTTCAGGTTTAAATTCTCGAGATGAAAAGAGTCTCGGAAGACAAAATTGCTGAGATGTTTTTGATAAAGCAGGGCGGAATAACAACAAATGAAAGTCCGGTTATAAAAAAATCAGTAGTTCATTCCGTCAAGAACATGATAATATTGAATCTGTATATCAATGCCTCAAAATAACATTGACTATGCGTATTAACAGTAGTAAAATGTTGACTCAGCGTTATCCGAAATTTGACTCTGAGAATACGCAAATGATTTAAATGGACTGTATGCACAAAACTTACAGAATAGCATCTCAGTAACTTTCATTACAACCAAGTCGTATCAATAAAGAAGGCAATTATTTTTATGGAGGTCGTCAAAAGGTAGCTGAGACATTTTTAAGACCAAATGGCATACGGAAGTATCAATGATGGTCATGGACAGATTACTGTTTGTAAATTCTTGGGCTCATCAGCACATGTCTGGAATGACAGTACCTGTCAAAATTGTGCAAAAAACTCGAAAAAGAGATAATCGTAATCTATTCCACTCGAAAATGAATATTTTGTTCAAAATAATATCACGAACATATACCTTAAATTATTATTTCTCGTTGCTAAAAAACATCAATCTTTCACCAATTTTGTCTTCCGAAAATATGTAAATATGCATATAAATAATTTTTGTTATACCTACTTACATAGTGATAAATTTGTATCATAAGGAAAATCGGAAAATCCATACAAATGGTTTATTCGTTCAGAAAATATCACGTCAAATTCAAATTTTAAGTAACTGAAATAATTTCACTCAGTTTTGCTTCAAGTGAGTCCCTCATAAGTCTCGCCCTACTATCAAAAGGGTTCATTTTGAGACAATAGCGTGAAAAGCAAGATATAATATAGGAATATTAATGACAAAAGAATATTTGTTCAGCCTTTGAAATGTTGTCATTTAGTTTTTTTTTCAGGATATCTATGAATATACAGTAAAACAATGTCTCGATGGGAGAGTTCTGAAGTCAGTTTTTGTTTTCCTTTCTGCTTTTTATCAAAAAACGGTTTGATTTGGGTCACATTTTCAGTCCAAATGAAACACTCGTATGTAATTTTCCGATGAATAATTATATAATTGTTGACGTGTACATTGTGTCATTACAGGGTAAGTTAAAAAGTTCAATATGTTGTACAAATGTTGATATTTTCATATCCAGCTTAGTTAAGTAAGTCGACGATACATTCACATGTTATTTCTAGGCTCTCACATACCTGAATCGTTTTTGATGATCCCGCAAGCGAGAGATATTCAAACCGAAGATTGATAAAGAAATCGAAATCGTCTATCACTCCTCTAATGAAATGGTCATGCCTATTTTAACTGAGCAAGAACAAGAAAATGTATTCCTTGGTCAAAAAATTTTATCAACAATAATATAATAAATGAATCAATCCGCGTGTATTAAAACAGCACGTTGAAAATCGCGACGAAAAAATAACCAGTAGCCACTTTCCATACCCCTTTTTATATCTACATTTTCTTCGAGACAAAACCCTTAATCGTCAAACCCCTCAAATTGGCTTGGCATAAAATGCTCCCAACAAATCACATAACTTACCATACAGCTGTAATAGGTAATAGGAAAGTGAATCCAACAACTTTTAATAGAATTAATTCAATGCGAATAAAACCCAAGAATGACTTTTCTCTAGAAAGACCGATCTGACAGTGGCCAGCGTATTCAGCGTAACTATGTAGACTCTACCCTGAACGGAAAAAATTGTGGTATCACTAATATCACTTACAGAGTGTCATGTCTTGAACACGACTCTGATAAAAAATCGAGGGGGTCTTCAATACTTTTTGAGTTATGCTATTTTAAATTTTAAAAATCGATCATTTTCAAATAAATTTTTCAGTCAAAAATCGTACGTGACCCTAAACAGATTTATTTCATAATTACAATCACCAAAACCGAACGTTTCACACACAAATCAGCCTTTAAACCTTTTGATATAAAAGATACTTTGTGCGCCCTCTAGCATCCAGTAGCTAAATCTCTAGGTCAAATAGAGAACGATGGAAGCGACCATTTGCAATTCAAAAGTTGACAAGTTAAAACAGTTTATTTATAGATCATTCCATAAGTCAAGTAACTGAAATAGTATATTGTATAGCAAGGTCCATATTTTCTTTCTGTCTGGAAATTGCCACTTTACTTTAGAAAATTGAATTCAATAAAATTATTATTTAAAAAACTAAAGAATACGCTTTACTTCTAAATTCTAAAAATCGTGGTGGAAATAAATATATAGTATATAAATGTACAAAAGCATACGGAAGGAATCGTGGACTACATTGAACATATTGGGCCCTTCTTTATAAATAGTGTTCACGTTGTTTGAATACGGTGTTCATCATCCTTGTGAATCGCTAAGTCGGTTAAGTTTTCATGATTGAAATTCTAAAAATTGCGTACGAATATAAAATGAATAAAACATAAATAGTGGTATATCGAGTGTATACAGCAAATAAGATAAAATAATAAATGAGATGAGAAAGTTGAATATACGTAATTCAACAGGAACTTTTATACACAAAATAAGAAATAAGCAATAAGAGTTGGCCAACTTTTAACCATGATTTCATTGGTTGATTCTTATTTCTTTTATTTATTTGATTTAATTCCTTTGTATAAACGAGTCTATTTATTATGTCTTGATTCTTATCTTATTCCTTATTTTATCTTATTTGCTGTATAAACCCACTGTCTCTCCCCAGGACGCTATTATATGCACTGGAACCTATAACCTATCACAGAAGCACACCATGATTTCATTTGTTTTGTCTCAAAAAAAACTATGAACAAAATATAATCGTTCTGTACACCAGGGTTTTTAGACATCTCAACCAAAGATTAAGGTAAACTCTCAACTATCGCTCTATCCACAGTTCATCATACAATTACTTACCATTAAATTTTTTATGTGAATTGTATGGTCATAATATAAAAGTCAGCTGAGGTTGCAATCAGACTGAACATGGACATAACGTAGATCAAGAGTCAGAAACAAAAAACACTTATTATTAGCTAAAAGCTAAAACTTTTTGAGAAGTTGGCCAGTTTTATAAATAACTGGATAGGGCAATTATGGCGGCGCCTTATGTGTCGGCGTTGCGCTCCGCAGCTTTGAATCAGTATTGCGCGTACTTCAGGACCAATCAGGACCAAGGATATTGAACACTATTTGACAAGAATTGCCCAAGTGTCCGATTTTATGGTCCTGTCAAGTGACGTCAGCGCGATGCTTTCTCAATAGTTTAGTTTATATATCTATATATCTATATCTATATATATTAATATATAGATACACAAAAGCATGCGGAAGAAGTCGCGGTGACGTCAATTGTCGGTCAATTGAGAGACAATAGCCGTTTTCGATTGGCGTTTGGTTCTGGTAGCGGTTGACATAAAAATGACAGCGGTTTACTTTCTGGTACTGTTAATGACGTTATAGTCATCGGTTAGTGGTTGCGGTAATCAATCAACACATTCGTTTCATTATTCACTATGACGTCATTAACAGTACCAGAAAGAAACCGCTGTCATTTTTATGTCAACCGCTACCAGAACCAAACGCCAATCGAAAACGGCTTATATTGCAACATAGGAAATGGACCATCCTTGTCAAATAGTGTTCAATATCCTCGCTTCAGGACACCGAAACAGTATGGCATGGTATTCATGGGACGAATTTTTTTTCTACCTTTGGTAAAAAAAATTAGCTTTGAGCTCGTATATGTAAAGAGGGTTAAAGATTAAACTTTTATTTCAATTTGGCGGCTTGTTCGAGTCGCCGAATCGTTATGGCATACAACTCCTTCGTGTTTTGGATATCTGAAGCTGGTTTCATACTAGGCGGAACGCGGAGCGCGGATATGTCAAATTTTAATATTAGGCCAATCCAAACGTTAGAATTCACTCGCAAGCCCGGCTAGATTGGCCTAAATTTTAAAGTTGACATTTCCGCGTTCCGCCTAGTCTGAAACCAGCCGGATGTATACTATGCACAGAACTCATAATTATATCTTATTATATTATATTAATTATATCATAAGATATAATTATGAGTTCTGTGATACTATGTTACAAAAATAAAATGCTTGTGCTAATTTTCCAAGTAATAGATATTTTTGACACATTCAAATAATTGCGCAGCGCAACGCCGACCCTGAGAGCCGCCTTGTGCTGCCCAGTTATTAATAATACTTGCTAACTTTTCAAAAAGTTTTAGCTTTTAGCTGATCGTACGTGTTTTTTGTTGCTGGATCTCGTTCTAACGTGTCTTTCATGTTTTTCTTTTCCATGCTCTGAGTGTCGTTGCCATTATCACACCGTGACAGAATTCAATAATAATGAGCCCTTCGTTGAAAACTGTCACAAAAAGCATCTAACGTTTTCCTGTATGGCTTCTCCGTTCGAATAGATATTCTTTGTAAAGAGAAATGTTGTTCATGATAATCGTGAAAATATATGTTTTTTGTAAATAGGTATAATATTTATACCGAAGCATATATTAGTTCTAACGACTTGAAAACTGTTCGGTTCAAGGTTGTTCATACGATTTGTTATCTGCCTTACATGTGGAACTATGTAAAAATCAATGTAAAGAAAACTTCACACTATTGTAACGAACAAAATGTATCTGTACCATGTATCAATAAAGAACATATATATGAATTAAAATTTTCATTTTCAAAACCTAAAAATTATTCTTACAGGTAAATATTTATAATTTCATCGCTGTAACTGAATTCACATTGAGATTATTCAAGTTTGTCTTCGAAAAACACCTTTCAAATGAAGATTTGACCACGAACAATGCGTGTTTACATTACGCAGCATGAGGCAGCCTGAGTCTTGAATCGAGCAGCACATGTGCTCATTCGGTGCTCATGAGGAACGAATGTTCTAGTGAATACGCACCTTCAGCTAAAGTAAACTCTACGTACTCTGCTTTTGAAAAGAGTAGTGATAGTATACTCTGACAGTAATGGAAATGGCAGGGAATTCATTTGATAGTTCGTGTTTGTTGTTATTTGAACATTCACATTTCTACGTGCTTTCAAAATGAAGATTTTGAAAAATACGGAAGTTTCGACAATTTAAAATATATTAGGGGTGTTTGTTGAAGACTGCTCTACTTGATTTAGATCAATTTCACATCTGTTCATCTCTCTCTAACATTTGTACTTCATGTGTCTTTCTTTTCTAAAAAATCAACTTAGAGCAAGTAGAGCAGTCACAGTACGTCTTAACGAACGACACTATAGATTGTAGTCCTACGATATGGATTTCCATGTAGTATCAATCAGCAGGGAATGCAGAGATACTGTTATTCTTACAAATAAAGGTATATGCTTCAAAGTTTAATGAACAATATTTCACTTCTGGAATCCCTAATACAGAACACCTCAATTTCATGAATTACTATTGTCCAAGATGTATAGAAATCCATACATCTTGCTATTGACAATATTGTCATTGACTTTGCACTCTTTGAAGAGTTTTTGAACGGTTAGATCACTTATCAATAATGATTACAGGTTTAACAAAATGCACATAAACAATAGCCAAAATCTTGGGAATTTTGACGAAAACAATAATTTCAATGTACTTATCTATAGTGTCACAACTTGACACCAGAGGGAGTATCTCTTATGTTGAATTCCCAATATAGACGAAAATGTCTGATGAAAGTAATTTCAGTTTTTGAATTCTTTATCAGCTGATCACCACTAAACTGTTTCGATTCGATTATGTGCGCCATCAGGTTGGAGCGCATTTCGCGAGTGTCCACTGTCAATCCAAAGGGCAAACGAATACTTGTAAATTGACTCCACAAGCATGGTGTCACAAATGTCAAAATAGTAGTTAACTGGTGTCAAACAAAGATTTTTGTTGTTTGTTCATACATAAGTTTGGGTGAAATCTTGGGATGTGGATGGTCCTGATTCATCAACTATGTGAATTTTCCATAATGAACTTTCACGCGCGCCTATGTTTTAACAACCTACGAAAAATACACTCGTTTACTGTGACGTCACGCCGCCAAATTTGTTGGTGTAAGTCAGTCTGGATGTCAACAAAGCGTAGCGGCTATTGGCTGAAGTCGGTTTGTGTGCACCCGATTTGCATCTAAAAATTGACATACACCAACAAAAATTGACGGTTTGATGTCTTCACTAAACGCGCGTATGTTTGGAACCAGTCAACTACTATTTTGACATTTGTGACGTCACTTCTTGCGGAGTCCATTACACCAGTGTAGTAAAGTCACTTGTCACTTGTATGGAAATATTGGAAACGAAAGAACCAAATGTTATCAAAACATTCATTTCATAACAAAGTCAGAAAGAATGAGAATTAAATTATGTCGTCCGATTTCATATTTTGTTTAGTTTATTTCCTGTTATGTATTTGTATTGTGTTGCCTCCAACAGAATTTGTTAGTGCAGGTGTAACATTACAATGTATTTTCAGTTCTATTCTGGGAAATGAACATGAAAAATTCGTAACATTTCACATTCGAAAAACATGTTTCAACCTTTTAGTATATTCTCTGTTGCCTCTAGGATTCATAGTTCTATCGTATCTGCTGGAATACACAGAAAAGGTAGTAAGACCGTCACTTTATATAAGGAAGGTTATAACCTTATTTTTCAGATATCACCTATTTTCTCTTCAGTACCTGTTTTCTGGGAGATAATATATACTTCTAGTATCGTTCTTCCATTGGTGTGCTTGTATGAATTGAGAAATTGGACTAGAAATGACTATGAAAATCACCCCATTGCCGTCAACATATCAAAATTCTGCAACAATTCTGATGACTGGAAAACTGTTGCTAGTAGCATTGATGTGGAGTTCAGAAGGTACAATTTAACATATATACTATAGCAATTCAGCTCTTTCTTTCAGGGTAGACAAAATAATTATTCAGACGAGTGCTATAGTCACCATTGTCATTACTGAGAATTGGATTATGAAAGTTACGCCATTGAACATATTCATAATTCATCAAAGTGACGCCTCTTTAGAAGTGAAGGAAGCTGATCGTTATCGAATATCTAATAATATTTCCATCGAGCTGCAATATTTGAATATTGAGGTCAAATCTAGTAGACAAGGAGTTGAACCGTTCTTCATAAGAATCAACGCTGAAGACTTCAACGATCTCAAAGACAGAGTTAACAGATCTATAACTATTTTGCCGAATGTCAAGTTCCATCAGTCTGTTATAGATCAGTTTGTGGACGTCTTCAAAGAAACTATAAATGAAAATCCTCGATATGAGACTGATCAGGTAAATGAGACTAATAAGTTAGAAAGTAAGGATGAACTACCATGTATTTGTAAGCATCCCCGTAGTGATTATATTTCAACAAATCAGATTTGATATTGATCTCTCTTTTAATGATATTCTGATACCCACCCAGATAGAAAAGTATTTAATAATATATTTATTTTTCTTAGAATAATTTACATTTTGTAGGAAGGTCAATTGGTTGAAGATCAAAACGTAGGTTTACTCAGCTCCACATTGAGATTTAAAAAAATTGGTGTTACTTATATACTATTAGAGTTCTGCCCTTCTGAATCTCGAAAATCAACCATTTCCAAAAACGGTTTTTTCAGTGAAAAAGCGTACAAAATGCGTCCTTCTTTTTGTTTGCCTTTTTTCCAGACGTTTACAACTGATATTTTACAAATACAAGCACCAAATGAAAAACAACAATTTTACACAAAAATTCACACTTTATATTATACCATAAACATAACCTATAATGTTAGTATTTTTTGTTCTTTTGTTAAATTGGTTCCCTGCAATATGCTCCGCCGACTTTCCAAATTCGAATATGACTTTCATTAAATGATATTATTCAGTTTCCATTCTAACTATTAGTAAGTCAATCCCAAGTTTAAGCTGCACGTAGAAGACTGGCCAAAAATAAATGGAGCAGAAAGTTTTTGCAGGTGACCAAAAAACAGAAATAACTGACATTGTGGGTTATGCAGAAGGTCGAATTTTTTTATAAAACTATTGTTTTTGGTGCATGTGTGTGTGAAATTCATTTGAAAATGTTAAATGTTGTTAGGCCATTTGCATCAGCCAATCAGCTATTAGAGGCCGAATTTTAACAATAAGTACATTTATAATATTCTGAACAGGATATTATATTTGAATATATGTATAGAAACTACCGTTTCAAATAACATTCAATTGATTAAATATGTTTCACTCTATTGAGTAATTACTTACTGCCTTTTAGTGTTTTTTTTGTGTTTTGTCTTTTTAACTTGTTGGAGTAGTTAGTTTTGTCCAGTTTTGGAAGGTTTTACTTAATATTAATGTGAAAGAAAATAAAATATTGATTGATTGTTGTGCCTTTCTCTACAAATGATTCAATCAATATTAACCACCTTTTTCTTCAGGACATAGACCATTGCGCTGGCTGTCTCCAATCCTTCAGCAAAGTCAAAATCCAGAAGCTCTGCGAGGACACTCCGGGGGCAGCGAACTGCATGAACTGCTACTGCAGACCGATGTGGTGTGTGGACTGCTTGGCCAAATGGTTTGCGTTGCGACAAGATACCGAGCGCCAAAACACTTGGCTCTCCTCGAAGTGTAGCTGTCCCATGTGCAGAGCCACTTTCTGCGTCCTGGACGTGTGCATGCTTCAGGAAGTTACAGTGGAAGACTCTTAGATTTTTTGAGTGATTCATGATTATGTTTTCAGCAAATTATGAATATGTTCAGGGAATCACGTCGATTGTGTGCGCTGGCCAGAATTTGCTCTAGAGCTGGATAGAATTTGGTGCTATCAACTAATCAAACTGCCTCTGACATTATTATAATGTAACTACAAATATTACATTTATTAAAATTGACTATAAGCTTTACTTACATAAAATTTTCATATTTATTTCTCTGCTAATAATTTCGAGATAGGCTTCTTTGTCCCTAAAACACTACTTTGAAGTGAAACTTATAAAGTCCTACAAAAAAATTGTACAATGAAAGGATTAAAACTGGTTAAAATCGTCAACTAAAAGGAACATATCGTTATTAAACTATCTACTGAAAGAACTATGAGCTGTTTTCAGATATCTGATTATAATTTTTTTGTCGAAATTCAGAGATCCAATAAGTCGGATGATTTTTATAATTATGGTACGATTCTCTTCAAAATTGGTATTTGGGGTCGAAGATCATAAATGTTTTGTTTAAATTAATAAATTTAAGATGGCGGCTCCATAATAGCGGATCATCTATGATCTTTAATAATCATGTTTTATGAAAGAGCACAAAATTAAATATTTACTAACCAAAGAGACAAAATAAAATGATAACAAAAAACTTTTTAAACGCAAGCTTTATGCAAATGCCCTAAAAACAAAGAAATCATATCTCTAGATGTGTAATGGAGGTTATTCTGTTAGTTATAAATTCAAAAGCTTGCCGTTTTCGTTTTTTAACTGAAAACTTTTAGTGGCAAGCTCTTGAATCTCTTACTCATAGAATAACCTACATCTCAAATTATTTTCTACTTTTCAGGGAATTTGAATGAAAGCATGAATTGCGTTGCTGGAAAATGATTAAAACTACATATACAACGTGTTTGTTCAATATATATTTGTCAAAAAATAATAATAGAGAATGACTAGGTTATAATTATTATTATATTTACAAAGTACGTTTTGTTTTCAATCTGTTTTTTCTGTAGCTTCAAATACTATTTTCAGTTAATTTACCAGCCTCTTATTAAATCAACTGAATTTCAGTCTAAATATACCTACCTTCGTATTTTCTTGCCTAAACATGGATCACCATGGAGAGGAAGGAACAGATCTATACAACGGGAAAACCGAGTAATAACTGAAATGAAAAAAATTTAAAATTGATATGTACCCAAACAACAGGGAGCAAGAAGCAGTTCTTTGAATTATGTATTAAGTCCAGCACATACTTTGGTTAGCTTGAACAGTTTAACCAACATACTTTTTTCTTGTGGGTAATCGTCTGGTAATTTTTTTTTCCAAACTGAAAATTGAATCTTTCATTCCATTTGAAATTTTGTTCGTTTTAAATCCACGCTTTATAATTTATAGAGTGTGACCCATTCAAAATGAAAGTACCAGTATAAAACATACATATTTCAACCCATCGGAATGATTTTTCCTTTAGACATTCAAAAAGTCCACTAAAGGATCCCAAATTTTATAAATCAGTTTTCCTATTCAGGGCCAACTATTCTTATTTTCCAAGGTAAATTTTTTTTAAAAAATTATCGATTAGAAAAAGTCTGAAACGTCACTGGATTAACGACATTTTCAAATGGTTTCTGGTAAAATTACGTAGGAATGCCTCTACCAATAAAAAAGTTGAACCTGTTCATAATCTCATCAATATGTTGTTAAATTAAAAAAATATAAGAAAATAAAATGAAATTTTCCTAATATTCCATTAAACAACATATTTTTCAATTTTTTTAATTTATTTACTTATTTATGAACAAATTAGTGATATTTTGAGTCTTCCTAAATCCAGTGGTGTAGTCAGAATTGTGATCAAATTTCTGGAATTGAAGTGGTGGGATGATTTAACAGCATCATTTTCAAATTGTATTTCCCTATTACTTTTTTATTGATGAACGCATAATTACGTAATTTTGACATATACCATTTGAAAATGTCATGAATTTATATTTTTGACCTTAAAAAATAAGACTAGTTGGCCCTGAAAGTGGAGACTCGTTCATGAAATTCACTGTCCTAGTGGACTTTCTGAATGTGTACCTAACGAAACAAAATCATTCCAATCAGTTGAAAAATGTGTGTTTCGTAAGGGTGCTTCCATGTTCAGTATATGACCAAGACCTGACTCCAAAAGGCAGTTTTGCAATCAGACTCTCCATAACAGCTCCGTTGATGTAAATAAAGTAACAGAAACCTTATTCAAGGATTATTCATATAACAAAATAGGACAAAAGTGTGAACATGTAATTTTTCTTCTCTCATGGCTGATGGCAATGACAGCAAAGGCCACTCAAAGCAGAATATCTTCCCAAAACATTACCCTATAAATATATAAGCACAAAACAAACACAAGCAGATATACAAATACAAATATTTATTCGTCAAATTTAAAAACAGTAGATATCTAAAAGCTATGAGTAACGACATACATACATTCAGACGGTACATGGAACATGGAAATATTCAGAATGGTTGGACCTCGTATTTACAAATATACCCTATATTTCAACTAGCCCACCTCGATTTTTGCAAGTCTATTTGGCCTTCGAGAGTCTTGGCTAGGTAAATGACGAACAACTGGGACAAGGCCACTCCTAGGGCTATTCCGGCAATTGTGTAAAGGTTCCTTTCTGCCCATGAACGGACGATTTCTATGCATCCTGACGTCCAAACTTTCTTGCTTGCTTCCGCAACCTGAGAAAATTTACACAAATTTATTTCTCAGATAGCAAAATTGGCATAAAGTCCGACAATTTTTAAAAGGGGATATAATTCAAAATATACAGTTTATATTACTATTGTTAAGACAAACAAAAAATTATCAAAAGTATCACTCATTATGAATTTTCAGTAGTTTAATCAAATCTCAAAATGAAGATTGTGAATAAAAACATTCAACATAATTTTTCAGAAGGGCTTCAAAAGAATTGAATCATTTGTACAGTTTTTGATTAAAAGAGGAATTATTTAAAGAAAATTCCATTACAAAGTATTTATGGAACCATTCAAGGGTATATTGGTTGTCCGTAGCATATTCTATCATAGGAAATATTCATCTTGTTTGAAAGTTATACAGGGTCAGACAAATGATATTATTTTCAATTGTTCCTCAATGTTTCAAATAGTGCAAATAGTGAAAGTACTGAAAGTATAAATATGTTCAAGCCAAAAAAATCAAAACAAATCACTATGGAACTAAAAGGTGGATGACAGATGAAATAAAAACAAAAAATAAACTCTATGAAATAAAACTCAGACAACAAAAACCATCTGAACACTACAAAAAATATTGCAAAGTAAAAAATAGTCAAACACAATGTGTGATCTGCTAAATTAACACAAATATCAAATCATATCTTATTTCTTGAACCAGCAACTGAATATGAAATTTACAATAGAATAATATCTCTAAAAAATCTTAAATTAATTGAGAAAGATGAAATTCATGTGAAACTCCTTATATACAGAGTGACCCATTTGAAAGCGGGCCACCTCTCTAAAACTGTTATTTATTGTCAGAGTCGGAAGTTTTTTTTTTTTTTCAATAGATATACCATTAATGAACAGTCATCCATTAGTGAAATAACACTCACTACTTGTAAATGTTCAAAAGGTTTTTAGGAATGGAGCTTGACTTCAGATAACACTGGAAATCTCACCTGAATGAAAAAATTTAGAATATTGCAATATATTCTAATACTTTGAGGGTCATCACCAAACCAACTGATATAGATGCTGCCCTCTGTGTCTATTATGCACAGGTACATTCAAGAATGAGAAATATAGAAGAAGAAATATGGCCTAATATTTTGGAAAGCATCAGTATATGCTAACAAAATATTCATAATGCAAAAGCGATGACTCAGAATAATATTTAAATACCAAGAGTTGGAAAGAAAAAATATCTTCACTGTGTATGGCCAAGAAGTACTTGATGCAATACTATTTTTTTATGTTCTGGTTTCCACAAAAAGGAAAATCTTGTATTGTTCAACGAACATCTTGAGAGATGAGGGAAAGTAGGTAGGAATTGGCGTTCTTCTTGAATTTCTGACGGCTGTATGCCTGGAAACACTTCCTGAGTTCCAAGCTTTGCCGTTCGGTGGAAAAACGAGCCCTGGTAAACAGATTTTTGGCATGTCTCCAAAGTGACGGCATATGGATGTGAGGACTGAGCTTGACAGGTCAGTCTCGATAGGGCCGCTATTGGTGTCAAGGACAATACCACCTTATTCAATAACTTCAAATGAACCCACGGCTATTCCACTAGGAATAAGCCAGATTCAACTTATGAAATTGCAAAATTTTTATTTATTGAAAGAAATGTACTATATACCTTAATGAAAATTAACAATAAACTGACTCCTACAAAATCAGCATTGAAAAGTAAATTAAAAACATTCCTTACTAAGAAGATATACTATGCAACTGAAAAATTCTTGAGAGATCCTATGATTTTGTAAAAAAAATTATATTTCTATGTTGTATATACTTTATACCCTCATCATGTAAATGTTTAATTTATATATTAGTAACAATTTTTACATGACTATTCATTAGTGATTGATATATAAGTTTTTTCCTTTTTATAGTTTTAAGCTGTCTCATAGGTTGGTGTACAAAATCTAGGGAAACCTTCAAATAAGAAAACTAATTTCTTCAACTAGTTTTTCTTTCAGTCGCAGATGATTCCACAAAAGATTTTATGAATTTCCTATTCATATTTTCGAACTAAAATCAAAATGCTCATGACAGGTCTATGTCAAAAAATAATTTTCAAAGTGTCACCGCAGAAGAAATGTTTCTCTCATATCCATCCCTGATGTGTATGCTTCTGAAGAGCCTGTTTTATTTCAATCCTATATCAATCCTCCTGAAGAGCTTGGCAAAGCGAAATAGATTTTTGTCGACCAAAATGTATTGGGGATTAAATGCGAGAGAAGCGAACCTTGCTTCAATGAAATGAACGATTTCTGTGAGTGATATTTTTTTAAATAACATTCTCCTTATCTAATTTATTTAATGATTTGTTCAAGGAAAACTAGAAAGAATTAAAAAAGTCAGCTATCTGAATGAAAATGCAAATTTTCACTTTCAGATTTTTTCTTTCCTTTTCAGTTAGAGTCTTTTCACAATATCTATCAGATGTAGTTCAATGTCCAGCGTGGCTTGTGCCGGGGAAGTAGTTGTTTTCTGTTAGATATTACAAATAAGTCACATTTTTCATATTTCAATTTTCATCGAGAATGTTCCCCTTTTCAACATGAATACATCCCAAGAGGTTATCTTGAACGATGGAAAATAGCGACTAAAGTTTTTCTTTCAGTCGCAGATGATTCCACAAAAGATTTTATGAATTTCCTATTCATATTTTCGAACTAAAATAGTCACTAAGCATTTCAATTTTGCAGTGTTATCAATCGAATAATCAACAGATACTTACCGAAAGAGTTTGCACTCCATATCCACACATAATATTCACCAGTCGAGAACTCAGATCAGTAGCATTGATACAGCAAGAAAATGGCACTCCACAATGCTCTACGCTAGGAGAAGTGCAGTTGAAATACTCGTTTTTGGACCAGTCCATGTAGCCCTCGGTGCTTAGTCCACAGCATCTAAACTAAAAAATGAGAAAGACACGTTTCATCCCTATTGTGTTGCTAATAAAGAAATATCCAAAGATTACAAAAAAGACATTCTCACCTGAACAAATAATAAAATGAAAAACTTTTACCTCTTGTTGAGCAAAATCAATGAAATTCTGTAAATCTGGATCATCCCTGTAAGTATGGATGATTTTGTCAGTAAAATTTTCTTCCAAAACAGACTGCATTGAGTGAGGAAAGACAAATCCTACTATGGCAACCCCCATCTCCAACAAGAAGAAGATCAAAAGACACAGGGAATACTGCAAAAGAAACATATTGCTCCTTCTCAGTGACGATTATCAATCTACAACTTACGAATTTGAGCAAACACGTGTTTTCTCTGAGCGCTCCAACGCATCCAGCGAAACTCACTATGAAGACAACTCCGCCCATTATGACCATGACCAAAGATATATTTAGTATAACATCATAAACGTTCTCGAGGCGTACCCATCCGGTCAACTGCCACTTGTCTACAAAGGCATACATGCCTATTCCAATAAGTAGACCTCCGAATAGCTGAAATGTGTTGCATTAGATCGGCAATTTTGATAGAAGATGATGACTCACCCAAAACACAAAGTTTAGAATAAATATTAAGTATTTCACACAAGGGCTGACATATGTGAAGTTACTGGACGGTTGTCTTCTGTAATCTCTTGATCTGTATGTGGTTGGCATGTTTGAGATTTTTCAAAAAATTTGTATATATTTAGGAAACACTATGCTATCTACACATTTAAAATATAACACCTATATCAAAGAGTAGACTTAATCTTTGCCTGTATTGAGGACAATAATCCAACTAAAGTCACTGTTTTGTTCGCTTTTTTGTGAGTACTCAACAGTCTTGAGTTTTTTGTTCATCAATTTTGTCCTATTTTTGTTCAAGTTTCAAGTATATAATTCCTCCAACATTCAAAATCTGTGCCATTGGTGATTCACTTCGTCATTCTCTTATCTTGGGTGTGTTTGAATTTCTTTTCCTTTCGATAGTTCTAAGAATTCAGGAAGTCCCTGTTTACAATTGAAATGCAAAACAAAGCAACATTAATCAATTTTCTATGAGCACAAAATTAGAAAATACAGAAAAGCAGAAAACACTGAAAACGGAATACAGAAGATGTTCCGTTAAGCAAGTTGTTCATGTTGCAAATTTGGCACTCCTGTTACGTTCAAAATCTGAAATGTCTCCAGTTTTGTGTGGGTTTTACATGTTGGGGTCAAAATTTCAAAGGGTTGAAAAGTCTGAGCTGACAACGAATATAAAAAAAGCGGAAGTACTAGTATTTAGTGATAGCATAGAGGTAGATAAAGTTTAGGACAATGAAGAAACTTGGGATATGGACGATATGGTCCGTATATCCTTGTAATTTGGCGGTCCGTATATACCAAATCCCTGAAAATTCGCTTCGGTGATTTAATAGTTACCAGAGCAACCTGTACTTTTTTTTCGGTAACTCGGGAACCGCTTGTCACTAATGTCACTTTTCTATTAGACCACAGAACTATCCGAACTATATAGTTCTGTGTATAAGACTCATTTCATTGAGTGACAGATTTGAAACTTTGAATCAAAAATCTAATATTTGTCTAAAAAAAATGTTATTTTGGGTCTGAAAGCATTACATTTGATTGTTTTTTGGAAGAAAAAATTATACTTTTAACAAATTTTCAAATTTTTCACTGAAGACAAGTGACAAGGGGTCCGTATATTCCATATGCCTGCTCAAGTGTTAGATTGAAGTGTTTTCAAAATATCGAAGTAAATATAATAACTGTGATATATACAGGTCAAGTTGTACACAAGCAAAAAAACAGCTGAGCTAGCACGTGCTAGATCGGACTGTCCTTTTCCATAGTTGGAAATCTATCAAACTCGCTTTAAACATAACGATTACTTAGATCCGAAATCGTGTTCTATTCAAACTAGCGTGACCATCTGAAACATTTAGCAAAATGGGGATCAGTTTTCATCCAAGAAAATTTAACTTACATTCGAACGAAAAAAAACCGAACGCGAGTACTGCAGTGCTTGAGTGGGATGTCTACCACTGACTTGTCGACAGAAAAAGTGAGATGTCATCATGATGGAATTAATGAGATAGGCAGAGACCAAGCTATCAACATTGTTTAAATATAAGGAGGAATCAACAATACGATATTCATTTCATAAGTTATACAACTTATGGGTCTGTTCGGTGTTTCTGCATGAATATTGAAGAATTTAGCATTAGGTCATGACCCCTACCGGGATATATTTAAAGCTCTATAACCAGTGTTTGTTTACAACTGTGCCTGTGAATATCACAGTTATTATTCAAGAAAACTAATAATTTCACTTCAAATTAACACTCGAGGGATATGAAAAAACACTATAGAGATGTGAAAAATCACTCTAGGGGAGTACAACAATAATTCGAACAAGATGAAATTGAATAGAACTAAAAGTGACAATATTCCACCAGAATATTTTGATAACACTTCAAACTGATACGCGATCACCACGGAGTGGGCGACATCTACATTTTAAAATTCTAACATAAAACTCCGGGAAAAAAACATTCTGCCATACGATCTCATGTTAATAAATTGTTGATTATTTCTTTGTTGAACTATATTTGGTTAGATTTTTTTGATATAATGCGGAAAGCATATATTTGATGTGACGAGTGAATTAAAAAAAAATTGTTCAGTGCCGCAGTGCAAGAATTATTCATCTTCAAATTTGTCCATGCACACCTCTTTCAGAAACTATCTAAAAACATGTGAAATTAAATTAAAAATCGGGAAGCCAATTAGTTATACGTATGAGAAAGATATAATGTTTGTTCATAAATGGTGTAAATATATCCAACTATTTTCTAGATACAAAAAAAGTGACATTGATGAAAGGTCAAAGAGGTCATTCCATCTAAAAAAATTACAGAAATTGGTTAATCGAAACTTTTTCCACTTAAATACTGAAATGTGTCGTCTAAATGAATCTTTACAACAGGCATTTCTAAAGAGGAACTCAAAAGTTGGAAGATAGAAGTGAAAGTTCAATAATTCAAAAAATTTCAACACATAGATAATAGATAAATGACATTTGCTTTGTTTCCCGGAGTTTAAGAGCGCCACCTGGTGCCAATGGTGATCGCGAATATAAAAACCACTCGAGAGAATCAAAACACTAAGGGCTGGAATTATAAAACGGTTTTGACAGAAAACTAGAAGTTGACTTGTAGAATGACGTCACATCCTGCAGTTAACTTCTAGATGAAGGAGTCAACTTTATCGGGCCCTAAAGGTACAAACATAGAGGAGCGACGCGTCAAGCGGCAAGCGACGCGACTAGCGACGAGACAAAAAACATGCACATAGTAAGGCGACACTTTTTCAACTCTTGTCAGTTTGATATATGAATTCTATTATATTTATTACCTGTTAATTTACTTTCTTCAGCTACTTCTGCCCATAATTGCTCCAGTGACTACCGATTTCGGTGATCCGGATGGGATTTATTCCATATAGCTTGTATTTTGAACACAGAATTTATTATCTGTTCGGTTTTCATCGTTCTTGAATACTTATCCCCAGTACTGAAATCAATAATCAAATTTACAAAATGCACTCTCCTTCCAAATACAAACGATTGCACTCACTCCCACGCTAGACGCAGCTGTCACGCGTAAATAAATATTGTCGCTTGAGATACGTAGGGCGTCATCGCGTCGCTTACCTCCTCACTATGTGCACTCTAACACAGAATGCACAGAAATATTCTAGTCGCATCGCTAGTAGCGTCGCTTGCCGCTTAACGCGTCGCTCCTCTATGTTTGTACCTTAAGGCAAACACGATAAAATGGAACGAAACTTCAAATAACGATGATTTCATGTAAACAAACAACTGTGCTTAGGCGTCATTTTCCTAGCGACAGTAGCGGCACCATCGTCCATCGGTCGATTTACTCTCCAATTGTACACTACATCTTATGTTACACCTTCTGGCTACTGCCGTAGAGGGCAGAGCGGTCATCAAAAATATTTTTTACGATCCCGAGAACCATGGGAGAGAAAAAAACTGATTATATTTCAAGATTTTGCTTGACAACATTTCCCCCATTGTGCATTTTAAAGCAAATCTATTTTCAAATGAAAATTAATGTTTTCACAAAACTTGGACAAATTTCAATCTTATTCAGTATCGACACGCAGTGGGAGTCAACTTGACTATCATACAAGAGATGGCAGCGCAGTGATCGAAAATATTTTTGCTATACAAATATTCAAATATCTCGAAAACCATAAGAGATTAAAAAAACTAATTGCGTTTCTAGATTCTGCTCGTCAAGATTCCCTACAGTGATACAAAAATTCAAATATCTCGAGAATCATGAGAGATAAAAGAGAACTGATTGCGTTTCTAGATTCTGCTCGTCAAGATTCCTCACATTGTGAATTTTGAAGCAAAACTATTCTCCATTTCCAGCAAAAAAAATTCCAAAGGGGTTAACTTTGTTTCTTGAAACGATCAAAAAATAAAGTTCTTCCTAGAGCAGCTAAACTCGGTGTGCAGGCTTCCGAAGCCATTATCCACCGCGGAGTAGGGTCATTTTTAATTATAAATATTAATATTTATTTTTTTCGCAAAACTTGGCAAAATTTCAATCTGATTCAGTAACGACACGCAGTGGAAGTCAACTTCGGCTACTGTCCAAGAGATGGCAGAGCAGTGATTTTAGCGATACAAAAATTCAAATATCTCGAGAATCATGAGAGATAAAACAGAACTAATTGCGTTTCTAGATTCTGCTCGTCAAGATTCCTCACATTGTGAATTTTGAAGCAAAACTATTCTCCATTTCCAGCAAAAAAAATCCAAAGAGGTTAACCTTGTTTCTTGAAACGATCAAAAAATAAAGTTCTTCCTAGAGCAGCTAAACTCGGTGTGCAGGCTTCCGAAGCCATTATATCCACTGCGGAGTAGGGTCATTTCTAATTATATATTTTAATATTAATTTTTTTCGCAAAACTTGGCAAAATATCAATCTGATTCAGTAACGACACGCAGTGGAAGTCAACTTCGGCTACTGTCCAAGAGATAACAGAGCAGTGATTTTAGCGATACAAAAATTCAAATATCTCGATAATCATGAGAGATAAAAGAAAACTGATTGCGTTTCTATATTCTGCTCTTCAAGATCTTCACATTGTGAATTTTGAAGCAAAACTATTCTCCATTTCCAGCAAAAAAAAATTCCAAAGAGGTTAACTTTGTTTCTTGAAACGATCAAAAAATAAAGTTCTTCCTAGAGCAGCTAAACTCGGTGTGCAGGCTTCCGAAGCCATTATCCACTACGGAGTAGTGTCATTTCTAATTATAAATATTAATATTTATTTTTTTCGCAAAACTTGGCAAAATTTCAATCTGATTAACTAACGACAAGCAGTGGAAGTCAACTTCGGCTACTGTCCAAGAGATGGCAGAGCAGTGATTTTAGCGATACAAAAATTCAAATATCTCGAGAATCATGAGCGATAAAAGAGAACTGATTGCGTTTTTAGATTCTGCTCGTCAAGATTCCTCACATTGTGAATTTTGAAGCAAAACTATTCTCCATTTCCAGCAAAAACAATCCAAAGAGGTTAACCTTGTTTCTTGAAACGATCAAAAAATAAAGTTCTTCCTAGAGCAGCTAAACTCGGTGTGCAGGCTTCCGAAGCCATTATATCCACTGCGGAGTAGGGTCATTTCTAATTATATATTTTAATATTAATTTTTTTCGCAAAACTTGGCAAAATATCAATCTGATTCAGTAACGACACGCAGTGGAAGTCAACTTCGGCTACTGTCCAAGAGATGGCAGAGCAGTGATTTTAGCGATACAAAAATTCAAATATCTCGAGAATCATGAGCGATAAAAGAGAACTGATTGCGTTTTTAGATTCTGCTCGTCAAGATTCCTCACATTGTGAATTTTGAAGCAAAACTATTCTCCATTTCCAGCAAAAACAATCCAAAGAGGTTAACCTTGTTTCTTGAAACGATCAAAAAATAAAGTTCTTCCTAGAGCAGCTAAACTCGGTGTGCAGGCTTCCGAAGCCATTATATCCACTGCGGAGTAGGGTCATTTCTAATTATATATTTTAATATTAATTTTTTTCGCAAAACTTGGCAAAATATCAATCTGATTCAGTAACGACACGCAGTGGAAGTCAACTTCGGCTACTGTCCAAGAGATGGCAGAGCAGTGATTTTAGCGATACAAAAATTCAAATATCTCGAGAATCATGAGCGATAAAAGAGAACTGATTGCGTTTTTAGATTCTGCTCGTCAAGATTCCTCACATTGTGAATTTTGAAGCAAAACTATTCTCCATTTCCAGCAAAAACAATCCAAAGAGGTTAACCTTGTTTCTTGAAACGATCAAAAAATAAAGTTCTTCCTAGAGCAGCTAAACTCGGTGTGCAGGCTTCCGAAGCCATTATATCCACTGCGGAGTAGGGTCATTTCTAATTATATATTTTAATATTAATTTTTTTCGCAAAACTTGGCAAAATATCAATCTGATTCAGTAACGACACGCAGTGGAAGTCAACTTCGGCTACTGTCCAAGAGATGGCAGAGCAGTGATTTTAGCGATACAAAAATTCAAATATCTCGAGAATCATGAGCGATAAAAGAGAACTGATTGCGTTTTTAGATTCTGCTCGTCAAGATTCTTCACACTGTGAATTTTGAAGCAAAACTATTCTCCATTTCCAGCAAAAAAAATCCAAAGGGGTTAACCTTGTTTCTTGAAACGATCAAAAAATAAATTTCTTCATAGAGCAGCCAAATTCGGTGTGCAGGCTTTCGAAGCTATTATTTACTGCGGAATAACGTCCATTCTAATTATAAATATTTTTATTTTTTTCACAAAACTTGGCAAAATTTCAATTTGATTCAATATCGACACTCAGTGGAACTTCACCTCGGCTACTGTCCAAGAGAGGGCAAAGCAGTGATCATAAATATTTTTGCGATACAAAAATTGAATAAATTGATGGATGTAGCCGTTACTATGTGGTAGGAGATCATCATGAAAAATGGGAAAAGTAAATTTCTATGTTTTTGTATCACTTTAAATTTATAACCTTTAGTTACTGCAGTTTCGTCCTATATGGACATTTTCAAAACTATAATCCAAGCTGATCAGTAACTAAAGGTTATAAATATAAAGTGGTACAAAAACATAGAAATTTACTTTTCCCATTTTTCACAAAAATTGATATATCTCGAGAACCATGAGAGATAAAAGAGAACTGATGTGTTTTTAAATTCTGCTCAAGATTCCCCCCAGTGTGCATTTTGAAGCAAAACTATTTTTCATTTCCAGCAAAAAAATTTACAAAGGGGTTCTTGTTTCTTGAAACGACCAAAAAATAAAATACTTTCTAGAGCAGCCCAATTCAGTGTGCAGGCTTTCAAAGCTATTATCTACTGCGGAATAGCGTCAGTTGTAGTTATTAAAACTTTTCTTTTGATAGAACTGGCACAGCAGGGGAAATCAAATTCGAATACAGACAAATAAAAAACAAAGTTTTTAATAAAACGAATATATTCAATATGAAAACATGTTCATAAGAAGGTACCATATATTCAAGTTTCAAGTTCAACAGAAAAAGACACACGCTAACTGAAAGGAACACTGAAAAGCATTGATATGAAAATGTTAGAATTAGATATAGATAAAAATATGATAATATAATTTATATGAATAATGGGAATTTTTTCCAGAAAACACACAATAAAATAATTCTGTAAATATGAAAGTACAAATCATCTTGCATAACAAAAGTAAGCTAAAAAATATTTAACTATGTACATGTACCGATCCTGAAAAAAAAACTTCAACAAAATATAAACTTTATACAACATCAACAACACCAAAAATACACAAAATACGTGTTTTCCAAAAATACACATGTTTTCTTATTGTCTTCTCATCCACTCACTCACAAATCATCCACCACATTTTATTTTGTGTACAACCCAATACGATCTCTTTTTACAAAATTCCATTTTCATATAATTATATTCTTGATCAATTAATAATACTTTATCAGTGCCTCGAAATCAGAACATATATACAGTTCGAGTTATGTTCTAGAACATATTTAGTGGTATTCATATAATTAAGACCGTAAATTACTCATTAATATTGCAAAATAATTCATGATAGGCTAGGCATATTAGGATTCTCATAGGAAAGTTTTGCTATAGTTTTTATTTTCTCACCCTTTCTGTTTTTTTTTGGGTCGCTGAACATGAATTTCAAGTTTTCTGACAAAAATTCTGCCCGGAACTTCGTTTTTTGCACTTTTTGCCTAAATCATGGGCATCATAGCACTCTCCAGTTTTTGGCCTATATCTCAGAATAAAATCGTTTCTTCGAAAAGCACGCATCTTCAAAATTAAAGAAGATAAAATTTCCTCCATTTTTTTCAATTACTTTTTTTATAAGACTGACCATTCCACCGCTAAAGCACGCCAAAAAAGACATATTCCCAGACCTAGTTTACATGAATAATGAATATAGGGAAAGTAATTGAAATAATGGAGACAAATGAATGAAATGCAGTTATTACCAAAGAAGTTCTCTACAGTGTATTATCGACAGTAGTGTATAATGTAATCATATCATCATATTAGTACTTCAGGCAGGTATATTATGCTCCAAGGGTGTGATTTTAGTTTTTGAGGAAGGAAATGTTACATTCCTTCGTCCTCCTTGTCCACACTTTCTTCAAAGGTCTCAATAACCAGGGAGATTGGCCCGTCACCAATGGTATTTGTGAGATCTGTCTCGAATGTCACTTTGTTGCAGGACCCCTCACAATTAGTGCACAGATTGGTGGCAATCGAGGCCTGCTTTTTTGCAGCTCTTTTTTTTGGGCACGTCTTGATCCATATCTACATGACACCAGACGCAATAGGAGCAGGAGTTTGTAGAGAGGTGATCGGTTCCAGGCCATTTGTTGCTCCTAACCATTGCTGCACCTGGCGATATACCATAAAACTGTGCGGTATGGCTGCAGCAGCTGATGGTGGTAGTGCAGCTATTTTTGCCGAGGTCTTGAAAGGTTCCTCCTTATGAATAATATACCTCAGACGGTTTATCGACGGTTCAGTCCTTCCTTTCTGGAGTTGCCTTGGGTTTTTTGAACATACTTACAACATCGACAAGCTTGGGGTTTTTGGTGAGGGTTTTCACAAACTCCAACTCATTGTGTGAAGAAAGATGATGTGTTCTTTAATGGTTTTGTTTTGCAGAGCGTACACAGGAGAGGAGGTGGTTGGAGGAATGTTTCCCTTTCCTGGTTTCAGGAGGAATGCGTTCTCTCGTTGACAAAGGCCTGTGAGGACGACCAACAGGTCGATATCCCCTCCAATTATCACCACAGTCTCAGTACGTTCAAAGTGACGGTGTTGGCATCTTCTGTCTCCATGTTCATGTTCGAGGGTGTAACTTTCCTATGAAAATCAATCTGTTTCTTTATGGTCGGTATCATGTTCTCATCGAAGAAAATGTCAGCGGAAATCGATTTCATAAACCTCTTCAACCATTCAGCACTTTTTGTTCCACCTTTATTCGTACCTTCTAGATAAACATGGAATACAACTACTGTCTGTAACGGTCAGATAGTAAAGACGTAGGCAACAAACCTTTTGCATATTGCAGATAAGGATTGCTTCTCGGGCTAGACAACTTGGTGTAATAAGAACCCACCAACGATAACATATTGCACTTTTTCGCTGAACGACTTATTTTGTATAGGTACAGGGCAGATTTGGTTCCTTACACTTTCAAACAGGTAGAAGGATTACGGAATCAGATCGTAAGACAAGAAAAATTCCAGGTTTTCATCACAATTCTTTGGAAAAAGACCACTCAAGTGTCATTGAATCATTTTCGATCAACAGTAAATTTCACTAGTTATGGGAATATAGCCTTTTTTGACACGCTCTAGCGGCGGAACAATCTTCAAAAAAAATTATAGATGAAAAAATTAGGAAATTTTGTCATCTTCAATTTTATAAGGCATAGGCCAAAACTGGAAAAAGTGACAAAATTTTGCCAAAAAGTGCCAAAATTTGGACAAAAAGTGCCAAAAAAACAAAGTTCCGGGCAAAATTTCCGCCAGCAAACTTCAAATTCATGCTCAGCGACTTAAAAAACTTAGAGGGTGAGAAAATTAAAACTATAGCAAAACTTTCCTCGGAACCCCCTTTATTTTCCTAATATGCTTAGCCTATTAGGGCCAGATGCTTTATAATTTCTCATATAGATTTTCGTCTTCCTTACGTATGCTACATCTTCATTTGTTATATCCAGACCGAGTATTTTGTCTTTCTCAACTGTAATTTATGTCTATATAATTTATAATAATGGAATAACTACAACTTTCCTAGAAACTAAGAAAAAATTCCCATTATATATGAACAATTCGACTAACAACACCTTAATTTAACATTTTAAATTTAAAAGTTCACAAACACTAATAGATGTTATGAAATATATAATGCGATTTTGATTATTATTGTCTTCAATTACAGTCGCAAGACAAAGGTACTTATAGATTAGTAAATTTGTTACATTTTTACATGAGAATTATTGTCATACATAATATGATTTGTGCACATTTTTGCCGAAGCTGAATGTGAATGACACCATTTAGATACTAATGGCCTGCTAGAATAGTCGACCTGAGTCCCGTTGATTTTTCTTGCGGGATCATTTAGTCGAAGTATGTTTCGTACTTTGTTTCTGAAAATATGTAAAAACAAGGAACAGGTTGCTGGAAACTTTCCCAGTACACAAAAAATGTGCAACAGTGAAAAGAAAAGATGTCAGACACACTTAGCTTCAAGACTTTGGTATATAACATTTACTCTTATTTGATAGTTGTTACTTTTATTGTCACATAATATATATTGTAAAGTAGGTACAAATTGACTAGTTGAAAGGTCAGTTCACAATGCCTTATCGATCACTGCTATACATATTTTTTTGTTGAAAAAAATAGTTAAAAATTCTGGTTTATCGTGGTAACTTCAAGTGGTTTGATTTGGCTTGTTTAGACATTCCTAAGCCATAACTTAATATTTTTCTTTCTTGTATTACCTTGTGGCAATTTGGTGACAAATAAAAAATAAAATGATAATGAGTTCTCTTCATATATTGTGTAGGTTTCATCATTCCACCTGTTTTTCACCTCTTTTTTGATGAAAGTGTTTTGGAATATGGAGTGAAGTAATGGCCCAAAAACGGGACCTTGAAGTACATTAATCGTGGCAATTATTGCGCTTTCAGTTGTCAGAAGTGTCACACAGTTTGTTGAAAGCCTTCAAGGTCAAATTCAATGTACAGGGCGAGTCAAAGGCCTATTTGATTAGCTTTTGGTCGTCGATTTTTTGTTTGTGGAAGCTTATTTCTGAAACTTTTCTGTTGATTTTTCAGGGTGACATACTACGAGTATGTACATACATTATTTCACAATTTCACAATTTCACATTTTCAATAAATATGAAAACAGTGATCCTGATTGGAAACAACAAATCATTGATCTGAAAACAGTATCTAATATCAATTTAAAAAAATGGGTACAAATGCGTGGTATGGAATATTAAAAATCAAACCATTTGAGTTTTATTGACAAGTTTGCACAAAAACATCTCTACTTCATACACTTGAGCGAGAGTATCTTCATTGGCACTTCCTTCTCACACAAACCTCCATAACTTTTCTTTTTGTCTGTTATGAATAATAGACTTTTTTTGGCTGTATTTGTCTAAACTAACTTTTATTTGTTTCAAATTAACCATAATTTTGCAGGAAAATAGCTCAGATTTACTGATCCTGAAGCTGTGAATCAAAAGAAAATACCTAGAAGTCTCCAGAGAATACAAGCTGGAAAAATTCCCAATCAGTCATCAAATACGCCAAAAATGGAGGACAGGAAGTTTATTTATTGTCGACGACACTTTTTTGTACCAGCTACTATTCTAAAATAAATTGTAAAAATACACATCACCAATTCTACTAGTTATTAGTAGATTATTGTCACATGTTACAAAAGTAAGAACAATTCCCTTTTCAACTTTTTTGAAAACTATCATTCACCACACATATTCACGTGATATACTGGATGTTCGCATGAAACTTTCAACGCTTAAGTTGTTTATACTATAATTTTTGTTTGAAATGTCTTATGATGGATTTTATGCTGGTGCTTCTAGTTCAGTAACCGATTTATATCAGAAATTGATTGAAAAAGTGTCAAAAATTCAGAAGTGAAAGTGTCAAAACTACGCTGGTGGGTTGAACTTCCCTACACCAAATGTTTAGAATAAATATTCGGAAAAATATCAGATCTGGTGGACGTGGAGGCCTCTCATTGCTATCATCCCAACCAGTTGCGTGGAAAATATCAAAGCATCAAAGTATAGTTGCATTGGTTGCAGATTAATATGACTAACATTATGCCTGACGGAAAGATTCGAACTTCTGAGTATTTCTGGTAATATAAGGAAAAAACGAAATTTTGAGAAGTTATTTTGATTTTTTTCCGGCATTATTCGAGAAGGACAAAATCAAAATGGACTGCAAATTCACATTGCCATTTCTCCACTCAGGTCATCTTCATCAATTTGATTTTTTTTTCAAATTTAGGTACCATATTGGATCGTCACAAAATGTAGAAAGTTTAAATGTTTCCAAAAAACTGACATTTTCAAATTTGTTCACACTTGTCAAACAAATCGGTTAATTGTTGAGTCATTATTTGTCACGTTTGCTGTCACAAATTCAAAGTTGTAATGAACTTAAAATGGTTTTTTATGCCACAAAAAAAAGAGATATGATTAAATTTTTATTTTATCTCCTCATTTATCAACAACTTATGATACATGCCGTTGATAATGGACACCAGGTTTGAGACAATTTTCAAAGTATTCATTTGATGGAGTAAATCATCATATTATACTGCTTTGGTATGCAGGAAAAAGTTTGAAAGAGGTTTGAGATCGTCTTGACAATAATGTCCAATATGTAAATATGGAAACTCATTATCTTCCTCAATCACAGTTATATCTGGTGTACCACAGAGATCTCATTCAGGACTTCTATTTTTCAATGTCAGGACATCATTTCTGATTCTCCTCAGGACTTTGTCTATGGATTTTTCGATTTTTTCAGCAATGATTTTATTACTAATCCAAATAACAAGGATAACTCTTCCGGTAACAATGAAACTGTATTATTTTTCAATATGAAAGAGTCAATTTATATCCAAAGCCCTTCATATATACGTTGACTGAGGAAAAGTATCAATAAGATGTCCAATCACTGCGATATTGATTGTGATACACGGAATTATATAGAAAATATGGCTATTCAATATCTGAGTAAGTGAAAACATTATATAACATCTAAAAATTTTCGTTCTCTTCTTTCAGTTTGTGATATTTCTTTTATTCATATTTGAACATTAGCTTTCTTGTATATAATTCATCAAAATGTTTTTACTACATTTTGAAATTACTTTTAAATTATCATTATTATTATTATTATTCACGTATAGGATCATATTTCCAATTGAAAACTTAATTTCAATTACAGGCTATTCTATTGAAGATAAGAAAGTTGCTGTCAATTTCCGTTGATATTGCGATATTATAGAATTCCGAGCTTATTTCTCACCCTAACCATTTTACACGCGCACATCCAGTATATCAGTCTCCAAACACACTTTTTACAACACAGTACTTACAACTCACCTTATTTTCATCGGTATATGTAGGGTAGTGAGTTTGGCATCAAATATTTCATAACAGAATAAATAGTTTCATGAATCTGATATGTTTGACTAATGATTTCTTGATTCATTCGACAAGAGTCATCATCAGTGGATTGACTCGTTTACTGCATGTTGACATACAGATTTGTTTAAATATTATATAATTAATTATATACTTAGCCTAATAGAAACCAATGCTCATATTCTTGAAGATGCAATATTATAGACCCGGAACCAATGTACTGCTGTATTATTATTATTTTGTATAAATATTCAAAATTTGGTACATCCATTTGATGTTATGAATGTACAATTTAGCAAATATCAGACCAAATATTACACTTCCGATTTAACCGGAAGCGCATCCAATTTTTTTAAGTTCAAATGGAAATTGACATTTTTCATTAAAAATTACGATTTGGTACAAAATTACCTTTTCAACGATATATCACAATCATACTTCCAATTCACAAGCTACTGATATATTTGAGATTTTATAAAAAAATACTTTTTGTAAAACCCTCGTAACGGAACATTTTCATGAAAGTGTGCTATGGTAGATCACACAATAGCATGTAGGTAACAATAATTCTGTATGAAAATTTTCAAATAATGATTTGTATGGGGACGTAATTATTTTCCCAATTTCTGTTTTTCATTATTCTTCAACACCAATAATCCCATTTCTTTTAAATGCTAATATGGATTTTTTTGTGTAGGTTATAATTTCCCATCTATATTGAAATACAAACCTACACAAAAAAAATCTATGCTAACAATTAAAAGAACTGAGTTTTTTGATGTTGAAAAATAAAGAAAAACAAAAATTGGGAAGATAGTGGCGTCTGCATAAAAATCGTTGTGTGAAAACTTTGACACATCGAATTATTGTTACTCACATGCTTTTGTTTCATCTTCCATAGCACACTTGCATGAAAATGTTTCTTCACGAGGGGAATCCAAAAAGTAATTTTTTAGAAAATCTCAAATATATCAATAGTTTGTGAATTGAAAGTATGATTGTGATATGTAAATTTGAAATATTTATACAAACTAACAAATAAGGTACAGGGGGTACATTGGTTTCGGAAAAGATTTTTTCATTGGATCTTTCAACTGTTGAGTTGGATTGATTTTTGTCTAGACTTCAGAAATGATATTGACAGTTCTGCGGCCAAGATTCATGGTAACACGTGAAAAGCATTGGTTTTCGGAGAAGTTGTTCAATTTTTACGAATAGGCATGAAAGTTTGAAGTTACTATAGTTCTTTCTCGATTTTGTGGTCATATTCTTTGGTTCGTAGTGGTTTTCATAATATTAGATTTACGTTTACTCAATACTATTCAATCATTTCATTATGCACGTTCGTTTATAAATGAATATGACAATGACAAAATATGTAAAAGTATAGTTTGTTAACAAATATTATACGAGTCCTTACTATATAACACCCGTTTGAATCATTCCATATTTTTTGCTCTCGTGTGGTGTTTGTAAATTGGCTACTGTTTGATTATTTCAGACTTACGTTGAGGTACAGTAGAGGCCCAGTGACGTCACTCATAGCGGATGGTGAGCGGGGGAAAGGCAGATAAAATCACCGAACTGGTCCATCCTTTGTAGTGTGTAATCGTTGGTCCGGCACTAGATGAAAGTGTTTAACTATCCGTGTGCCGTGAAATTATTGGACAGTTGTTTTGAATACACAAAAGTAGAAAGAAATGACGTCTGGGAACCTGTGCACTCCGAACAAGTCACAGAAACAATCTAAAATAAACATAAAGCCACCGTGTTGAGTCACGCTGCTGCACTTCCAGTCTGATTTGAAAGCTAATAAAACCATCACAACCTTATTCCTTGTGTTATCACTTCATGATTTTATACTGAACACGGAGTTGGAAAATTTTGAAGAAGCCGGTATTTCATAACTTTGAAGGGTTGCAATTAAAGCCTGCAATCTCTTGACAGATTTTTGCCGTAAGTCACCACATTTGACCTCTAGAATATCGTATCAACATCTGAAGCTACCTTAGGCCTCCTTCCGGTTTAGAATAGAGCACTGTCAGTGACGTAATATGACAGTTGCGGAACAATTGACACAGGGGGACAAACAAACCAAACTGAACAAGAATAAACCCATTGAACCCATTTTCCATAAGGCTACGTGAATTTTCCTGGTCAATTTTCTCCGAAAAATGATTTCCTAGGAAAAGTTCAATGTCCAGCGTGGCTTGTGCCGGGGAAGTAAGTAGTTGTTTTCTGTTAGATATTACAAATAAATCACATTTTTCATTTTTAAATTTTCATGGAGAATGTTCCCCTTTTCAACATGAATACCTCCCAAGAGGTTATCTTGAACGATGGAAAATAGCGACTAAAGTTTGTCTTTCAGTCACAGATGATTCCACAACAGATTTTATGAATGTCCTATTAATATTTTCGAACTAAAATCCAAATTATTTGCATCATTGTGATAATTAATTCATAAAATGTCAAATGCTTTGTTTGTCCCCCCATGACCGCTATGTTGTGATGTCAGCCAAAATATCATTTTCCTTTGATGTTTCGGAAATTCCGAAATGTTTTTGTCCACGGACCCTTAGTTTTCATCTAAACCTCCCACTCTACTGAACATTTTTTGAAGAATGCACTGCCTAAATGAATATCATTTTAAATTTTCACTGACGTATGGAATTAGTAAATTTGGTTATTCTTATTTGAGAACCCTAGGTAAGTTGGTATTGTCGCATGACAATATGGCGACGGTGAATATGGTCAATTGACAACGAAGAGTTCTAAAACATCGTTCCTCTGAATTTTTTCCTCATTTTCCTGTGACTCTCGTTCTGGTCGATTTTAAACAAATTTGATCATGAATGAAATTATACGCCAATCGGTTAACCACAAGCTGATAAAGAATAGGATTGCCTTGGTTCTACCCAATTCCATGGTCGGTCCTGAACCAACTCTGATTAGAAACGCACATTCGGGATTAGAAAGTCTACTCACCCAAAACTTGTCAAATCTCCGTGCTACTACTTTAGTTGGTTCTGAGACCATTCCAGCTTAGAACCAAAACAATCCTGATACTTTGACATTTGGAAGACACTGTTCGAAATATTTTAGAGGTTATGGTTTTTGGGATCCAGTTGTTTTCGAGATAACTGTACCACGTTTGAAACTTAACCCTTCTAGGTGAACCTTGATCATCTGAACTATCGAGAAAATCAGTTCAAGTGAAAAGAATGGACGAAGGGACCACCGAGATCAGAATCAAGCAACTCGTAATGCGATTCATACAAAATATAAAGTGGAAAGATAATTTAACTATATTGGTTTCGTGCATAAGTGACAGACCCTGGAGGTAAAACAAACACAATCGTAGAAAAAGAAGAAGAAATAACCTTACTTTTCCATTTCGTTTCGTTTGCTGTTCTCCTATTTTTGAACTATTTGTGAAAATTTGTGATTTTTTTACTAAAAAGTGCTACTGAAAGACTCGAAAGAATGTTTTAGTATAAATAAAGGGAAAAAGTGGGGTTAGGTGGGTTGTCAGATTTCTCAGGTTATGTTGTTTTATCTCCAGGGTCTGTCAGTTGTGCACGAAACCAATATTTTCTGTGATGACCTCACTACCCCCAACAACCAAACAAAATCACTCATCCATGCCTACTCATATCCTCGACGAAGATATCCCGGATAAAAGTGTCAATTGAAACATTTAATTGATATGATACGCGTGAATACAGGGTATTACATCCATATTGCAGTTTTCGGTGTCTTGATTTTCATCGTTGAAGTAAAGCCCTGTAAGTAATAATTGTGAAATGGGAAAGATCCAATTTTCGACGGTCAGTTGACCGTTTGCATCTATCGTCAGAAATCGTACAGTTCTCCGTGGAATAGTAATGACAGGAGATAAATCGTGAAGAACGAGGCGATGGAGTAGTTCGATCTACCGCCGTTAGGGTCGCCGTTGTGTTCCGATATGTAGCCCGGTTCGACGACGTGGATTTTCCAGCCCAGATTGTTGTGCGTGTAACACTGGAATGGAAAATTATGGATTAACAGGTGGTTAGAGATAGAGAGATGCCATTGATGCTTTGAAATCGAAAATATTACTGAAAATGATCGAATCAAAACAATTTAATATTTTCAAAACACTCTTATATTACATGAAAACCAATACCAATTGCAATGATTTTTGACGAACGAGAAAGCGTGTTAAAAATACCTAACAAAGGAAAACTATCACATAAAGACAGCAGCTAGAAAGTGTTCAACTGACATATTATTAAAAATATACCAAATCCAGATACGGTAATCAGAAATTCTAAATAATCCAGTACGATTGGGTTTTGGGACAAGAATTGATTGTAGCACCACAAAATTTGGTATGCTAGTAGTAGTAGAAAAAAACTCAACAGGGTGACAACAATTCAATTTTTCACATAAATTATTCCTAGTAATTTCTTATGAAATGCGCTGGTTTTCCCAGAAAACGTGATTGAACGCCGACATCAAATTTCAGGTTCATGCTTACCCGCCGCTGAAAGTTCTAGCGAAGCCGAATATTTGATTGGTCATAACTCTGCTAAAAATGATCGGAAAAGGAAAAGTTCATATCGTTTCTGAAGACTCCTACCTTCTCATGCAAATATATTATGCGAGCATTAGAGTACCTAAAATGTGTTTTGTCGCACTTCACGGAGATGTTTGCGGATGATCCGAAAACCATGAATAATTTAGTAAATATGGAATTATTATTCTGGAGCAGCAACCCATACCCTCTTTGGACTATATGCAACAATTTTAAAGTAGTGGGATAGGTCCCACTTATACATGCCAAAAAAAAACTTTGATTTACTCCTGCCTCATATTCAACTTACCCATAAAACCGGCATTCTCTTCAGTAAATGTTGAAAATAATCGCTTATTCATATCCTGCGTATATGTTTAATAACACTGTTGTGAAGTGCAAACCTTGAGCATACTTCATTTTTTATGTAGGATGTGTATGAGCGATTATTTTTAACATTTACTGAAGAAATTTCCGGGATTATGGGTGAGTTGAAAACTGAGGCAGGAGTAAAACCCAGTTTTTTCTTTGGCATGCATAAGTGAGACTTGTCTCACTAGCCCTAAATCGTTGCATATGGTCCAAAGAGGGTACTGATTCCTGCTCCAGTATAATTATTTCATA
Organism: Chrysolina haemoptera; assembly: GCA_958298965.1. Taxonomy (NCBI): domain Eukaryota; kingdom Metazoa; phylum Arthropoda; class Insecta; order Coleoptera; family Chrysomelidae; genus Chrysolina; species Chrysolina haemoptera. Next base: position 52,895,802 of record OY282586.1, on the reverse strand, counting down.
TCAACTAAAATATCCATGACTTTCGGATCCTCCGTAAATATCGTAGAAGGGTTATGTGAAGTGGGACAAAACACATTTTAGGTACTCAGATACTCATATGTTATATTTGCATGAGGAAGTAGAAGTCTTCACGAACGATATGCACTTTTTCTTTTCCTTCTACTATAATTTTTAGCAAAGTTATGACTAATCTAATTTTTGGCCCTGCCGGAAATGGCAGTGGCGGGTTAGCGCGAGCATGAAATGTGACGTCGGCGTTAAACCACGTTTTCTGAGAAAACGAGCGTATTTCATGAGGTTTTACTAAAAATCATTCTTGTGGAGAATTGAATTATCTCTCAACCTATCGAAATCGTTTTTTGATGAATCTTATATTTTCTGAAATAACAACAAAAAAAATATATTTTTTTGACGGGAAAAAAAGTTTTACATTTTATCCCTGTTGACAGGTAATAAAATATAACTTTTTATGAAATTACTTTTTTCCCGAGAACCGGGAAAAAAGTGATCACTTTTTTCCCGGATATATATACACATAGGTTAAGGTAGATATATGATTAAATCGTCGTTTTTTCCGTCACAGAAAAAAATAGTGTATTATACCGGGAAACAGATAAGATTTTAGCTAAAATCTAATACTTTTTTCCCTTGTATAATAAATAACTATTTTTTTAAATGAAACCTTTTTTTAGGTTCCACCCCTGATTTTTTGGTAAACAATTTTTCTTCTAATAATACATGATGCCGAGATTTCATGTGCCGAGTTTCAGAGTGCTACAATTCATTATTCACTTTTATGCTCGAGTTTGTCTGTCGTTACTGGATTAAAAGGCGGGACTCCACCAAACTGGGCTAGCCCGGCGGCATTTGAAGCTTTGCCGCGGCTTGTGGCGGATTTGCGCAGGTTTTGGGTACGGCCTAGTTTAAACTTATCCAGTCCGCTGTGAAAAACAAAATACAAACTCAAATATCGGAAAAATGCAAACAATACATACAAAAATACCACGTAAACAACGGACCGTTCGATACACAAATATTCAAATCTGACTGAAAACACATATTCCCACTGGTTCAGCCTGCCTTTGATCTTTACCGACATTTTCCCGCTAGCAAAATTAAATTAGTGGCCTAGCAGCCTCGAAAGGCTGCTTACGTTTAATTTTTCTTCGGCAACGGTCGGCGGGTTGTGCTGGCGGCACGCGCCGCGAGGCTAGCCCAGTTTGGTGGAGTCCCGGCTTAAGATAACAAAGGAAAACTACTAGGGGTCAACTAATGCTATTGATAATACACCTAACCCAGATACGGTAATTAGTGCACGAAACGACCTCAGTCAGAATAAATACAATCTCCGCAGGCGGAATCTTCGGTTATCCGCGATTATCCACGATGTATATAAGCCTCTGAAGAAGCTAGCACCTCGCGCTAGCGAAACGTCAGGAAAAACTCCAAAATACGACGGCCTCCGAACCCGAGTGAAAATAGTGACGCTGAAAACTTCGGCCGCGAAAGCTTCAACCATTTCTGTGTTTCACACCTGTGTACGGCACTTACCTGATAATAAAGTATATCAGGTGCATCCATGGGCACCGTCCAATTGAAATAGGCCGCTTCTCCCTGATCGCACTCGAGCCTAAGGGTGTCCATGAACTCCTTGAACGTTTCCGATTCGCTGGACTTATCTATGCTCTTGTGCGTCCATTCGCAGTACCTCCCCGCAGCTGTCGGGTAAGGATAGCCTTCCGGATCGTACCCGACACCCGCGAAGACCTTCTGCCGGCTTTGCTCCTCTCTGGACTTCTGACCGAATCCACCCTCTTTCGAGTCTGTTATGTAGAAGGGGTGGTATCTGAAACAAAACGATGTTTATTGTTCATAATGATTACTAGAGCTTCGCGAGATAAACCAGGACTTGACTCAGGAGACAAAAAACCAGACCAAGACTCTGAAGATTTCATTTAAAACAAAAAATGGGTTCCACTCACATAGCCATAACCTCAAGTCTTGACATGTGATGTTCATACAGCAGTGGCCAGTAAATTTAGGCCTGTTAGACAATGTGAATCATTCATGCTTTGGAATGGACCAGTACTGGTAAGTTACGCCAGAAGTCTGATACTCTTCTTGCAGTCCAGGTAATCAGTGTTTGTTTGGCAACCCTTGAAAAAATACCAAGTACAGGTTCTGTTCTGATAAAACCTCCCTTCCATTCCATTCTAGAGTGGCCAGGAATCCACAACAGAGACAGATTGTTGAATCATCCTATGGAGGAAAGTTTTTTTTTACAGTTCCATACTAACTTGGACGTTGATCAGTACGAGCCAAGTGCTTGTAAATCCGCTTGACTTACGATATTTTTCTATTGATTTTTGTGTACCCAACTGGGTACGTCATTCAACGCTCTTTGGAGGATATTAGACGCTACCCTTTCCTGTCGTTTTCCTTGCCAAAATGACGAGGACATCAAGTGAATTGCCAATCAGGAGTGACCACAGAAGGAAGGATACCTTAAACCGAATAACCCCGTCTTGTGGAGATGAAAGGAGCTTTTCTGTTTATGAGCATGGCTTAGATCTTGGCGGTGAATGGTTGGTTTTATGCCTTTTTCAGCCGCAGCAGATCAAATAAAAATTGGCAATGCATTATCAAACGCTCCTTCGATATCGAGAAATATGACCACCGCCTACACATAGTGTAACAAATGTTTGAGGCATGGAAGCTTGAAGCAAGTGTGGTATCAACACTTGTAAAACCAAGTAACGAAAGGTAGTCGATTAACTTTTTCTGATAATTTTGAATACGAATATCATAGCTATCATAGCTCAGTTATCATCGCTCAGAGCTAACAATTCATCATCTGCTAAAATATTAATGAACTTGCTATGTTCCACGAAATTCATACCATTCAGGTAGAGAAACACTACCTTGAGGAACATCGCTGCTGATATCTTTCATAGTTATTGCTACGCTTGCATCTTTTGTGTATATCATCTGCCAGCAAGATAACTTATAACGAAAATGGAGAACTTTTTGTAATAGACCATTATATTTTATTTTTGAAGTATTGCTTTATAAATGTATAATGAGTTGACACCCTTACCTTGCTGGGTTGCTGCTATCATCACCTCCTTCCACAACGAACGTGTACGTCTGTCCTCTTTCCAAAGTGATTTCTGGAATCAGTAGATCGTTCAGGTACCAGGCTATACCCCAAGATGGGAGTCCTGTGATGACGGTGTAGCCGCGTTTACCACCGGTTGGACCAATCCTGGCATTGAAGGTGGTTTCTCCTGTAATTCAGTCAAGTCAACTGAGTTTCACCGGTATAATTATGATTATTATCATTATTATCATGAATGAATCGGTGGACAGTTATTATGATAGGATGCTACTCAATGTTATACATAATTTCAATCTCTACCAGCCCGATTGATTTTACATAATTATATCGTACCAAATTTGCTTCTTTACGCCTCTCCGATGATTCTTTCTCTTATTATCATTTCATTTCATATTATTCATATTGATATTAGAAACTGGATTTTAGAGCTGTTAAAAAGTCAGTTTCTCACTCATTTTGCTATATAAATACGAAATTCACATCAAACCGCTCTCTTTTTTTAACTCGTTTTTATTAGCTTCACCTGTATGTATGTATCTTTGTAATGGAATCTTTGAACTCGATTTTCACCCACTTCCAGATGTCTGAATGATATGAAATTTGGCAGGTGTTCATAGTTCTGATGACAACGCACTATGGAATTTTTATTATGAAAAAAAAACAAAATGGCAGCTCCAATATGGCGGACGAGATTTGTAACAATGGTCCGATTCGATTCAAAATTGGTACGTAAAAGTTTTCGGGGTCAGAGATGAATTTTTTGGCAAAAAAAAATTCATAAATTCAAGATGGCGGACGAGATTTGTGATTGAGGTCAGATTCGATTCAAATTTGGTATGTCGGGGTTTTTTAGGTCGTAGATTTCGAATTGCTTCTCAAAATCTAAGAATTAAAGATGGTGGCTCCAATATGGCGTACGAGATTCGTCATTATGGTCCGATTCGATTCAAAATTAGTGTGTGAGGGTTTTCGGGGTCAGAGATTATGAATTTGTTGTCAAAATTCTTGAAATCAATATGGTGGCCCAAGATGGTGGCCGAGTGTTGTGATTATGATAAGTTATTTTTGAAGTTTGATTGATTGTATATTTTTGAGACATGATCAATGTCGCGAACAAAAGATAAATTATAATTACAGAAAAAATTATTGATTCTTGTAGTGGCCACTGTTATAATAATTGTATTTTTATTTATTTGTTGGTAATATCCAGTCAGACAAATAATTAATGTGTTCGCACACCTGACATTTCTACGAAAGTCCATGAAATCCCCTCGATTCAGGAGGGAAAATAGAAACAGGCTTTATTTTCATTGCTGAAACAGTCTACAAAATACATAGTAACGCGCGCAAGCGTATTTGTTTTTTATTTCAGCCAGTGGAAATCAGGCAGACAAAAAGGCACGAAAAAAGCATGGTGTAATAAAAATTACGTTTGTGAAAATGTCAGATGCGCCTATACTTTAATTATTTGTTTGACTGGACAGAACCAACATAAAATAATAGTTTAAAAAAACTACAGAACACGCTTTACTTTCAACAAGAGCTCGAGAGAACTTTGTCAAGCACCCCACGCTTTTTTTTACATTGGAGTAATTAAATTGTCAATTATTTTTTACTTGTTAGTCTATGTTGGAAGTAAAGCGCGTCCTTTAATGTTTTTTATACTATTATTTTTTTCATGACTAAAAGACCAAATCTCCAACCCCGAAAACCCCCAAATACCAATTTTGAATCGAATCTGACCATAATCAAAAAAACTCGTCCACAATCTTGTGCCGCCATCTTGAATTCATGAAATTCGACGAAAAATTCATAATCTTTGACCCCGAAAACCTTCACACACTAACTTTGAATTGAATCGGACCATAATGACTAACCTCGTCGGCCATCTTGGAGCCGCCATCTTCAATTTGTTAATTTTGACAAAAAATTCGAAATATACGACCTAAAAAACTCCTATATACGAATTTTTAATCGAATCTGACCATAATCGCAAATCTTGTCCACCATCTTGGAGCCGCCATTTTGAATTTATGAATTTTGATGGAAAATTCATAATATCTGACCCCGAAAACCCATATATACCAATTTTGAATCGAATCGGACCATTAACACAAATCACGTAAGCCATCTTGGAGCCGACATTTTGCTTTTTTCTATAAAAAATGTAATATTGCATTGTTATCGGAACTATGAACACTTGCTAAATTTCAAATCATTCGGACGTTACATACAAACATACAAGTGAAGCTCATAAAAGCTTGTTAATAAATAAACATACAATCAACATAACAGTGGCCAATACAAGAAATAATTTTTTTTTTGTAATTTCAATTAATCTTTTGTTCGCGACATTAACCTCAAAAATCACCAAGGGTAAATGTCAATAATTTCAATTCGTTTGCAGCTCTGAAATTACTGACTCAATCATTAAAAAATGCATGGTGTATAGTCCCAGTCATTTGGGCAAATTTAGCCAACAAAAAAGGCGTGAAAATAAGCACACGAATAGGCACGAAAAAGGCATAGTGTATAATAAGGGTATTGAAACACTCACCTATAATACTGGGTAGGTAAAAAACTTACAGTCGAACTCCACCAAATAAAATCTTTATTGTATTATGTGGGTGTGTAGAGGACACACATCAGCACATTAAGGGATGTAGTCGGAAGACTTACATCAGCAGTAGGACATGTTTCGAAGGATTCATCCTTCATCTTCAGCAAAAAGGTTAACAAGAGATCTACAGAAAATAGAAATAGGTATTACATTAAATATGAGCAATCAGTAATAAAATTTGAACATACCATATGTGGTGGAAAAACTATTGAGACATTGCTTAAAAAACACTTAACAACTAGTCGTCAACATGACGTATCCCGCATGAGAGCGGTTCCCTAAATGTTAGGGGTTGTGGTTTGACCTCGCCAAAAATATCATAATTAAATTTAAATAATTTGTTGTTTGTTGTTGTGAGCAATTTGTTTAATGATATTGAGTTCTTTTGAAAAATTTTCATTGAAAGAATCCAATTTTTCAAAAGAACTCAATATCATAAACAAATTGCTCACAACAATGGTTTTCCAATACATTTAATTAATAGACTATATTACAGATATGTGAATAAATTTTCAAACCATAGACTCACTCAATCTAATCCACAAGAAAAGTTTTTTTCTTTAACCTATTTTGGCCCTATATCATTAAAATTAAAAAACATGTTACTTAATAAACTTAATACCAATGATAATTCAAAATTCTTCATTTCTTGCAAAACTTCTAACAATTTAAAACATTCTTTGGTAAATTCAAAAGACAAGATTCCAATGTTGGACAAGTCAGGTGTCTATAAATTAAATTGCTCAAATCCAGATTGTAAAGTTTGTTATATTGGCCAAACTGGTCGCAAAATTAAAACTCGATTAGCTGAACATGTCAGATTAATAGAATCTAATTCCGATAAGGAAGAAATCAACTCTAACTCAGTATTTTCTAATCATATTATTAACCAAAAACACAATTTTGTTCCCAATTCTGATTTAAAAATTTTACATGTTTGTGATAAAGGAAAAAAGCTCAATTTACTTGAGACCCTGGAAATAAATAAGGCAATTAAAAATTCAGAAGTTCAATGCATAAATGAACAAACTAATTTTGACAGCTTAAAACTTTTCAATTCCTTACTTTTTTGATAGCTCTATTTGTGAATAATTTTATTTCCATTATCATTTTCTCTCATACTTTTACAGTTCACACTCGGTCAACAACCAATGTTCCCATTTTGCTATTTTAACTTTTTAATATAAATTTCCAAGATTTTTGACATATGATGTTGTATGATTGATGATTTCTCTTTTCCACGGGACCATAGGTCCACGGAACGGCCGCTCTGTCGCCTTGAGTTGTGACGTCTCACTCGACAGATGACAGATGTCAACCTCAAACTTCAAAATTCATAACCCTTTCCTTTCGAGTCAAGTAGGAACACGTGCATGGTCACAATTTTCTGAAAAATGATTTAAATTTAATTATGATATTTTTGGCGAGGTCAAACCACAACCCCTAACATTTAGGGAACCGCTCTCATGCGGGATACGTCATGTTGACGACTAGTTGTTAAGTGTTTTTTAAGCAATGTCTCAATAGTTTTTCCACCACATATGGTATGTTCAAATTTTATTACTGATTGCTCATATTTAATGTAATACCTATTTCTATTTTCTGTAGATCTCTTGTTAACCTTTTTGCTGAAGATGAAGGATGAATCCTTCGAAACATGTCCTACTGCTGATGTAAGTCTTCCGACTACATCCCTTAATGTGCTGATGTGTGTCCTCTACACACCCACATAATACAATAAAGATTTTATTTGGTGGAGTTCGACTGTAAGTTTTTTACCTACCCAGTATCATCTCACCTCCACTGTATGTTATGGATCGCCTCCGTTGGACTCACCTATAATCCTAGCAGGCGGCCAAGGCTTCACCCCCTCCTCATCCCCCAACTCCTCCAAATTCACCGTACAATCATGATCATCATAATTACTGAAATCTATCCTGAAATCCTCCGTAGTCTTGTCCGTGATGGAGTGAGCGTTGGCCTCCTTGAGGTTGTTCAGCGGGCCGAAAGCCGCGATCACGCTGACCTCCCCTTGTACGGGGATGGGCTGGTCGTTGATGGCCTCGTTGGTCTTCAGCGGCCTCCGGAACGTGACGGACGTGATGCCGTTCTCCCGCGAACCTGAGATCAAAGTGGCGTCGTTTCGGCCTCCGATGCGTTCGTCGGGGCAGACGCCTTGCTTGCCGTCGCATTGGGCGAGGTGCGACAGGTAGTAGTCCACGGCGTGGAAGGTTCCGGAATCGGAGTCGTAGTAGGCGACTATGACGTCACCTCCCACCTAGAGGGAGAAGTTTAGCATTGAGTTCTGAATTTAATGTTAATATAATATCTGTGATAATGAAAGATTCTGAGCCGGTTGCATGAAACCCCATCAAGTATTTCAGCAGTAATAGAAGAGCATCGAAAATAATCGATTACACTTCAGATTCACGAGACGTATAGAGTCAAACCTTTGAAATTGAAGTCGAGGTTCCGACTTTAAACTCGGGATCCTAAGATTAAAGTCAGACCCCCCCAAATTAAAGTCAGTGGTCCAAAATTAAAGTTGGCGAACCGAGATTAGTGTCAAACTCCCGAGATTAAAGTCGGGATCATAATATTATAGTCAGACCCCCCGAAATAAAAGTCGTTCCGAGATTAAAATCGGCGGACTGAGATTAAAGTCAGACCTCCGACACTAAAGTTGGGACACCGATATATTACAGTCAGTGCCCCGATATTACAGTCAGGCCTCCAAAATCAAATTCGGGGGCCCGACTTTAAAGTTGGGATCTCGAGATTAAAGTCAGGCCCCTGACTAATGTCGGGATCCCAAGATTACAGACAGGCCCCCGAAATTGAAGTCGGTGGTCTGAGATTAAAGTCGGCGGACCGAGATTAAAGTCCGACCCTCGAAACTAAAATCGGGATCCCAAGATTACAGACAGACCCCCAAAATTAAAATCGGTGGTCCGAGATTGAAGTCGGCGGACCGAGATTAAAGTCAGACCCCCCAAATTAAAGTCAGTGGTCCAAAATTAAAGTTGGCGGACCAAGATTAGTGTCAGACTCCCGAGATCAAAGTCGGGATCATAATATTACAGTCAGACCCCCGAAATAAAAGTCGTTGTTCCGAGATTAAAATCGGCGGACTGAGATTAAAGTCAGACCCCCGGTGGGGACACCGAGATTACAGTCAGTACCCCGAAATTACAGTCAGACCCCCAAAATCAAACTCGGGGGGTCCGACTTCAAAGTTGGGATCCCAAAATTAAAGCCAGACCCCTGAGACTAATGTCGGGGTCCCAAGATTACAGACAGGCCCCCGAAATTAAAGTCGGGGGTCCGAGAATAAAGTCGGCGGACTGAGATTAAAGTCAGACCCCGACATTAAAGTTGGGACACCGATATTACAGTCAGTGCCCCGATATTACAGTCAGACCCCCAAAATTAAAGTCGGTAGTCCGAGATTAAAGTCGGCGGACCGAGATTAAAGTCCAACCCCCGAGACTAAAATCTGGATCCCAAGATTACAGACAGGCCCCCAAAATTAAAGTCGGGGTCTGACTTTAAAGTTGGGATCCCAAAATTAAAGTCAGACCCCTGAGACTAATGTCGGGATCCCAAGATTGCAGACAGGCCCCCAAAATTAAAGTCGGTGGTCTGAGATTAAAGTCGGCGGACCGAGATTAAAGTCCGACCCTCGAAACTAAAATCGGGATCCCAAGATTACAGACAGACCCCCAAAATTAAAGTCGGGGCCTGACTTTAAAGTTGGGATCTTTACGGCTCATCCTAGAATTTTGTCCACTCATCCAAAAAACAGATTTTCCGGACTTGTTACGTAAATTACTATTGGTGAGCATACTTACTATTTTTCTTACGTGTTGATCTGTCAGACAATTTGATTTTTATGTAACCATAAATTTATTTCGAATTGTGATCTTACCAAAATGTGTCGTGCTGATCAGTCAGATTATTATAATTGTTTTGTAAGCATTATGAATTTATTTCATATAATTGTTATTTGCTACCTACACCTGGTTTTTCACTTGCCGCAAACATTTCGAAAATATAACTTCACTTTACTGTGTAAAACTTACCATTTGCGCTCTACCCGGCGATCCAGACAACCCAAATGCAATGTACTGATCTTCTCTAATTTTGGCAGAGAGTATAACATCGATGAAGTCTTCTTCGAGTTTCCATCGGACTTGCAGACGTTTATCCAGAAACTCCCGACAGTTGGTAGGAGGACTTGTCCTTGGGGTGCTACTCGTCTAGAAAATTATAAAACTATTCTTCAGATGTTCCTAAGTAATAGTTATTTGAATAACAAGGAATGTAAATACGTGTTAACATTCGAGGTGAGCGAGTACGAGCCGATGCTTGTCGATTGCCGAGGATGTTAACAGTCGATACATTACGTGTTACTTATTACGTTTTTCCCGCTGCTTGTTGACATTTTTCAAAATTTGCCTGAAGTGAAGTTTGTTTTCTTACCCTTCCTTCATGATTATTCGTTCCGCTATTTCATTCTAAGTTGCTTGTGCGCGTAACTAAGTTACCGAATAAACAGACAACAATAATATTCAAAAAGTCTCATAACCGAAAAATTGATACAAATGAAGCTGAAGGTATTTAAAAATTGTTGTTGTTGAAATTGTTTTTTCCGTTAACCAGCTGTCGTCCCCTTTTTCGGGCCATCAGATAAACATCTGAAGTCGCTGAGGATTCGAACCTAGCCGACCAGCAGTCAATGGTTTTGAACGCTTCAGTCTCAACCACTGAGCTACTTGACCCTTAAATTACTTGTCAAAGACAATGATGGACTATTTACAGTGTCGGCAGCGGGAAAATGTTTTTTTATGACTATTTAATGTATAAAAAATAGCACATGCTACAGTGCAATTGTCACTTTGACAGCGGCAAAAGTTAGCTGCAACTTTCACACTTATTGATTTGTTTATCAATTATCGCCTTGTTGGTTGCCAAAAAAAAATAGCTTGCCACTGATATATTTCTAAATTTCTTATTCATTAAATTGTCCTACCGAATAACCCTCCATGTTTGTATTGATATGGGGTAAATTTGTGTTGCTCAAATTCTAAATTTTAACATTTTGACCCGAATAAACTGTCAACCTAAAAACGACCCAACTTCGGTGTCGCGTTTTCAGTAGTTGACAGTGTTGCTCGTCTTATTGCTAGGAAACAGTTTCTCATTAAGAGGCATCACCAGCGCGTCATCACGAAAGTAAAATTTCATCATTGCGCTGCACATCTTAGGTGTGTAGGGATACATTTTTCAAGAGTGATAGTTGAGGTAACCCAGCCAAATGAAGGATAATTTGCTGTATAATTATAATAAGCAATTGCAACTGAGTTTTCTCGGAAGAACGTTGCACAAATATCTGTCAGATGTAATTCAATGTCCGTCGTGGTATTAGCCAGGGAAGTAGTTGGTTTCTGTCAGATTTTTGCCTCATATTTTTCACATGGTGCAAATATTTGGAGAGAAGGGTACTTCGACATTGTCGATTTTAGTATTTCATTCATTCGATACTCTCCGGCAAAAATTCTCGAAAGAAGCACCTGTCTGTAACAGAACTACGTAGCTGGGAGCGCCAATAAGGTAGATAGCTCCCAGTCGTAGTTTCGATTCTGCGTAAAAACTAACGATTTTATAAAAAAAATATGTCTTCTTCTGGTTCAATAATTTCCTTAAGAATGCGGGAATCTATCTATTTTTTTCATTTGTCAAACCATAATTTTTTTTTTCAGAATCTTCAGGACCAAAAATCAGTTAAATTTCCGCATTCTCACAAACAAATTGAAGCATTTTTACCCACAAAATTTTCGCAAAAACTAGAACTGAACGCTCAAAACCGAAACTCGTTTCATCAAAGGTGTTGTTTGCTCTTAAACATCCCAAATTTACCCGATAAAATACAAACCTTTCGTGTAATTATAAGTGATGAAGGAACTTCAAACAAAATTGTTCATTTTTGACAAGTACAGGAGCAATTTGACGACTTAAATCTTCATTAACACATGGGCTCAATATTTTATACGACCCTTCGAGAACATTCAAGATTGAAGCCTATATTGTGAACTTATTGGAGACAAATCACATACTATGTCGAAAATAAACAGACATTAGTGCTGATTCTGTAAGCTGTAAGTTAATTTTTAACGCATGTTAATTTTCAGACAAATTTAATATCTGGTTATTCTGTAAAAAATATATGAATAAAGTGGTATCTCTGCAAGCTGTATGGCCTCTATGCTCTATGTTCATGTTCACACATCTTAACATATCTATTTATTCTGTGAAAATTACATAAACGTGTAACAAAATATGTTAAATGGGTAAAAATTAACAGAATTAACAGAATTACAGAATTACCCCTATTAAATATGTGTGAATATTAACATCCGTTAAAAATTAACATACTGTTTACAGAATTACCACTATTTGTAGTAACCTGCTTATTCTGTAAATATATATAAATGTAGTGATATCCTTGCAATCTGTATGGCCTGTATGTTCATGTTCACACATATTAGCATGACTATTTATTCTGTAAAAATTACATAAACGCGTAACAAAATATGTTATATGGGTAAAAATTAACAATGCTTACAGAATTACCCCTATTAAATATGTGTGAAAATTAACACCCGTTAAAAATTAACATACTGTTTACAGAATTACCACTATTTGTAGTAACCTGCTTATTCTGTAAATATATATAAATGTAGTGATATCCTTGCAATCTGTATGGCCTGTATGTTCATGTTCACACATATTAGCATGACTATTTATTCTGTAAAAATTACATAAACGCGTAACAAAATATGTTATATGGGTAAAAATTAACAATGCTTACAGAATTACCCCTATTAAATATGTGTGAAAATTAACATCCGTTAAAAATTAACATACTGTTTACAGAATTACCACTATTTGTAGTAACCTGCTTATTCTGTAAATATATATAAATGTAGTGATATCCTTGCAATCTGTATGGCCTGTATGTTCATGTTCACACATATTAGCATGACTATTTATTCTGTAAAAATTACATAAACGCGTAACAAAATATGTTATATGGGTAAATATTAACAATGCTTACAGAATTACCCCTATTAAATATGTGTGAAAATTAACACCCGTTAAAAATTAACATACTGTTTACAGAATTACCACTATTTGTAGTAACCTGCTGTAAAAATTACATAAACGCGTAACAAAATATGTTAAGTGGGTAAAAATTAACATAAAGCTCACAGAATTACCCCTAGTTGTGTTAATTCTGTAAGCTTTATGTTAATTTTTACCCTTTTAACATATTAAGTTACACGTCGTTATAATTTTTACAGATGTTAATATATGTGAACATAAACATGCGGGCCATATAGCTTGCGGATATACCACTACATTAATATATATATTATAGCCAGATATTGAATATGTATGAAAATTAACACCCGTTAAAAAGTAACATAAAGCTTAGAGAATTACCCCTAATGTTGTAAGGAATTCATGGCATTCTAACTCTCTTGAGATCATGCGATTACTTACTGGATTATACCACCAAGCAGGCTAGGAAACGAAAAAACAATGACTGACTTATCTTTGACACTCACCTACTATTCATTTTAATACTTACAGATATTTTCGTCTGTCCAAGAGCAGGAGGTACGTCGAGATCTTTGGGAACGTGGACGTGTCCGAAGTTTTGCCTGAATTGGACGCACCACACCGCCAACCAGTCTATGTCGTGAACTGTTAGCAAACCAGGTAGTTGTATTTCGATATCTTCACCTTGATATCCCCTAGAAATAATGAGACGTTGTTCAATACGGTATTTGCTGTGGAAAGTGTTGTTTGGAGAAGTTATTGCGAGACTTGGAAATACACTATGCAAGCCGAAATGCATACAAAGTTTTTCGTACTACCAGCAAATCTTGAAATTTACTAGAAAATTAATCTGATATGAAAATGTAAACTACAGAATCGGTCGAACATATAATTGGTGGGTTAGATGTTTATTTGTTCTCGATAAATACCTACTGAGGTATCTAGAAAACCTGGTGAATCGATTTATACTTTAAAAAGTGTAGGATCAGACTTGAGACATTCGCCAATTTGATTTCGTGCACACAAATGCAATATCTGCGAGCTTTACCAATATCCTGCGACACATGCATATTCCCACCATAGGTCTTTTTAATAATAATAATCTTTATTAACCAGCCAATGATACAACCAATTATATAAGTATAATAGCACTGGTTACATGGCGCTTAGTCAGTTAAAAACTGTTCTTCCCTAAGTACCATGGTTAATTTTCATGAATAAAGTGTCAAGTATATAAAACGAATATAACAATATAAGATTAGATTTGATCAGTTAGGGACTTATGTGCTTCTAGCAGCCTCTCCACTGCTACCTTTGCAGATATATTGTGCGTCTTTTCTGGTATGTTGGAGTTTCTTGTCTGGACCCGTCCTCATCACTTAACTTCATAGTCCAGACCTCCCCTATCGTCGAAAACCCCATCATAGTCAGGCCTTCGCAGCAGCACGGTATGCGTGCTGAAGTTTCCTCATTTCCTTGGTAAAGCCTACATATTTTTGTAACTGCCAATCCCATGTTGTGATTATAGTTAGGAACCCAACCAGGATCCAGGGGGGATGACGGACTTTTAGTCCTCACTGTATCGAAAATGGACGTTAGGAACCTTTGGTGTGAATACAATTCAAGGAATAGAAGCTACCCAAAACACCAAAACTACGTCACTTTCACTAGACGCGCGTTTCGCTAATAGAATTCTCTAGAGATATACGCTTACTAGAAGCGTATACCTCTTGACAATGCTAGTTTTCGTGATGGTAGGTCAGCAAGACTTCCATGGAGGCTGTTGGGGTTGTCCTCATAGCTCCCGTTGCTACCAGGCAGGCTTGCCTTCGGACACTACTCAGCCTTTGGATCGCCCCAGTCTTCGGCCACCATACCACCGAACTATATGATACTAATGACTTTGGTATATAGGCATAAGATCATTTTCGGTTGTAGCCCACAGTTTTGCTCGCACATTATTTTGTGTAGATTGAGGGCATTGAATCCATATCAACTTGTGGTAAAATATTAGTTCGAAGTATTTTGCCTCTTGTGCAAATGGAAATGGAACTGGTGACTCAGTACTTTCTTCGTGGTATAAACTACTGTCGTGGATTTAAGTGGGTTTACAGTTAGTTCGTCCTCTTGGCACCCTTGTTATTTATGTTTAGAGCAGTTTGTGTATGTTTTACGGACAACTTGAGAAGTGCGGTTACTATGAATAATGACGGGTTGGTAATTAACGCCCATATCAAGTGGGCAATGTAAGTAAAACTGCATGACTAATAAATTTTCTCGGTCAGTATGAATAATGACCGCTATGTTGGGTAAAATGATAAAACAGATGAACTGATGAAACACAAGAGTAAACGGAGAAAGTAACACCCCTCATCTTTGCAAGCTAGGTTAGCTTGCTCAGGTTAGGAAAAGTTTCTATTTAATTCAAGCTATCTCAAACCTTGATTTTTCAAATCGACTACGGGCCGTCCCGTCGGGCATTATGCCAGTAAAAGTAATAAATTTATCAATTTGACCGCCAGTCTTGGTCATTATTCATAATGATCGGTCCATATTAATACTGCACGGTTAATCAAGTCCAAAGGCGTCGCAAATTTTTTTCTTGGGGGGTAAAGGCTTTAAAAATACTACTGAATAACTATTGATGACCTTGTTCCTGCGAATTGCTTTTTGCAATTATCGCTGGATCGTTGGTATACTCTAAGCAATGCATGCCTTTGGATATATCTTCTTCAATAATTCGTCTACTAGGATACAGCCCACAGGAGAGGTGATAACACCCCTCATTGCCGACAACCCCTGCCTGCTTTAGCTGTGACTATGGTTTCTCCAAGCTGACGTTTATCCGCCATGACAATGAAACCCCTCTTCTTTCCAGAGCTTTGGCAATTGACCTTGTAGATACATAGTTGAAAGCACTGTCAATGTGTACAAAGGTGTTCATGGCTATTTCTTCATCCTCTTAGGATTTTGTTAGCAGCATGTTGAGATCATCCAGTGCCAAGTTTATTGATTTGCTTGGCTGATACGCGTATATACGTTAATAAAACGTTAATAAAACCTCATCTCTAATGTTTTTGTCTATTAAAGTCTTTCCAGAGTTTTAAAACAACAACATAACTAGTTGAATATTAGTGATAACTCCAGTTAGTCCCGATCTTTTGAAATGCAGTTATCTAGAACTAATAGAAGGGTACTGCAGTAGGTACTCAAGAACTTCAAGACAGATACGACATTATTTCCACTTCGGTTAGTTGAATAGGAAAGATGAGAAAAAGGAACAGTAGGAATATAATATACCAACTCCACCCAAAGCTTCAATTTCGGAGGGTAAATGAGCTGTTAGAATAATATAACAAACTAAACATATGTGAAGAATAAGAAATATTTCGGAACAAGTCGCCAGTGTATTCAATAAGGGGGCATTCAATAATAACGTGGGGCATTTAGGGGGGGGGAAGGGGTCGAACGAAAAATCTCACGTGGAGGAGAGGGTGGTCTTGGCAAATATCACGAATTTTTTTCCGTAAGAAACAGTGTGAAATTTGCAAGAAAACTAATATTTCTCCACTAAAATATGGCTAAATCATACAGTGTGACCCACTTAAGACCGGAGCACCCGTATAAAATTTACATTTTCCAACCTATTGGAATGATTTTTTTTCATCTGGTAGACATTCAAAAAGTCTACTAGGACGTCAATTCCTGGGCCAATTAATCCGATTTTTCAAGGTCAAAAACCTAAAAAAAATACTAGCGATTTTTCAGAAAAAATCTGACTACACCACTCGCGACATTTTCAAATGGTTTAATTGTAGATTACGATGAAATGTGTCAATCAATAAAAAAGTTATAAGAGAATAAAATCCGAAAAATATGCCCTTTAATCAACTCACCAATTTAATACCAGAACTTTTATAAAAATTCGGAATACACCACTGTATTCAGGAGGTCTTGATATATCATTGGTCAAAGTTTAATCGAAATCTATTCATAAATAAGAAAATAATAAAATTTGAAAAATATGTTGATGGAATTTCAGGAAAATTGTCATTTTATATCATTATTATCATTTTTTTTAATTTTTCAACAGTTTTCTATGAAATTTCAGTCAGTGATATTTCGAGACTCCCTGAATCCAGTGGTGTAGTCAAAGTTCTGATAAAAGTTTTGGAATTAAATTGGTGGGTTAATTAAACGACATATTTTTCAAATTTCATTCCCTTATAACTTTTTTATTGATAGACGTGTTTCAACGTAATTTATATATGAGCCATTTGAAAATGTCGCGAATCCAGTGGTGTAGTTATAATTTTTCTAAAAAAATCGCTAATAATTTTTTTATATGTTTGACCTTGAAAAATCAGATTGGTAGGCCCTGGAAATGGAGATTTATCCATGAAATTTGGTGTCCTAGTAAACTTTTTAAATGCCTACCTGATGAAAAAAAATCATTCCAATCGGTTGGAAAATGTAGATTTCATAAGGGTGCTCTGGGCTTAAGTGTGTCACACTGTAGATAATAATATTCATCGTGGTTTAATTATGCACTGATAGAAGAAAAAATCTCACGTGAGATTAGGGGAGGGGTGAGGGGGTCGAGCAAAATCTCATGATATCTCACCAAGTGGGTATGGGGGGACGAAAAATCGCCAAAATTGTCTCACGTAATTAATGGATGCCGCCTAATACACGATTGAAAACAAGCTATTTCCTGGCCATTTCCGTGGCAGACATTGTATGACCGATAGTTATTCGAAATTTATCTTGTTCTTCACATATACCGCACTGCGGATTTTTTTTTTCTTCCAACTCGCACCTCAAGGGATCCAAGGACCCCATCTCATTCGGCACTTTGATGCCGAAAGACGTGGGTTCGGACCCGTTTCCGACCCAGAAATAGGCGTCAGGGCCGGCACCGTCGTAATGCAGATTCGGTATGTAGAAAGTCTTCGCATCCAATATGCTGATGTTGTCGGATCTGAGTCCGTGTGCTAGTCTCTTGAACTCCGGAAGGACTCGCGGTTTGGGGACATCTAACTTGGGAGGGATGAAAACTTCGCCGAAGTCTACCTGGAATCAAAATTACTATGGGAGCATGTTTGGGAAAATATTTTATATTCTTTACTTATAAAGCTGAAGTGATACCTTTAGTACAGTAACCACAGACAAATAAATGAAAGCTATAAGTGAAAAATGAATCGTAGCACTTTGATATTCGGCACATGACTTCTTGACATCATGTATTGTTAGAAAAAAAATTGTTTACCAAAAAATCAGGGGTGGACCGTATTCCTTTTTTTTATAGGAAATATTGGGGATCAAGAAAAAGAAGACGATATTAATCCAGTGGCGTGAAAGTTGGGGAGGGGCGAATAGGAGTACCCACCTGCCGTACGCCCCTGTTTAGAGTTACAAACACATGATTTGCCTTGAAATATGAAACCGAATGCTGTTAAGTGACATACCAAATTTCATTAGGAAAAGTTAAGCCGTTATGGAGTTATTCTGGAAAATATATTTTTTTATGTCACTTTCAACACCCCGTAACTCGGTTAAAACTCATTTTAGGGTATATCTTTATTGCAACTTCCAGCCTTAAAATGAAGTGAGAATTCTACCCTCGGAGTTTGTCCCCTTTATTCTGGGACACCCTGTATATTATATATTTTTTTGCTTTTGTTTCGGAATGTATAAGATTTATCAAGAAACAATTTCAACAAGGCGAAAGATAATTCAATTCAATTTCTCCACAAGAAATATACCTAGTAATTTCTCATAAAATGTGCTCGTTTTCAGGCTTGCGTTAACCCGCCACTGCTATTTCCGGCAGGGCCGAAAATTAGAGTTGTCATAACTTTGCTAAAAATTATAGTAGGATAAAAAGAAAAAGTGTATATAGTTCCTGAAGACTTCTACTTCCTCATGCAAATATAACATGTGAGTATATGAGTACCCAAAATGTGTTTTGTTCCACTTCACATAACCCTTCTACGATATTTACGGAGGATCAGCAAGTCACATTTATACATGCCAAAGAAAAAACTGGGTTTTACTCCTGCCTCAGTTCTCAACTCACCCATAACCCTGGCTATTTCTTCAGGAAATGTTGAAAATAATCGCTCATACACATTCTACATAAAAAATTAAGTATGTGATTTCAAGCTTGAGATTTGCACTTCACAATAGTGCTATTAAATATATATGCAGGATATGAATAAGCGATTATTTTCAATATTTACTGAAGGGAATGCCGGTTTTATGGGAAAGAAATTAGGCAAGAGTAAAACAAAGTTTTTATTTTGGCATGTATAAGTAGGACCTGTCACACTACTTTGAAATTGTTGGATATAGTCCAAAGAGGGTATGGGTTGCTGCTTCAGTATAATAATCCCATATTTACTAAATTATTCATGATTTTCGGATCATCCGCAAACATCTCCGTGAAGTGCGACAAAATACATTTCAGGTACTCAGATACTCGCATATTATATTTGCATGAGAAGGTAGGAGTCTTCAGAAACGATATAAACTTTTCCTTTTTCTTCTCCGATCGTTTTTAGCAGAGTTATGACTAATCAAATATTCGGCTCCGCCAGAATTTTCAGTGGCGGTAAGGGCGAACCTGAAAGTTGATGTCGGCGTGCAATCACGTTTTCTGAGAAAACGAGCACATTTCATAAGAAATTACTGGGTATAATTTTTGTTGGAAATTAAAATGTCTTTCACCTTGTTGAGTTGTTTTTTTCGATAAATCATACACTTTCCAAAATCACAGCAAAAATCTATTTATTTATTTTTAAACGAAAAAAAATAAAAAATGTATTACATTACTGGAACTTTGGTACTACAATCGATTCTTGTCTCAAAACCAAATCGTACTGGATTATGATGAATTTCCAGAAGTGGCGAGGTTTGACAGAAAGGTTATTTTCGGTTTTTAAAATGTAGTTGTGACTGTAATTGTATGATTATGATCAATTAATAATCATAAAAGCGATCTATCACTTGCCCCTATATTTGATTGATCAAACTAGTAGCAAGAGAAAATACCCATTTTTCCCTGGTTGAATCAAGCTATTTCGAAAAGGGGAACATTCTCCATGAAAATTGAAAAATTAAAAATGTGATTTATTTGTAATATCTAACAGAAAACAACTACTTGGCACTACGGCACAAGCCACGCTGGACATCTACATCTGATAGATATTGTGAAAAGACTCTAAGTAGTTGTTTTCGGTTAGATATTACAAATAAATCACAATTTTCATTTTTCATGGAGAATGTTCCCCTTTTCAACATGAATACCTCCCAAGAGGTTATCTTGAATGATGGAAAATAGCGACTAAAGTTTGTCTTTCAGTCGCAGATGATTCCACAACAAATTTTATGAATGTCCTATTCATATTTTCGAACTAAAATCAAGCTATTTCATTCAGCGTAAACCGGGACGATAACATCATAGGAAAATATTGCGTTTCCGAATTAATTAGTAAGAAACGAGAAGGAAAAACCACTTCCCATGAAAACAGCACTTTTTCCAGTCAACATGAAGTCTAACACCCAAACAAACCAACCACAAAATAGAAAACCCGTCAGTTGTCCCATACTATCCGAGAATCTCCCCGCTCATTTGACTCAATACGCGTCCCTGAACGTTCCTGTTTAAGGACTATTTTCCATTTTCCGGGAATACGAAGGACCTGCCGAAAGGACGGACTTACGTTATATAGTAACATTTTATCGACCTGCGCCGAAATTGAACTCCGCGACCCAGCAGCGTTTAACTTTGCATTCGGGCACATATTACTAATTTGAGAAAATGGCTGCTCCGGATTCTCCAGTTTAATAACTAATCATTGATGGAATCATCCCCAGTTCGGTGTCTGATATAAACTTCGAACAGGCAATCAGGGGATAGACATAGATTCCGGAACGCCATTAAGAATTAATTATTTGAGATATTTTACAAATGAAATATTTTCTTTAAAAAGTCACAGGACGTTGAATAAGGGATCTTCATGTTCGTAGTTTTTCTTCAGATTAACATAGAAACATAAGAACACGCTTAACTTCCATCATGGACTAAAAAGAAAAAATAATTACATTATGAATTATTTTTTTCTATTAATCCATGTTGGAAGTAAACCGTGTTCTTTAGTTTTTTTGGGTTATTATTTTTTTATGACTTTTTAGATCCCGAAAATGCCCACATACCAATTTTTAATCGAATCTAATCGTAATCACAAAACTCGACGTCTACCATCTTGGGCAGCCATCGTGATTTCATGAATTTTGACAAAAAAAAATCATAATCTCTGACCTCGAAAACCCTCACACATTGATTTTGAATCGAATCAGACCATAATGATGAATCTCTTCCGACATATTGCAGCCGCCATCTTTAATTTATGTATTTTGACAACAAAATTCGTTATCTCTGAACCTGAAAACCACCACATACTAATTTTGAATCGAATCGGATCATAATCACAAAACTCGACGTCCACCACCTTGGGCCGCCATCTTGATTTCATGAATTTTGTCGAAAAAATCATACTCTTTGACCTCGAAAACCCTCACACACTGATTTTGAATCGAATCGGACCATAATGATGAATCTTGTCCGCCATATTGGAGCCGCCATTTTTAATTTATGGATTTTGACAACAAAGTTCGTTATCTCTGACCCTGAAAACCCCCACATACTAATTTTGAATCGAATCGGATCATAATCACAAAACTCGACGTCCACCACCTTGGGCCGCCATCTTGATTTCATTAATTTTGACAAAAAATCATACTCTCTGACCTCGAAAACCCTCACACACTGATTTTGAATCGAATCGGACCATAATGATGAATCTCGTCCGCCATATTGCAGCCGCCATCTTTAATTTATCTATTTTGACAACAAAATTCGTTATCTCTGAACCTGAAAACCCCCACATACTAATTTTGAATCTAATCGGATCATAATCACAAAACTCGACATCCACCATCTTGGGCCGCCATCTTGATTTCATGAATTTTGACAAAAAAATCATACTATTTGACCTCGAAAACCCTCACACACTGATTTTGAATCGAATCGGACCATAATGATGAATCTCGTCCGCCATATTGGAGCCGCCATCTTTAATTTATTGATTTTGACAACAAAATTCGTTATCTCTGACCCTGAAAACCCCCACATACTAATTTTGAATCGAATCTGATCATAATCACAAAACTCGACGTCCACCATCTTGGGCCGCCATCTTGATTTCATGAATTTTGACAAAAAATCATACTCTTTGACCTCGAAAACCCTTACACACTGATTTTGAATCGAATCGGACCATAATGATGAATCTCGTCCGCCATATTGGAGCCGCCATCTTTAATTTATGGATTTTGACAACAAAGTTCGTTATCTCTGACCCTGAAAACCCCCACATACTAATTTTGAATCGAATCGGATCATAATCACAAAACTCGACGTCCACCATCTTGGGCCGCCATCTTGATTTCATGCATTTTGACAAAAAAATCATACTCTTTGACCTCGAAAACCCTCACACACTGATTTTGAATCGAATCGGACCATAATGATGAATCTCGTCCGCCATATTGGAGCCGCCATCTTTAATTAATGGATTTTGACAACAAAATTTGTTATCTCTGACCTGAAAACCCCCACATACTAATTTTGAATCGAATCGGATCATAATCACAAAACTCGACGTTCACCATCTTGGGCCGCCATCTTGATTTCATACATTTTGACGAAAAAATCATACTCTTTGACCTCGAAAACCCTCACACACTGATTTTGAATCGAATCGGACCATAATGATTAATCTCGTCCACCATATTGGAGCCGACATCTTTAATTTATGGATTTTGACAACAAAATTTGTTATCTCTGACCTGAAAACCCCCACATACTAATTTTGAATCAAATCTGATCATAATCACAAAACTCGACGTCCACCATCTTGATTTCATGAATTTTGATAGAAAAATCATAATCTCTGACTCCGAAAACCCTCACACACTAATTTTGAATCGAATCGGACCATAACGATGATTCTCGTCCGCCATATCGGAGCCGCCATCTTTAATTTATGGATTTTGACAAGAAATTCGAAATCTACAACCTAGAAAACCCCCACATACAAGGTTGCAAATTTGTGCATGCATCATAATAGATGTTTTCAAAATTTGCAACAAAGTTTCAAAACTTTTGCAACTATTTCGAGGCCACGTTGATCAAAAAAATGACCACGAATTAACGAAACAGAATTAAAACATAATCAAATTAACAAAATATATGTCTCGGTCAACAAACCAGGTTGCAAATCTACACAATTGTACACAAAGTATCTGTCACGTTTGCAGAACTTTTGGAATTTTCTCTTATAGTATATCAAAGAAAAACATTATAGGTCGATAAAAAAATGTTCCCGTATACTTGAATTGGTTGCAAACTTGATTCGTGATATGAAATAATATATTCAATACTACTGCAAGTTTGCAGAACTTTTGGAATTTTCTCAACGAGTATACAGCAAAATTCAAGTTAATTGCCATTTTGACAATGATGCGTATTTCGGAAGAGTTTGCAAAATGAGATGTATTGCTTTCTCAATGTACCTTGCACTTGATCAAAGTTTGAAAACTTTTGGAATTATTGTTAAGTTTTCGATTTTTCATATCTTTCTCCACTGGCCTAGTTGAGTAGAAACAACTCCGACGAGAAACTCCCAACAATGAAACTTCTATTATTGATGAGATGAACAAAATCATTGTTTTACAATTGTAGAATGAAAATTAGCCAAGATTTACAAATTAGTCACCAGTCAGCAATTGAGATTTTGAAAAAGCATAGGTATATAGGTTGTAATAAGAATTATGGATACTTCAGAATAATACTGCTAATCCCGATATTTTGTTTTTTCGATATTGTTTTACGGCTAGTCAAGAGTTCTAAACAATGGAATGTTTAATAAAGTTGGCGGAATGCTCTTCAAAAATTTACTTCTCTTCAATCCCTTTATTCTTTATTTGAATGCATTATCAACTTCTGTTCTGTCAAAATTGATGTTTCAATTCAGTTTAATTCAATTTGAGTTCAACCACGGTTCAAGTGAACCGAGTTCAGTTACTAAGGACCTAGAAATTTCATTGGCTAATTCCTAGCAACTGAACTCAGTTCACTTGAACCGTGGTTGAACTGATCTTGTACAACTCGCCCTTAATGAACGACATACTCGAATTTCCTCATAATTTTGGAACAATTCATTATCCATGGATTCATCGTGAACATCAGAATCTAATAAATGCCTGTCTGAAAGATGTATTGAAAATTGTAAACTCAACTAGGCGGAAGAACGTGTTTATATTTTTTATTCTTCATTAATGTTCATCACATTCGAAGACGTACGTGATATTCTTTTATTTGCATTTGCTGATGGAACTTACATAACTTTTTTACATTTATTGACTATAAACTATCAAACGACAGATGGAATAAATAATCATACATATTGATGGTGCGCTATTTAAAAAATTGATGTAAAGAAAATTTGAATTTTGAAAACAAGATGAAAATTTCCTATGATATAATCTTCGTAAAACAGGTAATGAGTTTATCTTCAATAATTTCCGCATTTAGCGAAAAACTGATGCAACTTTGCAACGCCTTGTCGGATTTTCGAAAATGAAAAACTAATAATTAGCATAAAAAAATGGGAATATCTATGTGTTGGAATAAATAGGGTACACTCACATTCTAACCATCAGTCACGTAACAGAGACATTTGACTGAACATTGAATAATTGAAAATTTGAAAATTTACTTTCCTCATTCTCATTCCTTGAATTTCGATGAGAAATCCAGCTTAGGGCTTCGCGAGACCAAGACTGATCAGTCTTGGTCTTGGTCTCGAAAAATAAATGCAGTCTTGGTCTTGGTATTGGTCTTGATGTTCCAATACCAAGACGAGATTGGCTCAGTCTTGGTCTTGTAGTTCTGGTCTTGGTCTTGATAGACTTGGTCTTGGATCAAAATGCGTCTAGAAATTTTGATTATTCAATTCAACTGTCACAAAAACAGTTGAAGATAGGTATAGAATATTGATAAAATATTTAACCTAAAATTAAAATAGGTATGCATCAATATACAGGATAATTTATTCGTTAATTACTGGTATGGGTTAATTGAAATTACGATAAGAATTAACAATTCTGTATCAGAGGGGCCTGTCACGGTAATTTACATACGTTATTATTATTTCCTTTCTTTTCTTTGTCTGTATAGACAATGGAAGTCCAGAATAACCTTACTGAAAGTGAAACATTGTCAACCACCTTCAAACAAATTAAACAAATTAAAGTTCGTTATTTTTTTTGGTCTTGGTCTCGAAAGTCGAGTCTTGATCTTGGTCTTGAGAAGATTCATTAAGTCTTCTATCAAGACCAAGACTAGTCTCTTGGTCTCGCGAAGCCCTAATCCAGCTTTGTGACGATTCAATTGAAACTCAATTATTCATGCATTAACAGAAAAGGAAAATCTAAAAATAATATACTCGTTCAAAAGATTTGTGTACAGACGTGAGTGAAACGTTTCAATCACTATTCATGGCATCAGCCTCATAAAACACAGATTCCGTGTTCCGTAATCAGGGGGCACGACAGAAGAAAATATCGGGACAGGAAAAGCAATCACAGTATACAAAGTACAAATGAAGTCAAGACCCCCGAATTAGCATTTTGTCCAATATGCAATAAACATCGGGGCGATAAACCGTGAAGCGCGTAAAGGGGACTTTGGACGCGTCGCGACGCTCCTATGATTTAGTGCCGCGTTTCAAATGGAACCAGTTCACCGTGACGGCACTCGACGGATTTAATGGCCAGAAATGGGCTCGACTCTGTATGTCTGACTGCCGGCTAAGTCGATTCTCCTTTTTTCGATGATAATGAATCATTTTCGGATTGCATTTCGCGCTATGGATGATTGATGGAGGAGCGTTATCAAGAATGCGGAAACGCGATCGGGAAAGATTTCGCGTTCCGATTTGTGGAGATAATATGCAATGCGCATGCTCCGGAATTTTGTTCCTTGGTGTTTAAGATGCTGTAATGTTTGATTTTGAATAATATTGAAAATTGCACACATTTTTCGACCAATCCGTTGCTGTTATTTTAACATATTACCATGGCAACCACGTCAACTTTCGAAAATTAAAACAACCCAAATTCTTTGGCGAAACACTACAAGTTGCTGATCATGTCAAATACTTTCTTTGAAAAGAAACTAACCTGTCTGGAACATGCATCTGCAACATGTAATCAACAATATCAAATCATCATTCATGATGTGCAGAAAAACTTTTGAAAAAACATGGGGACTGAAACCGAAAGTCATTCACTGGCTATAAACCGCAATCACAATAACCAGTATGACATACAGGGCTCGCTTGTCTGCCTATCACAAGCGCTACAAACAGTACTGTGGTCTCTGCTAAGGAAATCATCCTAGAAATTCCACCTCTGGACAATACAGTCATGGAGGAGGCGATTGAAGATCCCAATTACAGATTGGACACACCAAAATCGCTCATGAAGTCAGCATTACCGAACTGGAAATGATATCACCCGACTACTTGCTGTCCCAATACTCATACGAAAAACCATTCAGAACACAGCTCAAGTGGGACGAATGGGACTTGGGAGTAGAATCACTATCATCTGGAAACATAATCTGGTACACAGATGGCTCGAAAACAGAGGTAGGACCTGGAACAGCAATACATGGAGTGAGACCAAAAAGGAATGTTATACTTCCATTTGGCAATAACACCCACCACAGTATTACAAGCTGGGACACCTGCCATAAGAACATGCATGCAGATGAATCTAGAGCGCAATGGAAGCTCTAAATTCAGTACAGATTAAGTGAAAGCAGGTTTGGGAATGCCTTCAAAGCCTCAATGAACTAGCAAAACAAAACAAGGTAACACTTGTGTGGGTGCCTGGACTTCGGGGGAATAGAAGGTAATGAAATAGCAGAACAATTTGCAAGACGAGCATCTGAAGATACAGAACCAGGGTTTGGTATTAGCAAAACCCGATGAAGAAACCTAATGAATAAGTCGAAGAAAACAAATCACCAACATATTGGGACGAAATCGAAAGGCGTCAACATAGCGCAGCCATGGTGAGGCACTTAGGTCAAACACTGACGGCTGATACTTTCAACCTAAACAGATTTAAGATACGCACAATTAACGGCTTACCAACCGGACATTGTGGCCGTAGAAAATACCTGCATACTATGAGAATAAACAGAGAAACCGTGAAGTGCAGACTTTGTGGTGACGAGGAGAAAACAGCCTCTCGCATCATCTTCGAATGCGACGCGCTGCATAATAGGACACCCTCACGGGTACACCAACCAACCAAAGGGAAATTTGGACGCGTCGCGACGGTCCTATGATTAGGTACCACTTTCCAACTGGAACCAGTTCACCGTGACGGCAGTCGATTCTCCTTTTTTCGATGATAATGAATCATTTTCGAAATGCATTTCGCGCAATGGATGATTGATGAAAGATTTCCCGTTCCGTGTTATGGAGCTATATAATGTGAAATGCGCATGCTCCGGAATTTCATTCCTTGGGATGCAAGTTGCTATAACTTTCAATAATAATGAAAATGACTCGCACGATGAATACATTCTTATTTCATATTGGGAATAGAGAAGGCTGCTCTCGATATTGAATGTATAACAAATAGTTAATTGAGTAACAAGGAATGTAAAGACGTGTTAACATTCGAAGTGAGCGAGTACGAACCGAGGCTTGTCGATTGCCGAGGATGTTAACAGTCGATACATTCCGTGTTACTTATTACGTCTTGCTTGCTTGCTTGTTGACATTTCTCAAAATTTGCCTTGATTGAAGTTTGTTTTCTTATCCTTCCTTCATGATTATTCGTTCCGCTATTTCATTCTAAGTTGCTTGTGCGCGTAACTAAGTTATCAAATAAACAGACAACAATAATATTCAAAAAGTCTCATAACCTAAAAATTGATATGAATGAAGGTGAAGGTATTACTTGTCAAAGTCAAAGTCATTATTACAGTGTCGGCAGCGGGAAAAAGCATATAGAGTAAGAGCAAGCTGTCATTCTATACTTCGTGACAATTCAGGTAAGTACTTGAATCATGCATTTCGTTGATCTATAAAAGTCGAGTCTGGTAGGCCACAGGCCAGTGGCCAGGTTACTAAAAAAAAATATTAAATGAAGAAAAATAAAAGTATTAAAAATTAACAACTTTCATTGAAAGAAGTAATTTATGGTCTTACTAAAGCTCTGGAAAATTCCTACATGAGCTGCTGCAGGACGTAGGGGAAAAACGTTACTCTTTGGAACATCTAACAATTGAAGTCAAGGGTAGCATCTACATAACATCTACAGAAGCAGCTTGGAAGATCGCTCGAGGTCAGATACAAAATACACGAAATGTGAAATTTCAAAATATTTCTTTCAAATAAATAGAATATTTTTCTTATCCTATTCATAATTTTGGGTTAGCATAATCTTTGCTTCAAGTGACGTTTTTCAAATTGTAATAACAACTGAAAAATAGTACATTTTAGTCATCAGTGTCGAAAATGTTTGAAAATAGTTATTTATGATACAAGTGTTAAAATTGACATTTTATTATGTGAGTGGGGAATATTGCGAAACGAGCGTTAGCGAGTGGAGCAACTCCACGAGCAACATACAAATTTTTTTGTACAACAGTTACTGCTAGTAAGAAAAAAACAAAAAAAATGTAAGATCCATAACGATTCGAAAACACGATATTGGGTTACAAGGCTAACTGGCAGATGCTCCAAATATAAAAAACTCCAACGCACTTTATTTATGAATGTCTCTCTCTCTCTATATATATATATTCTTGGATCAGCTTCCTCACAGCGCTATTCTCCAGCTCTCCCCTTATCACTTCCGTCATATGAATGTCATTATTTGTCAGTGATGAAGGAACTTCTATCATTGGACTGAATACTACTTCGTTTGTAACTTCAAAAGGAATTAGTATTACCAATTGCAATTAACATGTGTTAACTTTTATAAATGATTCCTCTTGAGTAGGTGTTCTGATTATGATGTGATTGAAGAGAGATCTATATTACTGAGTATCCATCTCATCTGTCATTTTACTTTTAACACTACAGTTAAAAGTGATTTTGTGAAAACGTTAGTTTTTAGTTCATAAGTCAATAATTTAAAAACGTCATTTTTAATGGAAGTTGTACAAAAAATACTTTCATTTGAAATGACTGTTATTCATTAGCTTCATTATTCTGTTGTTGCATGATATTCCATATATGACACAAAACAATTTTTGTCTAAAAAATCTAGTCGTTTTCGCAAACAGATTTATTTCCAAGATGAAAATATTTTTTCATGAAATTATCTTGCCACTAATTAAAAAAAAACAAAAATTCATGGGGAAATGTAATATTTTTTCGCTCGATTTTATGATTGAAAAAAATGAACCTATTATTATTATTATCAAATAATGCAGCCTTACCGTGAAGCGTCGACACCAGACAGAGAGCCATCGGATATCTCGTATTCTTTTTCCTGACGGCAGCCTGAGGATTATGTCCGTGTTGTTGTAAGCTCGTAATACTGGCGGATCCCTGAAACAAAGCGCAATAAGTCGCCTGGAAAATAAACGGCTCTCGAACGATCAACCAAAGAATCTTTCAACGTTCTTCGGATTAGAGCCTACTTTTGGAAAAACGCGTATTTCCGTTTATTAATAGAAATTGTGGTTGTTTCAAAATGCTATAGTGAATCGATTGTTGTTTTTTATCAGCTATTAATCTGGAAAAATAACTATAGGTATTCAATAGACTCATTAATTTTCATGAATTTCTTGTGTTATCAAAATGACACACAACGGTCTCAATCAATGTCTCAACCAGTAAAATCTGCAATGACTGGCTTTCCATATAGTATACGATTTTTTTTTTGTGTGATTGATGACTTGTTTATTTTGTGGAAATTCATGATCACTTTGATAAAACGAAAGAACACTCTTTTGTCTTATTTCCACTAGATTTTTTATTGTTACGACCGGTTTCGGGTTTTATCCCATTATCAAGTATAAAAACTAACTAATACAATTGAACTCGAAGCCTAGTTATATAGGGAGTTTGCAGGTAGGCTGGATGGAGAGGTAATTAAGAGAACAAGGGTGAAACAATATAAACTTAAACCCTGGAGGTGATGGAAATTACCTGGGTTGTCAAATTTATAAATTCAAAAGTGGAGACCTACACAAATCGAGTTGCTCGTTGAGGGTTCTAAATTTCTGGTTTTTAATTGATTTATTAATTTCCATGGCTTCCAACAGATTCATTGTCTTCCCTTTATTACATGTGTGTAGAATTTTGAGGATATCTTTACTTATCTTGTGTTTGGATTCTTGTAGATGTTCGTACATTGTTGATTTTTTGTCTAAACCGACGTGTTCACGGAACCTTACGTCAAAATTTCTACCGGTTTGGCCTGTATATACTGCAGAGCATTCCCCGCATTCTAATCTATATATCCCTGATTTTTTCATTCTGTCTCGTTTAGGTTTTGCATTAGGCAGAATTCTATTCAATGCAAAACCTAAACGAGACAGAATGAAAAAATCAGGGATATATAGATTAGAATGCGGGGAATGCTCTGCAGTATATACAGGCCAAACCGGTAGAAATTTTGACGTAAGGTTCCGTGAACACGTCGGTTTAGACAAAAAATCAACATCTACAAGAATCCAAACACAAGATAAGTAAAGATAACCTAAAAATTCTACACACATGTAATAAAGGGAAGACAATGAATCTGTTGGAAGCCATGGAAATTAATAAATCAATTAAAAACCAGAAATTTAGAACCCTCAACGAGCAACTCGATTTGTGTAGGTCTCCACTTTTGAATTTATAAATTTGACAACCCAGGTAATTTCCATCACCTCCAGGGTTTAAGTTTATATTGTTTCACCCTTGTTCTCTTAATTACCTCTCCATCCAGCCTACCTGCAAACTCCCTATATAACTAGGCTTAGAGTTCAATTGTATTAGTTAGTTTTTATACTTGATAATGGGATAAAACCCGAAACCGGTCGTAACAATAAAAAATCTAGTGGAAATAAGACAAAAGAGTGTTCTTTCGTTTCATCAAAGTATACGATTTTTAATCAGTCACACACAATGGCAAGTGACTGCTATAACTACAACTTTGTATTGGAGATATGCCACCAATAAGTGCATTCAGTAACAATATTCCGATAGGTATAGAAACATGGTACCAATAAATTCAAAGAACACATTTGTGCATGGCATCACACGTCTTACGTCTTGCGAAATAACAACAATACTATCACTGGATATATTACAGACTATAATAGTCCGTTGTACGACGAATGCGCATCATGGGCATGCGTGTTTTCACGGTTTCAGCTATGTTAGTACAAATGTACCCGAATACACTGTATACTAGTTTTATCAGGAAGTGGTTGTTTGAAGGGACTATACGATTCGATGAGGTATTTCTCGGTGAATTCTATGCTGGATTCATTGGGAAGACAAACACAGACATCACATCCATTGACAGTCATATTCCAACGAACCATCAGACGCACTTTGCTGGGCCTTAACACCAACAAATTTCGCATAGAATTCTCAAGAAATGTGCTCCAGAACTAATACCAGTTCAACATCTCTTATAATTTGGGGGTATTTCCGTCCAACTGGAAAATTGCAAAAGTACAACCAGTCCCACAAAAATGGATAATGACGTACCCAGTAACTACAGACTGTTATCTAGAAGGTCGAGAAAAAACCCTAACTCTAGCCTTTGCATTATACAGGCCGTTTTTTTTTTAGCTGATCCCACTATTGCTATCTCGGAAACGGAGAGACCTACAAGGTCGTTTAAATAAGACAAAAGTTTCATATTTTGGGGAGCAATAATAAGCTTCTTTCAGATCTTAAATATCAATGGTTGTTTTTGAGATATTCGCCAAAAACTAAATTAGTCGAATTTCGTTTTTTGGCTCTACGGCCTCCATTTCGAATGATATAAGAAAACGTCTGTCAATCAATTGTTTGAAATTGGATTTATATCCTTTGCTCTATTAAATTTCGTGGAGACGACTTTGTGTTCTTTTTCAAAAAAAAACAAAAATATTTTACCAATAAGACACCAACACTGTTTATTTTTTACATCAATGATTTGTTGGGAGCTACCTCATGTCCAGTGCACAGCGGATGATAGTACCATTCATACCACTTTTTTTTCCAAAGCTTCGATATCAGCCAATGAAAGCAGAAATAAACAGGAAAGAATCGAGAATTAAATAAATACGGACTAAGCCAGAATTCTAGAACAGAACTTGATACAATTTAATGCGTATAAAACCCAAGCATGTATTTTCTCTAGAAAAGCCCATGTAACATTGGCCAGCGTAACCATGTCAGGAGTATCCATACCAATGACATCTTCCATCTCAATGCTTGGTATTACCATCAACAGTATCCTTTCATGGGAAAACCATATTCCCAGTTTTCTGTTTCGTGCCAAAGAGTATTCCACTTCCCGCCAACTGATTATGATTTATAAAGCATAAATCCGACCTCTGCTGAAATACTGTTCAAAAATAACTCAAATTCACAAGTTTCAACGAGAAAGCTCGAACACAGAGTATAAGTTTGTATCAGGCAGTGTTTTAATGGGCTATGAAATTTAAGATATTACAGTTTCAATTACTGTTCTATGTTTATTCACAAGCTTTACTATGAGAATTGTGTGGAATTTCAGAAGTTCAATCTTATTGAGTATCTTGTGAAGGGAGTAGGTTCAGGATTTGATGAAGAATTCCTCATACGATTGCGATTCCTATAAAGGTTTCATATAACTCGGTATCATTGAGAACTCACAAGTGTCGATGAAAAAACAAGGATTAAAGAGTATGAGAGTTTTTTTTAAGACAACACTTAAAAACTGTAGAGATTACAGATAAATTCCCTTTCGATACCAAGTGTGTATCTGTGATTCAAACTAATTTTTGGTGATGGTTCTATAACGATTTACAGTTTCAATATCCAACTTCAATCTCATTTACTCTCTTCCTTTAACCGCTGGTTTTAACATATACGAACCATATATCAATTATTCTGGAAATTGCCACCAGAACCAGATATAGGTATTATGTGTGAGAACTATAATTGGAATCATGGAACCTTAGAAGTGACTGCTATAAAGTGCCATACATTCCCATTTATTTTTAAACTACAGGACCTCATAGGAACCTAAAAGCTTTCTAGCTGATAGAATTGTATACGAGTTATGTGTATAAACACATTCCAATATTATATACGTATTTGAGGTATATCTGTACTGTCTATTAAATAATGATGAATATCGTATATTGGAAGTTAAACTTTCCTCATTTTCTGACAACAAAACTCATCAAACGCTCAACGTCACCACTAATCACAGTCTGAACATATTCAAATGACGCTTATTCCCCATGGGGTTTCATGGGTTTCTCCTAAATATTTAAAGGGCGATCCCCAATTATCTTAATAGTAATATCCGTATCCGTTTGACGATTTAAATAGTGAGTGTTCGACACTCAATAAGGGAGCACGTAGCAAGGGTGGATCGCGTCCCCTCTTCCTGGGGGTTTTACACTATATTTAATCAACGTGAAAGGGGAAGATGAATGACTGTCATAGCCCCATTTACATTTAAATGGACACACAATGGTTTACAGGCAAGCAGTCTCCTGTTCGGTATCTGATATTCCCGACTGGGACGCGTTCGCGCGCTTTGTTTCCATTTGGAAATGAACTTTTCGCTCTCCGATTGGAGTTCCACAAAAGGTCTGATTGATTCATGTCTTTTTCCGAGAGAGTGGAGAAATCTAGCAGTATGGAAAGTCAAATTATGGACAAAATGAAATTGGAGTGCATAATTTCGATTTGTTTGAAGACTACTTACATTTCGTACTTCCAACGTCTTAGTGGTCGAAAGATTTCTACTTCTTTAAATTTTTTTCACTACGTTTCAATTGCTTGAATTTGCAATCGTCTTCAGGTGAATACTGATAAATTGAGAATCTACATGATGTTGCATAGGTCTACCGGTATGGTGTGCTGCTTTGATAACTCGTACTTTCAGGAAAATGACCGTTCCTTCTC
Organism: Chrysolina haemoptera; assembly: GCA_958298965.1. Lineage (NCBI taxonomy): Eukaryota > Metazoa > Arthropoda > Insecta > Coleoptera > Chrysomelidae > Chrysolina > Chrysolina haemoptera. The sequence goes on along the minus strand of OY282586.1, from coordinate 52,861,673 downwards.
CCAAGTTGATGGACTGCCGATCCAATATTATTCGGAATATTCCACTTTTTTTTTTCATATGATGCTTGCATTTTAGACCACGCTCTATACACACGTTTTTTGAGCATAATTTGAATGTCTGATCTCTTCTCGGTAGGTTTTAGGATATAAATCGAAAATTGCTTTCTAGCACTTCACTTGAGAGAAATCCAGACTAAAGCCGCCTACACAAGAAGTGTAGGTGTTCAAACTTCACTACTGAGGAAAATCAACGCCTACATAAGAAAACTCATTAAATTAATGCAACTTCCTTTCAGTTCTTGTTCAAAATTGGCGTGGGAGGTGGTATAAATTCTCCAGTTTATTGATCAATCTTTTCCATACTTATAAAACTATTCATGCTCATTTTTTTTCATAATAACAAACTGGAAGAGGTGCAAGTTAATTTACGTTCGCTCTATCAATTAATAATTGGAGAACTGATAACCTTAAGGAATAAGAATAGACCCATGTTGAATCCTGCCAGTCGTGAAATGGGACTGAAAGGATAACCAGTGGTAGATGGTCTCTATCATTGCCTGGTGAATAAACACCATAACAACTAGATGTGGTGAAATGGATTATTCCATGTTTCATTATTTGGTCTATAACTTCCGATCTTATTTAAACTATAATAATGATGAAGTAAAATACTACGGATGCAAAATTTTTCTCAATTTGAATTTCTGGATGAGAGGTACTTGATATGACACACGAGGTTCAAGCTAGCTAATACCACACAGACCAAGTTCCTATGCTGCATCTACTTATCTCCTAATGAACCTCCTATTGCGACATCTTCAAGTTTTCATCACTCAAATTGGGTTTATTCAGCAAAACCATACAACAGCTAAAGTCATCATAAAATGGGAGATTTGAATGGCACAAATTTCAAAACAAACGAGGAAGTTCGTCAAGGTGAGGTTATCTCTATCACGAATGGTCTAGAACAGCTGGTCGAGCTACCAACATGCGTTCCATAGAGTACAGAAATGTGTACTCCACTTTGGAACTTTGAGCACAACCACATCTGCTATCTCATAGCTCATTGTCTATACAACTGAACAGCACAACACTGTCGCTATTCATTGAAATTTATAAAAAACATCTGGCTTTATAGAAAGTATTAACGAATATACTAATAAACATAAAAAAAAAATGATTACGACGTACTCATCGACTATTGTAAATCATTCAAGTTTTCATAGGATGTTCCTGCAGCAAGAAAACTAAGAGTGGTAATTAGGCGTTCTTCTAGACCAATTTCTTCTCTCATTACAGTATTTTGTTTTGAGAGGGAAATCGTTCGGATCATTTTCTCTCAGTTCTTTCAATAGAAGGATATGGCTGAATAATTTTTTTCTTCAGCAACGAATGTCTCACCTACCTTGAACGTTTCCTCTTAAGAAGCCATTACACGGCGTGTGGAGTGTCGCACCTGTCGTGTGAACTGACACTCCACGCGCTGTGAGAATGGTGCGGCGTGCCAAGTTTCGGGCGGAGTGTCATGTCCCGTCGATTGTCAAAGGAAACACGCTGCGTGCGGAGTGGCAAGACTGGCGTGCACAGTTCACGGTGCGGCGCGAACCACACCCGACTTGTCAATCAACAGGCCTTGAGATCGCTAGTATCCAGGCACGCCATCGGCGTGCCACTCCGCAGTCCACATCAAGCGCGTCACTCTTTACGCCGTGTAATGGCCTCATTAGATTGATCCGCGAGGTTTGCTGTGCGTTAGTGGCTGACAGCGGTTTTAATCGTGGCGTATAAAACCGCCAGACTAGCTGTTGCGGTTCAAACTGGCGGATCAACCTTTATGTGTGTGGCTGGCTAATATAATATTTGATATTCAAAGTTTGTGAGAAGTGTTTGCGGGAACATGAAAAAATGTTGAAAGGATATGTTTTTGTTTCATTTTCACTTATTGCTGAAAATATCTTAGTTCGCTTGAGATCCAATGTTGTATTTCCTAACATTCATATTGAAAATTCAAAGTTTGACCAAATGTAAGGGGGTGCTTCTACTTCACCCACTGAAAAGATTTGGGTTTGAGATGAGACTTGTAAAATTTTTAAATGAAAACATTTATGAAATCACGAGAACAACCTCAACACCCATTTCCACGCACTAATCGGCTTCGTTTTCTATTTTCCGCCGCTCGAGTTGAAAGCCCTTCTTTATTTTCCGTGTTTCGTTTCGTATTACGTTGTACTCGGTTTTCCTCGTGGAAACCTACCTCCGAGGAGAGGAGACTCAGGCGGTGCGGTCGGCGTAGCCAGAGAACGTTGTCATAGCTACAAAATAATCGGCTTATATCGTTTGAAATGATAACTACTGTAAGCCGTTTAATGAGACGGAGAGGGTTTCATGCGATAAAAGAGGATTAGACGGAGACGGAGAATCGGTCTCATCGCTGCTGCGATTATTTCGGCCTCGTATTGTCTTCGTTTGCAAAGGAAAACGCTGCTGGGGTTGGCTGGCGCATACAACCGCCGTAGTTTTGAAAGGAAAATCGGGCTGGTAGTACGGTCGGTGTGGGAATTACGGACGCAATTATCCGACAAGGATATGTTCTTTCAGAAACTATTAGTAGAGGCTCCGTATATTATGAAAACACAATAATCTGTTTTGGAGGAACATGGCTTTGAACGCGACGCTCTTAACCACTGAGCTACCCGACCCTCAGTAAAACTTACCAACGCCTAAATCACTTACCGATGTCGTCATCATACTGGTTTCTAATGAATGAAACCTTAACCCCTTAAAAAGGTATTTCTACTACAATTTATTCATCACACTCAGAACTTCGAAGAATGTATCGATTCGGATAATTTCGATACTGATCCACTTTCACCGACTGCCATTCAAGAATGGAAGTACTGGGTGAAAACTTTCGAAAAATTCGCAGCCTCATTCAAAGATCTGGACGATGCAAGTAAGCTGAAATTTGTCATAAATTATGTCTCTCACAATGTGTACCAACTGATAGCTGATTGTAACCAAGGAATGAAATCTATGCTAAGGATGAACTAGCTAACTGGCTACTCGAAAACAACAATCCGAAGGATCAATTAATCAGTATCATCAAGCTCGACAACTACTCAGCAAAAACTGTGAATTTGTAAATGTAGATGCCAGGACTCATCAAAAAATGTATACCCGCAACGCTTTTATTCGTGGTATTTATTCAGATCAAATCCGTCTCCTAACGCTAACCCTTGATGAGGCCATCGAAAAAGCTCGTGGTTTAGGATCGGCTAAAAATCGGTCCGTTTCATACTGAACGAATGAAGCCAACCAGCTACAATTTCTGGTCATCGTGAAGACAACCCTTCACAAGATTCATTGCATATGTCTGCCGTTCATTCTTATCATACATGTTATTTTTGCGACCACTCTCGCCATAAATCATGCCATGCAGCATCCTTAGCGCCGAATGCAACAATTGCGAGAAGACTGGACACTGGGTGACCGTGTGTAGATCTACCGAGAACACTGCTAATAAAACGCCTAACAAGTCAACTGCCTTTAGCGTAGCCTCTTCGTCTGCTCTGGACAATGCCTCGGTTGCTGTACAAGTAAACAATGAACCTATCTATGCTTTAATCGACACAGTAAGTTGAGAGACTTTCATATTCAAATAGTTTGCCGAAAGCTCTCGTTTCCAACATCAGTTCTGTCTCTAGTCGCTATGGCATCAACTTCCTTCAATTCAAAGATTTCGAATAATTGCTTGGGAAGACTTGACTCTAGGGCACATTTAGAATTATTCCTAAACTGCATGTATTTTCTTTATTTGTCAATGTAACAATTTATTGAAACATCATTCGGAGTTGTAATTTGCCTCTGGAGAATCTAAAACACCTTTTGGGTTTGCTACCTAGCCCCTGCGAGAATAAAAACCCCTCAACTTTTCGAGTACCTAACCGGAAACACGTTAAACCAATTATCACAAAATTCCGTAAATGACTATTCACAAACAATAAATCGTTATACTTCTTTGAATGCATATTCCCTTCCTGATCTTGAGCAGATCGTGGCGAAGGTATCTAAAAACTTGTTTATCAGTACCATAGATTTCTAGAGTGCTTATCATCAAATTCCATTGTGAGATAAAGATCGACCTTCCACTGCTTTCGAGGCATGTTGTCAGCTTTACCAATTCTGACGTCTGTCGTTTGGCCTCACCAACGGAGTCTCTATTGCCCAGCGTGCAAACGATAATGTAATTTCAAAAAGAAAATTGGAAAAAAATTATGCCTACCCTAACAGTCTACTGGGACAATAAGGAAAAACATGACCGAAACCTTCGGCGATTCATCAAAACAGTACTTATGCTAAGACAACTATAAATAAATTAATTTGAAAATTAAATACAAAACAATAGAGTGCTGACAATGACAATCAAAAATGAGTTTGTGATGTTCCGTAAATTTATATAATCAATTATTTATGCTAATAATTGTGATTGCAAACATACATTTCTATAGTTATTTACTTCGTTTTTTGATGATTTATTTTATAAATAGAAAGGACTAATAAGGACTTGGATCATTGTTATTAGTAAGTTGTAGTATTGTTATGTTTTCAGTTTTTGTGACATTTCTAGTTTCATTAACAATTTGCCAGCTCTAATTGTTCATAATACTTGCATTTAAAATACGATTATTATTATAATCCGTTTTGGTTTTCCTTATCAGCCTTTCATATATATATATATATAAATCTGAGGTGTTTATATTTTTTTTTTATGACTTCGTTATTTGGAGACACAATGATTTTACATATATATCACATACCATTTGATGTAGTTCTTTGATGTCTAGTTATCCATGGTTTTCCCCTATTTTTACTATTGTTGACCTTGTGGAAATGCATTATAATAGTGAAATTCAAATGTTGTATAAAAAATCTGGAAATATTGATTTACCTCTATGGATTTGTACACATCTTCGCATTTCCATATGGGACCTCCACTAATTTATGGAGAACAATTTTCATGCCGATTAATCGGGTAGATATAAAATATGTTTTACTACAGCGACTGTACTATGAAATGAAGCGACTGGAATGGAATTCCGTAACGAGAAACAACTTGCGATGGATCTGAAGGCAAGTACTCGTAAAAAAGTAATCAGAATCGAAATAAAACGTTTATTTCATGTTCCTCTTTAAATATTAGGAGAAGGAACTTGTTAATACTACGTCCAGATGAGCTGATGGGGTTTATCTAAAGAAAGTAATTTATTCTATTTGGAAGGGACCAAGAAAGTGGAATTTGAAATAATAAGTGCATATTTCAATCAGGTTTTTTATCTAAGCGCAGGAAAGTCAAAGTGTTTTAAGTCATTTTAACGATTTATAGTTAGAGATTCGAGGAAAATTTTGATTTGACGATGAGTCTAAAATTCGACTGATCAATCTTCAACACTGTTCTAGTCCCAAGTATTAAATGTTTTATCAACAAAAATTTTACTGATAGATACTCTCTCCAAACTTTGTGTATGGCTTCATTAGACCTAGTCTGCCACCGTTTTCTCTATGACTTTTTGTGTTTCAAAATTCCTATGTACATATGTCCGGAGTTCTGAGATATAGGGCGTTGAAGTTTTTTTCCGAAATGAATCTATTTGACTTTTCGGAAAAGAGACCCACAGAATAGGAGGGACGATCGAGTTACCCTAAACAAGGGAAGACTTTGCTGATATTCTCGAAATCAGGCCTTTGGCATTAACATCTACACTTCGAGATGGTGACAGTTGCTGATAATTATAGGGAGAGTGCTGAACTAAGGGATGAAACGCAAGAAACCCCAAAAATATCCACACCCAAATCTTATTTGAAAAATGGGTGATATCGGTATGGAAGCGTCGTTTAAAAATAAAAATGTTTAGTCACTTCCGGTTAAATCGGTAGTAGACCCTCACCTCGTGGTCACCTGGTGAACTTTGTTAATGTTAATTCACAGTTTAAACCAGGTATAGGTAAGTCTATCTCTTCAGATGATATGGTGTTGAATGTTTTTCCGAGTTTCCCTGCTGCTGTAAGTGTAAATATGCACCAAATTCATCCAAGCTGCCTCGGAGCACCATATTTTTTGATGTTACTTTGTTATTATCGTGTTGAATATTTTACTGAAGTATTTATAAAGTTCAAACTATCCACTTTCCTGTAGACTTCCTCTTAGAAACACAAATAATTGAATCCAATTCAGATATGATTTCGGTTAGTATCACCTTTCATTAGACTGGATGTCGTCCAACATTCCATGTCTAGAAAACTTGTAAATACATTTGCCCGTAATGGATCGGCAAATACTTGTAACTCGATACAAGTAAACTCAACAGTCTCTTGATCGTCCTCCATATCACACGACGTAACTCATCTTTGGCGCCAAACTGATGTGTGCCTTAAGTATGGACACACATAATATTGCCATGATGAGATGTCTTTTTCGTCGATGCGATGATGTTTTTCATGTAATGAGAGAAGAAATGAGTGACGAAACAACATTAGCAAGGTTTCTCCATATTACAAACTCTAGAGACACTCCTCAAAATCTAGTATGAGTGTCATGATGGACATTTACTTATAGAATCATGTTTTCTGCAGAACTAACCAAATTCCTTTTTCAAGCAATTTTCGGGATTACTAGGCACTAAGCCTTTCCATATAAGTTAATCTTGTCGAAACATGAAGTCGCGTCAGACAGCACCCGGCGGCACCCCCCACCAAAAAATCAATTTTCTACGATAAGTACTGCGTTTAGAAGATTACTGTTTTGAAAAAATAGTATAATTTCGTCAGTTACTTTTCCTATCTGAAAAAATAAGTTCAAAAAAAATTTAATATTACTTCTTCTTTTCAAACTACGTTGACGTATCGGAGACCAAATCTGTCTCCGATATCAAAACCTTTGAAACAATTTTTTTTTATTATCGAGTCAAATTGTTATTCAAGTCAAAAAAAGTCTTCAAAAAATGTCGTATGACATTTGCTATCTTGATACAGGGGATGTGCGGTATGTCAATTACCAATTCTGTTATTTCAAACTTCTTTTCTGTGTAACCATATGCGACCCATTTCGATTTGATTTTGATTTACACGTTTTGGTTTATTTTCAGACTGTGTGAGGTTAAACACTCAAGAAAAACACAAAACTAAACATTCAATCAATATTTCTATTTTATTGGAATCAAATTGTTGATTTGAGCAATTCTATTTCAAAATAGTATATTATGTTAGCAGAGTTATACACGTCCTTTCAGTAACGACTATTTTATCACGAGGGCAGCGTTGCGGAACGACTGTTTAAAAAACAATTGTCTCGAGGAGGTCATCAATGCCTTACATATACCGTAATTTTTTTACGAATTCATATTATAACCACAAAATTGTATGTTATTAAGTTGATATATTTTTTTATCACAACAGTTCCAATTGACAGGTCAAGAACTATCTACTCTCTCATGGGTTTTAAACACTGAAATCATACAGTAACATAGCGATGTACTTAAAAAATGGAGTTGGTATGGTAATATTTAAAAAAAAATTCATTAAATACATATTGTGGAATATGTGATTAATTGATCATTTATCGTGGTATGGTGAATGCCATTTTAGGTATTTGAGTGGTTTTTAATTGAATCGGTTGTTACTTGATGGAAACCTATAGCACTTCTTAGACTGTTAGAAACGTGACTAACTAAAATTTGATTAACACGATAAGATTTCAACAAATGATATTACATCGAGACATGTGCAGTGTAGTGTTGGTGTCGGTGTTGTCTCGTGTCGGTGTCGTGTCGGTGTCGTGTCGGTGTCGTGTCGGTGTCGTGTCGGTGTCGTGTCGGTGTCGTGTCGGTGTCGTGTCGGTGTCGTGTCGGTGTCGTGTCGGTGTCGTGTCGGTGTCGTGTCGGTGTCGTGTCGGTGTCGTGTCGGTGTCGTGTCGGTGTCGTGTCGGTGTCGTGTCGGTGTCGTGTCGGTGTCGTGTCGGTGTCGTGTCGGTGTCGTGTCGGTGTCGTGTCGGTGTCGTGTCGGTGTCGTGTCGGTGTCATGTCGTGTCGTGTCGTGTCGTCTTGTGTCGTGTCGTGCTTCACATATACCGTACTTATTTTACGAATTCATATTATAAACACAAAATTGTATGTTACTAAGTTGATATCTTTTTTATCATAACAGTTTCAATTGACAGGTCAAGAACTATCTACTCTCTCATGGTTTTTAATCACTGAAATCAAACAGTAACCCTAGCAATGTACTTAAAAAATGGAGCTGCTATGGTAATATTTAAAAAAAATCATTAAATACAGATTGTGGAATATGTGGTTAATTGATCATTATCGTGGTATGCTGAATGCCATTAAAGATATTTGAGTGGTTTTTAATTGAATCGGTTGTTACTTGATGGAATTCCATAGCACTTTTTAGACTGTTAGAAACGTGAGTAACTAACCCCCGTAACCATTGTCTTGTGGAGGCGGGCAGTCTTGTTGGTAACGAAACCGATCTTTATTCATGACTCAATTGACATCTCGATTGATTTACTGATTTTCCAGCTTGTCCACAATCAAAGGCTTTATCATAATTTCTAACGTTTGAGATATATTTCTATCGATAAATAACAGTCCCACAACTTTATCTCCATGAATTTCAACAGGATGATTAAATTTTCGAAGATGATTAAGATGTGATTTTCATCACCCCAATGACGATGAAAATAGTTTAGCGTATTGAACTCCCATGCAGAAAGAAAGTACAATGATCACTGAAACGGATATTTTTGAGTTTCCAGACTCAACATCCTACATCAGATTAGTTATCAGTTCACCTGATTAAATTTTGTTCCTATCGTTTTCATCATCAACTAGTTGTATAATTTTCATTCTATACGGAAAACCTTGTGATGCCTTAGAACTTTCCCTATCGCTTCATGACAAATTCGTTTTTCCCTCACAGCCTTTCGATATGAAAATTGAAGATCAATTGGAAGTAGTACCTCCAAATTAGCAGCTTCACCAGCTCACATATGTATTCGTTCATTTCATTTCTTTTATTCATTGTCGTGAACCAAAGTAATTCCTACAGAACTCTAGCAATGAAAATCATTGAAAAAATTCACGAAACTTGAATATTCCCCACCCAAAAACAACAAAACGAACGATAATTTTGAATGCAATACACTCGCAAAACTTAATACCGCAGTGTATCGAACTAGCAAATTGAAATTCCAAAATAGCAATAAACGAAGATACTGATACTGGATAGCAGTCGTGTGTTTTGTTCCTCTGCAAATAAATGAAATCGACTCTAAGTAAATGTGATTTGTTTCATGAGGAGAGACATGAAACGGTACCCATCGGATAGACACCTGAAAGACATTCTGAAACAAGGCAACAGAAAAACCAAGGATTAACAACCAAGCCAAGACGTACCATGCATTGAAGGCGTATCGGAGAGACTAAGAAGGATCGGGAATGAGCACAACGTCATAATCTACTTCAGATCCTGAAACGCACTGAATAACCTTCTGACCGAAACAAACCCTGAGAATTCCACCCAAAATTGGAAATATTGTGTTTATCATACACCAAGCAAAAGCGGACGTCGCTACATCGATGAGACCAAAAGACCGCTCAGCAATAGGATAGACGAACACAAACGTTTGACTCAACGGGAAGAGACTGCACAGTCGCAGAGCACGCTTGGACGAAACCAAGCCAACAACGATTTCAGTCAACCGAGCATAGAAATTTAGAATGTATGGAAAACATTATTTAATAACTGGTCAATTCTAGAAGAATATAAACGATAAGGGCCCATACACCTCACTACGCTCAAGTATGGTCAATTAAGAAAACAGGTAGTAGTGTCAATTATCTCAAGACAAATGAACACTTCCTTATGATCGGAGATACTGAACCAATTGGAATGTTAGGTCGTGCTCATAGTAACAATCCAAACAATGGAGTAATCAATTCACATTATTGTCTAAAACTTTTAAACAAACGATAAACATGCTCTCTCATCGCCACTATTCGAGTTCATTAAATACCATATAGAAACTCCGAAATTGAACTTGCATATAGTGGCTGTTCTGATAGAGAACAGCGCACCATTCAAATATGAGGCTTTATGGCGCAGCACACTCACTTAGTAGTTAATAAAGATGTTGAGCTGACTTCATCACAATTACGTTCGTCCCCTTGCCGTTTTGCGTTCTCTGTTCGTTTGTGAATTTCTCCTTCTCCCCTTTGACTGTCTGACTCCGGGCGGTATTCCAACCCTGTACAGGTCCGGTTGCAATCCAACTCTCGAAGTATAAGTGTATTGGCAGGTATACTGAGGGAAACCTGAGGAACTGTATTTTCTACGAATTTTCAGTAAATTTGCCGTTCTGTGGCTCATCTCTGTCACTATGAGTCGTGACGTCTCGCTCGGCAGATGACAGTTGACACATTGTCAACTTCAAATTTCAATTTTTCATAATCTTTTCTTTCTCAGTCAATTAGAAGTATTTGAACACGTGCATGGTCACAACTTTTGATTAAAAAAAAAATTCACCAAATGATTGTTCTGGCTAGGTCAAATCACGACCCCTAACAATTGGGGAACCACTCAAAAAGTTTTTTCCATCACATATGGTATGTTCTAATTGTATTACCAATTATGGTCATTAATGGGGTTAACCACCCTATTTTTTCACTGAAGATGAAGGATTAATCCTTCGAAACATGTCTGCTGCTGATGTAAGTCTTCTGACTACATCTCGTCATGTGCTGATGTGTGTCCTCTGACTACACACACACAAAGTTAAGAAAGATTTTATTTGGTGGAGTTCGACTGTAAGTTTTTTACCTACCCAGTATCATCTCACCTCCACTGTATGTTATGGATCGCCTCCGTTGGATTACTAGTATTTGACGATGAATATGGTGTCTTACGAATAAGAAGCAAATTAGTTTACGGTAATTTTACTGAATCTTTCAAGTATCCCATACTTATTTTAGAAGAGCATATTCTCAATTGCCCACTTTAAAAGAGGGTGATAGGCTTGGATTGTGATTTTTACATGTGCTGTATACAGGGCAATCCACTTAGAATTGATCAAATCACTTTCTACGGAAGCTTCAATTTTCGCACTCAGAATGTTCATGAGAAGAAAAGGCAGAATTCTAGTTATGTATTCTGACAATGGTCTTAATTTTATTGGAGCAAATAATGAATTTGCGAAAATTGACTGGGAAGAAATTCAACGATTCTCACAAGTTCGGCGTATAAAATGGAGGTTTAATCCCCCTGAGCACCATGGTGGGAAGGATGGTGGGAGAGGCTCGTGAGAATCGTAAAAGATCTGTTACGTAGGAATTTAGGAAGAGCTTCACTTTATTACGAGGAACTTTATACTATATTATGTGACTGCAAGGCAGTTATAAATGCACGTCATCTGGCGTACATATCGAGTAGTGAAGAATTCTCACCACTTACCAGAAGAAGTTCATGATTTGGACCAAATGGTCAGGAATAATTTCATCAAGAGACTTAGATATCTACAAACCTTAAGAGACAACTTGAGGAATAGATTTCAGAAGGAATACCTTCGAACTGACTCAGATTGGTCAAAAGCCACGAGGTGTATTGAAAGTTAGGAAGGGTGATGGAGATATTTTTTGGAAGTGATGGTATTGGAAGAGTAGCAAAAGTTAAACTGAATAATGGGGAGCTGTTTCATCCAGTTCAACGGCTATTTCCTTTGGAAGTTACGGCAGATGAAGAAATAGAAAAAATGAGAAACACAGATCTTCGAGAGATTATAGAAGAAAAGGAAAACGACCAGAAAGAAGAACATGGTGAAGACCACGAAGGAGAACGAGAGGAGGAAACCGAAGAAGATAAAGAAAATGAAACTAACGAACCCATCGAGATATATACTAGATCTGGAAGAAGAGTGAAGTACTTTCCAAGATTACAGCAAAAATCTATTTATATATTTTTGAACGAAAAAAAAAGCATGTTCCACCCCTGGAATTTTAGTAAACAATTTTTTTTTTTGGGTGTTTATCATGGTTCCAACTACTAGCATACCAAGTTTGATGGTGCTACAATCGATTCTTGTCTCAAAACCCAATCGTACTGGATTAAAAGCGTTGTACACATTCAAAGGATAACTACAAGGGCAACCGAACTCTTTTCGTTTTGCAATTTTACTTACATAACGATTGAAGTGATTTAAATAGCGAACGTTAACGCAGCAAAACCGAAAAAACTCACTATTTTTGAAAACTTTCATACAGTTCTTAATTGCAACAAATGTTCACAAAAACCTATAACTACTATTCCGACGACTTCAAAGGTTTCGTTATTCTTGTTCAAACTCTCCTTGGGTAATTTCTGGTTTTAATTGAATAATATGGCGAAGGAGCATATGCGGATCTGCCAAAAATTTGCACTTAAATATTTAAAAATATTTCAGGAAATATGCCTATAAAGATGAACTTGAAAACCAAACCTTTTCTCACTCATAATTCGTTCCAAATCGTTAGAGCCGTTTCCGAGGTCTGAAATATAAGTATATAAATAAATAACTGGATGAGGAATTGCTCGTTTGAAAATATAAGATAACTGAGGCAAAATTCACTTGAAGGGAGAAGGCCACCCTTTTATAGTGAAATCGAGTAGACGATTCGCCTCATATCGATTCCCGAACCACCCCTGACCGCGAGTCCCTCCGTAAAGCCCAATATTCCCAAGTTGCTATGTCATCAGTTGCGGCTTGATTGTATGGGATGTTTGAAACTTTCAGTATCATTCACGACAACGAGAATGTAATCTGCTCTACAGACATTTACTCCCCCGGACTGATCTCTCTTTCTCCACCGGTCTTATAAATATTGAATGACTTTCATTTTTTTTGCCGTGGCGTTAAAACTTTCTCATATAAAAATGTAAGGTTCATTACGTAAATGAGAAAAGGCAGTCTCACTCTTAATTACATTTTAAAAAGCTACTTGCTCGAAAATTCTCTTTTTCCAGGTGGATAAACATACAAAAAGTCGTACAGCCGTATTCATAGTGATTCGCCAGCGATTCTTCAGATGTGCGCCGTTCGCTACACAAACTATAATGCATAGGCCAGTGAACGGCGCACCTCTGGAGAGTCGCCGGATGATATCTATGCACACGGCGGGTAATATTGTAAGAGGTTCGTTAATTTTTCATGGCTTTTAATTTCAACACATATTATTAACATATCTAGTTATTCTGTAATAATTATTAAAGGACAGGTATATTAATTTAGGAAAAAAATCAACAACTCATCATGGCGGGGATTGGCGCAGTGGTTAGCGCTCGGACTTCGTGACCAATACAGGATCCAAGTTCACTTGGATAGGAAGATCATACCGTATTTAGCGGAGAACAAGATCGAGGTCAATCCGGCCAAGTCGGAGACGATCAACTTCACGAAAAAGTACACGTGAACCATGCGACGTATCTGGGGGTACACCTGGACAAGCATCTCAACTTCGGGCGTCATATAACCCTGGCTATCCAGAGGGCTGGAGCTGCGTTAAAACGCACCTACCGTCTGATAGCCAGAGGCTCCAAACTCTCACAAGAAAACAAATTGCTTATATATAAGCAACTGATTGGACCAACAATGGCGTACGCTTGTCCGGTGTTCTGCAGCCTAAAGCCGACTCCACTAGCGAGATTGGATAGGATGCAGAACAAAGTACTCCGTATTATCACCGGTAGCAGGCGATACCTTCGATTGGAAGCTCTTAGGGAGCTTGCAAGTTTTATAAATACATGCTCGATAAAAGCCCTCTCACCAGAGATATCACTGAGCTCAGAGTGTATGATAATGAGTCCCGCAAACACAACGGGCTCACATATCAAGCGCTTGATACCTTTCAAGAACGAAGGGAAGAACCGGCTCCATAGGGAACCAAATAGATAGTATGACTGACACGTAGAGTACCTCGACCCGGTTTTTTGCTACAGCCTTTTCCGGGATTCAATATTGAAACAACCAGCCTCATAAACTGCATAAAGCAATATCTGCATTGAATACAAACCAACAACAGGCATAAGTTTTGCAGGAGGCGTGTATCATGCCGATCTTCTACAGTGATATAATGAAATATCCGGCCCAGCGTTTCCATCAGCGCGAGCGGACTACAGCGCCCTCTCACGGAGGTGGCTGTGTTCGCTCAGGCAAGGCGCTCTTCTGCTCTCCTAATGGGGAGCAGAATAGTTGCTACTATTGCGCCCATCCTTCCGTCTTTCCCCTGACCCCCTGGGTTATAAAGAACACGAAGAGATGCATATTATGACATGTCATTATTCATGAAATGTAAAATTTGAAAACCTATAATAAAAATATTTTTAGTTAGTTAGTTAGCTTCGTGACCGAGAGGTCCTGGGTTGGACTCCCGGCAGGGGCAAGACATTTTTTCATTTTGATATGTAAAAGTCTGAATGATTAGATCGTGTTGCCGGCTGCGAACAATCCTCCACGATTCACTGTTGCGTTAATAATTAATAGTGCTGCTTCTAAGGTGGCGTATGGAGTTAGTAACAAGGCCTATCCAGAACACGTGGCTAATGACCATAGCAGTCGATGCCAACACACACAAAAAAAACAACTCCTCATTCAAAACACTTCATCTTTTCCTCACCACCATTCCTGATCCATATAGTATGAAAGTTTGTTATCCACTTGGAAACTACGACCACAAACAAATCTTCACCCTTGCTCTTTTTTACACCATCGAGCTGCCCCGTCCCATATGGCACTACAATATAGCCGAGTAAGATGATCTTCGCAAGATTTTCTCAAAAGAGAAAACTCTTTCCCATAGAAATGATCCAAAATAATGCGCAGAGCCAATTTCTGAGATAATAATGCTGAGGAAGCAACATATACAGTGTGTCCATAAAGTAACACCCCCCTCTGTTAACTATTGAAGGGATCGGAACTTTTGGATGAATATATTTTTTTCGGTGGAATGGCAAGTCATAAGCTACTTTTTGACGACAAAAAAAATTTCTATCTAAAGAGTTCTTTAAATGGCATGGGGAATCGAGTGATACATCATTCGGAACATCTTACAATTCTCTATACGCCCCCAAAATTTCAAACAAAAATATCCATCCAAATCAAAATGGAGGTGCATAATGTACGACCTCTCTTAGGGTAACCTCACCACTGTTAAGTTTTGTTTGTTTATAAGGCACAAATCCGACCTGAACTTGTACTATTGTTTCTATAGATGGAATGAAGCACCCAAATACACATTGAAACATTTACATTTTGTAAAAAAAGTGTACACGAGCAATTCGTCTCGTCAATGATTATCCGCTCACAAGCTCGCTCACTTCCCTGGAACACCGTTAAAAAGCTGGCAATCTGTCTCTGATTTATAGATATTTCTATGGACGATATTCTCCCAAAATATCATCGATAATCATTCCACCGTTAGCGGTCTCATTGCGACTGACCCGCCAAGCTCAGTCCTCACATCCATATACTGTCACTTTGGAGACATGCCGAACATTCCGCTCTCCCGACAAACAGCAAAGCTTTGGAACTCGGGAGGTGTTTCTTGAGACATACTTACTTTCCCTCGCTTCTCACGATGTTTTCCGAACATTACAGGATTTTCCTTTTCGTGGAAAACAGAACAAAAAAAATGTAACAAAGAATGTGGTAATATTAAATAAATAATCTTTATTTTTGAAATAGGTAGTCCTAATGTACATCTACAAAGAAATTAAGAATAGTTTTACTTAAAATATGATCAATTTCCTAATAGTAATTCTATCTAACTAATATATTCAATACACATTTACCATTATATATATTTTCTTCAAGCTCATAGTATAGACTATTCGTCCCTTAATTTTTTTGAAGATACAAATTTCAAATTTAATATGTTGCTACAGTATTTGAATACGCATATTTTGACGCCGCTTCTGATAATTTATCACATCCGGAAGTAAAATCCACTTTCGATTTTCAAATTGGACACCCTGTATATTATTACATAAACGATAAGGGATTTCAATAGAAAAGAGAAATCCCTGAACGTCAACAAAACCTGGTACCCAGCCCTGAAAAACACAACAATAAAACCATTAAATAACACAGTCGAGCAGATAGGACGGGGCAATCAAGTCCCATTAATTAGACAGGTAGACCCAGTCACCCCAAGCAAAACGAAAACATGCTATTGAAAACAAAGCAATTAGTCAGGCTGTGACTATAAATTGACAAGAATTTCCAACCGCTGTATCAGTTTTACGTCGCTCTTCGAGAAGACAACATCCAAGCTGAAGATGCTCACCGCAGTTGTGAGCGAAACGTCCAAAAGAACTGACGACGGCCTCAAAGCCCGGAAACCGTACTCCTTCATTCTACTTCCGGCCGTGAAAGCCTTCATTCTATGATTAGGGATAATCATGAGAAATCCAACGGTACCAGGTTTGATGGTGTTATCTCCAACGACTACGGAGATATCGCCATTTAATTTATCCATAAGCTCAATGAGTGGGAGAGAAACTTTCTCATTGAGAAAAGCGGAACATTCTCCAATAAAATTGAAAAATGAAAAATGTGATTTATTTGTAATATCTAACAGAAAACAACTACTTCCAATCCTATATCAATCCTCCTGAATAGCTTGGCAAAGCGAAATAGATTTTTGTCGACCAAAATGTATTGGGGATTAAATGCGAGAGAAGCGGACCTTGCTTCACTGAAATGAACGATTTCTCTGAGTGATATTTTTTTTTTAATAACATTCTCCTTATCTAATTTATTTAATGATTTTTTCAAGGAAAACTAGAAAGAATTAAAAAAGTCAGCTATCTAAATCACATTTTTCAATTTTCATGGAGAATGTTCCGCGAATGTTCCTAAGAGGTTATCTTGAACGATGGAAAATAGCGACTAAAGTTTGTCTTTCAGTCGCAGATGATTCCACAATAGATTTTATGAATTTCCTATTCATATTTTCGAACTAAAATCAAAATTTCTCATTGAGCTTATGGATTAAATAAATGGCGATATCTCCGTAGTCATTTGAGATAACACCATCAAATCTGGTATCGTTGGATTCTTCCTGATCATCCTTAACTGATCATGTAAAAATAGACACGGTATTCCATTTGAAAATCGAAAGTTGGTGTCAAAACCGGAAGTTTTTTTCCAAATATGTCAAAAATTGACGTCTAGTGAACGGGGATGTATTTATGATCACATGTGGTCAACATTTCTTGCGTTTTCAAATATCTGTTCTTTTTCCAAGATTACCCTCCATTGCTCTTTATCAAATCGTCACCCTATATAACAAAATATATCGTCTAGTTACCTGCCATAATCTTCGGGGTAGGGAACGATGATTCCCTCTGGGCTCGGTCTTGGAGAATTTCCAATCCAGAAGAAGGCATCGGGGCCAGTCCCATCGTAGGAAAAGCCTTTGATGAAGATTGTACTCTCATCTACAGCGTAAGCAATGCCTCTGATCCCATGAGCAAAGTTCACTAACTGTCCTATCTTTTTACCAAAGTAAGGTTCCGGAGGCTTGACACAAATCCCTGCAACAAAAATCATTATTTTTATACGGACAAAATGTCATTTTACGCGCTATGAACAGTGTGTAAAAACTAAGTTTACGGATTGTCAATAGTGAAAACACAAGAGCTTTTCTTATAGGATAAAAAAAAGTGTTGTAGAATATTTGTTCAACATCAAGAGCTAGAATGTAACCATTCTGTTATCAAATTCGACGGTTGTGGAGAAAAACTCATTCCATTAACAATTCAGCCTGATAGTATGTGTATAAGTACAAAGAAAATAAGAAGAGAAAAGTTAATAATACTAATATGTTTGGTAATCCAAGTGGTGATATTTCATCGTGAATTGGTGGGGATGGATCAGTTTTTCATAGAAAAAATATTCTTTTATTGCCAACGTTTATAATTTCATTAAATTCTTAATCAGAACTCTGTAACAAGGGCTAAAGTTTAGAGGTAAAATGTATACTCGCCACAATGCGGTATGACTCGTTTAGAGAATAGAGGAAACTTCAGAGAAAAAGACACAGACTTACTGAGAGTTCCATATAAATAACTCAAATTATCTTCAAATCGAATCACTTTTTTCAATCTTTGTTATTTGCTGATGACAGATTCCACCTGGTGTGTGCTGTAATAGTTGCGTCTTAGCTAATTTCCAGAGTAGATATGGCGTAGTAATAAACAAGGTTTTCAAAATAAAAATCCATTTTCTTTAATGCCTTTTAATTGGCATTCAATAATTTTTTGCAATCATCTTTTTACTTCTCTTTAAAATTAAATTAAAAATATTAAAAATTAACAGACATAACTGAAAAATAGACGGGAAAAAAGAGATGAGTTATTTGGACAAAACCAATGACGAGTGACATGTTTACACATTTCAAAAACTAAACTGGCCGCCAAATTCAAATCATCGCCATATCAATATATGGCAACCTGAATGAATTCGAAACATGTAAAATTTAAGAATAAAGCTAAACTCATGTTTCAACATCAATGGAAAGTATACCTCAAATTCATTATGTTAACCAATCAATTATGATTTATATGGAATGGAATAATAGAAACAAAATACATGAAATCCAGTACGATTGGATTTTGAGACAAGAATCGATTGTAGCACTACCAAACTTGGTATGCGAGTAGTTGGAACCATGATAAACATTTTCAACTTATCCATAAAATCGACATTCTCTTCACGAAATGATGAAAATAATCGCTTATTCATATCCTACATATATATATTCAATAACACTATTGTGAAGTGCAAACCTCAAGCTTGAAATCACATATTTCATTTTTTATGTAGGATGTGTATGAGCGATTATTTTCAACATTTACTGAAGAAATTGCCGGGATTATGGGTAAGTTGAAAACTGAGGCAGGAGTAAAACCCTGTTTTTTCTTTGGCATGTATAAGTGAGACTTGCATATGGTCCAAAGAGGGTACTGATTCCTGCTCCAGTATAATTATTTCATATCAACTAAAATATCCATGACTTTCGGATCATCCGTAAATATCGTAGAAGGGTTATGTGAAGTGGGACAAAACACATTTTAGGTACTCAGATACTCACATTTTATATTTGCATGAGGAAGGAGAAGTCTTCAGGAACGATATGCACTTTTTCTTTTCCTTCTACTATGATTTTTAGCAAAGTTATGACAAATCTTATTTACGACTCTGCCTGAACTTGCAGTGGCGGTTAGCGCGAGCATGAAATGTGACGTCGGCGTTAAACAACGTTTTCTGAGAAAACGAGCGTATTCATAAGGTATTACTGAAAATCATTCTTGTGGAGAATTGAATTATCTCTCAACCTATCGAAATCGTTTTTTGATAAATCTTATATTTTCTGAAATAACAACAGCAAAAAAAAATATTTTTTTTTAAATGAAATTTTTTTTCAGGTTTAACCCCTGATTTTTTGGTAAACCATTTTTTTTCTCATAATTAATGATGTCGAGATGTTATGTGCCGAGTTTCAGAGTGCTACAATAATTCATTCTTCACTTTTTGCTCGAGTTTGTCTGTCGTTACTAGATTAATGACTTGATTCCGTAAAATATACTTTTTATAGACAAAACATAAAAAAAGCAATAAAAATAAACTGTCCAATAAACCTAAATCATAAAAAAATGCGAACAGCAAGCAAAATCTGTACCTTATCTGAAAATGCTGAAATTTACCTTTCAACTTACATTTTCAGTCATATTATTTGCTATGAAGATTTCATATACATTAAAAGAGTTAAACTTCAGTCGCACTTAGTCACGAGGAAGAGGTAATTACCCCTTTACCCCCATTAGGTAAGCAGAGGGTTGACGTTTATTTTATTTTTTTTGATAGGGTTTGACTGGAACTTCTAAGGTAGGTATGCTAGGGTGACTTGATAGTCATATCAATTAGTGTCTCCCAAATGTGGCAGAAAAGATTCGTAGAAATTCGTAATACCATTTTTCGTTGTTGAGATAGGTATGGATGATAGTACGTTTTCAAATATTTCCTTGGTATACAATCCCATAAATGAACAAAATATTAGCCATAACTTTTTTTTATTCATCAGTTACTATCATCCATCCACAATAAAAAAACTATATTACATTTCAATGAAAGTTCTATTGAAAACAAATTGTTCCGTGACAAAAAGCAATAACTGGCATAGCCACCATTTGATTCCCCATGAAATTATTATGGGCTTAGTGCAGTTATTAGATCAGAATTTGTCATTAGGACGATATTTTATTATCGATAACTGCCATAAACGCGACAACAAGGATTCATAAAATCTCCCCTTCGACAAAAATTATCCCTCCATTATTAGAGAAGAAAGCCTGCAGCGTGACTTAGGGGAGGCATCAGAGTGATTGAAATACAGGGTGAAGCTGAAAGGCGTTAGGATAGTTTTTCTGTTCCAACTGCATTTTCAAGTCACCAGCGTCACTTCAATAGTAGACTGTTTCTGGGTTAAATTTATTTACATTCATGCAAAAAGCAAAACTTTATTGAACTATATTTCTTTGAAAAAGAAGTTCTTTATTGCACTAGTGCAAAAAACTTTTTATTGCACTCATCTGTCATTCTACTTCAACGTGCTGTCATCATGACGAACAAAAACGTTCAAACCTACTACATATTTAGTAGATATTCTGTGAGATTGGCAATAAGTTTTAAACAGTTACATATTTTGTATTAATGTTAGCAGCCAGACTTGAAAAAATAATATCTTCCCGAGAATAACTCCATAATCAAAACTGATCTGCTTTGTTCTAAACCGCCTGCATGCATAGAGCAAACTGTCTGTACTATGACCACACCTCGTGATAACACGCGCTCACGGCTACTATGATTTTGATTTTTATAATGCATCTGTAGTTACAGAAACGTCAGTCAAAAATTAATACTGACAATTACAGAATTGAAAGTTTCAAAATGAGTAATAATAATAATGGAAAAATAGATGATTGTGATTTGTTTCAATGCAATTTGATAGCAATAATTAATTATTTGAGTTACGATTTTCATTTTCCTACACCTAGTGCCGCACCTTAATAATTAATTTTTGCTTTTTGCTTGAACGTAGAAAAAATGTTGTATGCAACTCGTGCAAAAATTGTTTATTGCACTTGTTGCATAAATAACCAATTTTGTATTACTGTCATTAAAAATTACGTTTATGCTTCTGAAGAGCCTGTTTTATTCCAATCCTATATCAATCCTCCTGAAGAGCTTGGCAAAGCGAAATAGATTGTTTGTCGACCAAAATGTATTGGGGATTAAATGCGAGAGAAGCGAACCTTGCTTCAATGAAATGAACGATTTCTGTGAGTGATATTTTTTTTTAATAACATTCTCCTTACCTAATTTATTTAATGATTTTTTCAAGGAAAACTAGAAAGAATTAAAAAAGTCAGCTATCTGAATGAAAATGCAAATTTTCACTTTCAGATTTTTTCTTTCCTTTTCAGTTAAGAGTCTTTTCACAATATCTATCAGATGTAGTTCAATGTCCAGCGTGGCTTGTGCCGGGGAAGTAGTTGTTTTCTGTTAGATATTACAAATAAATCACATTTTTCATTTTTCAATTTTCATAGAGAATGTTCCCCTTTTCAACATGAATACCCCCCAAGAGGTTATCTTGAACGATGGAAAATAGCGACTAAAGTTTGTCTTTCAGTCGCAGATGATTCCACAATACATTTTATGAATTTCCTATTTATATTTTCGAACTAAAATTAAAAACTGACGTTTTCACAAAATCACTTTTAACACTAGTGTTAAAAGTAAAATGACACATGAGGTGATGGATACTCAGTAATATAGATCTCTCTAATAGAAACACTTCAATCAGATATAATACCGTATAAAGTGGAATAATTGAAGTACTTTATTCCACTAGGGTAATAACGAAATTACTTGATTACACTAGTAGAATAATGCAAAATACAATCTTGATTCAATCACATCTTACTTATTTACTATTAAGATTAACGTTAACATACATATTGAATCGAGAATGAATAGCAACTATTCAACACCTGCTGATATTTTTGTATGTAATTTCAACGATTTTTGAGAAGATCACTGCTGCTGTCAAGCACTTTTTGCTGAAATATTTCGGCGATTCTGATGATGAATTTATTAGCTTAAGAAAATTAAACGCTCGAGCTTCAATCTCGCGTTTAAATATTCATTCATAAATAAAATGCTATTCTAAATACTTATACAATTAATAACTAATACCCACATTACTCTTCCAGATATAACTGTATACTGAATGTCAAATCATCCTCACTATTACTACTCATTTTCGATTACTTTTTTTTTAAGCGAATTTTGTAAATACTGATGTGAAATATGAAATTATTAGAACGTTAAAAAACTTGATTCGATCTTATATTAATTATGATCATAAAAATGACAGTCTAGTAGTTCATGAAAGTCGTGGGAAATGAAATATACTGTACTGAAATGATCATTACGGTACAGCTCGCGATGTAGAAATGAAAAAGTGTTTTACAATCATCCTACTTCCTTGATCGATAAACCGCATAAAATGAGCATATTTCCGAAGAGTCAATTAGGTGCCTTCCCAATGGGCAAACGTACGTTTTTCAAACGTGTTATAAACGTGGCATTGGTTGAATAAACGTTTCTGGTTGAACATTTTAACGAAAATAATTTAGTGTAATCTTCAACGTTGAAAGAAAACGTTATAAAGATGTGTTTTCAACGTTACTTCCTCAACAACTCGTTGAATATACGTTTAACAAACTCGCTTTATGCGATTCATTTATCAATGTTTATGATACGTTCCTTATCCTTTTATTTGGTAAAAAAAATGTTGTTTTATTGAGTATATTCGACGTTCAAAAACCTGATTGAAAACGGCAATAAGGCGATAATCAGTAAGACATTGGTTAATATACCGTTGTTACACGCGACATTTTTTCTTTGGAAAAACGTTCGGTTTTCAGCCATTTCACAACGTTATTTCAACGTCCTTGTATGGGCACAAGGATTGGTTCAGATTTGATTCACCATAGAGAAAGAAAACACTTTTCAACAACTAATTCGAAATTGTGCACAGTCACCACGTTTTCGTGACTTTTTCCGAGGTCATCGAGCAATTTATTTTTCTTACAAAACTATTGATGATATTTTTCAAATTCCTCGATGGGGGTCAGAGCCGGGTAAAATTTTTTAATCTGAATTATTCGTCCGTCAGATATTTTTCACTACTTTTAAGGATTTTTTAAAATTTTAATTACTTCAGTTTATTCAACATTTTTCGGGAAGGAAGTGAGTCTGAGATTCCGACCAATATTCTTTTCGTCTTAATTTTCGGTGTCCGAAACATAAGAAAATTTTCGGAATTCCTAGGGTTATACTCCTGACTCATTTTCAACTCACCCATAATCCCGGCAATTTCTTCAGTAAATGTTGAAAATAATCGCTCATACACATCGTACATAAAAAATGAAGTTTGAAGCTTGAGGTTTGCACTTCTCAATAGTGCAGGATTTGAATAAGAGATTATTTTCAACATTTACTGAAGAGAATGACGGTTTTGTGTGTAAGTTGAAAATGAGGCAAGAGTAAAACAAAGTTTTTATTTTGGCATGTATAAGTAGGACCTGTCACACTACTTCAAAATTATTGCACTGAAAGTCAGTTTCAAGGCACTACGTTTATAAATTTCTTATTGTTGTCTGAAGCAATTTTTCCGCTTCGAGATATCTTGTTGCATTGTTATTTCGCGTCTTTCGTGAATGATAGAAGATATGTTATAGTGTGTGTCGATACCTTTGATCATCCTTATTTTGTACGATGTGTCGGTCATGGGAGTCGAACAAGTTATTAATTGTGGAGACAAACTGTTTCAGGAGTTCCTTTTACTTATTAAGAATAAATAATTAAGTAATTCGAGAATTTATCTGGAATTTAAATAGAATTGTTAGGGTTCTTTTCATACATTTTTTTGAAAATAAATTTGTTTAATTTAATTGTAAGAGTTTATAATTATTATTTTCATTTCCTTTTCTATACCTATCCATTTTCCATTTTCCTATCACAGTAGCTATGTTGAAAACAGACATAATCACTGCATTTATAAGTTATTCTGCATTTTCTTTTATTACTTCATTTCAATTAGATGGATAGAAAGTCTTCAATAGTCTTGAATATTAATGAATAATATTATGATTAATATTTGTTGTGAATTTCTTAGCCGTATTTCAAGAAATAATATGAAATTTGTAACTATAGACAGAAATTCGATATTAGCAGAATTCGATTTTTCAGTTTTTGGCAATTTCCACAATTTTTTTCCATTGAGGTAGTATATTTTTTTCTTTTATATGAAAATTGAAGTCTTTTCGAAAAAACTGCGCCCCCACAGAACTCTACAATAAAAAAAAGCTTTTCCAGGGACTTGAAAAAAACGAGTTTTTCGCGAAATTCATCAATTTCTTAAAAACCACTGAACTTTTTGACAAAAATAAAATATTTGCTTGCTTGGCATTAAAAATACTACATTCATGACAATTTCTGTTATCGGAAAATAATAAAAAAATTTAATAACAAATAAAAATGAAACTATTGGTTTTTCATATTTTACTCGGCAATTTTGAGGTTATTTGAAAAATTTGTGTAATGAAAGTTGTAGATTTTTTAATTATTTACAAATTTTAAATTTAACTTTTTTTGATAAAATACGTATTTACCCTGCAAATCGTGAAAAACCGATTTCGCCCCCTTTTATCCCCTTCTCGACTGCAAGCATGCAGATGTTGAATTTTTGTTACCACATTAGTTAAACCCTTTTCTACCCTTTACAACCTAGTTTACCCTGTACGGAATTTTTCAATCAAAAAAAGGTAATTCACCTGGTCTACATTGGCTTTTTCCTTAGCGTTCGTGACTAGTATTCCATCTATTCTATCTTTTTTGGATGGAGAGAAAATAAGCTGGGAGCGGATTATCGAGCTCGGAAGACACTAAGATCGAATAGAATTGTAGGACGGTGGAAGTAAAACAATAACGAATCCTCGAAGCAACCAGGCCAAGATACGAGTCAACGCCACGCTGCAGCAGCCATTGTCTGCGAAGAGCAGCCGAAAATCGTCAACGTCATCCACAACAATGTCTCTCCATTAACGTAATCAACTGCATGTAAATCTCTCCTTTTGTCTCAACGTAGTGAGTGCCGGCAAGGCATAAGAACATAACGGGCGTATAACTGAATCAATTTGCCGGTTTCGATAATCATTGCTGCAGACACCGCACTACAACCCAATAAAAGCTCATAATATATCGAGTTAGGGACCCTTGCTCCGGCAGGGATATATGGCACCGTAACTTACAGGGCAATAAAGGGAAGTCGTGGAGCATAGTTCGGTTATAACGAGCACGACTATGAAGCTGCTGAGGTTACTTTATGTTCAATTGCTGTTTTATGACGGATTTTATGTTTATTGTCACATATTGCTCTCTCGTTACGATTTGAACAACAAGTTGGCAGTTTTGTTAGCCATATTCATAGTGATTTCATAGTCAATCAAACGCATGTTCTGTCTTTGAAATTTTCAACGAATGGCACATTTATTACTTCTAACCGTTTTTCTTGTTTCCTTATAATTAAGTAACTGGGCGACCGAATAACTTTGCTTGTTTCGCATTCTTAACACATTCGTGGACAGTAAGAGTTCGAAATCATCACCCATTTTTTTACAGAATCGAGTTTTTTTTTTCGAATGTGACGAATTGTATGGAATGAAAAAAAAATCGTACTTTTTGACAAAAAAAAATGACGGTTGTAGCAGTTCTGTCCCACTACAAAAAAAATATCTTGTGTGACGGACCTGCTAAAACCGTTAAAAAAACGAAAAATAGAAGGAAACTGTTTCCAACTGAAAGAACAATTCCACAAAATATAGCAAAAGATGTACTAATACCAATTTAAAAAAAAAGTAAATATGTCAACCTTCAAACTAGAAAAAATATTTTTCCAAAACATTTCCTCCAGAAGCAGAAGAATATTATGGTGATTTGTAGCACTCTGATTATGGAACAAAAAAAAAACTTTTCAGGCAGTCAATTTACACATATTCACGTCGCCCCAATACTGAATTCGCGCGCCAACTTCACGAAGACACCTGCTTTTGAAGCGTCTACCCCTTCCATCACTCTCGGAGACTTCTTGCAATCGGACGCTCTCAAAATATCGTTTTCCGCCGACCTACTTGAAATACGCATCATTTCGCACTGTAAACTAGTACACAAAATTAGATATTTCGCACTAGTGCGAAATATTTCATTTCGCACTAGTGCGAAATGAAATATTGTGCACGGTCTTCTCGCTCTGCGATTGGTGCGATTACCTAATAGAGTTAACTATACTCTAATTTTTAATCATAGATACCTGTGACAATGACATATCTACAAACGAATTTATTACATTATTAGTGTCAATGTGATTTGCTAAGTAGATAGGTACCTACAGAATCGTATAATTTGTTCAGTTTTTTTGGTACAATGTCATCCGACGATGAAATGTTAGATTTGACTCCCCCAGAAGTTTGCAATTTAGCAAACGAAACAACGAAGGAATTGCTGCCAGAAAAATCAAAACAGAAGTATGCTCGGAATCACAATCAGTCCCTACTGCGAGACCATCAACCTCCACTACAGTTTTGGAAACTAATAATAATATAACAGGAATTAATAATCATGCCATTCAATGTTTGATAAAAGAAAATAATAATATTCCGTTAGTACTGAACAATTGTCCAAATATTACCAACAATAATTATTTTTCTAATATTTCATAAATACGGACCAAAATGTACCCAAATATTTTTGTTAAATGTTCAATAAAATTTGTTCTCTTTGTGTAATACATCTTTCTTATATGCTTCTTCAGATAATTGAATTTGTAAATGATTGGTAAGTAGGTATAATACAGTCATGCGAAATTAAAATCCGACATACCTATGTTTTTGATGTAGGTCGTCGGAAAAGTATAGTGTACAACTCGTGCGGAAACTATTTTCCGCACTAGTTGCACAATATACTATTTCCTCTGTCTACTGGGACACACGTTGAAGACTGAACACGTATTTCAAGTCTACTGGGGACGGTTCGGCACAATATAAAATGTCTGCTATAGCAGGCATGTCGCAGCGCTCATGACGGCTATAGCAGATCTGTCCACGAATGTGTTAACTACACGTGAATAGCAGTTATTTAAATAGCGAACGTAAAACAGCAACACCGAAAAAACTTACTATTTTTGACCACTTCCACAGTTGCAACAAACGTTCCTCCAAAACATGTAATAGTATTTTTCTGCTCATACAGTGCGGCTTTTTATATCCCCTCCCCCCTGTTAACTTTTGAACGGTTTGACATAGAGCGATAAAAAAAAATTGTTTCGAGGGTTTCACCGATACTACCTTTTGAAATATAACGCATTGTGATTGCTCGATAAATGGCGCGGGGGGGCACAAAAACCTAATTTTTTTAAATGGCATGGGGGGTCGAGTGACACATCGTTGAAAAGAGAATTGGATTCTTTTTTCAACCATCTAATTTTTTTAAAATTTCGCATTTGAAGTGTCAATGTAACAAAAAGAAAACAAACTATTATGACATGTAGTATTTAAATAATTAGAAGCAAAATTGTTGTCAATTAACGAAGCAGGTGTTCGAAATGTCCACCTAATACTTCTTGACAATAAAAAATTCGATTCACAAATTCCTGCCGAACATTATTCAACATGTCTGCAGTTATACCAGCACAAACCCGTGTTATTCGTTCTTTAAGTTCTTCCAAAGAGTTGGATTGTTGCTCATACACTTTGGATTTGACGTATCCCCACAGAAAGAAGTCACAAGGTGTAAGGTCTGGTGATCGTGTCGGCCATTCGATTGGTCCACGGCGTCCAATCCATCTCATAGGGTATGTTACATCCAAATACTCTCGAACTTGACGTTGGAAGTGAGGAGGGGCCTCATCTTGCTGGAAGGTGATGTGTTCCTGAAATTCGTTCTCATTTTCTTCTAATATTCCAAGTATGAGTGGTTCAACCGTATCTCTTAGTAAATCCAGGTACAAATTACCGTTTAAGTTTTCTTCCAGAAATAAGGGACCTACAATATGGTCTCCCAGAATTCCAGCCCACACATTTACTTTCTGTGGGAACTGTGTGTGACCTTCTCGAAACATATGGGGATTTATATCACTCCAGTATCGCACATTTTGGGTATTCACATTTCCGTTCAAAAAAAAGGTACTTTTATCTGAAAAACAAATATTCCTAATGTAGTTGGGGTTCCTAGCTATCTTGTCCTCCATAATTTCACAAAATTCCATTCTTCGGTCTGGGTCGTCTTCTGTGAGTTGGTGTAACATTACTAATTTGTATGGATGGAACTTGTGTTTCTTCAAATATTTTTTTACTGTAGCTGTTGAGACCCCAATCGTACTTGCTACACGAGAGGTACTTTGTTGCGGATTTACCACCATTTCGGCAGTTATCGAAACCTTTGTCTCTTCCAGAATTGATTTTCGACCAGCTCCACCTTTCCTACGAACACTGCCAGTTCTGTTGAATTTTTCAACTAGTTCCCTCAAATATTTCCGAGTTATAGGATGTTCAGGAAATTTTTCATTAAAAATTCTCTCCGCTTCGTGGTAGTTCCGATGGGCCTCACCAAATATAAATTGCTTCAATTTTTTCTTCGAAAGGACGTATACGAACCATGATGATATCAAATATTCAAAGTAAATAATAATTATAAGTAGACAAAACTCCTCCGTGAATATGAATACAATAATAATTCATCAATCCATTGTACTTTTATAGGTAACTAATTAATTATTGTCATTTAAACAAATCCAATAAATAGTCCTTTCGTAGTACCTGTTATTACTTTTGTCATTAAAAATAAATGAAATGGGTATAATTTCGATATCCTAATACCTAATTAAGCTTTGAAAGGAATTCAAAATGAATAATTATTAATGTTGTGAATTGTCTTTATTGACCGTATTTTATTGATTGCAATTGTGAATCACTAGAAAAATTAAGGTATTTTTCTTCAAACATTATTATTTTAATACCACCCAAAATATTTTCCGTCCCATTATTTCACATCAAACCCTTCAAAAGTTATTGAGGTAAGGTAAGGAAACGAATTCAGATCCGCTCTTACACTTCAAATGCTTATTGTGAAAAAACGTGTCAACGAAATTAAAAAAAAAATAGATGTTTGAAAAGAGAATCAAATTCTCTTTTCAACGATGTGTCACTCGACCCCCCATGCCATTTAAAAAAATTAGGTTTTTGTGCCCCCCCGCGCCATCTATCGAGCAATCACAATGCGTTATATTTCAAAAAGTAGTATCGGTGAAACCCTCGAAACGCCGCACTGTATATATGGAAATCATCATTTTTCAACCGGATACCCTATATGAAAGTAATAGTTTTTCACTCTAGAAATGACAATGAAACAAATGAATATTGTCTTGCGACCCGATGGGAACATACTGAACACAAATTAATGAATTTTTGACACTAATGACACTACTTGGCACTTGAATCAGCAAACGAACGTCACTTCGTTTGACAGTGTATAAACATTTAAGTTCTAAAAATTTTAATCCAGTATTTTATAAACATCTATCGTAGCAAAAATAGCATTTCCTATATAGTCGAGATGAAATACGTTTTTTTTCCTCACGAAAAAAAAACAGTATTTTCATCTCTTGTTAAAAAATATGCTATTTTCTACGACCGAGCGTTTTTACCCACTTTCCCGCGCCCATTTTAATTTTGAAAGTGTCACTTTCCCGCACTAGTGCGTTAAAGTAGAATATATCAAGTGGTTTGGTATGGTATCCAAAGATTTGCTATGACAACCGAGTTGTCATCCAGACGTCAAAGTTTCAAGTCGAAGTGTTGTCGAAGTGACAGATTCTGCATTTTTCAAATTATTTTCAATAAAATCAATATTTTAATGGATTCGTCAGGCGAAGAGCTTCCAGAAGCAATTTTAAAGGCCGCAGATGAAGTAAATTCAGACCTGGTACCTAGTAAACCACGAGAAAGATACGAACAGCAATACAACCAATTTTTAAACTGGTGTAAGGAAAAAGGAGTGAATAGCTTCAGAGAAGAGTTTTTTTTGGCGTATTTTTCCGAGCTGAGTGAGGTCCTGAAATCCAATACTCTACGGTCGCGTTACTCGATGGTGAAATGTTTAGTTAAAATAAAACAAAACCTGGACATAAGCAAGTTTCATAAATTGACAACGTTCCTAAAAAAGCAAAATGTTGGTTTTCGACCACATAAAGCGCAGATTTTTACCAAAGAAGACATATCGAAGTTTATGCTAGCTCTTGTTGAGATATACCATTTTTGCTTTAGCCGGTGCTCTTCGCAGAGCGGAGCTTATGAAAATCACGCTTGACGATATTCAAGATAAAGGAAACCTAATTATTGTGAAAATTTCCGATTCGAAAAACCATACTTCAAGATCCTTTGTTCTTCAAGATCATTTGTTGTATCTGAAGACATAAATAATGGAACCTTTTTGAAGCTCTATAGAAAGTATGCACATTTACGGTCTTCTACCATCACGCATCGTTCTTTTTTTAATCAATTATTAAAAAGGCAAATGCTCTTTTCAGTGCATAGGCGTGAACACATTTGGTCAATTTTTGTTATCATAATCGGATCATCAAGAATGAATTTATATACTTATTATTTCCCTCGTATGTCAAATGTATTCGCTGTTG
The DNA here is from genome assembly GCA_958298965.1 of Chrysolina haemoptera. Taxonomy (NCBI): domain Eukaryota; kingdom Metazoa; phylum Arthropoda; class Insecta; order Coleoptera; family Chrysomelidae; genus Chrysolina; species Chrysolina haemoptera. Next base: position 52,830,768 of record OY282586.1, on the reverse strand, counting down.
AACCAGTTGAACCATTTTCGTTTCTTTTAGAATGAACTGCATGGTTCTTTTACAAGTCGTGAGCACAAAGCTCTGAATCATTGTTTTTTAAACAATGTCTGCATGTATGAAATTAATGTATCTCTAAGCGTAGACTTGGAGTGCTTCTTCCTCTACTCGAAAGATGGTGCGGCCTAGACCACATTTATAGCGCGTGATTTGAGTGGGCAAATACAGCAAAAACAGTCTCGGTAGGGTGCTAATTGTTATAATACGGACGAGGAACAGATGGTATTAAAACTGTCTGCACAGATTTACCCCCTTTTCGTTTCCGTTAGGAATGAATGTGTAATTTACATATTTATCTATCAGCAGTTGGAGTTCAAAAAATGACATCATTTCTGTATGTGCATATAATAATCCATTGGATTATTTATTGTATCTTCATATGGGACGTACCAGGAACAATCTGGCAGAATATCAATAATTTTTTTTTAAGTATTATGTGACCGCTATAAAATCACATACGTTCTCATTTATTTTCAAACTGCATTACCTCATAGAAACATGTAGCATTCATCCCAGAAATCGCTGATAGAAACGGATAACAGTTTATGTCTTAAAGCACATTCAAAAATTATAGATTCACGTTAGGAAATGCCATTAGAAATTAAAGGAATATGTATCTGTATTCTGTAATGTCTTTTGAATACTGACGAATATCGAATAGGGCTCTATACGGATTTTTGGTTTCACTATCAATATCCAACTTGAATCTCATAAATTTTCTCATACAGAGTGACCCATTTGAAAGCGGGCCACCTCTCTAAAACTGTTAGGTATTTATTATCTGATTCGGAAGTGTTTTTTTTCAATAGATAGAGCATTAATAGTTCTAATTGAGTGCCATGAATTCGAAATAAAAATAAAAAGGCCTACTTCGAATTTTTTTCACGGTCAAAAATCCAAAAAAATACTAGCGATTTTTTTAAATAGAATTTGGCGACGTCACTGGATTCACGACATTTCCAAGTGGTTTATGTAAAAATTTCGTAATAATGCGTCCATCAATAAAAAAGTTATATGGTTATAAAATTTAAAAAATGTTGTCAATAAACCAACCCACTACTTCAATTTCAGAACTTTCATCAAAATTCTGACAACACCACTGGATTCAAAATATTTCGAAATATATTTGGTCAGAATTTCATCGAAATCTGTTCATAAATAAAACAATTATGAAATAATAAAATGAAAATTTCCTAAAATTCCACTAATTTCAAATTTTATTATTTTACAATTTTTTAAATTATGAACAGATTTCGATGAAATTCTGACCGAATGTATTTCGAAGTATTCTGAATCCAGTGGTGTAGTCAGAATTTAGATTAAAGTGCTTGAATTGAAGAGGTGGGTTGATTTATTGACATAATTTTCCATTTCTTTCCCATATAACTTTTTTATTCATGGACACATTCCTATGTAATTTTCACATAAATCACTTGAAAATGTCGTGAATCCAGTGACGCCGTCTGATTCTATCTAAAAAAATCGCTAGTATGTTTTTGGGCTTTTTTACCTTAAAAAAAATTCGAAGTAGCCTTGAAATTTTTATTTTCGTTACGAATGAATGTCACTCAACTAGAACTATTGATGCTCTATCTATTGAAAAAACAATCTTCTGAATCGGATAATAAACAACAGTTTTCAAATGGGTCACTCTGTATATTTTTTTATCAGTCTTTATAAGATATTTTTGGCAGAGATCGCTTGAAATGGGGACATGTAAAGGCGGAATACCCTTCGTACTCTTACGAGGACGTTGAAAATGTTTTGGTACACGAAATCCCACTGCTGACTTGTCGTCTAGGAGGCTGTGTTCCGAAACCAGGCGAAATACTTGTTAGTAATGACAAGCGAATCATGGGATATTCCTCCAATCTTGCTTTTACGCCGATATTTCCTCTCACGTGTCCAAATGCGACACGATCGTGATCGTAGGAAGTTATCGAAACTTGCTATTCGAACAACGCGAACGCGGACTCCTTTATTGACCCGGGCCGAGCGATCCGATCGGTAATAAAGTAATTCATGTGAGAACGCGATAACGTTCGGAAAGCGATCGATAGTCACGGTTCGTCACCGCACGAGTCACGGCCTGCCTCGTTAATCTAGTAATGCGACCTGCAGGCGGAGAGATTCGCTCCGATTCAGCTCTCATGCCGATAAGTCATATACGTACGTACAGGTGGTTGTTTTTTATAGTACAGTATAATTACTTGTAATCCAGTACGAATGGGTTTTGAGGATCGATTGTAGCACCACCAAACTTGGTACGCTAGTAGTTGGAACTATGATAAACAAGAAAAAAAAATGTTTACCGAAATTCCAGGAGTGGAACATATTTTTTATTCGTTTAAAAATGAATAAACAGATTTTTGCTGTAATCTTGGCAAGTATATGATTTATCGGAAAAACAACTCAACAGGGTGAAAAACTATTCAATTCTCCACAAAAATTATTCCTAGTAATTTCTTATGAAATGCGCTCGTTTTCCCAGAAAACGTGATTGAACGCCGACATCAACTTTCAGGTTCACCCTTATCCGCCGCTGAAAATTCTGGCGGAGCCGAATTTTTGATTGGTCATAACTCTGCTAAAAATGATTGGAGAAGAAAAGGAAAAAGTTCGTATCGTTTCTGAAAAGTTCGTATCGTTTCTAAAGACTCCTACCTTCTCATACAAACATAATATGCGAGTATTTGAGTACCTAAAATGTGTTTTGTCGCATTTCACGAAAATGTGCGGATGATCCAAGGAAATCCAAAGAAATCCGATACGGCGATACGCGTAGGTATTTATAAGTCTATTTGTAAATATTAATTGAAAGTTTGATTTTGTGGAGGAAATCCAGTTCTTGACATAATTTTTTGGGTTTATGACCTTCCACAATCTGAAAATGAAAAAAAAATTTTTAATCCAAAGAAATCTGTACAAGTGTTTAATTTGCCCGATAAGTTACTGCGTTCACAAGACTGCTGTCTTGAAAGAAATTAATTTTTGTCAGTAACGTACCCTTCACTGAATTTGCCTATCTGAAAAAATGAGATCGAATTAACAAAGAATACTTCTCTTTTTTTGAAAACTGTTGTCGTTTCGGAGGTTGTATCTGCCTCCGTTATCAAAACTTCTTAAAAAGACGCTGAGAAAACTGAATTTGAATTGCGATTTTGGTAATAAGACCTTTCTTTGACAGTCAAATGAAATCTGTCATACATTCTTTTGATTGACATTTGGTATCTTGATACATAGGGTGTTCGGTATCAATCAATCACCATTCTATTAGTTCTTATTTCATCTCTGAGGAGGGGTAACCAGGTGCGGTCCATTTCGATGGAATTGGTTGAGAAGCACTTGTTCGATAAAAGAATGCACGCAGTTTCCTTCAACTTTCTTTTTTCTTGGTTTGATTCTCTCAATAAAATTTTGGTATTATTCCATTCCATCATATGATCGCCATCAGATGTTAGAATATGTTCGGATATTTTCGAACCCGTTATTTTTCGATTTCTGATGTAACTTTTATGTTCTTCCTGGCGCACAATCAATGGTCTTGATGTTTCACCTATATAACTCTTACCACACGAACAAGGTATGTTGTAAACACAATTTTTTGAACATTCACCAGCGTTTTTGGGTAAGAGTTATATAGGTGAAACATCAAGACCATTGATTGTGCGCCAGGAAGAACATAAAAGTTACATCAGAAATCGAAAAATAACGGGTTCGAAAATATACGAACATATTCTAACATCTGATGGCGATCATATGATGGAATGAAATAATACCAAAATTTTATTGAGAGAATCAAACCAAGAAAAAAGAAAGTTGAAGGAAACTGCGTGCATTCTTTTATCGAACAACTGCTTTTCAACCAATTCCATCGAAATGGACCGCACCTGGTTACCCCTCCTCAGAGATGAAATAAGAACTAATAGAATGGTAATTGATTGATACCGAACACCCTATGTATCAAGATACCAAATGTCAATCAAAAGAATGTATGACAGATTTCATTTGACTCTCTCAAAGAAAGGTCTTATTACCAAAATCGCAATTCAAATTCAGTTTTCTCAGCGTCTTTTTAAGAAGTTTTGATAACGGAGGCAGATACAGCCTCCGAAACATCAACAGTTTTCAAAAAAAGAGAAGTATTCTTTGTTAATTCGATCTCATTTTTTCAGATAGGCAAATTCAGTGTAGGGTACGTTACTGACAAAAATTAATTTCTTTCAAGACAGCAGTCTTGTGAACGCAGTAACTTATCAGGCAAATTAATTTATTTGCCCTTCTACACTTGTACAGATTTCTTTGGTTTAAAAAATTTTTTTTTCATTTTCAGATTGTGGAAGGTCATAAACCCAAAAAATCATGTCAAAATGTCTATTTGTATTTTGAAGACTGTCAATAAAATCTATTATTATTATTATTATCAAGAGAGAAACAATATGTGCTGCCCCACCAGGACAGCTCATTGCATTAATTAGGATCAATATATTATTATTATTATTATGCATGTATATCAGGCATATTATTACCAGTGACACTCCCATTGGAAAATATCAGTAGTAACGTCCCTGGATTTTTCGATCGTTTTCGATCACCTTTTTGGAAATATATTCCTTGTCTATTCAGCGTGATGCGTTGCCTTCATCTTGAGCGATCTCCCTCGTAGATTGTTGTTTGATCCCTGGTTGATCCGTCATCCTTCTGATTCAATACCCGGGCGCGGTCTTTATCCCGGACAATTGTTCTTTCATCGCGTGACGTATGGCGGAGATTCGTGATTATTTACGTCAGGGGAGTTAATACATAGATTGGAATTCATTATCGCCACATAAATGATGAACTTACAATGCATCTATACAGTCAATACAGTGGGTAAACTAAGGTTCAGTGGCACAGCCAGGGTTTCAGTTGGGGTGGGGAGGGGAGCTGAACATACAATTCATCAGTTACCAGAGCTTTATTTTTGCGTCATATGAGTGTTATGAATAACAGTGGTAACTTAGTGGTTTGGGGGGGGGGGGGCTGCAACCCGAAAGCCCCCCCTGGCTGCGCCAATGCTAAGGTTTTACTTTTTACGCACTGCTGTGCATGAAGTGATACTTTTTTGCACAAGTGTTTAAAAAATGTCATCTGTGCGTAAAATCATCAACTATTAATGTAACTTTCTCTAAGACTATTGTATTCTACATTGATTACATATTGATTGTTAGTTGAAGAATGAAGATGATTCCAAGACACTCGGCCAATCACAGATTCACAATTTTCAGAATCTACGGTAACTGAGAGGTTTAGGCCCATGACAAAACAGCAAATCTACCAAAAAAAGTTCTCAAGAAGGCTTTGCTTCATTGGACTTGTCACGGCTTGACATCCGCGAATGTCAGATTGACTGTTTTCTTTCTTATAGTTTCAACTTTAGCTCCTGATGAAATCTTCTTGCAACGAAGGTATTTCGAATAATATTTATCTGAATATTCTACACCATCTCGGTTTTTGGTAAAACAGAGTTTGTTGAGTCATATGTCATGCACAAATTTTGTAAGTACCTGTGTGGTCCGGTGGTACGGCTCCGCAGAAAAGTAAAAGGTTGTTATAAGAGCGTGAGTTCGAATCCTACTGGTGGAAGCTTTTTTTTTATTTTTCCCCTCAAGAATTTAGTTATTCATGTATAATTGTTATTCTTCGTCATATTGCTTTCTAATTTTATACTACTTTTTGGTAATAAAGGCAATAATTTCGATAGATACCCATAAGTACCACAAACTGAACTTTCGTCATAAATTTATAAATTTTCGTGTAGTCGTAGAAAAAGTACAGTCTTCTACTCGCCTATAATGAGCATTATTTTCTTGGATAATTCCGAAACTTGCCTACGAATAATAGCTATCATTATACGCTCGTTGAAGAATATACTATTTTACACACTGTCGGTTGATTGATATAACAATTTCAACAACGAAAAGAAAATTACAACTGTTCATAACTTTAGGCATTTCTGAAAAATACAGTACATATTTTAATTCATAACATAAAACATTCAAATTAATGACACAATTGCTAAAATTTGGCAATATTGTTGCGTCTTCGGGTTCAAAAATAAGTGTACACTGGTATGAACTCGCCTTTATTATTCAAACTTCACTTGACAACACTGTAATACCAGTCACTGTCAAACTGAAATTCTGATACCAAAATACTTGTATCCAAGGTAACTCAAAGTAACTTCCTAACTAACTAACTCCATCTCACAAATGCATTGCTTTTATATACAAATAAAGTTCTAGAAAACTTAAGAAATCAATAGAACACAATAAGAATGTTCGACGATTGATCCAGAACAAAAGTTAGTGCTTCTAGATTTTTCCATCTAATTCATCGAACGATCTCGAACAATTCGAGAAGTCTTTATCAAATTTCAGGTCTGTAACACTGCCTCCTCCTTTAGGTTATTCCGTCCCGGATAACACCATCACCATTTTGGTTGTCCCTCTGGAACCAATTTGGGGGATCGTGGCCTCGGTATTCTGCCAACCTCTCGATGTGAACAACTTTGGGTTTACTCCTTGGGTTGAGCTGGATACGGTATACCAATTCGTTGATCTTGTTTATGATGACGTAGGGTCCTGTCCAATTTCACTGTAGCTTGGGGCATTTTCCTTTCTTTCTCTGAGGTTGGTAGAGCCAAACGGCATCACCTGGCTCGAACATAGTCCCTGGACTCTTCCTGTCGAACCTCTTTTTCATTTTATCACTGGAGATTTGAAGACGACGTCTGTAAAATTCATGAACTTCGTCCAGTCTTTCTCGCAACTCTTGGACATATTCTGGTAGGACTTTGTCCTCTGTACTTCTGGGTGGCATTCCAAACAGCAGATCGCATGGTAGTTTCATTTCTCGCCCAGTGATCAACATTGAAGGGGTATATCCGGTGGATTCATGCTGGGAACTTCGATAGGATAGGAGAAATAGTGGTACCAACTCATCCCAATCCTTTTGATTTTTGGAGATGAACATCGACAGGTACAGTACCTGTCGACATAATAAAACCATCACCCAGTAACTGGCTGATGGTTTTATTATGTCGTTCAACCATACCATCTGATTGTCGATGTAGGGCTGTGGTACGAGTCTTCTTCACACCTAGAATGTTCATCATTTCCTGCCATAATTCAGATTCGAAGTTTCGTCCTTGATCAGAATGTAATTCTGTCTATCATAACTGTCGTAGTGAGCTTTTTTGTACTCGCGTGTTTGTTGAACTCGGCTGCGCCTCATTCTACCAAATTGACGAACTTGTATTATAAATAACTATTTTAGAAATATTTGCATACTTTTTTTTGGTAAACACTATAATTAATGATTTTAGTTCGAAAGTATGAATAGGATATTCATAAAATCAGTTCTGGAATCATCTACAGCTGAAAGACAAACTCAAGTCGCTATTTTCCATCGTTCAAGATAACCTATTGGGAGGTATTCATGTTGAAAAGGGGAACATTCTCCATGAAAACTCAAAAATGAGAAATGTGATTTATTTGTAATATCTAACAGAAAACAACTACTTCCCCGGCACAAGCCACGCTGGATATTGAACTACATCTGATAGATATTGTGAAAGGACTCTAAATGAAAAGAAAAGAAAAAAATCTGAAAGTGAAAATTCGCATTTTCATTCAGATAGTTGATTTTTTTAATTTTCTCTGGTTTTCATCGAAAACATCATTAAATAAATTAGATAGGGATAATGTTATTAAAAAATCGTTCATTTTATCGAAGCAAGGATCGCTTCTCTCACATTTAATCCCCAATACATTTAAATGTCGACGAAAATCTATTTCGTTTTGCCAAGCTCTTCAGGGGGATTGATAGGATTGGAAAAAAACAGGCTCTTCAGAAGCATATACATCAGGGATGGATATGAGGGAAATATTTCTTCTGCGATAACACTTTGAAAGTTATTTTTTGACATAGACCTGTCATGGGCATTGCATTTTGTTTTTTGTTCGAAAATATGAATAAGATATTCATAAAATCTGTTGTGGAATCATCTGCGGCTGAAAGACAAACTTTAGTCGCTATTTTCCATCGTTCAAGACAACCTCTTGGGAGGTAAGATGAATATTCTCCATGAAAATTGAAAAATGAAAAATGTGATTTATTTGTAATATCTAACAGAAAACTACTTCGACATACTGCAAAATAATGTTTGAAACAATCGATCACGTGATTCTTGTATTTATCAATTCCGCGCCATGAACTTCAGTCGTTCAGTGGTGCGAACTGAAACAAATGAAAATTGAATCAGACACAACTGCTAACGCGCTCTTGTAATAATTCTTTTTCCATTAGTAGATTGGACGAAACGTTTTATCCAAATTAAACCCAACACATGTTGCGGAAAATTCGAATTTTTCCGGTTTCGATTTGCTGGTTCATATCGACGATAATTTTAGTTCCGTTCCGAGTAGTTTTCAAGGCTTTAGTTACAAGATGTTTTATTTTTTTACCTACGGCCACTGCAGAAAATAGGCAAAAACACACGAGTCACAGCCTCAGTAAATAGTTTCTTACGCACGGTAAACAAATCGCACAGTTTTCATAAACAAAATGATGTATTTCGGAAACGGCTCAATCGATTTGGGAGAAATTTTCTGTATGTAGATGTGGTTTTGCTTTTTAAGTTTATATACAGGGTGTCCCAGAATAAAGGGGACAAACTCCGAGGGTAGAATCCTCACTTCATTTTAAGGTTCCAATGAATATATACCCTAAAATGAGTATTAACCAAGTTACAGGGTGTTGAAAGTGACACAAAAAAATATATTTTCCAGAATAACTCCATAACGGCTTAACTTTTCTTAATGAAATTTGATATGTCACTTAACAGCATTCAGTTTCATATTTCAAGGCAAATCGTGTGTTTGTAACTCTAAACAGGGGCGTACGGCAGGGGGTACCCCTATTCGCCCCTCCCCAACTTTCACGCCACTGGATTAATATCGATTTCGTCTCATTTTTCTTAATCCCCAATGTTTCTTTTACAAAAAAGGAATACGTTTCGTGTCACAAATATCAACGGTTGCTACATAATATACAGAAAATTCAGAAGAGTTATCTAAGACTAATAGTTATCTCCGCAGAGCCCACGTGTTAACAACGGTGATGACCTAGGTTGCTCTGTTTGTTTTAACGAATTGAATACGCTTACTCAGGTAGGACTCTGATTTCGGAACCTATAAAGTTGAAGCTTGCGCAAGAGTATTCCATGTACACAATCAAAAGCTTTCGATAGGTCACAAAATACTGCCGCGCAAACCTCTTTGAGATTGACTCTACTCTCAGAAAGGAGAAAATAGCGCATCCTATACTTTTTTGTGGTTGGAAACCAAACTGTTGACGAATTTCTTAATGATTTTTGCCAAAGTCAGAATAAGAGAAATAGGACGGAAATTTGTAGGATCCGAAGTATCTCCTCCTTTGTGAATAAGAATAACTACACAAATTTTCAGGAAGTTCGGCAAAAGTCCTTTAGAGAAAGACTCATTAATTGAATGGACCAAAAGTTCTAGTGTGAATATGGGCATATTCTCGAGTATTCTTATTGAAATATTATCCATTCCGCATGAAGATTTATTTTTTATATGTTTTATTGTGTCTATCAACTCGACCAAATCTGTATCATCCAGAACAAATGAGTCAGTAACAAAAATATCACTCATATATAGTAGCAGATCAGGTGCCACTTCTATTTTTTTCGCCAGATTTTTGGCTATGGAGCAATAGAATCCATTAAGAAAGTTAGGATCTAAAGATAGTTTCCTTGGAGATCATTCACAACACGCCAGGTTTCTCTGGAGATGTTATAACTATTAGAAATTCTCTTATGGTAATACATTCGTTTTGCTGACACAATAACATTTCTGTAAATTCTTCTATAAAAAATGTAATAGCTATTAATAAAGTCATTGTTGTTGTATTTTCTAATATGATGGAGACTTCTCAGATTCATAGCTGAAATACGAATTCCTTTAGTCAACCAAACTTTTTTCTTTCTATTTTTAATTTTAATTTTTTGAATGGGAAAAGAACTTTCAAAGCAGTTGGATGGTATATTATGATACGAAAGAAAGGGACCATCGGCCAACTGCACCTTATCCAACTTGGCAATCAGGCAATTACTGTAAAAAAAATTATAATTGCTCTCGCTGAATAGTCTGCCAAATTTGAATTTATTATCAATGGTTTTGTTCATAATCTCAATTTCACAGAGAATATAGCCTCATGATCAGAGATGTTCGTTGACAAGACTGAACAATTAACGTTTTCTTCAGTTAAATTGGAGCAGACATAGTCAATTTTACTTTCAGAATTTGGCGAAATTCTGGTAGGCCTATTCGTGTGCATTCAACGATAGATTCAAGAATATAGGTAAGCATATTACAGGAGGCTATTAAATGTTTGGAATGGTATACAAAATAGATTTGTTCATAACAACAGATTCCAATTATTTGTGGTGCAGGACAAAACTGAACAATAATTCAAGAGAATAAACTATTTGAATTCTAAATTTTGTAGAAAAAAAATTACAAAAGGAACAGAACTCAAAGAAATGTGGCTCAAGCTGGCGCTAACTCCGCCGAACTATTTTCAGAGTTATTTATGAGGGTGGTGAAAGAGCTGTCGTTGGGAATGCCGTTGGAATTCCTTTCAATCCCTCTGAATGCACTCTCCTGCCTTCGACCGTCCGAAATGAGATATCGACACTCGACTCGTTGTATATTATGCTTCTCCTTCTCGCATGCAACTCTATTTCGACAGATCCAAGAACGTGTACAACACTAGTGAGAAACCACGGTTTCACCAAAGAATGTGGGGATGAAGTCAATTGCGGGATCATTTGGGTAGAATTAGTTCGAAAATGTCACACCTACATCTTTCTACTACCTACACCTTTTTCATATGTTATTCAGAAAGTGTAACTTGTGATTCAGATTAGTAAAATGTAATTCAGAAAATGTTACTTGTGATTCAGAATTGTTAATTGTAATTCAGAAAGTATAATTTGAAATTCAGTAGGGAATATAAGAACAACGAATTATTTATTGACATCAATATACAAAGAGTAATAATATTTGTCGGCCAACAGGCATGCCTTGGAATGCTAGAGCTGTGGCATGGTGAATGATGGTATACGTTGTACAGCCCTACCACAATCACCTCCAACTATTGTATCTTTTGCCTGGTCAATTATATGCTCAAGATACACAAGTCGTTTTTCTCCCACACCCGGACCTTCAACTTGTGGAATTCGAAGATTTGATTTTACATGTGACTTTATTTTGGACCATATCGTTTCAATTGGGTTAAGCATTGGGGAGTATGGACTCAAACGAAGAAGGCATGCTTCAGTTCCACCCAGAACGGTTTCAAACCTGGAATGGCAAGGTGCATTATCACATACAAGGACAACGTCAGATAATTGATTTCCTTGTTCTTGCCATAGCTGCAATAATCTTGCCATCCATGCATTGGCTAAATCGGCTGTAAAAGAACCTCTTCTTCTTTCAAAGCTCACTACACCTGCTGCCGATATTGCTCCAATCAAATGAACGTTTGGTCCCCTTGCAGATGGAAGCTGCTGTATGGCTCTATTTCCCTTTCGAACGCGTCCTCGAAGACGACGGCAAAACAGGTTGAAATTCGTTTCATCCAGCCAGATAATCTGTTTGCCTTCACGAATATATTCATTCAGTGTTCGGACATACTGCTCTCGTTTATTTTTATTTTCATCATTATTCATTGTTATTACTTCATTGTGAATCTATTTTACAGTGAACAACCTACCATCCAAATAGTTTCCTATAGTAGTAACTGATATATCTTTCTGAAAGTGGTCGTGTATTTTAGTTTTTAATTGTTCTATTGTGGAGTCATTATCACATTCTACCCAAGAGATAACAATATCTATTTCTGCATCTGTGAGGATTCTAGGTTTGATACCTCCCTTTCGAAGCATTGTATCACGTCCAGAGCGTACCCAATGAAATGCAGTCTTGTATTGTACCCCCAACGACTCAGCCAACGCTATCCAATCATCACCTCTGTTGGCACATGCTACTTTTTTTCTTCTATCCACCATATTATGCTGCTTATACCTAAAATAATTGATTTCCTTCAGTTTCTTCAAATGGAATTCTAATAATCACACCTATATACCTTTTGCTTTCAAGTACAACATTTTCAGTTATAACTATTCTGCAGAGTGGACAGATCGCATCTGGTACATTTTTTAATGGTTGAATACATTTTTCGTGGAAAAGATGTGGACACGGTTCAGTTCTGATAACTCACGCTTTCTGAATTACATGTTACACTTTCTGATTAACAATTCACTAATCTGAATTACATATTACACAATCTGAAATACAACTTACTAATCTGAATTACAATTTACAGTTTCTGAATTTCATTTCAACAATCTGAAATTCATTTAACGTTTTCTGAATTACAATTTACTATTCTGAATTACAATTTATTATTCTGAATTACAAATTATACTTTCTGAAATACATGTTATACGTTCTGAATTACAATTGAAAAAGGTGTAGTAAATGTATCATGTCTAGCGTCACCCAAGTATTTTCCGGGAATGTTTTTTTTTGCGAAGCGGTGTCCTGAAGCGAATTGTAGTGGAAATTCTTTTCAATAATACCCTGATTATATCTTTTAAGTGGTATTTTCCAAGAAAAAGCCTTCCAGACTTTATCTGCATTGATATTTCAATTATTGTCAGGTAGTATTTGAAACATTACTCATTAAGCTCAAGTCTGCATTCATGCATTTCTGGATTTCCTTGGATTTTTATGAATTATGTAGTTTTCAGTTGGTGTTGAAATTTCAATTTTTGTTGCAATATACAATTCATCATCTGATGTTCAAGTATGATATTGAGCTTTTTATTCGTATTAATTTAAAGGGTTAAATAGAACCATAATTGATTTAGGTCAGATATTTGCCCTAATGAAAGGATCACGCACACTCCTTATGCAAAAAGTCTTTCGGACAAATTTTCCAAATTTTTAGTATGTTGTTGAACTCTGCTTCCTGAACAAAAGTTACCATAGGCACACAAAAATTCTATGTATAGTTTACGAGATACAGAGTGTTGAAGTTGTAAGATGGAATTTTCAGGCCATTATTGGCTGAACTTTTCAGAGATGAAATAAGAACTAATAGAATGGTGATTGATTGATACCGAACACCCTATGTATCAAGATACCAAATGTCAATCAAAAGAATGTATGACAGATTTCATTTGACTCTGTCAAAGAAAGGTCTTATTACCAAAATCGCAATTCAAATTCAGTTTTCTCAGCGTCTTTCTAAGAAGTTTTGATAACGGAGGCAGATACAGCCTCCGAAACGTCAACAGTTTTCAAAAAAAAAGAAGTATTCTTTGTTAATTCGATCTCATTTTTTCAGATAGGCAAATTCAGTGTAGGGTACGTTACTGACAAAAATTAATTTCTTTCAAGACAGCAGTCTTGTGAACGCAGTAACTTATCGGGCAAATTAATTAATTTGCCCTTCTACACTTGTACAGATTTCTTTGGATTAAAAAATTTTTTTCATTTTCAGATTGTGGAAGGTGATAAACCCAAAAAATTATGTCAAGAAATGTTGATGGAATTTCAGAAAAATGTAATTTTATCTCATAATTTTTTCGATTGTTTACCTTACAAAAAAAAAACGTTCCAATCTGTTGAAAATGTAAGTTTTATAAGGGTGCTTCCATCTCAAATGGGTCACGCTGTATATAAAGATGAACAGAATTCTTGTTTTTGATCAATTTACATAAACTGAAATGTGTCTTGATTTTTAATGAAGGAGGTTTCTTTTCGCTTCCAGAAGTATGGCCAAATATTCATGAGACACCCTCTATACTGCATTGCTATACAAAAACACTAATGCCGATAATCTTCCGATCTCTCAGCAGTCATAAAAAAGCCACTTTCCCAAAACCCCGACATTATCGGACAAAGAAAGGGGTTGACGCCCTGTAGAGAATGTTGTTATTGGAACGGCGTTTTATGCAGAAAGGCAATTTCCTGATGTCCTTCCTCCTCTATAGCAAACGTTACAGTCGAGTCGTTTTCACGGACGCGGGACTTTTCTCTCCTCTTTTCCGCCGCGAAAGTATCGATTTCCCTCGGCAATCGTGTTTTTATTTCAGAGGATTTGAATTCGGATTTGTACGATACGCACAACTTATAGGTGGCTCGGGTGGATTTTCTTTTGTTTTGTGGTGCTTGCGTATCGGAGAAACAATTGCATTTTTCACAAAATACATTATTTATCTTGTTGAGCCCCATATTTGATGAAGAGGACAAAAATTCCTCATTTCATTTATTGTTCTACAATTCTCTATCTACTGAAACAAAACGATTCAGCTCGTTTACAGAAACTCCAGAATACCAAGGTTACCAATTAATTATTTTCTCCTCTACCAAAGATTATTAAAAAATGATCTTCCCACATATTTACAAGAAAAAGTTATTTACAATGACCAAATCCATGGATACAATACGAGATCCAGAACTGACTTTCATATTCAACAATTCACATTAAGACATACCCAAAATTCAATTTTTTTCAAAGGACTTGAAGCTGTGATAATCTGCCAGAGGAGATCAAACGGTTAACATCTTTATCATCCTTCAAGACTAAGTTAAAACATATTTACTCAATCAATAAGAAAACTGGTAGCTTGCGAGTGGAAAATGGGTGAATTAGTTTTTCGCTCGCGATTGACACACAAACCTAACCTGAGCAAGCTAACCTAGCTGGCGAGTCGGTCGAAAATGCGTGAATTAGTTTTTCGCTCGCGATTGACACACAAACCTAACCTAAGCAAGCTAACCTAGCTTGCGAGTAGAAAATGCGTGAATTAGTTTTTTGCTTGCAATTGACACACACACCTAACCTGATCAATCTAACCTAGCTTACGAGTTGAAAATGCGTGAATTAGTTTTTTGCTCGCAATTGACACACAAACCTCACCTGAGCAAGCTAACATAGCTTGCGAGTCGGTCAAAAATGAGTGAATTAGTTTTTTGCTCGCAATTGACACACAAACCTAACCTGAGCAAGCTAACCTAGCTTGCGAGTTGAAAATGCGTGAATTAGTTTTTTGCTCGCGTTTCTAACAGTCTAAAAAGTGCTATGGAATTCCATCAAGTAACAACCGATTCAATTAAAAAACCACTCAAACATCTAAAATGGCATTCAGCATACCACGATAAATAATCACTTAAGCACATATTCCACAATCTGTATTTAATGATTTTTTTTTAAATATTACCATAGCAGCTCCTTTTTTTAAGTACATTGCTAGGGTTACTGTTTGATTTCAGTGATTAAAAACCATGAGAGAGTAGATAGTTCTTGACCTGTCAATTGAACTGTTATGATAAAAAAAGATATCAACATAGTAACATACAATTTTGTGTTTATAATATGAATTCGTAAAATAAGTACGGTATATGTAAAGCACCACACGACACGAGACGACACGACACCAACACGAGACTACACAAGATGACACGACACGACACCGACACGACACCGACACTAGACCGGCACTCCACTCCACTCCACTCCACTCCACTCCACTCCACTCCACTCCACTCCACTCCACTCCACTCCACTCCACTCCACTCCACTCCACTCCACTCCACTCCACTCCACTCCACTCCACTCCACTCCACTCCACTCCACTCCACTCCACTCCACTCCACTCCACTCCACTCCACTCCACTCCACTCCACTCCACTCCACTCCACTCCACTCCACTCCACTCCACTCCACTCCACTCCACTCCACTCCACTCCACTCCACTCCACTCCACTCCACTCCACTCCACTCCACTCCACTCCACTCCACTCCACTCCACTCCACTCCACTCCACTCCACTCCACTCCACTCCACTCCACTCCACTCCACTCCACTCCACTCCACTCCACTCCACTCCACTCCACTCCACTCCACTCCACTCCACTCCACTCCACTCCACTCCACTCCACTCCACTCCACTCCACTCCACTCCACTCCACTCCACTCCACTCCACTCCACTCCACTCCACTCCACTCCACTCCACTCCACTCCACTCCACTCCACTCCACTCCACTCCACTCCACTCCACTCCACTCCACTCCACTCCACTCCACTCCACTCCACTCCACTCCACTCCACTACAGTACACTACACATGTCTCGATGTAATATAATTTTTTGAAATCTTATCGTGTTAATCAAGTAACAACCGATTCAATTAAAAACCACTCAAATATCTAAAATGGCATTCAGCATACCACGATAAATGATCTGTATTTGATGATTTTTTTTAACATTACCATAGCAGCTCCATTTTTTAAGTACATTACTGTTTGATTTCAGTGATTAAAACCCATGAGAGAGTAGATATATAGTTCTTGACCTGTCAATTGGAACTGTTATGATAAAAAAGATATCAACTTAGTAACATACAATTTTGTGGTTTTAATGTGAATTCGTAAAATAAGTACGGTATATGTAAAGTACGACACGAGACGACACAAGAGGACACGACTCCGACACGATACCGACACGACACCGACACGACACGGACACCGACACGACATCGACACGACACCGACATGACACCGACACGACATGACGACACGACATGACACATGACGACACGACACCGACACGAATTCGATACGATACCGATACGACACCGACACGACACCGACACGACACCGACACGACACCGACACGACACCGACACGACACCGACACGACACCGACACGACACCGACACGACACCGACACGACACCTACACGACACCGACACGACACCGACACCGACACGAGACGACACATGTCTTGATGTAATATCATTTGTTGAAATCTTATCGTGTTAGTGCTATGGATTTCAAGTAACAACCGATTCATTTAAAAACCACTCAAATATCTAAAATGTATTCACTATACCATGATAAATGATCAATTAATCACATTCCACAATCTGTATTTAATGAATCTTAAAAAATATTACCATAGCAACTCAATTTTTAAGTACATCGCTAGGGTTACTGTTTGGTTTCAATGTTTAAAAACCAGGAGAGAGTGGATAGTTCTTGACCTGTCAATTGGAACTGTTATAATAAAAAAAGATATCAACTTAATAACATACAATATTTTGGATATAATATGAATTAGTAAAAAAAGTATGGTATATGTAAAGCATTGATGAATTCCTCGAGACAATTGTTTTTTAAACAGTCGTTCCGCAACGCTGCACACGTGAATAAAATAGTCGTTACTGAAGGGACGTGTATAAATCTGCTAACATAATATACCTACTATTTT
Source organism: Chrysolina haemoptera (assembly GCA_958298965.1). Lineage (NCBI taxonomy): Eukaryota > Metazoa > Arthropoda > Insecta > Coleoptera > Chrysomelidae > Chrysolina > Chrysolina haemoptera. Next base: position 52,813,308 of record OY282586.1, on the reverse strand, counting down.
GGAATAGAATTGCTGAAATCAGCAATTTGATTCCAATAAAATAGAAATATTGATTGAATGTTTGGTTTTGTGTTTTTCAGACCTCGGACAGTCTGAAAATAAATCAAAACGTGTAAATCAAAATCAAATCGAAATGGGCCGCATATGGTTGGTTACAAAGAAAAGAAGTTTGAAATAACAGAATTGGTAATTGACATACCGCACATCCCCTGTATCAAGATAGCAAATGTCATACGACATTTTTTGAAGACTTTTTTTGACTTAAATAACAATTTGACTCGACAATATATTTCCTTGCTTGACAACCAATCAGTAGATTTCAAATTTTGAAATTCCGCCTATAGAATCGGAACTACAGTGAAAATATAGCTTGTCGCTGTATTTTCACGGTGATAAACCTGCCTAGTTTTTGTTTTACTATCTGTCAAGTGAAAATAATGATTTGAATTATAAACGTCAAATTTATGTGTTTTGACTAGTTATCTTTATTTATCAATATGAGCGATCGTTGGGGACAAATGTCCATTGGTATCATAGATGAGACCGTGGAAAAGAGTATTCCGTTGAATACGGCTAGAAGTAAAGCATCAATTACCAGGTGACACGATTTTTCTTTATTTCAAATCGATATATTGTCGTCCTAAATATAATTCGTGGTATGATTAAAAACCTATAATTTTTTGGTATATCAATTCATTGGCAATCCCAAGCAAGAAAATACAACTCGTCCTGCGGACTCGTTGTATTTTCAGCTTTGGGATTGCAATTCATTAATATTTCAAAAAATTATCGGTAATAATCATACCACTTATTATATTACCCCTGATAATAAAAAAAATTGTTTTAAAGATTTTGATATCGGAGACAGATTTGGTCTCCGATACGTCAACGAAGTTGGAAAAGAAGAAATAATATTCAATTATTTTGAACTTATTTTTTTAGATAGGAAAGTTACTTTTCCAAAATTGTACTATTTTTTCAAAACAGTAATCTTCTAATCGCAGTACTTATCGTAGAAAATTGATTTTTTGGTGGGGGGTGCCGCCGGGTGCCATCTGCCGCGACCTCATGTTTCGACAAGATTAATTTACATGTAAAGGCCTCGGGAAAGGCTTAGTGCTTAGTAATCCCCGAAAAGTGCTCCGGAGCACTGGAGTGCTTGCGAGCACTTTTCGGGATTACTAAGCACTAAGCCTTTCCGTTAAATGCTTCGGAGCACTGAGTACTAAGCACTGAAATAGAAAAGTGGTCGGGAGCACAGTGCTCAGGAGCACAAAAGTGCTTCGAGCACTTTCACGAGCACTAAGCACTGTGCTTTGGGACAGCTCTGGTGTCACAGTACTGTGTTCACCGTTTTCCACATTTCTGATTACTTGTTCTTGTTGAATAAGCTCAAATTGATGTTCATGTAAGATGTGTTTATGCAAAAAAATCATTGAGTGATCTCTGAATATAATTTCTATAATATTTCCCAGAACGGTATAATTGAAATAGTTCTGTAGTTGTCTGGGGAATTTTGATCACCTTTTTTTATAGACAGGTATTACTTTGCTAATTTACGATTATGATTAAATGCTCAACGATAAAGTTCAGTATGTGTTTGATGATGAGACTGTTCAAATGGGGAATATGTCACAAGAGTTTGACTTTTTAAGTTTCTCAATAGCAAGTGCCACATCGTCAATAGTAACAGGAATCATAAAAAAAGAATCACAGGGTTTAGAGAAGCTAGAAAGACAATCTCCTTGAGATCACATATTGGCAAAAATTTAATGATGTTTTCAGCTAAATTCGAGAAAAATCTATATTGAACTGACTAGGACTAATATTGTTGATAATATTTTCTAGTAGAGTTCCGTTCTTAATCAACTATTTTCCACGTGTCCTTTGATTTATCATTAGATACTAGATGGTGGTGATGAGAAAACCCTGTGCGTACGTATAAACCACACTTACTTTTTATACATAGTGATTAGATTACAAGGTACATAATTGTTGTTTATATTTGTGGTTGTCACTTGACGACGTTGTCTTATCGCCTCGAAAGGAAGGAAGCGTGTACTACCGCAAAGTCCCCTTTTCATTGGCTTTCATATCGCAGGAGAGGCGAACTTCATATCGTGAGTGAAATTATCAGTAGTAATACCACGAGTGATGGAATTTTCGCGATAAGTCAGTCGATTTATTTCTGAACGAGACTGAATTGCTTCGAGAAAAACCACGAGTCCGCAGGAAGATAATGTTTTGCTTCATAATTTCATTTGAATTTGCACCAAAGCGACTAATTTTTACAAATAAAGTTATTTTTTTTTTCAACTACCAAGGTCATATAACCTCGCTATATTTATTATTGATCAAACTGTCGAACTTATTCATTTCGTCATGTTTTTTGTCGTTGAAAATACCGAAGCTGATCCTCCAATCAGAACTGAAAGACAGCTGGTGTTATCGCAATAACACAAGTTGTCTTTGTTTTGCGATTTGCCAGAATATGTGAGAATCCTTTCTTTTCTCTTCTTGTATGTTTTGCTTTTTCTTGCATGTCTCTTGTAGGAATATCCATTCTCTCCTGCTCTAAATGTTATAACCCTCATCCTATACTAATAATTACTAACAAAATCCCAACATCAATAAAATTTTTCAGAATTGATTAAAAATTATTTACAAAATAGATATTTTATTGTTAGGCGCAATGGAAATGTATCTGGAAAATTTCTATCCAATTCGGGAGTGCCACAAGGTTCAAACCTAAGGCCGCTCCTTTTCATACTCTTTATTAATGACCTACCACTGAATCTCAAATACTCAGACTGTCTATACTTTTTGCCGATGATTTGAAACTTTTCAAGAGAGTCGAAACAATAAGAGACTGTATAGGATTACAGAAAAATATTGGTAGTATTTTGGAGCGAGAAGAATAAACTATATTTCAATTTCAAGAAATGTTCTGTACTGTCTATAACTCGTTTGAAAGAACTAGTTATTTTTGGGTATGAAATGGATGGTGGGATTCTGGAAAGGAAAATAGAAATAAAGGATCTTGGGGTATCGTACAATTCACAGTTCTCCTTTTCCAGCCATATTAGCAAAATTGTGAGATCTGCCAATAAAATCCTAGGATTTGTAATAAGACAGGCGTCATGCTTCTCAAATATAAATACGCTCAAGTTACTTTATTATTCCTTAGACCAAAACTAGAATTTGCTTCTATTATTTGGTTCGGAGAATATCAATTACATTCAATTGAAATAGAAAAAATCTAGAATAAATTTCTGAGGTATTTATATTTCAAGCAACATCATGTATGGCCTGATTATAATACCATTAGAATATCTCAGTTGAGATCCGAGAGGTTTTTGCCTTGTGCGATTCAATCCATTTGTGCAACTTTCCACGTGTGGATATTTTTTGTGGACTTTTGTAACATTGCGCTTTTTTCCGGCCACGACTGTTGTGATATCGATTTAAAAACGCAGATCCAAAACAAGAATTTATTGCCTCATATACAGGGCGATAGGAAAAAAATTGGGTTGGATGTTGGAACGCATTATTGTAAAATGAAATATTAGTTATAAAATCTGCGTAACCATAATTCACCTCTGTACTACTATTGATTGTCCCTGAATCAGTTGGATGTTACGAATTTTTTGTTGAAATAAGTCCATTTGCAGGTGCATACCGTAAAAATCCCTGACGTTACAATGATAGATTCAGAAAGAAAATTTCTCTAAGGCCATTTTATTGACATATTTTGAATATTTCTTATTTTTTCTCATGCCTTCACATGATACAGGATAGTCGAAAAATATTTTTCAGTACGGAACTTTTCGAATTTACCTAACTATCGCTTTCTTTTAAAAAGAACACTCGGTATATTTATCGACTATGTGATGTAGTATATGGTCTAGAATCGGATTCACAAACATTTTTTGATTGTAGATCCCTAAGGCGATTTGTAACCATTTTCGAATTACCTATTGAACTTTAAAAATTGTAAGTAGCTGGAACACACTGTATAATTGACCAAATGTAACAACTCCAAGGAAACGATACTCAAATAGAATCTCATATTAATGGACGTTTACATCTTGATTACTCAGAATACTGATGATTGTCCAGGATAACGTTTTGTGTTATATAACAATAATGGAGAACAAATGAATGTTTTAATGGGCCTCTAGCGCCAAAACTAGCCTAAAGAAAACGTTGTGCCCATTGAACTTTTTGTTTGGAATGACTTCGACTACAATATATCAAAAATTCAGCCGATTCGACAAAGGGCCACTTTCCCTATAAAAGTGTGCTGTATCTTTTATTAATTTGTAATGCTTTCATATCTATGATTATTTGTTTATAATAACTAACAGAAAATGCGAAAAAATGGTATGAACAAACCTCGTGTAAAAGCAGCGAAGCTTTTCTTTTCTAAACTTGTTATTTTATATACTATTATAATATACCCTGAAACGACCGACATTTCGCTATGCATGGATACTCTGTTTCTTGCTAATTAATAATTCGTAATAATAATAATAATAATAATATAACTAATGACCATAGTGTAGTCGATGCCAACACACCAAAGAAAAAAAATATATATAACTTTATTCAAATAAAGAATGGGTTTACAAGAACACTATAAAGTGAATAAAGTAGTAGTAGGCGATAAGCGTTATTACACTTGTTTCGCAAAAAAATATAACAGAATCATATACAGTACTATAGAATTACTTTTGAACTATTTGAATTTAATATAAATAAAAACACTATATATTATATGAATAAAATTTGAATCATCCACAAACGGAATTTTAAATTTAATTCACATTATAATTACAAATTAAATGGAATATTAATTTGTTATAATAGCAATATTGTTGTAGGTAAAAGTATAAAAGATAAAAATATATATATAAAATGTAAAAATGTAATAAAATAACAATATTTGTTGAGGCGTATTCATATTCAACACATACGGAAATGGGATAGAGATAAAAAATTCACACATAATATAACGAGGAGGTTTCTTGGTCAATATTGATTCTCAAAAGACCCGTACTTCAGATCTCTGATGGTCTTCAGATGGTCCATCGTAAATGTTGATTTTGCCTGAATCTACCGTAAGTGGCAGTTGAATTATATAAACCAGTCACATCTACGAACAACCAGATATGAATTCATGAACATGCACCGCTTAAAGTCCGAAAATGGAGATCAAGAACATTATTTGTTCCAGATAACTACAGCGTGTACAAGATATCAATCGCCCAACAATAGCATATAACCCCTCTATCCCGGACGTAATCTACATGAAGAGATTGACAGATATCGTCGAAGTGCAAACAGCTTCGCTCGCTTATATCTCTACCCAGTCAGACACCGGATTGCAGGATATAAGAAGCTCATTGATATGCGATATTTATAAACCCTGCTCGCTTTGCTTTGAAGTCGAAGTAGATCGATTCTGGATTTTGTTGTGTGTGCATGATGTTTATGTAGATGCATTGAAAATACTCGGATGGACAAAGTCTTATAGCGATGCCAGTATGTATTACTACACTTCTTCTACACACCATCAATACTAGAACTTCCGGACTCTGGTCCAGTTAATTAATCGATGAGTCTTTCTTTAATAATCCAATAACCTTGTCGTGCAAAAGATGGGCCTCAGTTTATGTGGCTGAAGTTAGCTTTAGATTTAAATCTAATATGCGGAGTTTTACAGTGGTGGGATTCTGTGTACCATAGAATTGTCGACAGTTTTGTCTCTTTCCCTCCCATGAATTCAACCATAATGTCATTTACTTTTTCTATCGTCAATTTAATTCATGTATAAAAAATCGCATATGCCACAGTGCAATTGTCACTTTGACAGCGGCAAAAGTTATCTTTAATTTTTACAGCGATAAATTAACTCCTGTATAAAATGTGTCATTTAAAGATGACCGTTTTGTCAGTTTGACAGCAATAAAAAAGGTGCATCGTTTTTTACCACCGATAAAAATACCTGTTCCTCTTAAGCGTCTACATCTAGTATGCTTACATCACTTCAATGTCTGTCCTGTCAGTTATTGAAGTACCTATTATTGTTGATAGTTGATACTGAAACATTACAACATGAGTCGTTTTGGAGAAGTTTCGACTCAACAAATAACAAAAAATATAGAAAAAGCAATCCCGCAATCTACAAAAAATACTAAAGCGTCAATATGGAGACAATTTATGGACTTTTGTCAAATACGAAATTACGAACTGTCGAAAATAACTCCGTTACAAGAAGTAGCAGATATATTAAAGGATTGGGCCTATAATATGAAAGAGAGGAATGGAGAAGATTATAAAGAATATGCAGTTAAATCAATTTGGAATTCAACTGCGAAGATGATTCAAGAAAGATATTTCAAGGAATACAATATTAAATTTCATCCTTTTGCCGACATAACTTTTAAAGAAGCTCGTGATGCGAGAAATAGTAAACGGAAAGAATTACAAGTTATTCCAGAGAAAAGAAAAGTAAGTTCTGTAGCATTGAACAAAAAAGATATAGTAAAAATGGCAAAATCCAGAGGGATTACAAAAAAGATTCTTTCATATAGCTTCTTATGAATTAGCTTGGAGGGGGGGAGAAGCTACAAACTGTAAAATTTACTATTTTAAAGAAGAAAAAAATCAAGATGGAACTTCAACAGGAAGATTTGAATACAATACAATATTTTCAAAGACGACACAGGGTGGGTCGAAAAAATTGGCAGACAGCAAATGGATAACAAAAAATGAAACGGATGAAGGTATTTGTCCCGTTGCATTGTTAAAATTACTGTTACAAAAAATAAATCAAAACATAACATCTGAACGGCTTTTTTAACTCCAAATCCCTTTTGGAAAAATAAAAATTCCAAAGGTTGGTACAAAAATGTTCCACTGAGTATTATACGATTTCTACTTGGACCAAATATTCTGCAACTAAAATTGGACTTGACATCACAAATAATAAAATTACCAATCATTCGAACCGTGCTAGTACAGTTTCCCAGTTAGCAAAAGCAGGAGTAAGTGACCAACAACTTATAAAGATAACGGGACACTCATTATCATCTTCTATCAAACCTTACCTCCAAATTGATCCTGAACATCACGAAAATCTTATTAGTTCCTTACGAGCCTCGAGTGAGAAAAATCAAAATGAATATTCTACATGTGTGAATACCAGAGAAGAAAATTTTGAAATCAGTACACCAAACCAAACAATTTATAACAATTGTGTATTTAATAATTGTTCATTTAAATAATTTAATTGTATCAATAAAGATAATTATTGTTGTTGTTCATTCATATATTCGGTCGTTAATTTATCTTGCCAAAAAACACTGGAGCTTTTCTTTTAAGGATAAATTTCTTTTTCACTCAAAATTTTTCCATCGGTAATTTTGCTCGAAAAACTGACATTTGACAAAATCGCTCGACTTTCGGTCTCGCGATTTTGTCATGTCAGTTTTTCTCGTAAAATTACTGATTGGCAAAATTATTTCGTTACAAAAGGAAATTTATCCGATAAAAAAAAAGCTCTTGTGTTTTTACTGTTGATAAATACACTAGTGGTTTTTCCACTTGTTCATTTTTTTATCAATTATCGCGGTATTGGTTGCCAAGGAAAGCAATTTGACGTCCTATTCATTAATTCTTTAATGTGAATTTCGCGGCTTATTCGGAAAACTAAGAAAAAAACATAAGAGAATGAAGTTTAAGAGAAAATAACGACGATTAATGTGGTTATTTAATTTTTTTCCCCACAAACTGATTATAAGTAATTGATACTCAAACCACCAAGATTTATGCTTCACCCCCAAATATTTTTATTCCGTTATTGCGATATATGGAAAACTAGACGAGATAGGTAAAGAAATTAAGCGTCACTTCAACATAAATATTGAACTTAACACTTAAACCACCAAGATTTATGCGAATCAACAGTCAGGGTGGTAACTTCACCCCCAAATATTTCAACTCCGTTACTCGAGATATGGAAAACTAGACGAGATCGATACAAAAATTAACCTAAATATTGTACTCAACATCTGAACCACCAAGATTTATGCGATCAAAGTCGGTGGTAGCTTCACTCCCAAATATTTTAATTCCGTTATTGCGAGATATGGACAACTAGACGAGATCGGTAAAAAAATTAAGCGTCAATACAATATAAATATGCATACACTCAAACCACCAAGATTTATGCGAGTCAACAGTCAGGGTTAAACAAATTGACCAGAACTTTTCGTCCGTTACCGCATCGCCTTTGAGAATGTCCACCGCAGATGTAGAAGAGTCAGAAACAAATAAATCTCTCCTCTCCCCCTCCCCCTCTCTCCCTCTCTCGTCTCCCCCTCTCCCCCTCTCCCCCTCTCCCCCTCCCCCCCTCTCCCCCTCTCCCCCTCTCCCCCTCTCCCCCTCTCCCCCTCTCCCCCTCTCCCCCTCTCCCCCTCTCCCCCTCTCCCCCTCTCCCCCTCTCCCCCTCTCCCCCTCTCCCCCTCTCCCCCTCTCCCCCTCTCCCCCTCTCCCCCTGTCCCCCTCTCCCTCTCTCCCCCTCTCCCTCTCTCCCCCTCTCCCCCTCTCCCCCTCTCCCCCTCTCCCCCTCTCCCCCTCTCCCCCTCTCCCCCTCTCCCCCTCTCCCCCTCTCCCCCTATCCTCCTCTCCTCTCCTCCTCTCCTCCTCTCCTCCTCTCCTCCTCTCCTCCTCTCCCCCCTCTCCCCCTCTCTCCCTCTCTCCCTCTCCCCCTCTCCCCCTCTACCCCTCTCTCCCTCTCTCCCTCTCCCCCTCTCTCCCTCTCTCCCTCTCTCCCTCTCTCCCTCTCTCCCTCTCTCCCTCTCTACCTCTCTCCCTCTCTCCCTCTCTCCCTCTCTCCCTCTCTCCCTCTCTCCCTCTCTCCCTCTCTTCCTCTCTCTCACATTTATCGAAATTTAATTCAATAATTATCAGAAAACTACACCGACTCTCAACACTCAACCCTGAGAATCTAATGAGATACTCCCCTCTAGTCACCGGATACTCAAAACGCTTTTCATATTCAGAGGAAACGGAGGTGGAGCAATGAAATTAATTCCGATTGTCTTCTGGCCTCTCATGGAACACTTAATTGAAATTATTCTTTTGTGATTTGATCATGGCTTTTAGGAACAAAACAAGTTCGGAATGCCTAGCTGCGTATGAAATTACAATTTCGGAGAGTGTAAGTGACACTCTGCTTTCGTTCCGGAGTAAATTTGCATTTAGTGATAATAATTAATGTCCTATTCCATTATTGGGAATTAAGTTTACCGAGATGTTCCTAGTGATGATTTGTAGATTTGATGTTATATAAGAGAATAAAAATGAAGCGTATTAATTTGTTAGTCATTTTTCTAGATGAAAAAAATTCATGTTATATTGATCCCATATTTTTATATTCCACCAAGTACTCCTATAATCCAATCTCCTTATTTGGTCCTTTTTCTCTTTTCTCACAATGTTCGTTTCGCCAGGAGCCAAAAAGTCAATGAATAAAATCATCTTACTTTTATTGTTGGCTTGTATTTGCTTGAGGGTGGGGAATGAGTAGTCACAATAGATTCGGCACTTCTCATTCTCCACAACGGACTCAATATCCCCCGAGGCATAAGACAACACCTGTGTCTCGTCTATATCGTACGAGTGTCGTAGATGGTTAGTACAACACTCGTAGAGCCGCGTTATGCCTGTGGATATAGGCTGAGACCGCATATGCTGGACATGCTGACAGCAAACGCATAAGGGTCTCAGGCGCCCCACGACACGCTCCGCATCTAGTGTCGGGGACCTCTATACCCATCACGCGACTACGGTAGACCAGGCTGTTGAAGACACCATCCTGGCAGGCCATTATGAATCCCTCAGTCACAGACTCCAGCCAACTTGACCTGAGGAAGGTGATATTTTTTGATAATTCTTCGATTTTATCGAAGATGACCTCATGCTTTGGCTTATCCTTGTGTAGCTGCAGGAGTACTTCATTCTTCGCAGATTTAATGTCAGTTTTTTGCTGAAAGGGATCCAACTCAGTGAGAGTTTGGGTCACCACGTTCAGAGTCAAAAACGAGACCAAGTTCATCGGCTACACGCGCTGCTGCCTTGAAAAGAATTGTTCCGATCTCTGCTTTCACAATATCGCAGACCAAGCAGAGAAAGAGATCTGATCTGATTAATTTACATGTTCCATCCAGTATACACCAATTCCTTATGTTGATACTCCAAAAACGGTAATCGATTAAGGCCATAGAAAAGTTACGCTTATATTGCACGGATCAATAAACAGGCTCTCCTTGCAGCTAACGACCCCCTTCTGTGGCCCTCTTTGCTCATTTATCCTTTCATACACCGGACCAACTGCTGAGAGTATTCAAATATATAAAATGTCTACAATTTAATTCAAGCATGTTATCAGTCTGTAGATCTTTGAATTAAACAAATGTCCGTGTTTTTGGGGACGAGCACGACTTGTCGACCGACAAACCAATCCGAAATCTGCTGCTCCCATCAAGTCATCAGTTGAAAACTCTTGCCAGATGGTGGTTGGTGCTTGGGCATATTTTCCACCAATAGTTATTCAGTCCATCAGGGGCTGGAGTAGCAAAGTTCTTCGAGGATTTGGGGGTCGTCGGGCATCGCAAATCGTTGTACTCAGGCTGAAGAAGCTTCGTGCAGAAAGCTTTGAACTACGGCAGTGTTGGAGTATCTACTAAGAATGGTTGCAGATACATTTTGATGAAAGCAATTGTGGTTTTCTAGTGGATTCTCCAATTTCGATACTGGTGAGTGAGTTGAAGCCATTTTCAATTTCTGAATCTCATACCCTTTCGAAATAATATCTCAAACATAAGTAGTATTATTATATTTCATACTTTTCACAAGCACAAAAAACCAAATTCTTTAGAAATGTAACAACAATTCGGGATGCATTTTCACTTAAAAATCACAATCATTTCGGGCAAGGACAACAGCATACAGGATCATTCACCACAGCAGGAAAACACTTATATTTAGCCTTGAATTCACCCCCGTTACCACCCGCACCATTACTTCCCTTTCTGCCCTTCTTCGAATTCGAGAGCTTCCTACCCAGATGTTTTCCGTCGCAGAATTCGCTAGGGCCACACGTGGGGGGGTTAGTTAGGCACTCGGGGGAGCCGTGACAGCCGGTCCTTGGACAGTCGTCTTGCAAACCGTCACGTTTTTCGCAGTCGCAACCTCTGTACAAAATGCTCGCCCTGAGTTCTCGAGAATGCGACTGCCTCACTCTGTGCACTTCCTTGTCGTTGTTGGAGGTTTCTTCAGGCCTCGAATTTCTCTGGCATACTTTGTAACAGACCTGAAGAATGAAGAATATTACGCTCGACGGTTAAATTTCAATGGAAATCTTGTGATGTTCCCAAGGGTCGGTCCTAGGTGCACTTCAATTTTTATTGTGTAGGGACAATAATTGATTGGCTTGTATTTGCCTGATGGCGAGGAATATGTAATTTCAATAAATTTGTCACTCCTCAATTGTAGCGCCACGTTGAATATACGCTGACACCGCATAAGCTGGACATGCTGTTCAACAAGGCACAACGTAGAGTGAAGAAAAATCTGTAAAAGACGATGGCGGCCTCCAACACAAAGCCCTTTAAAACCTCCTGAAGTTATACCTCCAACCCTCACTTCCAACATAATACAGTAACGACAGACAAACTCGAGCAAAAAGTGAAGAATAAAAAAAAATGATTACCAAAAAATCAAGGGTGGAACTTAAAAAAAATTTCATTTAAAAAAAATTTAATTTTTTTTTGTTGTTATTTCAGAAAATATAAGATTTATCAAAAAACCATTTTGAGAGGTTGAGAGATAATTCAATTCTCCACAAGAATGATTTTCAGTAATACCTTAAAAAATACGCTCGTTTTCTCAGAAAACGTGGTTTACGCCAACACCATTTCATGCTCGCGCTAACTAGATTTGTCATAACTTTGCTAAAAATTATAGTAGAAGGAAAAGAAAAAGTGCATATCGTTCCTGAAGACTTCCTCATGAGAATATAACATGTGAGTATTTGAGTATCTAAATTGTGTTTTGTCCCACTTCACATAATCCTTCTACGATATTTACGGAGGATCCGAAAGTCATGAATATTTTAGTTGGTATGAAACAATTATACTGGAGCAGGAATCAGTACCCTCTTTGGACCATATTCAACAATTTGAGACTAGTGAGACAAGTCTTACTCTTACTTATACATACCAAAGAAAAAACTGGGTTTTACTTCTGCCTCAGTTTTCAACTCACCCATAATCCCGGCAATTTATTCAGTAAACGTTGAAAATAATCGCTCATACACATCCTACATAAAAAATGAAGTATGTGATTTCAATCTTCAGGTTTGCACTTCACAATAGTGTTATTAAATATATATATGCAGGATATGATTGAGCGATTATTTTCAACATTCAGTGAAGAGAATGCTGATTTTATGAGTAAGTTGAAAATGAGACAGGAGTAAAACGAAGTTTTTTTTTGGCATGTATAAGTGGGACCTGTCACACTACTTTAAAATTGTTGCATATAGTCCAAAGAGGGTATGGGTTGCTGATTCAAGATAATAATTCCATATTTACTAAATTATTCATGATTTTCGGATCATCCGCAAACATCTCCGTGAAGTGCGACAAAACACATTTTAGGTACTCAAATACTCGCATATTATATTTGCGCGAAAAAGTAGTAGTCTTTAGAAACGATGTGAACTTTTCCTTTTCCGATCATTTTTAGCAGAGTTATGACCAATCAAATATTCGGCTACGCCAGAACTTTCAGCGGCGGGTAAGGGTGAACGTAAAATTTGATGTCGGCGTTCAATCAAGTTTTCTGGGAAAACGAGCGCATTTCATAAGAAATTACTAGGAATGATTTTTGTGGAAAATTGAATTGTTTTTCACCTTGTTCAGTTGCCTTTCCGATAAATCATATACTTTCCAAGATTACAGCAAAAATCTATTTATATATTTTTAAACGAAAAAAAAAATATATGTTGCACCCCTGGAATTTTGGTAAACAATTTTTTTTTTCGTGTTGATCATGGTTCCAACTACTAGCATACCAAATTTGGTGGTGCTACAATCGATTCTTGTCTCAAAATCCGATCGTACTGGAATATGTGGTTCATTAGGATTTATACATATATGTACTAGATACTTTGAATAAAATCATCATATTGGAAAGATCACACGAAAACCGACCCAAACTTTTTTTCTGTGTAATGTTATAAAATATTCTGTTCATATTATAAATCCCAAACTGTTAATTCCAACTCACCATAACATCGGGTGGATTGGGAACAGACACAGGTTTTGTTTGTTCTTTGGCTAAATGGTTTCCATCATTTTGCCATGGACATGGTACACAAGGTAAATCGCAAAGAGGTATGCAACACGGAACGCAAATAGGTTTGGCAGAAACGGTCAGCTTTTTCTCTACTTCATCGAAAACTTTTTTCAGCTCATTCAGAAGATTGGTTTTTCCTTCGCTTTCTTCTTTGGCTGGGCACACGAAAACCATCTTGGGATTTAGATACTGAGAATTTTGGTATGGAATACACGAATGATATTGAAACGGTAATACACGGAGAATTTAGAATGGGAGAAGTTACACTAAAATTTTGATTGAGTTGTCAAAGTTGTTATGGTGTGACAGGTTTAAGGTTAGATTTTGTTCTCTCTACAGAACGTTGCTATTTTCACTTGATACTTTCTGCTTAGGACCAAAAATGTGGAAACTGATTCAAAGAACGAATTTCACTAACTTTACCCATAGAGTACAATGTTTTTCGTAGTGATGTATCATCAATTAAGAATTATGAACTATGCGTTTCAATATGCCAACTGTTGAATGATCCTAACCTAACTTTCGAATCGGAAATGAAAAGTTCTTACAAATTCTCTGCCTTCTCTTAGACAAAAAAAATAAGTCATGAAGAAACTTCACGGGCACAAGCACATGAAGACAGACAGTTTGGAAATCTCAAGTTTAATTTCTTTAGGAACAAGTGCCAACTTGAATAAAGAGATATTAAGGAAAGCAACTACTTTTTCAGAGGAAAAACTGTTTATAGCCAGGAGAAACAACTTGATTATGACCATGTACAAGAGGTTAATAATTTGGAAGAACTAAGGGATAAACGCGGGAGAGGCGGGTGACAAAATGTGGAGCGGAATGTATTCGTTAGTTGGAATTGGTTCAGTTTTTGGTCCGATAAGCAACTCTAGTCGCTCTCAGGGTATAAAGTTAGTTGTCTTACAGACTAACGTTAAAAATTAGTATATTTTTAGTTACCTGACAACCAAGGTCGCGTTGATGACTTGTATACTCCTACGCCATATTGGAAGTGTAATTCTATTTGGAAACAAGGTCTGCCATTAAAACTTGGGATGTAAAACAAACATTTACAAAGGATTTTAAAGCCTCATTTTAGTTTTCTAGAAATAATTCATAGGTATTCCGTATTTAGTTCACGCTTGAATCGATATCAACATTGAAAATTCTTCATGAAAATATATATTTCTTATTCTTGACATTTGAAAACTTCGCAACAGATTGAAAGCCCGCGTGTTTTTTAGCATGAAACAATGGTATATTTGACAGTAAAATTTAATGCATTGGCAATTTCTGTTTCGTAATCTTTATTTTTCGGTAATATTGAGCATGAAATATTTCGATATTAACTTGCGGTAGTAGTTGCCAGAAAGTTTTTTCTTAGTGTCCATTTTGGCCATCAGTAATTATTTGGTTGATAAATCAACTATTTTCTGAACACCATAGCAAATTATCATTGCCGCTTGAGAGGGTGCTGGTGTGCAGTTGTTCTTAGGGTTGTGACAACGTTGTGTTAACGTCGGCAACGCAACTTATGTTTGGTTGCACAACTTTTTCGAACACGTTGCCTCAACGTTGAATTGCTATTTGGGTAATGATTTGCAATGAAGATTAACTTGAGGGGAGCTTAATATTATATTAATATCATTATACTATAAAGTTATTAATTAATAAGAAATGAACAAATATCGTCAAATATTTTTCAGGGATCGGCGAATACCGCCAAAGCGCTTACATCATTATTAGGTACATGTAGGTGAGTAATATTCGAAAAATTTTACGCCAAAATATATTTCAAAATAATCCTGACCCACGACTTTTTTTTTTTGTTTTACTTATGTTTGAATGTATACATGCGTATTGTCATTTTACATGAACAAGATGTTTATATGGCTTTTTGTACACCTGAATTATTATTTCATTTATAAGTACGCACTGATGAAGGCTGACAGTTGAAAGCGCTCTACTAAGATTTTCTGAATACAAAGTTTCTTCCTGCAAAAATGTTAAGGTACATATGCCGAGGGCGTCAAATAACCTTAATCCGGCACTGGTCATTCATTAAAATTCAAGAATTTTATACGGACAAAAACATACAATGTAGTTCTCATATAATGTTCCATTATATTTTCGTCATTCGCCATAATCGTTCGTACTCATTTTCTAATGCTATTTCTCATTACTTTTCCGATACGGCCATGTCCTAGTTTCACACCGCTAGCTTTCATTCTTTGTCTACTTACCCAGGCAAACTAATGATGACAAAAATCCGATAGCGTTCAACATGGTGGTACTCTCCACGGCCTGATGATGTGTACGGCGGCCACTAAACGGGTGTCCCAAAAAAAAACTATGAGAATTACGAATTTGGAATGTGTGGCTGAACCGCTTGCATGGGAATACTTTCAAGTACGAACAAAGGAATAGGCCAAGCTGTAGATGAAAATAATAGGCCCTTTTCACACAAAATAAAAGACGCAATAGTGGCCTCTAATACTACTTTTTGTGGGATGGTTCCTAAATGAAAACCCCGGTTTTCGCCCCAACAAAATTGTTTCGTGGAATTTTTTAAACAAGAAGTAGTGAAAAAAATTTTTGGTATCTTACAAATTTCCCAAAAAGCATTGAAGGAATCGTTTTACAGTCAAGGGGACTTTTGTAGAGAATTATAAAACCTACAGAATAGTATTTTAAGCGACAGGATCGGTGCATTTTCCACTGAGAAAATTCGGGAAAACCTCGAAAAAAACATCATTTTTCAAAAATTCATAATTTGTACAAATCTGAAGCTGAACAAACAATATTGTGGAAACTGATAGATAATAACATGTGATTCAACTGTGCGCAAGATTTTTTTGTCCGATGTGTAGTTTTTATACAATAGCGTTGGGCACATATTGCAAGATGTGCCGATTCAAGGGAAATCGTCATATTCAAATTGTGTTGAAGGTATGTGGAAGAAGATATCAATATCTACGATTTGTTTAATTTGGATTTTCACCTAAGAGGTGGAAAATGTTTTTAAAATGTCACTGAAAGTTACTCCAAACGCTTGAAAGTGCGTTTGTGGCAGAATCGGTAGTGGGGGAACTGCATGGTTCAAATCGCCGCCGCGCGGTTAACTAGCGTCTAGCGACAACCCGGATATTTTGCTGGCGAGCATATTGACAGTATCATAACCTCCAAATTGGTAGCTTCCTTGGTCTGATTTTAGTCTGATTTCTCAAAAACGCATAAAAAAGTAATTTTTCATAGTTTTTAACAATTCTGCCTTCCTCAAAACCCGTAAATCGCAATTTTTCACATTTTTTTTCAACCATTCAGCCTTCTTTAAAAATGTGAAAAATTGTGATTTACGGGTTTTAAGGAAGGAAAAATGTGAAAAATTGTGATTTACGGGTTTTGAGGTAGGAAAAATGTGAAAAATTGTGATTTACGGGTTTTGAGGAAGGCAGAATTGTTGAAAACTGTGAAAAATTACTTTTTTTATGTGTTTTTGGGAAATCAAACAAAGGAAGCTGCCAATTTGGAAGTTATGATACTGTCAATATGCTCGCCAGCCAAAATATCCGGGCTTTCGCGGTTATACTCTCCTCTTCTCGATAGTTCCCCCACTACTGCTACTCGACTATGCCATGAACACACTTTCAAGCGTTTCGAGCAACTTTCAGTGGCATTTTCAACACATTTTCCACCTCTCAAATGAAAATTCAAAATATACAAATTTTAGTGTTTGATATTTACTTCCAGATGCCGTTAACAGAATTTGAATATGATGATTTCCCTTAAATCTACGCATTTTGCAAGATAAGCCGTTGAATTGTTTATAACGCGATTGTGCAAAAACACACACATCGGAGAGAAAACATCTTGCGCAGAGTTGAACCTCATGTTATTATCTATAAGTTTCCGAAATATTGTTTGCCCAGTTTCAGATTTATAAAAATTGTGAATTTTTTAAAAAATGGTCTCTTTTTTGAAGTTTCCCCGGATTTTCTTAGATGAAAATGCACCGATCCGGTTGTACAAAAAAACATTTTATAGTTTTAATAATTCTCTAGAAAAGTTTTATTGACTGTAAAACGATTCCTTCAATAGTTTTGGAAATGTTTGCAAAAAAGCAAAAAAGTTGTAATTTTTTTCACTATTTCTTGTTTAAAAAATTCCACAAAGCAATTTTGCTGAGGCGAAAACCGGGATTTTCATTAACAGACTATCTTATGAAAATTACCATATGCTATTTGCGTCTTTTACTTTGTGCTTGGAAACACTTCCATGGCTTGGTCTAGAAGTGATTACAACATTCAGCATTTGTTGACCCGAGAATATTTGAGGCCATTATTTGCAAAACTCGCTATTCGACAAAATCTCCAAAACTGTTTTTTTTCTGTTGAGTTTTGTTGAAATTTTACAGAGGAGTCGAATAATAAAATCAGAATTCACCAAAAGCCTTTTTTAGCGCATGCAAATATTAGAAATAGCTATTTATGATACAAGTTCGTAAAGTTTGTTGAATATGGCGCAGCCGAGTTCAACGAACACGCGAGTACAAAAAAACCCTTTACGAAAGTGTATCATACAAAGTTTTTTCTTCGACAGTTTTTATATTGCAGTAACAGTTTTATCATAAATTTTAATGTTTTATGTTATGAATTGTCGACGTATTACCCAATGTTGACTTTCGAATCACATTTGAAGTAAAATACTGTATTGTTCAAAAATTCATATATGTATTAACAGTCTGTAAAAATTTACTTTACGAACTATTGATAATTTTACGGACAGGTGATTTTTTTACGCACTTGTTCGCAAAAGTAGAAAAATTATAATTATACGCACAACTTGCTCTTTGCTTTGACGTTTCATATGCCAAACTGGCTGGACGAACACGTTATCCTACAGTAGTTATTTATAAGAAACGGATTTCAGTTGTTTTTATTCAGACAAGACAAAGCAGGCGTTTCTACGAAAGCGCAGGAGGGCCACAAGAGATTTTTTTTTCATCACTTCGACTTTAAAGTAGAAATTTCGAGAAAAAAGTCGAAATTTCGACTTTTATTTCGAAATTTAATCATTTCAACTTTAAACTCGAAATTTCGAGAAAAAAGTGGAAATTTCGACTTTAATGTTGAAATTTCGACATTAATGTCGAAATTTTCTTTTTTCTCAAAATTTCGACTTTTATGTCGAAATTTAATCACTTCGACTTTAAAGTCGAAATTTCAAGAAAAAAGCTGAAATTTCGACTTTAATGTTGAAATTTCGACAATAATGTCGATTCTATACATAACTTCCATTGATATGCATTTTAGAAGTTGTATAACAATTTCAGCTTCAATAAATTCATTTTTCTACCCCGGTAAATGCTACATTTTTGATGTCGCTCCAGAGTCACCTGTTCTACGATACGCTTGACTGACCAGAGTATGTTTCTGTACACATCGTCTATAACTATTTAACGAAAAACCAGCTTTTATGATCTCAGAGAAAATTTTCGGCTCTGCCTCTAGGATTATTTGTATTTATCATTACGACTTTTACATTAAATTGTTTAAATTTTAACATAGAAGAAAGAAAAAAACGTCAAAATTTCGAGAAAAATTTTGAAATCTCGTGAAAAAAAAACGAAATTTTGAGAAAATAGTTCTACGTTTTGGTCGAAATTTAATCATTTCGACTTTAATTTCGACATTCCGAGAATTTCTAACAATTTCGACTATAAAGTTTAAAAAAAAAACTCCTATGGCCCTTCTGTGATTTCGTAGTGTTGACAAAATTTTGATATCGAATTTGCCGTAAACTATTGCTTATACAGAAAAATCAGTGCTCTCTTTTAGGTAGTAAATACTTTTTCGATATAATATTTTGATTCCCTCCAAAACGGATTATTGTGGTTTTATGATTTATGGGACCTCTCCTATCTGTTTATGAAAAAAAAATCATGTTGAATTATTGGGTAGATATAATATATATTTTACTTCATCGACTGAGTACTATAATAATTAAAAGGCCAATAATTTTAGCAAAAATAGGGAAAAAATTACAAAAGAAAGAAAACTTTCACAAAAATTGTAACTTAGTGGTCAATAAAATTATGCAAAGTTGCCTCCTCGTCCGGCAACACGGTTAAAATAAATTATTATAAACAATTATGCTTCTTTATTTGTAGAGAAAAAATTCAAGAGTCGCAAAATAGTGGAAACGAAGAAAATAATATATCATTCTTTATTGGTCTCCAAGTTTACGACCATTTCCAAGTTTCGCATGAGAGTAAATTAATTATTTATTCGACGAGACTTTTGACACAGAGATAAACGTACGCTACTCTTTTAGATTTCTTCGATCTGCCAAGTTTTCAACAAAAGTATGAATAAATAATGGATTCAGTTGCGAAGTTGGAGAAATATGAAAGATGATATTGTCATTGTTTTCACTATTTTGCATTTTTTCTACAGAATAACAGATTTGCTAATGATCTATATTTAACAATACAACTTTTGGGAAAGAGTTTCCTTATTTTGCAATTTATTCCCCATGTTTGATTTGGAATGCTAAAATGATTTGCCTATAAACTTTGGCATTTCTAGAGATGGTGGATACAAAAAATCGCAAAAAAAAACAGCGAAATAAAAAATCCTGCTGCAACCCTTCTACACCACCGAACCCCTCGTCCCATGCAAGCGCTCCACGCAACCCTACCACAGGGACACCCTGTACGAACCTCACCTACGTCCACACGCGCGCACTACGGGTCACTATAAACAACGAAAAAACAATGAATAACAATCGACACTAGATCATATCATCATGTCGCGCGGGGCTACCTGTGTGTCGCAGGCGAGCCGTTCAGCAGGTCGCGGCAGAGTCTGCAGCTCTTCTTCTTCTGGCCGGGGTGCTGGCCGCCGCCGCCGCCGGGATGGGGGCGGGAAAAGCGCGCGGCGGGGGCGGCCTCTGCGAGCGCCCGCCCACCGTCCTGCTGCTACACTTGCAGGAATTCGCAGGAATTTCGTAGGTCTGCCGGAATGCCCGCTCGACGGCGATAAAGGGAAATTGTCTATGAATGTGTATGGCAGATCTGATAGCCGACGCGAAATTGTTAGTTTTCCGCAATGGAAAGATATTTTCCTGCGGAATGGGATTTTATTAGGCGATTATTGTAGTCTTCATGTTCGGTATAGACCGGTCAGAAGAGGAATAGTTTCGTGAATACAGTTTTGGTGTGTCTCGAAATGGGATAGCACAAGGCTCAGTTTTAGGGCCTTAGTAGTTATTTTTTGTATGGGGAGTTGCCCGAAACGATGATTACGAAATTGAAGATATTAACGTGAATGAATCAGAAAATGTTATAAGAATCGTGTTATAAATGAAATTGTTAATAGTTATTTATGCCACAAAAATGCAAAAAGTAAGTGTTTATTGCCTGATGGCCTCGTTGGACAATTTTGCGTTCACCTTTTTACCTTTCTCGGACCACCAGAAAAAAAATCCACAGTCGCTGGGCTTTGAACCCACACAACCGGCAGCCAGAATGATTGAAAGACGGCGCTTCTAGCCACTCGGCTATCTAGCCGTGGTCAGGTATTCATTGGCAAACTGTATTGTAATTTTGACAAAAATACCCAAATACCAAGAAGGAAGTATTTTTGAATATTCCATCGATCTGAGAAAATGAGATTATCATCAAATCCAAAGTATTGTTATTATTAACAAATGCTGGAGGCTCAAGAGAACCACCCTTGCTTTTTTTTACATTCGAGTAATTGAATTGTCAATTATTTTTTACTTTTCAGTCCATGTTGGAAGTATAGCGTATTCTTAAGTTTTTTTAAATTATTATTTTTTTATAACTAAAAAATCGAAATCTCCGACCCCGAAAACCCCCACATACTAATTTTGAATCGAATCGGACCATAATCACAAAACTTGTCCACCATCTTGGGCCGCCATCTTGAATTTATAAATTTTGACAAAAAATTCATAACCTTTGACCTCGAAAACCTTCACACACTAAGTTTGAATGGAATCAGACGATAATGACAAATATTGTTCGACAAAAACAAGTGAAAGCTCAGTTTAAATCATAGAAGCACTCGCAATCGGGTCCTCTTTGAGGAACGTTGCAAATTTGGAAAAAACTAATTATTTCAAAATTGGATTTTTGCAAATTGCATGAAGTTCCAGATCGTGTACAAGGTTGCAAATTTGTGAATGTATCATAATCGATATATTCAAAATCTGCAAGTCTGTATAACTGTTTGGAATATTCATCCGATATATCTGTCAAGTATGCAGAACTTTTTGATTTTTTCTTGTGTCATATCAAAGAAAAATATTAGCTTAGATTAAAAAAAAGTTCCGCATGTACACTTAAATTGGTTGGAAACTTGATTCGTACGGAAGCGTAGAAGGGCCATTATTTTTTTATTTATTTTTTCTCCCTAATTCCGAGTTGCAACTCGGAAAGTTACTAAATTCCGAGTTGCAACTCGGAAAATTACCAAATTCCGAGTTGCAACTCGGAAAATTCCTAAATTCCGAGTTTCAACTCCGATGAAATTCCGAGTTGCAACTCGGAATTTAGTAATTTTCCGAGTTGCAACTCGGAATTTAATAATTTTCCGTGTTGCAACTCGGAATTTAGAAATTTTCCGAGTTGCAACTCGGAATTTAGTAATTTTCCGAGTTTCAACTCCGATGAAATTCCGAGTTGCAACTCGGAAATTAGTAATTTTCCGAGTTGCAACTCGGAATTTAATAATTTTCCGTGTTGCAACTCGGAATTTAGTAATTTTCCGAGTTGCAACTCGGAATTTAGTGATTTTCCGAGTTGCAACTCGGAATTTAGTAATTTTCCAAGTTGCAACTCGGAATTAAGGAAAAAATTAAAATAAAAAAAATAATGGCCCTTCTACGCTTCCGTAGACTCGTGATATGAAATAGTATATTGAATACTACTCCCAAGTTTTCAGAACTTTTAAATTTTTTCAACGAATATATAGCAAATTCAAGTTAATTGCAATTTTGACAATGTTGTGGACTTTTATATTATACGTTATATTATATTTTATAGTTTGTTTTTAAACCTTGTATTGAAGTTTCAACACTTGTGGAATTATTATGAATTGATTGTCTACTGGCATACTATCGAGAACTGTTTCACAAATTTTTGTGCGATATGGTGGTGCTCCGTCAAGTTGAAAATATTCATATTTCCTTAGGACGTTCAGAGATAAATTTCCCAATACATCGCCTAGAATAGGTACCTTTACATTCACGCGCAATCACGCGCGATTGGAGCGCCACGTCCGATCGCGCGTGTTTTCGCGTGGCCAAGAGTGTCGCGTTGTAAAATATGTCTCCCTAAAATTGCAACATGCCAATCGCGTGGTTTAGGCCTGGACCGAGAATCGTAGACGATAAAACTGCTAGTGTAAATCAAAAAGTGCCAACTTTCACTCGTGGTAGTCGTGGCTCGTAGAGTGGTAAAAATTTAAACAGTTTTATATACGGTTTGACCAAAATGGACAAAATAAAAAACCGAAAACGAAAGATAAAGGTAGCTCTGTGCCTGGCCTATCTGAATCGCCAAAAAAGGAGTTGTTGGGTAAAAGCATGGATGCAAAATCGGAACAAATATGGGCATATGTCTTTGATAAATGAGTTGCGTGATAAGTTTCCAATGGATTTTAAAAATTATTTGCGAATGGATGCAGAATCATTTCGCATATTGTTGAATCTGGTTGCCTCTTTAATTGCTAAAAAAAGATACAAGATTGCGTGAAAGTATAACAGTCGAAGAAAGATTAACAGCAACGTTAAGATATTTAGCTACAGGCCGTTCGTTCGAAGATTTAAAATTTTCTACCGGAATATCAGCACCAGCATTATGTCAAATTATACCAGAGACATGTAAAGCCATATATGAGGTTTTGAAGAAAACGTATTTAAAGGTAAGTCAGTCTTCTTTATTTAACAGAAATTGTCTATTTCATATTATAAAAACAAACTACAGCTACAACAACTGATAAGAACTACCTGCTTGTTCATAAAATGTTTTTGTCTGAGATGTTTGGTCTTGCTGAGTTGAACAAGAACTGGATGAAACAGTACTGTATGGGCTGGGCTGACAGGTGAAAATACAGTTGGTGATGAGTAAGGTTGAACTGGAGATACCTGTAAAGCCGGATTCAAACGATTCGTTTACTTGGCAAATACACAATTATTTGCGTACTTGGCAAGTATACGAGCTTTGCGAATTGAGATGGCAAGCAGGGCGCTCACACGACGCGTACAATGTACAAGTACGCGAGCGCGAACATTCGTCTTTAAACCTTGACAAATGAATCAGTGGTGTGGCAATCAATATGGATAGCCAATTATTTGTGCATTTCGTTTGAAAGCCTCTACAAGTATACGCAAGTATGTATTTGGCAAGTGTACGAATAATCGTGATCCCTTTGACTCGGGCCATTTTTACCGACCACAAATGGAAAATTAACGAGTGACAAATAATTGTACAGGTAACCCACTCACACGACATGGCAAGTATACGCAAGTAACGATTATTCGCCAAGTACACGAGTCGTTTGAGTCCGGCTTAAATACCATAACAATAAAAAACTACAAGTTTGACGACAATTAAAACATACTCACAGTCTTGACACTACACGAGCTTGACCGCGTGATAGTGCAGGTTTCAACACGTCTAAACACCAAGTGATTATTTACCTTTTCCGTCGACCGTTCATTTATGATGTATTTTAACGCACTCAAAATCGTTGATTAATGACCCCTGTTAATGAATGATTTTCCATTAATCAACGATTTGTTTATATGCAACCCAACATACATTGCTCTTATACATTTTATATTGGTTAGTACTGTCATTATTTATTTGTCAATTTTCAAATAAAATTTCAGAAAATGTTAATTACACCAGTTGTCACTCAAAATCATATATGGTCCCGTGGCGTAACGGTAAAGTTCACCTGGCTTGCAACACTATGGTCGAGAGTTCAAAACCCACCGAGGGTAATTTTTTTTTTTTTTATTTCGATTTGAAAATAAATAATAAAAAATAAAATAAAACTACCACTGAGAAAAATTAAACTATTTTTAAGTAAAGTTAATATAAATAGGAAATAGTGATTGTTTTTTATCGTAACGTTAAATAAATAAACATTGAAAGTGAGATTCTATTTTCGAAAACTACTGTCGACGGAAAAGTTTTGTAACAAACTCGTGAATTAAAATGACGATTAACAATCTCAAACATTAACGCGCAAACATTATCTCGATTGTTAATCGCCCTTATTAATACACTTGTTCGTTAATAGTTATTAGTTAGTAGTTAATAGTTATTTAACGAACAAGTGTATTAATAAGGGCGATTAACAATCGAGATATTTTAACGCGTGAGCGGAGCAAGCGCGTTAATGTTTGAGATTGTTAATCGCCATTTTAATTCACGAGTTTGTTACAAAACTTTTCCGTCGACAGAAGTTTTCAAAAATACAGATATCTTATTTTCAATGTTTATTTATTTAACGTTACGATAAAAAACAATCACTATTTCCTATTTATATTAACTCTACTCAAAGATAGTTTAATTTTTCTCAGTGGTAGTTTTATTTTATTTTTATTATTTATTTTCAAATTGAAATTGAAAAAAAAAAATTCCCCTGGGTGGGTTTTGAACTCTCGACCTCAGTGTTGCAAGCCAGGTGCACTTTACCATTACGCCACGGGACCATATATGATTTAAAGTGACAACTGGTTTAATCAACATTTTCTAAAATTTTATTTGAAAATTGACAAATAAATAATGACAGATAGTACTAACCAATATAAAATATATAAGAGCAATGTATGTTGGGTTGCATTTAATCAAATCGTTGATTAATAGAAAATCATTCATTAACAGGGGTCATTAATCAATGATTTTGAGTGCGTTAAAATGCATCATAAATGAACGGTCGACGGAAAATAACCATTACACTGACGTTCTTTCGCGCGCGATTGGACCGTGGCGCTCCAATCGCGCGTGATTGCGCGTGAATGTAAAGGTACCTATTCTCCCGTCAATGGAGTATCAAAAAAGTGGGGATAAATTATTTTGGTATCGGAAACACCAACCGAGACAACAATGCCGAACCTCTCTTGAAAATGAATGGCTCAATATGTGAATAAGCATTCTCCTGCAGCCAGTGATAATGAATATTGCTGTAGAACCATCCATTATTTGTAAACCGACTTTCGTCGAATAATACAATTTGGTACACATTATTATTCCGCTAATTAATTTCTATGATTTATTAAAACACGGAATCGTAGGTCATTTTATTATTGTATTGAAGTAAATGGAATAAAAGCTCGATAAAAGGAATAAAAGCTCGATAAAAGGAATAAAAGCTCGATAAAAGGAATAAATGCTCAATAAAAAAAACGAACGCTTCATAATCACAATGCGTGTAAATCGCGAGCGAAAAACAAATTCATTGATTGATTGATTGATTTCAATATAAAGTACCTAGTGCTATTGTGCGTTTGCATTATTTTATATAACATTTTCAATTTTCCATTGGGCAAATTTATTTGAATATCAAACGTTTCATTCCTTCCACAATTTTATTACAATAACTCTCAGTAGCTTTGTGCAAAATACTGTGCTCTTATTGTAGTCTGTTGAACGCAAATGATGTACTTTTTTCACACTGTAGTGCTTGAATTTATGTTTATTTAACGCTCTCTCTCTTAATAAGAGATAGGTACTTCCTCATTCTGATTTTTCTCGTATACCAAGAATCCTGATTCAAAATATCATTTTACTATATGTAACATGAAACTTAAAAAAACTTACCTACCTATAACGTCGATTTCATTACCACGATTTCCAGTACTTTATTAGGGCAACTTTCATTTTTTGATTTCTCAAAGGAACTATGCTCTCGCTCTCTCAAATAGGTACGTTGAAATATTCTGGCTTCGGGCTGACATTTGGGATACCTACTTTTCTTGATAAATAGCTATTTCTCAAACACCTCTAATACACGAAAAACAAATCCACTTTCACATCATCAAACTCCATAGGTTTTGGATCAATAGTAAATAAATCACCTACAGATTTCGATACATACTAATTTGTATTTTGACATTCACGTTCTTTTGTTCCATGGCATACTACGTACTTCATGAACTTTGACACTTTCCGATTTCGTTTGAAATATGTTTCTTTGGGAAATCAAAGACAAACAAAAGAATTTCCCATTGCCTGAAAATGGACACATATGGAAAATACATCTCGGCTTTTTAGCACAAAAAAAGTATCAATCATTGTTTCTTGTTATTCCTCTGCTTTTTTCATCACGTTGGATTTGATTTCAAATTTGAGTTTACCTACTTAATTCAAGGTAGATTTATTCAAAATTTTATCCTCGCGACTCAAATAGGTACCCCTTCAAATACGAAAAAATATAAAATCATCATCATCATCATCAATTGATGGAATTTATGGGCAGAAATGTAGATGTAGAAGTACAGCACATGGAACCAAATTTAAAACAGAGAATAATATACTGTCGTAATCGTGAACGCATTTGCTTATTCCTAAAAATAAAGGCGCAAGCGTAAAGAAAATAAAACAAGCCACTTCGGTTTCCCTCATATACAGGGTGAGTCAGAATAAGACCGACAAACTCCAAACACAGATCCCTCACCTTTTCGAGGTGAAAAGTTCCTATCAAAAGGTATGTCCTAAAATGCACCCCCTCTGAGATACAGGGTGTCAAAAGTACAAAAAAAATTAGACTTAATTTTTTTCTCCAAAATACCTGAAGCAAAAAATTTCAAACTTGGTACACTAATCAAGGTTTATCAACGAGAAAATTAATGGTTATAATTTTTAATTTTCGTAAACCAGTGGCGTAGTTACGTTGGTTTGTTGATATATTTTCCTTCATATTTTCTTTGGACAAGTGAATGAACAAGTGAGCGTTTGACATCAGTTAGGCTCCTAGGTACTCGACTTGAAAGTCAAACATTCCATGTACCTAAAAGTGGAGTTTTCTAAGATAATTCAGAAAAACTGAAGATACCTACCTATGTGAATAGCAACATAATAGAGCACTGTCAGCTGACGTCACAACATGGCGGTCATGGGGGGACAAATAAAGCATTTGACATTTGATGAAATGAAAATTCGTTTTTTGTGGGAGTTAGTGGATAATTGCGATTTTTATAAACTTTACAGACATTAAGTGATTCACGTAGCCTTATGGAAAATGGGTTCAATATGGGTTTATTTTATTCAGTTTGGTTTGTTTGTCCCTCTATGATACAATAATCTCATCCAAGAATACTGGCAAATGCAAGAAAAATTTTCGGACAAATCTTGGAACATCTACCCTCCGAATACACGGCACCAGGTGATTCTATATCCAGACTACGTTTAGGCCATACACGGTATACCCACGAACACATCCTTAAAAGAGAACCAGAGAAAATATGTGAATCATGCATTTATTAATTGAGATGGTTACTGGGTAGTATAGAGCATTCAATAAAAATTGGTATGTGATACCCTAAATAAAAAGAACTGCCTTAAAGTAGGTTTCAAAATAAGGTGGGCCATATTTGACTACACTACCTTAGGGTGTACTTTTCAACAAAATGTTTCAACGTGGTTTTACTTTCAATTATAGCGAAACAATCCACGTTGTGCTCTTATGGAACTCAAGAAATATTTCTTCGTTCCAGATATAAGTCATTTCCGCTGTTGGGAACACCCTATATCTGTTGTTCGGCTGTACACATCTATTACGGTGATGTTTTAATGCACACCCGATTACCGAAGATTACTAAACGATAGGGTTGTCCCCTATTTTAATAGACTAATGCCTCGATGATATCACAATGCTTTTAAACGGGGTGTAAATTTACTTGCTGGCTGTGAATCACGTCGTGTTTTAGCCGGTTTAATGATCGATGAGAGAATGACAAGAATGTGTTTCTTGATTGTACATTCGGTCAGGGCCGCCACCAGTGGGGTGGGGCAGGCCCCCAAATTCTGAGGGCCCCTAAGCGGCGTAAAATTGATTTTCTGACTGATTAGTTTATTTATTTTCTGACTGATTGCTTTGCGAGCTTCAAATTTATTTTACTTCTGTGTGGTACAAAATACTGAAGACTATATTGAAGGAAGAAATAAAACTCTTCAAAGTCCGAAGATCTCTATAAAAGATCCAGAAAACATACTGCTAGGTTTGACAGAAGATATTGAAACCCTTGGAGGTATTTGATAGGAATCTACTCAAAGAGAGGGTAGACTGTAGCTCCAAGCTTCAACATTACAGCTGAACTGAAGCCGGCAAAATAATGAAAAAGGAAAGGATTTTTGACTGCACATTTGATTCAAAGTTGAGGTATTATTGACTTACTTGGATTTACTCTCCTCAGAAATAAGAGCCTTAGCAAGAAGAACGGAAGAAATATTTTTTAGGTGAAAATCCAAAATATACAAATTGTAGATATTGATTTCTTCTTCCACATGCCTTTAATTGGCCATTAAATGAAAGAGAGACAGAGAGAGAAGAGAGGGACATAATTTGAATTGACGATTTCCCTTAAATCGGCGCATCTTGCAAGATGTGCCTTGAATTGTTTATAAAGCGATTGTTGAAAAACTGCACATCGGACAGAAAACATCTGGGGCACAGTTGAACCACGTGTTATTATCTATCAGTTTCCGCAATATTATTTATCCAGCTTCAGATTTATAAAAATCATGAATTTTTGAATAATGGTCTCTTTTTAAAGGTTTTTCTGGATTTTCTCAGTGGAAAATGCACCTATCTGGTCACATGCAAACCATTTTTTGTAGGTTTTATAATTCTCTACAAAAGTTCTATGGACCGTAAAACGATTCCTTCAATAATTTTTGAGATATTTACAAAAAACCAAAAAAGTGGCAATTTTTTTCAGTATTTCTTTTTTAAAAAATTCCACAAAAATTACTGGGGTGAAATTCGGGGTTTTCATTCACGTACTATCTTATTAAAAGTAGCGACTTACTGTCCCGGCCTACCCTGTCACTGACGAGTGGCAAGAACTTCGAAATATGCCTCTGCAAGTGATCTTCCCCAGCCAAATGAAGGATAATCCGTTGTATAATTACAATAAGAATTTGCAATTGGGTCTTCTTTTGGAAGAACGTTGCACAAATACCTGTCAGATGCAATTCAATGTCCTATGTCCGTCGTGATATTTCATTTATTTGATACTCTCCAGCAAAAATTTTCGACGTCTATAGGACTAGAAATTTTACACGTGATACATTTTCCAAAACTTAATCATTATAATTTACTTGAATGATGGGCACCAATAGAGGTGGCCTATAGAGCACGACAGCGCAGCCGCGGAGTGCTCGAAATAGAGCAAGAGTTTGAAAGATCAGTTATCCACGAATACTTTATGATATTTTTTTCAATTGGTGCACTTTGAAATCATAAATACTGGTTTCGTTCTTACAAATAATGGAAATAAGAACTCATAATGTAAAATGGTTGAATTCGTGATGTGACATCAGTATACCTTTCGTTAATGTTTGAATAAAAGCTTTTCAACTGTTTGTACTCCTGTCAGACAAGAATCATAACATTGTCATTCTGTCTTCACTGTTCTTGAATTGTTTACGTAGCCATGGTAATTTAAAAAAACGCGTGTTTTTGTAAGTTCGATTTGCACACTCTGAGGCGTGCTTTAAATAGGTAAAAAAGGGCACCAATTGAAAAATAGTTATTTATGATACAAGTGTTAAGAGTGGCATTTTATTTTGAGTGGGGAATATTGCGAAACGAGCGTTAGCGAGTGGAGCAACCCCACGAGCAAAATAAAATCACTTTTAACAAATGTATCATACAAATTTTTTTGTACAACAGTTACTGCTAGTAAGAAAAAAACAAAAAATAAATAAGATCCATAAGGATTGGAACACACGATCTTTGGGTTACAAGGCTGACTGGCAGTTACTCCAAATAATAAGCACCAACGCACTTTATTTATGAATGTCATTATTTGTCAGTGATGAACGACCTTCTACAGTTGTACTGAATACTACTTCGTTTGTAACTTCAAAAGGAATTAGTACTACCAATTGCACAAACGGCCAAATACATGTGCGAACTTTTATAAATGATTCCTTTTGAGTAGGTGTTCTGTTTATAATATCTGATTGAAGTGTTCCTATTGGAGAGATCTATATTACTGCGCATCCATCATCTCATCTGTCATTTTACTTTTAACCTAGCGTTAAAAATGATTTTGTGAAAACGTTAGTTTTTAGTTCATATGTCGATGAATTAAAAACGTTATTTTTAATGACAGTTGTACAAAAAATTCCATACTTTATTTTCTGAAAGACAAAATGTGGGGCCTCAAGTAGTGTTCATATGAACATTGAACGCCGGTATACCTACTAAGTTAGTTGGACAGCAAATCCCTTGTCAATCCACAGCAGCATGTAATTCCCGTAATTCCGTACTCCCGAAACGTTAGTCAATGCCCGAAATAATAATTAAATTGATTTCAATTACAGTTTTTTACATGACACTTTGGAATTCCCAGCAGAAACATATTATTGAATTTAAATTCTATGATAATTAATAATGATTAATAATTATTCGCAGTCTGCGCAAAGGGTGCGACATCTATAATTACCTGGTTGAACTGATGAAAAGTAGATCAGGTGTTTTTTGCCATAAGCGGTAGTGTATTTATTTCAGTTGTTTTCTCATTATTGATCGATTTTTGGAAAATAAATTGAATTCAGTGATATTCTTTAGTGTTCATAGTTTCAGAATAACTAAACTTGAAGTGGCGGTAGAATTCAAAAGTTTCATTACTGAGCATATTTGATCAGTGCAGCAATGTTGAATGTAATATCAATAGTACCCAAGGCAAAGTTTCTTCGCATTATTTTCCATTTAAAAGAGTTATGCCAGATATGGCAATGTAGTCGTTGATAAAAATGTCTGATACTCATTTAAACTTTCAAAATCTCGAGTACTCCATTCAAATTTTAATGAGAATGAAATCAAACACTATGGTCTCATGGAATTTAGCGGCTGATCACATTTATATTGTTTCGCGCATAAATTCTTAGCGCCACCTAGCGGGAACGCATTTCGCGAATACAGTCCCGATCTTATGTGTTCATTCCCCATTGATGATGATTGATATTTTCATTATATTTCTTTTCTACACCTCAGTAATGAAACACCATTCTGCACCAAATACATCCTCTAGGCTGTTTTCCTGTTTTTTAGCATATCCCGTACTTGAAACACAACCACGGAGCATATGTGTTCTGTGGCCACATCTAGTTATCCTTCGAATTCGAACAGTTTCTGTTGGCACTGTTGGCAGCAATGATTGTGGTTATTTATAAAAGAAAAGTTATCAATGAAGTTAACCAAACAAATAGTAGTTTTTTGTGTTTGTAATCGAAAAAAAGTTCATTATAACAATTACTCCATATAAAACATTCAATTTGTGAGCATTTACCATGTCTGGGGGAGGAATGCTTTACGGTGGTGACGAAATTGGTGCTCTGGTTTTCGATCCCGGGCATCATTCCTTGCGAGTAGGCTATGCTCAAGAAGACACTCCAAAAGCCGAAATTCCAGCGGTTGTTGGGGTTGCCCCCGATAGTCTTAAACTAGAGCCTGAGGTCAAACCCGAGGAAAATAATGTTTCGTCAAACCCTTCTTGTAAGTAGTCTGCTGCAATTTTGATTATTTTCTAGTTTGGCTTCCATATTCGACATATCGTCTAACTGTTGTGTGCTTGTAACTGAAAATGATTGTGTAAACTTTCAGCCTTCAAGTATTACATTGATACAACATATTTACACACACCAAAGCCTAGTATGGAGCTCCACAGTTACATGAAAGACGGAATGATTGAAAACTGGGATATGTTTGAAAAAATCTTAGATTATTCCTATGAAAAAGTAAGCAGTATTCTCACACCTATTTTCGTTGAATATACATGTATGTTTTCTGCTTTCCGAGCCATAAAAGGCATATCTCAAAATAATACGTCCTGGCTAGTGAAATTATATATGGCTACTACCTTAAGGTTTCAATAATTTTTCAAGAAATAACTTGCTTCAATATGTTTCTATTTCTGAATAAGATATGACCCATATATTAGCCCAGAACCCGCACCCGGGATTATCCTGACATTCGAGGATGCATTCGGGACTGGTTCGAACAAAAATAAAGGGAGAGGTGGAACGAAGCCTCTTTCATGCACCACAGGAAAACATTCATTTAAAAACAGTTAAAGAGCAAAACTGAAGAACCACGAGTTGAGCAGGAATAAAGTTAGAACAATAACGAGCCTTCACACTGGTCACAGTCCAATGATAAAATACCTGACCAAAATGGGGCTGTACAATGGAGAACTTTCCTTCAGACAATGTGGTAAAGGGACAGAAACTGTCAACTGGTGAATAACCTGTATAAAGAGTCCAAAAGGCTGAGATGTAGCTGGTGATAGGACCAGCATCTGAGAAAAAAAAAAATAAACAAAAGATATGTCCTTTTTGTTCAGGAATAATCTCAGGTAGCTCTCAAACATTACTAAGCAAGAAGAAATGTAAAAATAAAAAATAATTGAGATATGTTTTTTATGTTTAGGAGGGCAGTATTATCACTTATTACAGAGTTTTTCAATGTTTTTCAGATCATCCAGTCAGAATCTCAGTATCACCCTGTCCTGTTCTCTGAATCACCTTGGAACCAACGACAAAAACGAGAAAAGTTGACAGAATTATTGTTTGAAAAGTATAAAGTACCTGCATTCTTCTTAGTGAAAAATGCTGCTTTGGCAGCATTTGCCAACGGAAGAGCTACAGCATTAGTTATTGATAGTGGTAAGAACAACAAATTGATGTTTTCAGTGGTGTTATTTATAGATAATGAAACTAAACTTGAATGAATGGTGAGATCTTTAATATGAGAAAGGAATTTTAGACCACAATGCAATATATATTAGGGTGGCACATCTGATTTCTGAGCCTTTGAGCAACATCATAAACACTTCTTTCATAGAAGGGATCCTTCCAGACATTCTGGAGCTCCCAAAAATTGTACCTATATATAAGAATAAAGGCTCAAGCATGGATTCTTCCTCTTATCAACCCATATCGCTACTCGGCCAATTTTCCAAAATTATAGAATGTTCATTTTACAATAGACTATATAATTTTTTTGAAGCATTCCAATTGTTCTCTAGTAGTCAGAATGGATATAGAAAAAATAAATCAACCATCAGTGTAATTGATCAACTCCTCAAACATGTTTTGAAAATGTTGGATGAAAAACATAAAACTTTGGAATTGTTTTTTGACATGAGCAAGGCATTTGATCCAGTTGACCACGATCTATTGTTACATAAATTATAGCTTTATGGAATTCGCGCATCTGCATTGAACTGGATCAGTTCCTACCTTTCAGACCGAAAACAGTTGGTTAGTGTCAATGGTAGCACCACAAGGCTCTGTCCTAGGACCACTTCTCTTTTTAATTTTCATCAATGATCTTCTCTAAATACTGTACAGAAGCTTCAATCACTGTAATTTTTGCGGATGATACAAACATTCTAGTTTCTGCAGAAAATACTTCCACATTAGTTCAAAAAGCTGAAAATTTTAGTATTATGCCAATATCGAAGATGAATATAAACGAACTGAGCAATAAACCTTGAAATTTCGTCAGGAGCAACGCATACTTCAGCAGTACCTGTCCTTGATGGCTACGTCATTTCAAACGCTGTCGTAAAATCACCACTCGGTGGGGACTATCTTATCCTCAGAGCGAAAGAATTACTGGAGGGCATGGGCATCGAACTGACGCCGGCAGCGATGATCGCCGCCAAAGAAGCAGTTCGAGACAAAGAGAAGCCTAAGGTCACTAAAAAAAAGTTTGCCTTCCAGCCAACCAACTCCTGGATGAACTACATGGTGAAGAAGACAGTTCAGGATTTCCAGCAGACTGTTCTACAGGTGGGTACTAATTTTCCAGAAGTTCTTCAACAGTATATGTTCTTTGAAACGAGTTTCAACAGGTCGCCAAGATTGGCCCACGAAATTATCGGCAGCCTTACGTGACGATATTATGGGTTCAGGAACATTTTTATGTTCTCTGCTGTGAAAAGTAATGTTGAACTTGCTAGTATTTTTTTATAGGTTTCCGAATTTCCATTCGATGAAAAAGTCGCAGCTTCAATTCCAACTGTGCATTATGAATTCCCGTCTGGTTATCATCAAGATTTCGGATCCGAACGATTCAAGCTAGCTGAGGGCTTGTTTGACCACCCTATGTTGGGGGCTGGGTGTATAAGTAAGCATTTCAATTGTGGGATTGTGACAAATGAAAATACCTCTGGACTGTCAGGACCAAGCAATGATATAATTTATTTTTTTCAGCTGCCACCAGCGCTGGCATGTGTGATGTTGATATAAGACCAGCTCTGTACAGTTCCGTTGTTCTAACAGGAGGAAACTCTTTAGTACAAGTGAGTTATCTGTTTGTGCCAAGTTTTCCGAAGGTAGTGACTTTTTTCAGCGTATACAAAACTCATGAAATGACGTTATTCAAAGGTGTTCATTGAATTACTGAAATTTTAGTGTTCTGTATAACAGATTGCAAAGTTCAGTCGACAGTTTTGCTTTTTTATAATTTTTTTTCAAATTTCAGCTGCTGCCTCTCAAGCCTCATTTATCTAATGATGTTTCCCTTCTGATTTGAAACTTGGGAAATATTAAAAAAGTAAAAATACATAGGAATGTTGTGTTTCCTGTTTTTTGCCGTGGTCTTCGTTGGTTAAAGTCATTTTCAGTGGCGTAGTCGAAGTACTCGTGACATCAACTGAAACTGAAGCTCTCGTTCCTGACACGTCATTTATTGCTGTGTTGGCGCGCACTTTCTGCGATGGTGAATTCGCCCGAAATTTCCACTCGATTTGGGTGACATGGCTTCGTTTTGGCGCCTTTCATAGTACAAGATCCGGTAATACTGTCGGGCATATGATTGTTCTGGTGGATCACACCCACATGAAACAATAGTTTGTAATCGCCTTTTGTAATTACCAAATAGATGGGGTGCTTCAGTTTTTATGGCCGGAAGATTGTTTAATGACTAAATAATAATGATAACACTCCCTCATAAACACTCGTAGAGTGTACCCAAAAGCATAGCCTCTGCCGGTACCGCCAAAATAGCATTATAAAAGACGTGCCGGGAACGAGAGCTTCAGTTTCAGAAGATGTCTCCCGCTGTGGCAAAACCACGGAAAACCAACCAAAATAGTAAAAATATACTTGTTTTCAAAAAACCTGCATCTTTCCATCGCATTTTTTTACATGTTTTAACAATTTAAAATTGTTCTAAATTTATTCTTCAGGGATTCAGTGATCGTTTGAGTAAAGACCTTTCCTCGCGTACCCCGGGATCAATGCGTCTCAAAATGATCACAGCCAATGGAACGGTAGAACGAAGGTTTGGAGCTTGGGTTGGAGGGTCCATCTTAGCGTCAATCGGTACCTTTCAGCAGATGTGGGTGTCGATGCAGGAATATCAAGAGTGTGGAAAAACCCAAATAGATCGAAAGTGTCCTTAGATCTTTTTTTTACATAGTGATTGTTATCCATTTTTATATCGATCCAATTTACATGTTTAGTATTACATACTACCTATGAATTAATTCTAATTGTCCAGAATATTTTTACATACTGCAAATAAATTAATTGACAATGATTTATTGTTTTTTCAATGACATTTAAGTATCTTGGAAAAGTTCTATAATCTATAGAATAAACATTAAGCAAATGCTTTTAGTCGGATTTCTTGAAACAGACCTATTCATTTTGTTGAGTTATGAGATCGACAAACTCATAGAATAAGCATTTGCTAGCTTTTATTCATACCCCCCAATGACGCCTTGGGCGGAGTGCGACAATGGCATGTATTCGTATTCTCGCAATCTTAAAGTAGGGAGCGCTGCTGCCAGTGGAGGTCCTATTGGTATATTTTCATTTATAACCATGCCTCAGAATAATTTTGTTTTAAGAGTAGATTTAGAGAATAAACAAAATACCTAACCTATAATTATTGATGAAAGTTTATTTACTTTAATTAAAGCCATTACTAAATAAAAGAGCTATACCAACTAGAAATCAGTAACGAGGAGCACCATTATCACTTACCGAAGAGCAGAATAAATATAAAAAATATCGACAAGGTAACCTAGAAACCGATGTTTCAACGTCTATTCCAGCAACGAACATTCGAATCAACGGCTCTTTGTGGCCGAATGTTTTTGCTCCTTTCTTTTTCGATTCCAATATGAAGCTTCTCACACTCAGATGACCGTATTTTTCCATATTAGCGAATAATTTAAGTGAAATGCTAATATTTACTTGATACTCAGGACCTCCACTTACAATAGCACCTCTGGCGGGAGCGAAATCGTCCATGCTAGCCAATAGCCATTCCTAGGAGTAAAAAATATCACTACTGTCCTGGCTAATACCACGATGAACTATTATATAGGACAAATGAGCAGTATTTGCGGGGCATTTTGTTTCTTTACATCATTAAAGCTCATTTTGAACAATTGCAGATAAATTTATGTCTATTATGACGACCAAGAAATTGGGTATTGCTGGTTGGAAGGCTGAGGTTGAGATGGCGCTCGCAACTTAGATGTATCTACTCTACGGGCGCGGTTTCAGCTGAGGCTTTGAAATGGAGATGTGATCAAATGTTTAGACATCTTAGCTCAAACCAAACCCTTTGTTGCAGACATTAAATATTGTCTGTGTAGACCAACCCTCCAATCCTATACTGATTAGAGTCTCTGTAATTTGACATTAGATTGTACGTATATGAGAGTCTGGACACTCTTTGCCGACAGAACATGGAAAAATGCAGTTTAGGTTATGTCTCAAAAATTGAGGAGAAAACAAATAAATTCTATCAATCAAACAAAAGCAGACAATTTATCTATATCGTTGATGTGACATTAACGGTCGAACGGTCAAAATATATTTCCATCTTTGTCAACAGTGCGGCATTTCGTAAAAACAGTGAAAGAAATCTAATCAATGCAAGCAAAATAGCTGCAGAGGGTTTTTTAACGAAGCCATTTATATAAACTTTGCCGAATTCGCAGTTTTGTTTTTAATAAACATCGTATAAATCATTGGAATTATTGCTAGTACAGTTCTGTAACGGACACATTATATCGGAAGATTTTTACATATTTCCTCCCTGATGATACGCCCTTGTGCTCATTCGGCCTCACAACACAAGTCACAAGACAAGACCAAGACAGACACATAACCTAAAACGCACTTTTTAGTGTTTGTGAAATTGATATATAGGAGGTCCAAATATTTTGATGGACATTTCCATGCAACAAAAAGCCTTGTAGAGGTTGTAATTGCTGTCTTACCTTTAGGTACAATAAGTTCGATGAGTTCATTATGACGTCGTTTTCTCGCAATACGTGATTTTAAATCACGTATTGAGAGAAATTGACTTCATTTTCTCTAGAGAATATTTTCCTACAATTTTAAAAAGGGACTGGCTCCTGCACGGTCCGACCGCTCACTAATTTAGCGTTCGGTCCGACCGTATAATAACATTTTGTTGGGTGCCGGTCCGACCGCGTACAGACAAGAGGAAGGCAAACTGAGTTGAAAATGCGTAAATTTGTTTTTCGCTCGCACTCGACACACAAACTTAACTTGAGCAAACTAACCTAGCTTGCAAGTTCACCACGGGGCACTTTTTCGAATGTGTATCAAGACAAGAAGGCAAA
The DNA here is from genome assembly GCA_958298965.1 of Chrysolina haemoptera. Taxonomy (NCBI): domain Eukaryota; kingdom Metazoa; phylum Arthropoda; class Insecta; order Coleoptera; family Chrysomelidae; genus Chrysolina; species Chrysolina haemoptera. Next base: position 52,775,007 of record OY282586.1, on the reverse strand, counting down.
AAAACAAATTCACCCATTTTCAAGTTTGCCTTCTTCTTGTCTGTACGGTCGGACCGTCCCCGAACAAAATGGTATTGTACGGTCGCACCGGCCCCGAACGCTAAATTAGTGAGCAGTCGGACCGTGCAGGAGTCACTCTCTTTTAAAAATTGGGTCCCAGGCTCGGACTTCAGTTCAAAAAGCACTACAGTCAAAACGCTTGGTTCTCATTGAATTTGGAAGTCATTGGAACTCATTCAATCCACATACGACGACCATACAAGAAATATTTGGTGTCATAAAAACAAATTAAAAGACCTCTTTGACTAAAAAAGTACCTACCCAACACGATAACGGAAAATATTACGAAATTTTACAGTTATCATCAGAGTCTGAAGTTAACCTAAACTTGTATAACTTTTGAATAGAATATATTTGTTCAACGTAAAAATCTGCCTACAACATTGTAGGGAATTTTATGGTTTCATTTTTAGAATTGGCTAAATTGGCTATATTGTTTCGACAAAAATGGAATGTCAGAATTCATAAATAAACACAGAAAAATTTGTGTTTGAAATTCAAATCTGTTATTATGATATCTAAAGAAATTTTAGATATTACCAAGCTTGTTTTAAATGATAAATTAGTAGGTAGAGTTGCCATAATTATAACACTTTTCGCTGCGCTGGTTGGAATTTTTATCAGGTAAATTTAAATATTCCTAAATGGTAAAACCTTCAAATTTGATTTTGTTTTAGTACTATTGCTGCTTTGGTATTATATTCCTCGTATGTATTAGGATACGTTCTTTCCTGGATTATTATCAAATATCAAAGTAAAACTGCAGTATATCTGCAGAGGCTCACAAGCTTTTACCAGAGAAAAACATCTGGGAAAGTGTCCATCAAACAGTCTTGCAGCGTTTGTGATGACTTGTCCTGTAGAAGACATCAACAAACAAAAAGTGTCACGCCTTGGAAATATATTCAGATCAGCTCTGATCTCGATGAAGCAATTGAACATGTGAGTAGTTTCTTCCATTTCAATTCTTAGCCATTATAACAGATGTTCGGCATGTCTTTAACTTGATGACATATGGATGTGAGAAATGAATGAAAATAAAATCATCTTCACTTCATTATCAAAATATTTTAAGCGAGAAGTTTGCATAATAGGCTTACCTATTTTAAATAAAGTACTTTTTTTCAGTTTTATGAAAGAATAATATCAAACTTTATCACCTCCTGGTATGGACAGTTCACTGGAGACGATGATTTTATAAACGAACTCAGACACTGCTTTCGTTTTGCTACTGCAACACTAATCAACAGGTTTTTCGAACTAGGTGTCGGTAAAGTAATAGCAGATAAGCTTATTCCTTGCACAGTTAGACACGTTGAGGATTATCTTTACATGCAACAAATCGGAAAGCTGAAAAATGTAAGATTTAACGAAGTAGTATTGGAGTACTTGGGCAAAAGATTACATGCTGCCGCTACAAATAGAAATAATGAAATTGGATATTTGCGGAAAATGGTTTCATCTCTTCTACCAAATGTTCTGCCTGAATCTTATTTGAAATGCAGGTATAATGATTGCAATGTATGCCAAAATAGACAAGTATCTTCATATCAATATGAGCTTTACTTGATTTTTTTTGTGTTCCAGAAACTATTCTGTTATAATGAGGGAAATTTTGTCAGGATGGGTGTTTCTGCCGCTCATGGATGTACTAGCTGACCCGAATATCATAAACTCTTTGGTTATTTTGTCAATCACATACAAATCGAAGAAATCGTCAAAGAGTATGAAAAATGTGGATACTGTGGAGTTTTTGCACAATTATGGGTTGAACAACAACAAAAAGACTTCTTTTGCGACGAATTTGAACAAAATAAAAAAGAACACTGATCTGCTTTATGCTTTCATGCAGTTTCTGAAGAAGCAGGATCATGTGAATTTGCTGCAATTTTGTTTGGATGTTGGTGAGTTTCAACTTATAGTCAACTAATAGCCAAATGACTGTTACAGTAAATTCAAGTTAAACTCAAGCCAGTAAACAATAGTGGTAAAGACGTGATCAACTCGTGCTTTGCTCGTTATCGAGAAAAGGCTATTGGTCTATGTTTCTCAGGCAGGTTTGAGTGGGAAACACACCCTGCCTATTTCACCAATCCGACATCGATGATCACGAAGTTTTGATGGGGCTTGACCTGGAGTTGTATAGGCTATAGTTACTCTCTCTTTTCCACTAGTTATCACATCAAAGCAATTAGAAAACCTCTAATACAGTACGATTGGGTTTTGAGACGAGGATTGATTGAAGCACCTCCAAATTTGGGATGCTAGTTGTTGGAACCATGATAAACAAGAAAAAAAATTATTTACTGAAATTCCAGGGGTAGAATTTTTTTTTTTTTCGTTTAAAAATAAATGAATAAATAGATTTTTACTGTAATCTTGGAAAGTATATGATTTATTGAAAAAACAACTCAACAAGGTAAAAGACAATTCAATTCTCAAAAACGATTCCTAGTAATTTTTTTATGAAATGCGCTCGTTTTCTCAGAAAACTTGATTGAACGCTGACATCAAATTTCAGGTTCACGCTTACCCGCCGCTGGATGTTCTGGCGGAGCCGAATATTTCATTGGTCATAACTCTGCTAAAAATGATCAGAGAAAGAAAAGGAAATGTTCATATTGTCTCAGAAGACTCCTACATTCTCATGCAAACATAATATGCGAGTATTTGAGTACCTAAAATGTGTTTTGTCGCACTTCACGGATGTTTGCGGATGATCCGAAAATCATGAATAATTTAGTAAATATGGAATTATTATACGAAAGTAGCAACCCATACTCTATACCCTCTTTGGACTGCAACAATTTCAGAGTAGTGTGACAGGTCCCACTTATACATGCCAAAAAAAAAAAATTGTTTTACTCGTGCCACATTTTCAACTTACCCCTAAAACCGGCATTCTCTTCAGTAAATGTTGAAAATAATCGCTTATTCATGTCCTTCATATATGTTTAATAACACTATTGTGGCAGTGGCGGGTTAAAGCGAGCCTGAAATTTGATATCAGAATTCAATCAGGTTTTCTGAGAAAACGAGCGCATTTTGTGAGAAATTACTAAGTATATTTCTTGTGGAGAATTGAATTATCTTTCTCCTTGTTGGAATTGTTTCTTGATAAATCTTATACTTTCCGAAACAACAGCAAAAAAAATTATAATTTTTTTAAACAAAAATTTTTTTTTCTAACAATTTATGATGTCAAGAAGTCATGTGCCGAGTTTCAAAGTGCTACGATTCATTCTTCACTTGAGGCGTACATTTGTCTGTGGTTACTGTACTATCCTAGTTTTTCACAAAAATGCAATATACGTCTCGATATATTTTTTTTTTTTTCAGATGATTTCAATAACAAACTACTGACTCCTGATTTATCAAAAAAGCAACTAGAAAACTTGCACTCTGATGCCCTGAAACTATACAAGGAATATTTGGACAATGATAGTTATAGTTTCATCAGTTGTCCATGCGATATTTCAGAAGATTTCAAATACTTGATGCAAGAGGTTTATACCATTGAAAAATTATCAAAACTATCAAAGTTATTATACAAAGCTTATGATTATACGTTCAACATATTGGAAACAGTTTGGTTGCCACAGTTTTTCCACAGTACAGAGGTGAGAAGTGAATCAATCATTACTAATTTTGAGAAGAAATTATGTAATATTATTCTCTTCCTCAACAAAAATGTTCACTAACAGAATGATTTTACAGTTTTATGGTTACATCTGTGGCTCTAAAATGATTCCATCCTACACCAAACACCTTTCAAAGTAAGTAGCATTTTTCGTTTAATTTATGTCAGTTTATATTACTCTGATAAAAAGATTACTAACATTTCATAAGCTGGATCTTGGATAACATTCAAATTGAAAAAATATCGAAAGGTTATATACCTATATGCATAAACTAAGAGTTAACTCACTGTTCATAGTGCATAAACAGATACTTTTTTGCAGAAGTGCATGAAAAAAATTACATTCTGCGTAAAACAATTTTTACACACTATATTTTTTGCACATTCTTGAAAAATACAGTATTAATTCACATTCAAATCAATGATACAAATAACTGTCGTAAAAAAAACTTTGAAAAACTCGGTGCGCCTCATTCAATAAAAGGCATCGCTAAGTAATTCACTTACCGATGCCTTATATCAGTTTTATATAAATCACTTCTGACTTTTCAGTTATTATCTGGAAATTAATGTATTTTAATCAAGAAAAAAAATGCTAGGATCATAAATGGGCAATTAACAGTGAACAGTAAATAATGAACAATGAATAATAATTATTGAAAGATAAGAATAAGCATTATGAACAATGATACAGTTTCTAAAAAACAATATGATACGCATATAATGAATAAATAGACAGAAATATACAGTATCGGAAAGATTTCTTCTTGGGTATGATGGTTTTATGAGAGCGTGAAGAATAGTTTGCTATATGTCGAGAGAGCATTATAATTTCTCCTCTACTCGCTCGAGGAAGGGATATCAACGTGAGCTGTTAATTCGTTGGGCGAGGTAACAGGAGAGGCGAGCAGTGGTGCGTCTCTCTTATTTAGGTGGTATCATCATATCATTGCGTTCCTTGTTGCTCGTGTAGATTTCTGTCTATACCCCGGATGAAAAGTTTCCGATACTGTATAAATATACTGAAATACAAAAAAAACTCAAAGAGGATTACTAAGTTCTGTGTACTATTCCAATTTGGATCAAATGAGGGATATTGGTAAAAAAAAAATATAATAATGTACTTACTACTTTATTTAACTCTATCTTACTTATTATACCCCAACATGTTCAACTTACCGACAGGTAACAAGGTGACCCTACAGCAGTGTACAGTGCACCGTTGAGAATCGCAAGAAAATAAATAGCAACGGCTGTTTATATATTTCCGAAGGTAGTTTTACTAACTTTTCTGACTGATAAAAGAGTACCTTTGATGAGTTTTTCACATTTTGAAGGAAAAAAAGTTACAACAATCAAAGAACAGTGATTCATATCCTTTCAACAAAATCTTATACTTTTCGAAACAACACTAAAAAAAAAATTATAATTATTTTAAATTAAATCTTTTTTGGGTTATACCCCTGTGGTTACTGTACTAATAGTAAAAAAAAGACGTTCTGAAAGAAATGTTATTCAAGATCAATAATTTTTACCTACCACCAATATGTAATATCAAACGTTACGATACTGATATGAGTTTCGCAATGAGATACTTTACCGCAATTAATTTGTTCCTCTTTTTAAATGTCAGTCTATTTAATGGAAAAGGATTACAAGAACTAATTTATTATAAATTCTATATCTGAATCTATTCTCTAATGGTCTGAACTAATGTCGATGAAATTTTACTAAATTGGAATGAACGTATCAAAGTTGACAGTTCGCAAAATGAATCAACAATGGCGCAACACTTGCTTGATGCATGATTCTATCATTAATTTAAGGAATATTGACTAATTTTGAGTAAATAATTAACATTATTGGTACTTAGAAGGTAAAATATTGTACAATATTTGTGTCGTATATTCATATTACGATAATCGATGGGTTATAAAACTCGGCCTAAAGGCATCGTTTGACAAATGTTCCATCTCATATCGTAATATGAATCTTTACGACACTTATATCGTAAATATCTATTATAGCATTAGAACAATTTCACCACTTACTAACAATGTACTAACCTGTAGATCATCCACTACACCCCATGGTTCTCCAGTGAAAGATCGGTAAGTAGTACCGCTTAGCACTCACAAGATGCCCACTGAGATTGAACCAGAACGTCCCAAATTAAAAAAATACATATTCATCCACATTTTAGATCGAAAAAATACGATGCCATGAGCCAAGGCAATGTTTCGAAATTGAGCACCGGCTTCGGAAAGATCAAGGGTGTTTTAAAGACCAGTCAACCCGTTGAGGGTACTTTCTACCCGCTTGAAAGTCAAACGGTTGAAAACGGTACCACGGAGGATATGTTCCTCGGAGACTGCAAGAGTCTCTTTAGGGATTTGAGCACATGGAAAGTGTCAATTCCCACTTATCAGGTCAGTAATGAAAGTCATCCTATCAGTTATTAGCGAAATTATAATTATCAGCTTGATGATTGATGTTGACAGGTAGGATATTTCGAATATCAAAGGACCCCGTACATTTCTTATGGGAAATGGCGTTCCGTGAATTTGGCTGAATTTTTGGTATGTTGTAGTTCTTGATGAGCTGATCAAAAGTGTTCACAGTCACAAAGCTCAAAAATTGACAGTTTTCGAGATATGGAGCTTTGAAAATGGATTTTTTCAATTTTTTGGGATATTTGCTCATCCATCGGAGAGCTCGGCTCATCAAGAACTACAACCTACCAAAAATTCAGCCAAATTCACGGAAAGCCATTTCCCATAAAAAATGTGCGGGGTCCTTTGTAAACGGAATAATTCGCTCAGTAATTTGAGTTTGTTGAGGAATAGACATTTTCACAACCTATGAACACTGTAATTAGAAAGTATATACGCTGATAAAATTCAGAATTTTTTTGGACTGCCAGTTTCTTTATAATAAAGAAAGAAGTAGTTTAGTGACGTCAAGTTCATTAAAATTAGACTTGGCAACATTGTATAAGTTGTGCACCATGAAATGTTTAGATAGAGTGATAAAGTACATGGCCTTATTTTAACCTTCACTCCTGAAGGAATGGACACCACTCTAGATTTCTTGTCTAATATCAATTGCACAGAACATAACAACTCGTTCCGAACCCTTAGCGGCAAATTTCTTTGACCTGCCGTATGCGGGGATACCTGATGAGTTTTCCCTGGTAATGGTATCCTGATGATGAGGTAAAGTATAACCAGAATTATAAGAAGGTCATTATAATCACCAACCACTTGAGATATCAGCAGGCGGTCAGGCCGTCCATATTACGCAGAGTTGTACCTGCCCTAACCATTCAGTTTTGTTTTATATGTAAATAAATAGGTATAATGATATTAGGTTAAGAAAAATCGCTTGATTATAATTGAGAATTATCTATGTACATATAATATATTATGATATATAACACACAAACATTTATAAACATCACGATAATGAATGCGATTAGAGTTCAGAAACTTTATAATTTTGAGTTGTTTAGAATTAAATTTAATATACGCACACTTACAAAATTACTCACTAAGATCAGTTTCACTCTCACTGTCGTCACCCAAATTGATAATAATCTTTTGTTTGGTTTGGGAAGTTTTTCTATAGCCATATATGATTTTTCCACCTTTTTAATATGAAAAACACAGTTGGCCCAGCTGCTGTCAGGAATGTTTGCAGTTTCTGTTTGAATGAGAGCTACCACATTTGAACTTAAGGTTGGAGAAGTATTATTTCTTCGAACAGCTGACTTAAGCTATTATATATATGTTCAATTGGGTTAAACATACAGTGATAAGGAGGAAGTCTGAGCACCGTATGTCCCAAGCTTTCAGCCAATGAATCACAAAAATATTTCTTACAATGAGGTATGGCAGGTCAAACGAATATGCTGCTATGGGTTCGGAACGAGTTGTTATGTTCTGCAATTGATATTAGAAAGACTATATATATTCACTCATAGTTCTCATAAGAAATAGCAAATGAAGGCCTACAAAAGTTTGACTGGCTACAAATATTTTGAAGCTGGATTCGTCCATGATTGTGAAGCACGAAAAATTGAACATAATGTTGTTTACCAGATGAATACTTAATTAATACCCCCAAAGTATATGAATTCCATAAAAAATTGAGCTTTCGGAAAAGCATTTCAAAATAGGAAGACATTTAGAGCAAATGTCCGAGTTAGCTGCAGTATGAAAATGAGAGCTGTGAAATTGGACTGTGTAGGATTATTCGATGTCCCAAAAAACCTCTGGATTTGTAATCAGTGCATGATGTTATAATTATCCATTTGATGTTGAATTATTGAGTTGAATAAAAGAGTACCTTGTATCGAGGATTTACTTGATATTAACAATACGTTTTGAATATTTCATTTTATAAGTAACTAACTTGACAAAACTGGTATTGGTAGGAAATGTCAGTTTGGACAATTAGTTATTGGAATAATTCAAGAGCAATGTTGCCACTTTGCATTCTTTGAAAATATTTGTTGAGAACATATAGAAGATAACATATTCTAGATTGAAAAAAATTAAAATGGACTACTACATTACTCATTTCTAAGCATTTGAGAGAATTTAAATGTTTTTTTCATGAATAGCCCAATTTTCTCTATCAAAAGCATACCCTCCTTTTAATGTTTATATTAAACATAGGATGTTTTCAAAAATTGTGAATGGAAAATTTGTTTCTATTCCGATTTCACATATATTTGTCTCAGATTTGCAACTTTAGTTTTTGTCACTTTTTAATATTTACCAAATTTTTGATATACCAAAAAAAAATTGTGTTTATTACAATTTTATGTTGATTGGTTTATGGTTTCAAGTATTGATTTTCAATTTCATTGGGGATCCCTTTAGTTTTCCAAATATAATATTGCCTTATTAACGTTAGCCATTTTCTGGACTTATAATTATATCACAACCCTAACGAATCTCAAATATAACAAATTGTAACTTCGTCAATACTGTTTTATACCACTAGCTGTATCATGCCATTAAGTTGAACTTACGGAATATCGATGAAAACATGTTTTTCTTCAAGGAAATTTGAGACTGTTTCAAATTCTGGTTTTTCCTCTTTTTCTGATAGCGAGCTGTCATTCTCTTTGAATGTTACGTATCAGAGCAAGGGTTTCTTCCTCAGTGGTATGTAATAACAAGTGGAAATATAATATGATTTAAATTTTATTGAAGTACAAACTCATAAAAAACACTATAAAAAGAATTCTCATAAATAAATAAGTACCATTCGAACCTGGAACCCCTCGGACACTAGCTCATCGCCTTAGACAGCTAGACCATTTCGGACTTTTTGATTGGCAAGTGGAAATGAACAATTTGAAATGATTAATGATCTCATATTTAGCTCTTTTAATAATGTTTTTAAGAAAAAGCAGGCTGCTAGGAACTGCCGGAATGGATTTTTATTGTTTAATAGGCATATATTATGTTAAATAGACATTTAAGACTAGAAACAATTGATTTAAATGATTTTTGCAAATAATTTTTCGTAAATGTAAAGCCCATCGGTCCTTCGAGCCGGATCAGTATTACAATATTATTTTTTCAGGGCAACCCTTCTAATAAGGTTATTTATTTCTACGTTAGTGTTGAGCGTTCCGATGCGCTTTCAGTGGACAATAAGAAAAATTGGGTGGTATTAAGGAAAGACCAGGATTTTTATACCCTAAAATCCAAATTGGTGGAATTCCATGGCGAAACTGAGATTTGTGATTCCCCCTTGCCATCTAGAAAGTAAGAAATGTGTGAACTGTATAATTTTTCACATATGTAGAAGAACAGTGACGAATTTTCTGTTTCTTTTCTCAGATCGGTTTTGACTCTCGATATTATCATTCAACTGTTTTCAGGGCTGGTTCCTCTGTGGAAACGAGAATGACTAAATACGAAGAGTTCCTGAGGAGACTTCTTCAGAAATCAGCACTCAAAGGCAGTGACTTGCTTTACTACTTCCTGACGACTGAAGAGGACTTCACGATATACATAGCCCAAAACGCTAACATACAAGATATAGGAGGAATATATCAGTCGGTGGCTTATAAACTGCGAAAAGAGAAAGGGCAGCATTTAGATTCCTTCATGGCTTCGTTCCTAAGTGCGACAGGAAAAACAAAAAATGAGTAAGACGGCGATTCAAAAAGTCTTTTCAAAATTGTTCAAAATTTTGTTTAAGTTTATAGGAATTTTCATTTTCGTTTATTTTCCAGCAAATTAGAATGGGCAGAAATAGGGGAAGAGTTAGATAGCCTCCCAAGCTTCAGTCACACTTCGAATTTTCCGAAAACTTACCGTAATCATGTCTTCAACGACAATTTCGGTGTACAATATAAGTGCTTAAAGGAAACCACTAGTAGTTCGTTCAGTCCAGATGGGTTGGCAGAGAGCGTGTTTTATTTTCGTAAGTTACTTTCTTATCGATAGTGAAATTCCAATTTTAAAACTTCATACAGTCCATAGAAAAGTTTCCACTACTTTGATCCAAAAATATTCAGGGATTTTCACGATGAGCGTGTATTGTTATGATCAATGCGGCGTTGCCTCTTCTACTAGAAAGTTGTAGCAACTTGGATATTTTAGATGGAACACCCAGCGTATTATATCATTTTCAGTATATCTGTCACTTCCTCAACAACTTCATCTATACCTAAATGTGACAGTTTTTGAAATGACCAACCATCTTAAATTTGTTATGAATATATATGAATCCTTGAGGCTTTCCGACTTTGCCATACACAAGGTGTACATAATTACAAATTCTATGTTCATCTAATTAAATGAAGGAAATCAAGATTTTTCAAATGCATGTATTTTGGGCAAACTCCTATTTCAACATCGAACCGTTTAAAAAATAAACGGTTTTTATATTTATTTTTCTATTCGACATTTATCATTTATATTATGTCATTTCATTCTTAAATTTTTTTTCGCCTGTTCAGCAAACATTGCGTTACAATATAAACAATTCACTTCATCATTCGAATCAAATTCCACATTGAAAAACAAGGTTTATTGAAGTTGAAACACAAATTATGAATATTTTCATGAGACATGAGTGAAAACTGAATTTAATTATTGGCGTATTTCAAAATATGTCCAAACACATATTCACTTGTAAAAAAAAACATACAAGAAATTAGAGAGTATCATGTGGAGGTGATTCTGGAGTTGAATTATTGAAAGCATCTCTCAAGTGTATGTCTTTTTTGTTGTTAAAATAACGAAGTTGCTACAACTTTATAGTAGAAAAGAAGCGGCAACGCCGCATTGTCTATATTTTAGGCGGGTAGATCATGTCTACCACCAAATTTTCAGAGCTATTCATTGTGTGGTTTGCCAGAAAGTCTTAAGACAAGCTCATCGTAAAACGCTCTATATTCAGCGATTGTTTCAAAAGGTGTTCCATAAGGCGCCGTATTGAGCCCTCATTCCTTGAGAAGACATCATTGATTCTGAAGCTCAATTATGGTTTTTTGTGTTTTCAGTGAAGCACGTATTCAAAATTCCCAATGGATTCCTGAAGGTTTACGCTTCTGTCTGTAGCGTAGCTCAACATACTGTTGATACAGCAAGTCGAATAATCATTGAAAGGACATTGAAATCGAATCTCAGCCAGTCAAATTTGGCGTATCTCATCAGATTATTGGAAGGTAAGGACAAATGAGGCAAGTGTATTTTTAGACGTGAAGAATTCGCATTTGTTTTTTTTTTTATATTTTGCATGACACGAAAAGGATAATACTGTAATGTTCGGAGATCATTCGGAGAACCGAAGGAAAGCAGCAGTACATTGATAGATTTCTTAAAGCTGTTTACCTCAAGGGACACCTTGTCCTTCCCTCACCATATCATTGAACTGATAACGACAACTTTCACCAATATGCAACATGTCGATTTTTTCGTTAACAATTTCCATCTAATGCTTAGCCTTGCACCACTTGCCCTTAAACATTGGCCATACATGCCCATAGAGATAATGTCGATTTTCAAATTATGTTATGTACTCACATCTGGGTCTAATTATTCGTAGATGTGGTTTTTGATCATCACGTTCCCCCCAGTAAAGACGAATTGAAGAAAAGACAGGTTAGAGCATTTGAAGAACTGAACAATTCTGTGCCCCACTTGGTTACGAAGATTTTTGGTAGCGGTGTTAAAGACGGACTGAGGATTCTTCTAGAAATTTTGCAGAATCCGCATTTTAATAAACAGGTACGAGGACGTACTTTGAAAAAAAATTTTTCAATTGATTTAATTTTTTTTTTTTCAGTTGGCTTACAATTTGTTAGATATTGTACTGGTTGAAATGTATCCCACAATGAATGGCGGGCTCGAAAAGTAATATTGTGGACTGTAGTGGTAATTTATACCAAAGTTATAACGTTTATTTATTTTCTATAAATTATTTTATTGTTAATTATTTTTATTAAAAAAACAGAAATATTTTATACTTGAATGTAGAACCTTTCAGAGACTCTGTTCTGGTTCATTCCAAGGCCATCTCGAATTTTATAAAACTTCCCAGAAGAATTAAGAAATATGGTTTCCGGGCTTTGGATCGTGAAGGTTCACCTCCGTGGAGGCGGTTTCTTTGGACATTTCGTTCACAACTGCGGTACGCATCTTGGTGGCCGAACTTTCGAGAACTTCAATCGAGTGTCTTTTTAGGACGATCTAGAACCTTCCCAAGCCTCTGTTCTGGTATATTCCACGGAGATCTCGAATTTTTTCTAACTTTCCAGAAGCTTTGAGAACATTCTAAAATTTTCTTTCTTATATTCTAGAAATTTCCCACCACGCCTTTTACCTAAATGCCGAACTTTCAAGAACTCGCTTGAATGTAACAGTCAATCTAATATTTAAAAATTTTCCACGCCATCTTCCTGGTGGTCGAACTTCCGAGAACTATACTTTAGTGGTTTTTTCAACATGCTCTCTTTCAGCTACTTCGGATAGAATAGTGGTATTTCTGATATACCTCCCCAGCTCTGCATCAATGTTACATATCAGCAGAACTGGGGCGCCAACCTTTAGCTTCAGTTTGTAGGAAGGCACGCCTGTTATACCAAGGTAAAATTCTATAGGGTAAGTTGTCCTGTCGTCTCTGTTCACCATCGCGTCTATTGATGTGTATATTTTTGATTCGCCGACTAAAACTTCCAGTCGCGGGCAAAAAATATTTTAAAATAATTGGATTTTTGGCGAAGTCGCAAACAAAATCCTTTTCAGCTGTAGGAATACATGCAGCACCACCGCAGGTAGTCGGTGCGCGTTCCAAGCATTCACGTTCTAGATATGGATGATATTTGCCTATGGGTTTAGGTTAGATAACAGGGAGAGTTCTGACTAGTATTAGTCATACGAGTATGAAAGAAATTAAAATAAAACTCCATTGGTTATATAAATATTTTAATTAATTAAGGTCCCTATCTTCTAAGTATTTATATTCAAAGGTGAATCCTTCCTTTTTCCTCTGGCCCCATTTTTCATAATCGAAGTAAATATACGTCCCCTAAAAGAGAAAAAATAATATGTATATCTCTATATTATATATCAAAATCAGAAATATCAGTAATAGTAAATTCATTAAAGCTACTTCAACGTCAACCTCAAGAATATAAATTAATTTTTGTATGAAGGTTTCTATACATTTCATTCCGCATGGTTAAAGTATAACCGCCGCAAATAAGGTTAGAGAAAAAAAATAAGGAACCATGTCAATGAATCTGACACCTTAATTGATTACTTTTATTTTGGACCGCCATTATCGTTTCAATAGGTTCAGTATTTCCGATCGTTATCAAGTGTGTACTGACCGCCAGAGTGAATGAGATGAACTGTATGTCTTGAGGTAATTAACAGGACTACTTTTAAAAAATTGAATAGATGCAACAAATGTACTCAATTCTCAGCAGGTACATTAAATGTAAATATTCAATCATGTCACCAATCATAGAATTTTATACAAAAATCAACAAAGTTATAAGCAATGTCAACTCAATACGATTTTTTTGTGAAATATCTAGGTATATTACTTTTATATTTTACGAGAACCATCAAAATAGGTGTCTAAGATATTATATACCCTGAAAAAAACGAGTTAATGTCTACTTGCCCAATACCCCTATTTAATTTGGCGTAATAATTCGAAACATATCTCCCAAACAACATATCAAAAATTGAAATTTCCATCTTTGAAAGTAATCAGGTAGCGTGACGTAACAAATCTCGTGGTCGCCCGGTATATACCAGTTCAGTGTAAAACGAGGATATCCAATAAAAATAACATACATTCTTAACAGTGCTTGCGGCGGCCTACCCTGTACCGAAGAGCGGAACGCCGAGATTTCTACCAACCTGTTCGTATTCTTCATTTATGATTTTGGGTTCCTCGTGCCTCTGGAACCACATCATGTACTTCGTGTGGAACCTCCAGCTCTGCTTTTTGAGAGCCTTCGCCGCCAAATACTGCGCTTTCGTGCCCTCCATGTAGTAGAAGACGAAGAAGAGAGTTTCCGTCGCCAGTCGCTGGTAGAACTCCAAACTGTCGGAATGCGCCAGCGGCGTCTGGATATAGTATGAGGGCGTGTTGCAAGGGCTTCTCGGCAGGTACCTATGAATCAAATCTCAATGTTCGATGGCAGGGGTGTTGTAGATGGTTGTGATATTTTATGTATATTTTAGTGTAATGAGTGTGTGTGAGATAAAGAGATAGAGCGCGCGCGAAAGATGGAGAGGCGTTTATAATTTCAATCATATTCAACATTCGACAAGGTAGTACACATAGAAATGAAATGACAATTGTTAAAACTTTAAAAATATTCTGATAAAAAATAATTTTTAATAAACTTTGACACATTCATAAATGATACTTACAAGGTTCATAAGCAGACGAACTGGTCATTCATCTATTCAAAGACAAAATCTGAACATACCAGTTACACATCATAGTCACAAGACCAATGATATATCGTTCAGCAGTCTAGTGGGAAAAGAGTTAGCACCATACAGCTCATGCATAACTATCTAGCCTACAATATTATCTAGCGTACATGGCTATTATTCGTACGCCAACAACACCTATAGAAGTTCTAGCAGGTTTAACTCCTCTCCACCTACATATACTGTACAGTGACCGGCAGAAAGCATAAGTCATATGGGAAATTTTTTTATTAATAAATTTTGACAAACATCGATATACTTAATCGCTTCTGCATCAAAAGAAACCCCTAAAGACGTTGTACAGTGCCGTTGATGTCTTGGTCACAAACTTGCTTACTTCTCTGGAGTACTGCACAAAACTTATTCAATTGAAATCGAATTGAATCTTTTCACCTGTTTCATGCATGCATTCTTTTGTCGCTACGAGACCACATTTATCCATTTCATTTAACACACAGTTCACTCAAAATTCTTCCAAGTAATATCGAAATTGTCCTCGACCTTTCGAAGTAATTGTTAGACCAATTACTTATTACTGATTTAATAGACACACGGCTGACATCAGCGAAAAAGTTGCCTTTTCCCTCCGAGACGCGCCTTGTGCAGCTGATCTGGTTTCGCCTCATTTCCTAGGGAAGTGGTTGCACAACTCACTAAAGTTCTGAGATATTGGTTGTCCTTCCCCCACTATAAAATGTATTCCTTATTATTAATACGTATGTTATGTAGGTATATGTAGGCATTGTGAAATTCAAAGAACAATCAAAAATCGCTCCGAAAACTTTGAACGCAGTCGCATTGGTCCTTCGAGCCGGATACGAAAACTTAAAAATGTATGAATGTTCGATGAATGTTTATAATAAACGATATCAGAACCATCTACAATCATAATTAGCATTAATATTCTTACGTGCGTATCCTTTCGGAGTCGGACGGATGGGGCATGTGATAGAAAGCTGATTCCATCAGCTGGAATTGTGTCTGGTGTTCTTTCAACAAGGGAATGGCACCCAAGGGGGCCACGCCGAGCAGGGGAGGTATGTGCGCCTCTGAGGTTCCAAGATTCTGCGACTTATTAGACTCCAGTATGACCGAGTTGTTCTGCAAACCCGCTTGGTCTATCACTTGTTGCGCCATCGATTTTAGGGAGGTCATACCCTCTGAGATCTGTAATACAGTTTAGCATCTTAGTCACAATCAGTGCCAATATTGTATAACGGGTGACTCGGAACCAATGTACCCCCTGTATCTTCGTTGTTATTTTGTATGAATGTTTCAAATTCGGCACTTCTATTTGATGTCATCAACGTACAATTTAGCAAGTATTAGACCAAATATGACACTACCGGTTTGACCGGAAGCGCATTAATTTTTTTTTTCACGTGGAAAGTAATTTTTTTTTAATTACGGTTTGGTACAAAATTACCTTCCAACGATATATCACTATCATACTTCCAATTCACAAACTACTGATATATTTGAGATTTTATAAAAAAATTATTTATTTTTATTCCCCTCGTAACGGAACATTTTCATGAAAGTGTGCTATGGTAGATGAAACAATGGTTGGTTGGTTGGTTGGATGGAAGAGCAAGCTCGAACCTAGTCTATGACTAGGTGAGAAACTGAATCCTGCCTATTGATAGTATTCATACATGCCAAGTTAAGAGTTTGATATTCATGTTATGTTTGATTGTATGTATGTTTTACTACCAATAAAATCAATTATTATTATTATTATTATTATTATTAATATAATGTGAGTAGTATAATTCGGTGTCAAAGTTACTATGATTTTTCAACACCAATAAACTCATGCTAACATATCTATATTAAAATACAAAACATGAACCTTCTAACCTACAAAAAAAATCATATTTTAATATTTAAAAGAAATGAGTTTATTGGCGTTGAAAAATAAAAAAAGTATGAAAACTTTGACACTGAATTATTGTTACTCACATGCTATTGTTTCATCTTCCATAGCACACTTTCATGAAAATGTTCCGTTACGAGGGGAATACAAAAAGTAATATTTATAAAATCTCAAATATTTCAGTAGTTTGTGAATTGGAAGTATGATTGTGATATATCGCTGGAAAGGTAATTTTGAACCGAATCGCAATTAAAAAAAAAATGTTACTTTCCTTTTGAACTAAAAAAAAAATTGGATGCGCTTCCGGTCAAACCGGAAATGTCATATTTGGTCTGATAGATCAAATAGGTGTACCAAATTTGAAATATTTATACATTGGTTCCAGGTCACCCGGTATAGTTGGACATACCTTTTCGTCATCGCCATTAGCGATGGGTTGTATGGATTCGATTTCCATTGTCAGTGCTTCCGTGTTGTTAATCGGTTCGGGGCTTATGCAATTACTTTGTACATGTTGTGATTCGGAGAACAATTTCTGAGAAGGGTTCGATGAATTTTGTAAACGCTGCAAAATAAAAATTCTGTCATAATTATTAGTCTTGGTTTGATTGTAAAAAATATACAGATAAGAGATGCTCTTGTACAACAGTTCGAACATACTTTCGAGAATACTTACTAGTAACGACGAAATAGGATCTGAATGAATTGAAGTAACGGTATTAGACGAATTTTGTGTTTGACCTTGACTAACAATAGTTATCACAGATGTGGAATTACTTTCTCCACTTGCTGAAATAAAAAAAAAGAAATGTTACTGATTCATTAACATGCATATGTTATTTAAAAAAAAAATGTGTGACGGGAAAAAAGTTTAACATTTTATCTCTGCTGACAAGTAACAAAATTTAACTTTTTATGAGATTACTTGTTTTACCAGGAAAATATTGAGTACCTTTTTCCAAAGTGAGTACTTTTTCCCGGATATATATATACACATAGGTAAAGGTAGATATTTGATTTTAGAATATTTTTTCACTATTAAATCGTCGTTTTTCCTGTCAGAAAAAAAAATTGTGTATTATACACGGGGCAAAATATTAGATTTTAGCTCGGGAAAAGAGTCGAGAGCTCGGGAAAAGAGTCGAGAGCTCGGGAAAAGAGTCGAGAGCTCGGGAAAAGAGTCGAGAGCTCGGGAAAAGAGTCGAGAGCTCGGGAAAAGAGTCGAGAGCTCGGGAAAAGAGTCGAGAGCTCGGGATCAGAAAAAGGTGTGAGAGCTCAGGAAAAGAGGCGAGAACTCAGAAAAAAAGGTGAGAGCTCAGCGAAAGAGGTGAGAGCTCAGGAAAAGAGGCAACAGCTCAGGAACAAATGAAAAAGATGCGAGAGTTCAGAAAAAGATGCGAGAGTTCAGAAAAAGATGCGAGAGTTCAGAAAAAGATGCGAGAGTTCAGAAAAAGATGCGAGAGCTCAGGAAAAGATGCGAGAGCTCAGGAAAAGATGCGAGAGCTCAGGAAAAGATGCGAGAGCTCAGGAAAAAAGGCGAGAGCATGAGGAAAAAGACGAGAGCTCCACCAAAAAGTCCAATGCTCGAGCAAAGAGACGATAGCTAAAGAAAACAGATAAGAGTGCTCGAAAAGAGACAAAGGTTCAAGAAAAGATAGGAAAGCTTGTGGATAGAGGTGAAAATTCGCGAAGAGTCAATAGTTCGGGAAAAGAGTGAAATTTTGGGAAAATGGTAAAATGTAAGATTTCCGTAAAAAGTAAACTCCTGGTAATATAAGCCAGAGTTCCTGTCAACTAACGTGAAATTGAGAAAAGACGAGAGTTTCGATAAGGTGAGAAAGCTAGAGATCTGAATTGGTCGCTTGGGAAAAAGATTTAAGAAGTCTGGAAGCCGTGAAAGCTCGGACAAAGGGCCAATAGCTTGAAACAAAAATGCGAGCTATGGAAAAAAGGCGAGAACACGGGAATAAAGAGAAGAATGCTTGGGAAAAGAGAAGAATGCTTGGGAAAAGAGAAGATTGCTTGGGAAAAAGAGACGAAAACTTGAGAATAGAAGTGAGTCAATGAAAAGAGGCGAGAATTCGGATAAAGAGGCGAGAATTCGGATAAAGAGGCGAGAGCTTGGATAAAGAAGAACGAATTCGGGAATAAAGAGAAACTAAGAATATATTAAAGATAAAAAATATGCCAGAAGTTATACGAGATTTCAAGAAATAAGTTACGAAAACAATCATGCCATTTTGAGGAAAAAGCGAGATTTAGAAAAAATACGATAATTCGGGTAAAAATACCATGTTTTTAGAGGAAATTCGAAATTTTATGAAACATGCACAATATAAAAATTTGTGAAAAAATATGAGAATTCTGGAAAAACTACGAGAATTCGGGGAAAATATGAGAATTTGGTTAAAACTATGTGATTTCAGGGAAAACTATGTGATTTCAGGGAAATCTATGAGATTTCAGGGAAAACTATGAGATTTCAGGGAAAAATAGGAGATTTCAGGGGAAACTATGAAATTTCGTGAAAAACTATGAGATTTCGGGAAAAACTATGAGATTTCCGGGAAAACTTATGAGATTTCTGGGAAAACTATGAGATTTCGGGGAAAACTATGAGATTTCGGGGAAAACTATGTGATTTCGGGGAAAACTATGAGATTTCGGGAAAAACTATGAGATTTCGGGAAAAACAATAAGATTTCGGGAAAAACAATAAGATTTCGGTGAAAACTATGAGATTTTGGGAAAAACTATGGGAATTCGGAGAAAACTCCGAGATGTTTAGAAAAAATATGAGATTTCGAGAACAAATACGAAATTTTGAAAAAAAAAATTGCTTTTGAGTGATAATAATAAAAATAAAAACACTTGTCGAGTGTAGCCAAAGGCAGATCCTGTGCGGAGACGACGGATATTATTATCATTCTCTGTGGCGTATTCACTTTTCAGCACTTTGACATGTTTTGAAAATACTATAAATATCAATGAAATAACGAAATAAAAAAATGCGAGCAAAAAGAATACAGAGATTTCTTGGGAAAAAATATTTCATGAAACCACACAAAATTCCAAAATAAAACGTAAGGCTGATAAGAAAACAGGATTTAGAGAAAATATGCAAGACCTATCAACGCGTTTTTCAAACCTCAAGATCGACAAAAAAAACTGTTATTAAATATTCCAAAACACCAGCACCAAAATAATCAAATAACATGTTACCTAATGACTCACTTGTCACCTTGGTGGTCGAACTGGCCGCCACGGCGGCGAAATTGCTCGTCGGCGTCGTCTGCAAGACGGGCGACGGCTCTCTAAATGCGGGCTTGCTCGGCGTACTGCTTACCAGGTTCGGCGGCGGTTTACTGCTCGGCGTCGAGGCGGTGCTGTTGCAGCTGTAGTTCAGTACGGACCCGCCGCTCATGTTCATCAGCGAATTCGAAGCGTTCGCCGCTCGCACGGGCGTCGGTTTGACGGGCTGCAATATACGGAAATGGTTGTTTATTTTTCTCGGGAAATAACCGAGTGATACTCACTTGACTCGTGAAGGAGTTCGCAACGTCGGCGGAGAACTCTGTTTGTATTAAGTGAGACAGAAGTTCCGTGTTCTGAGTATCGAAATTCAAACCACTCAGATACTGAAAAAAAAAAAAGAAAATTTAAAATATCTTACCCAGTCTTAAAGTTTTCTGAATGGTTTCATAATCAGTAAGATCTTATAAAGTACCATACGAGCCTTAACGTTGAGAATATTTTCATTCATCTATCATTATTATGGGTACGTAGGTACTGCATCCGAAAAGCATTATCATTGTCAGTTGCCGTTTATACAGAAGGTTTTATCTATCCAAACTATCGACTTAATTTTTTCTTGACGAAGAAGGGGCATTCGAAAACATCATATGCGTCTATCATATCAGCCATCAGAAAAAGAAACGTTGCTTCAGCCCTAAACTAGTGGATATCGGCCATGTTCAGGTGCAGGGTAATACAGACCTCCCTATAGGGGGACACGATGGAAGCCACGAGAGGCTGCCCTCAGAGGGGAGTTCTATACCCACGATTGTGGAACCCTGTGGTAGATCGCCTCCTCCCCACAGAATAATTCATAGCTTTAGAACTATTCAGGCGATGAGTCGACTATATATTTCACATCGATTTCCAGATTTAATTTTTTTTTTCTGCAACTATAAAGACCTGTATTCACATTTTACAATCACCGACTGACAGCAACGCGCCGATCATTTTAATAATTTCATCTTATCATTTCTTGAAAATGTCTAATATATAGCCGAAACGTACGTCGTAAATCAATATTTTTCAATACAAAAATGTTCTCTCTCTGGACCGAAAGAAACAAGGAACTTATAACAGTTATAACCTTATATTTAGTAAAGGTTGCATACACGGTAATGAAGATCTTCGTTGAAGACTTTTTTCAATGCCAATATTTAAGTATGGCCTTCGTGTGTTACTTCGAGTCACTTGAAGCTAAGAATGGTTCATTATCAGGCGTTTCTATCAGTAAACGCCTGATAAAGAGTCATTTTAAGCATGTGTACTACTTTCAATTGAAGCGAACCTTGACAAACTCACTAGGATATAATTGGACTTTTCTTTATACAGATATAACGAGCACACGCATAATAGTGGAGACTACGGTATTTGTAAGAACACACATAAATGTAGTGTCTCATTCCTTCCTGTCAGCGCATCCTTTTAAATGTAACAAAACAAAGTACAAGACATTTTTTTCATAGTCTCCTTGTAACTCTACTCATTTGTCCCAGCGATGCTCCGTCTCTCTAACCCATCCAAATAGTACTCGGCATTTTTCTCTGCAAAATAATTGTTCACGAAGGTGATTACATCCTCATATGACGAAAATTTCTGTCCCCCAAGCGCAATTTTCAGATGAGAGTAAGGCGGATGGACAAGCAGTTCAAAGCGTAATTCGTGGATTTTCGTCATGGCAATCGCTGAGGTGTGAAAAGAAACAGGATTTTCTTTTCCTGCCGTTTTATGCTCCTGTAATGGTGTTTCTCTTTTGAAGATAATCGATTAAGATAACTCCATGACTATCCCAGAAAACATTCGCCCATCACTTTCCCATCCGAAAAAACGGTTTTTGCTTTTTTTTCAGCCCACTGTTTTGACTGTATTTTTGTTTCGGGCATATAATTAATAGTTGCAGTTTTTGAATGTCCCGAACGTTCATCGTCTCCCAAGCTCTTACGGCCACGTTTAAATTCAGCTGCCCAAAATTTCACTGTGGTAATGATGGTGCAGAATCCCTGTACACAGAGTCCAACTAATCTTTGATTTGTGGAGGCGTATTGCCTTTCAAAAACAAATATTTATTGACAGCTCGATACTCGATTTTTCAATTTTCACAAAAACACTCACATCAACTCACTCAAACGACTGTCGAATAACAATTGCGCGTCCAAAATGGCTGAAACTTTGGTGAGAACCTGTTAAAAAATTCACAACTACATTCCCTAGCGTTTATTGACGAGTGCTGCCATCTTCACGTTGAAATTGTAAACTTTTCAGACCATCCTCGTATCTTCTAAAATATTCCTTTCTGAGGATTTTCAGAAGTTGAAAGGAGGTTCATTTGTACTCTAGCAAAAGCTCGCAATCTTTTTTTTAACAAATGAAAAAAGTTTAAAAAAATACCAGAATCAAAAAAGTAGAAAACACTCACCTTCGGCTGTTCTTTGCCGATAACCTTCTTATCGGTCTCGCCCACGCTATCCATGGAATGGTTATAATTCGAATTGTTCAGCAGAGGCGGAGAGGAAACGGGCGACGAACCGGATATGATGGAAGTCGGAGTGCCGCCCGTTTCGTTGCTGTCCGTCGTAGCCGACGAGGGCAATCCCACTCCTGATAATTCGACTTCGTCCATGCCGGTTATGTCATCGTAGACGAATTCGTTTTCCTTGAAGTCCGGATCTGCGTGACTCTCTATATAATATTCAACATCGTCTTTTATATTCTTTATCTACAATGTGACACAAAACAAAATGGATAGATAGATAGGTAGATAGATAGATGCATGCGATACATCAACATGGTAGCAGAAAAATTCTTATAAAGCACATTTAACAAACAGAAGATTTGAGCGCAAAGCAACTGGCAACTGTTATACCCAAAAAAATAACACGAATATGCATATGCCTCCTATTATGTCTAATTTGAATGAGTAAATAAGCTATTGAGGAACGGCCGCAAAATCCCATGTTATGGAGATTTTGATACCTAATAATGGACTTTTTGACCCCATAACGCTTGAGAAATATACTTTATTGTCCAAGAAAATACATTTTTATTGACAAAGCTTATTAAAAAATCTGGTCTGTATAGCCTTTAAAAATTTATTTATTTTTTATTTATTTATTTATTTAACGGGGACTAGCCCAATTCAGACAAAATACAATTATTGTAAGTAGGATCGAATATTTACAATAAAAAAAAAAAAAATTTTTTGAGTTGATTGCTTAAAGATAAAAAATACAATAAAATGTACACTACGATAAAACTTGTATAACTAGGAAAATGTATAAAAATATAAAATATATCACTTGATGCTGAGAGACTCGAGGAGAAAGGATATTGGATGATAAATGCTTTATATAATAATCGTTTTAAGTTGCAACTTAAATTTATTTAAGGGCGAATTGAAAAAGTCTAATTGACTGTAACTATTTGCTGTTCTTTGGATACGTGGTAAGCAGCTATTGTATCTATAGTTGGTTCTATAAAAAGGAATATGAAAAGTATTGTTATGTCTAGTGGTGCGTAAAGGCAAAAAAGAAACGAGTTCACATGTCAAGTAGATAACATATAACAATATAAAATAAGATTTAACATATAGGTTTGACAGTTTTTTTTTTTAATGTAAAACACAAATATACACAATTTGAAGCTATGTTGACATGTGAGAGAGAAGAGTTTCACAGCCGGTCTTACGCATTAGATGTGTCACATCAAAAAAGGAAAAGATGGTGTGAAGCACACAAAACTAAAATACCAAGACGAAGATATTTTGAAGGTTGTGGTTATGGTCATGTGATAAATCGTAGTCTGGAACTATTCTCATCTTACAAGCACAGTTTGTTCTGAACTTGTGAGATTATTTGAAAGGAAGAGAATGCATGGAGGACCTTCAGTACCATATGTTGATTTTCAGAGAGGAATGGGAACAGCTCTAATTGAAATTTGACTGAAAAAATATTTCCTGTGTACATTTATATGTATCATTATATGTGTTTTGGAGCATATTTGAAGCGATATTTTCTCGTGTTCTCGCCTCTTCATTAGAATTTAAAACAATTTACGTTAATTTGAATTATCATCGTCTTACCTGCTCAACCTCAACCGACATGTTATCCAACATTCGTAGTAAAGTTTCCAGTTTCCTAATGTGAAACCTATGCTTCTCTAATTTCGACTTCAGCTCCTCTATCCTATCTTGCTTGTCTTTGTCAATTTTTTTTTTCTTATTCGATAATAACTGTTCTATTTCGGATTCAAAACTGTCAGTCTGAAATCGAACGTGAAATGGTATATTATGGAAGTTTTAGTGAAACAACTGTGAAGATGAAGCTAACATGTAAAACACAGAAGCATGACTTAAGAATCAAGTGATCACGACTGGCTGGAATACCTGATCCGAAATTACTTCAACATCCCTTTTTTCATAATTAGCAATTCAAAGCAACAAGCTGACTGGAGAAAGAAGATCCATAAAATTAATATCTTAAAAGTCAAGCAAGATATGCTGCAGTATTTCGAAACAGCAAAATTAATGTTTACCCAATATTTCTGCTCAATCAGAATAGGTTTTGCATGAAACAGACACATCTCTCTCTACATATTTACAAGTAGTATGGATGAAATTAATTTACTGAAAATACTACATTGAAAATTCTAAAATTACTCAATGAAAAGAGCTCAGTATTCCACTGTGTTAGCTGAAGCTGAAGCAATGTTCACTATTGAAGCAAAGCAAAAGGACCCCTTCAAAACTCTACTCGTCATTTCAAATGCTTCCTTCAAAATAAAATGAAGCAAATACATGCCACTTGTTACGTAGCTGCTTTTAGAGTGGTAATTCCAGATTCATTCCTTAAAATATATAACTCTCCCCAAAACCGTGCGTGAGTACAAATACCAAGAATTTCCCAATAGAGAGAATGAAAAAAAAATTGAAAGGCTTACAGGCTCTCCAGATCTGACACCCTTAGATTTTTTTGTGGAGGAGGAAGCAGGATAGGATTTGCAGAGATGTAACAAATGACACTTTTATCAGCATAATTTTAGTGAGATAAATTCAAGGAATACACACACATAAGGTAGGTTAGGTTTAGGTTGGGTTTAAATGTGAGTGAGCCCATATCAGGCTCATATAAGGTAGGTACATGAAAGATATTCGAACATTCATTATAACTATAACAAAATAGACGAACATTCGGTCAAAATTGACAAATTACTATACATATATAAATTCAAATAACAATTATATTGAGTCTCGATATATTCAAAGAGAAATCTGTACTTAGTTTGTGACGTAATTTTTTTTCCAAGAAATCAATTTCATTTATTATAATCAGAATAAATTTAAATATATCAAACTCGAGTTGAATGAGATAATCTGCATAACATTACAGTTTGCATGATAAAATGGTAAATGGGAGATATCAATTGACAAATTGAAAACAGTTTGCTTAAAAAATATATCATAAGCAATGGTAAGAATTTCTGAAAGATATGGTTTCTTTCGTATTTTTATTAAAAATTCTTATGAAAAATTGCAACTTTGTCCAAATAATCCTTGAATAAAGAGAATGAGAAAATTTGAGCTTTAAAAAAAAATAAAATACGAGGAGCTTTTAATTTGTAAACAACTTGAATATCTGGGCCATTTGTATAATAATAAATGGAATTTAATTTTTCTTTCAAGCCAAATATATCAGAGATTACTTTTCTCCTGTCCAAAATTTGTTGAAATATGCTGTAAAATATTGAGAAAACACTTTACTAAAGATACCTCATCAGTTCTTTGAATATCAATTATTCAAATTTATCTCTATTGTATTAGGATCCCAGCCAGTTTTCTTAGTAGATTTTGATTATTTACAACCAATCAAACACACCCCATGACTTGAGATTATTGCATTTGAAACTGCTACTGAACTGTGAGATAATGTGGTCAAAATTCTGAAATTGATTTGACAAAAACTTCATCTTGATCAGTGATGACTAAACAATAATATTTAGCATCGTTAGGCATATAATGTTTATACAACTCCAGTATCTTGTTATGTGCTTGCTTATTTTTGGAAAAGAAGTGGTCCAACAAGACAATTTAAGGTGACTTCAGTCGTTTTAGTTGACAAACTATACAATAAATCTAATTTTGAAGGAGATATTCCCATTTTATTTGAAAACGTCAACTGTAATCATCATTTTAGAAAATGGTGGCATTTGAAACCATGAGTGAATCAATTTGTACCAATATTACAAAAAAAAAATAATGAAATTGGTCAACTGTGTTGATCACAAGTTAATAACAGTCAC
Organism: Chrysolina haemoptera; assembly: GCA_958298965.1. Classification (NCBI taxonomy): domain Eukaryota; kingdom Metazoa; phylum Arthropoda; class Insecta; order Coleoptera; family Chrysomelidae; genus Chrysolina; species Chrysolina haemoptera. Next base: position 52,748,855 of record OY282586.1, on the reverse strand, counting down.
TATGGTTTTCAACAAGTTACATAGTAGTTCACAACATATTTCTCTATGCAAAGAAGCCATCCTAAACTTCCGAATACATGAAAGTTGAGGAGCACCACAGGGTTGTGTTCTTAGGTCAACACACGATTTTTGTAGATTTTATAACAAAACAACGGCACACATGCTAAAAATAATTCTACAATGGTTTTCACCTGAAAAAATCAACTTTTGACCTAATACTGTCTAGTGGTCTCATGAAAATAACTCTTCAGTTTTTTCAGACATGATAATTTTAAATTTAGTAAAATAAGGATGTACTCAAAGTCTTCATGAACAGGAACAAAAAGGCTCATTAAAGCTACCTTCACCTAAAACTCTACTGACTGAAAAAAATCTCTATTATACTTTACTTATAAAATAAACACAATAATGATGCCGAGAGGATACATTATTACCTGAATAAAAATAATATATTTTAAGAATTAATTTATACAATATATCATTGAGATTACTGAAGGTTTACCTCATAATATTCAATATTTTCTTACAGAAGAGCAAGCTACGTATGTGAAAATTATATTTTTGTACAATAAACTATACAATAATCTTCATCCACATCGAATCATAGAGACACAAAGTCTAAGAGATGTAGAATTCAGATAATTTACATGGCAAACTTGAATAACACTCACACATGAATGAAGCCAGGAATGGATGGAGAAACTACGTAATGGCCCACACTTTGGCTTGATTTAGCCCCGTTAGATTTATATCTGTAAGGAAAAGGAACAATCGAGCCCAGTACTACTCCAGAATGTACTGTTGTGAAGAATCACATGAATAATTCCTATTTATATGAAAATGAATGGTTAAATTGCAAAAATATTTAAGCTGTTATGAAGAGGACTTCTTGTTCAAGAACACCCCTTGATTTCTTGGGTGATAGTACCCTTTTCTGGAATGTTAATAGAATAAACATTTTTTTTAACTATTGGACGTATCTGAAAGCACCTGTCGTTCGTTGGACCACCCTTTTATTTCCAATGAATGAAAAGAAAGTCAACTTGATTATTTTGAGAAAAGAATTAAGTTTGGGGAAATTAGAAGAAGCAGTTTGAATAAAAACTCAATAAGGCAGCATTCAAGGATAGCGGAAAAAACACAGTGTTGATGAAAGTTTCCTTAGAAAATGAACAAAAATGATGAATGATGAAGGTCCTTCTATGAATCAATACAATTATCTACAATACCTTAGTCCGATTTCTAATACCGCAAGATTAGCAGATCACTTACCGAAAATGGCTGGAAGAAAAAAGAAGCTGGTAAAATTAATTGTTAAATAAAATAAGAGTATAATCGGCAAAGAGTAATAACTAATATATATCAATTTCTCTATATGCTGATACTAGAAGAGTTGATATAATAAAACAATGAGCTACCTCATTAAAAAAAAATTTAAATAAATCAGAATTGTAAAGATGAAAATCTATTCTTATTAAAAAAATGCAAGTACTACAACAAATTCCTTTTTCCCACAATACTAGGATATTTTAATTTATTTTCTGACATTTTAAATGTATTGTAACTATAACAAGAGATTATGTTAACCTCAAATAAAAATATTCACAATAAAACTGAAATTTGTAAAATGATGAAAATATGAATAAATTATAGCTTATTCAAAGTTTTTTCAAAATCTAAATGGTATGTTTGATTGGCTGAATCAATTCCAAGCCTATACTTACCCCAATATTAAGTTTTTCTATCGATGAAACAAGCCAATGCTGAATTTCATCCCTCTCTTTCTGAGCTGGGTCTAATTTCTGAGCTGCACCTAAGCCCTCTTTTGAGTATGCTTTCGTTTTAGTTTCCCTTTCTACCACTTTGAACCTCTCCATTTGCTGTAAACAATGCAAATGAGAACTCACTCCCAGTTAGAAAAATGGGCTACAGATCATGAAGAACACTGTATTCTGATAATATGTGTAAGAACTATTGACTTTGGAGGCACTGCAACAATCACTAAACAAATACTCACGGTTTCTATGAGTTTCCTATTATCCATAAGTATGCTTTTATCTTTGATCTCAGCAGATGCGATCCAACTCTTGATTTGGTCTCGCAACCTTTGCAGCTTTTTAATTTCTTTCTTGAGATCAGCTTCATACTTTTCTTTCTGGTTGTTATTTGCCGCATTGTGAACTTTTTGCCATATGTCATCGAAGGTTTCGACACCTTCCATTACTTTTTTTAAACATCTATCGATTTCACCTAGAACAAGAGGTAGATTGAAGATATGTTTATTTTCGAAAACTGGAGATGGGCACAATATTTTTCCAATTTATCCTGAAAAAGTTCACTGAACATGAACAGGCTATGTTATAGAAACAATTTTTGAAGCTAATTAGAAAGGAATATTACGAATAGAAAAACATTTTGAGAAAAAAACATTCTGGATCTCAAAATTTCACTTACCTTGTAATTTTCTCGTAGCCGCCATGACTGATCCCTTCAGTTCATATTAAAACTTACCATCTAAATCCAGTAACCTAAAACTTCCGATACCATACGAAAACATACAGTAGCGTTCAGCTATAATAATATAATTCAGTAAACCGTGTAGACCTTTGGCTAAATAATTATTTTTATTAAACATAAATAATCTGTCGATAGTATCCAATAAAATTTCAACAGCAGAGTTACCAACATATCAACGTTTAACAAAAATCCTAAAAAACCGAAACACGGACATATTGTTGACATGTGACAGTAGCTGCTTTCCTTTAAGGGTTTGATGCACGGGCTTTTTATTCTTATTATATATAGTAATAATAGTTAAGTCTAGAATAAGAAGCCCCGGGGCTTGATACTCCTAAATGGAAAACGTCTATTATTTCCTTCTTCCTAATTCGAAATTGAAAATCCAACTTTTTTCATTACATTTCAAAACGTACTCCTAGCGCCTCTGACGGATGTATGCATCGTTACTAGTTACTACTGAGGCTGGTTTCAGACTGGGCGGAATGCGGAGCTCGGAAATGTCAAATTTTAATTTTAGGCCAATGGAAACGTTAGAATTTAATTTCAAGTCCGACTGGATTGGCCTAAATTCAAAATTTGAAGTTTCCGTGTTCCGCCTAGTCTGAAACCTTTTAACGTTTCATTTTGTTAGAGGACTCTCAAAGGTCCTGTAATATCAACTTTAAACTGTCAAAATTACTCAATATTCCGGAAACAACCACAAGGAGCGCTAGTGTTTGGGTGAAGTTATTGGACGTCAAGGTCAAATTGTGTTTAAATCGAAGACCATTTTCAAACCTTGAAATTTTAGGAAAAAATTAGATTAAAAGAATTATTTTCACTAAGTGTGACTTTTGAGACCCAAATTGATGTAGAAAACCTAAAAAATAAAATCACACTTGTTCCCTATTTCGTCTACGATTCACTGTTGCGTTAATAATTAACAGTGCTGTTCCTAAGGTGGCGTATGGAGTTAGTCACAAGGCCTATTCAGAACACGTGGCTAATGAGCATAGCAGTCGATGCTAACAATAGACTACCTAAGCCCTAAGCCCAAGTGGGCGGAGCTCATAAAATATTTCCAAACAAACTGGTAAGTGTCAAAACCCCCTAAGTAATTATTGGTTTGATGATTTTGCATAATTCTGTCGGGAATAAGGATGATCGACATTTTGCCAAAAAAAAAAATTCAATATTTGGAAAAGTTTCAGCTACTTTGACGTCACACTTAGGTAGTCTATTTTAAATTTCAATATTTGGAAAGGTTTACCAAGTTCCACCCATTTCGACATCACGCTTAGGTAGTCTGACACACAAAAAAAAAAAAAAATTCGAGTATCGAGTTGAATGAATTCAACTCCACATTCTATGTATCCAACCTCAGAGTATCCAACACTTAAAAACAAAATTTATTACCGACCTAACGACTAAAAAACCGATCACCAAACAATAAACAGTGGAACAAAGCCAATGAATGATATGAAATATCCATCAAATTATATTTTGATTCACTGATGAGTACCAGTTGCATTGTATCAAATTATCACAGAACACCAATACATACTTTTCTCTGTGGGTTTCATTTTAAATTCAACAGTTGGTTACATTGCCACAATTTTCTTTTTTCTGTCTTTGTCAATGTAATTGTCATGTCATGTGGCGGGTTCATACTAAACTACTAAACATACAGTCTCGGATAGTTGTTAGTGTATGATCATCATATAGTACGAAGGTTCAAGATTGTACGAAGACGTGCTTGGGCCAATGATTCAGTTTATTTTTCACAACTGACAATTGTTACTTCACAACGTTCACAACTGATAATTGTCACTTTTAAATTGACAATTGTCACTTTAGAATTGTCAATTTTTTTATACAAATATCAGTACCTGAATGCCAAAACAAAATCCTTGAACTGCACATGCGCTCAGTAGTATTGAGACGTGATTAGTCACTGTAACGGCGGGACGTTTTAATGAAAGACAAGAAAGAGGCAAACTGAGTTCAAAATACAAAAATTTGTGTATCCAACACATGACAGTTATGACTGTGATTATTAATGTCATTTTAGACAAGTAAACTATCAAACAACACACTAGTGAGTTATAATCCGTAACTCACTAGTGACTCACGTTCATATTTGAAACTTAATAATTTTTATCTCATAAAGAAATATTTCTTCCACTTGTTGGATATAACCATAGAAATTGAGAAAGTATATATATTACAATTTCTATGGATGAAACATTGTATGCTACTCGTGTGTTATGTTTCCTAAGTCACTTGAGAATTTATACATATAAATCTTTCTCGCGTGACTTATTTTCAACATAACACACTAGTACCATAAATAACTATTCTTTGCTCACGAATTAACACACAAACCTAACCTATTTTCTAACTCTTACGTATGCAAATTTGATCAAATGTTTCACTACAACACACATGTATGTTTGTCCCCTTTCATTCGCAGACGAATTGAAACCGCACGGTTAGAAAATAGCAGCCCTGGGGGTCTATTCTCGAACCGTTCGATTTCAAATCGTATACGAAAAAGAGGGAAGAATATATATATTCCAAGTGCATTGGTATGAAACAGTATATCAAAATCGCATACGTACAAACTCGAGAATAGCACCACTGAGCATTTTTTAATTTGTATCAAGACAAGACAAGAAGTCGAACTGAGTTGAAAATGTGTGAATTTGTATTTGGCTCGCGATTTACACACAACCTTGCGGTGAACAGGCAAGCTACGTTAGCTTGCTCAGGTTAGGTTTCTATGTTAATCGCGAACTAAAAAACAAAATTAACCATTTTTCAACGTTTCCTTGTCTTTCATTTAAATGTACAGCCATTATAGTGACCAATCACGCACCAATACTGAGCGCATGCCCAGTTTAAGGATGTTAGTTTGGCATGTAAGCACTCGTTTCTGTCTCACAAAGATATTGACAGTTCAAATTGACAATTGTCAGTATAAAAGTGACAGCTGTCACTGCTGTCAGTTGTAATTAAAATTAAAGTAACAATTGGGGATTCAACATTAGATGCCAGCGCTAACTTGGCAGAAATTGAACTACTCTCGAGTACATTATGTCAACAGAAGAACAGAATATTCACCATTTATATGTACCAGAAATTCATCACTTATCAATAGAGATTAGAGGTTCAACAAAATGCACATAAACAATAGCTAAAATCAATAATTTCAATGTACTTATCTATAGTGTCAAAACTTGACACCAGAGGGAGTATCCCTTATGTTGAATTCCCAATTGTCAGTTTGAAAGTGACAATTGTCAGATTGACAGTAACAATTGTCAGTTGTATTGTATTGTATTGTAAAGTAACAAAACAATAGTCAGTTTGAAAGTGACAATTGTGGAATAATGAATGAAACATTTGTCCTAGCACGCCGTCGTAAGATTGCGCACTGTTGGTATTCTTTATAAACCTGTTTTAATCTTGGGGCATGCTGATAGATTATTTTAATCAACGGTGGCAAATGGCAATGCTGTAAATTAATCAGCCGGTAAGTTCAAGTTTGTCCGGCTGGTGAAAGAGGTCTTCCATAGTAAAGTGTTCTATTTTTGTTACAATATTTTACATCGTAAAAACTTGGTGGCAATAGTAAGCGATAAGACGTTTATATGGCTGCAAAAATCAACATAACCGATCCACCTTCATCGGCCAGTTCGGAAAGGTAAGCTTATTAATTATATTCCGTATTTGAAACGCAGTAAGTATCATAAACCTTGATGTATACGTGTGTTATTATTATTTTTTCAAATGAGAGAAATGTAATTTTTTCAGTGATTTAGAAGAAACCCAAACAGATTTCTCAGAGGTATTTCAAGATGTTGAGGAGGAAAGAAGCGGTGATTTTTACAACTCCCCAGCATCCCCTATCACTGTGCCATATTGCCCCCCCAGACCCCCATCAACAGGTAGGGAAATATTCATTTGTCAACATATGGTTCACCATATAATGTGCCATCATTTATTTTAGGTTCTCAGAAGTCACCAAGATCTAGGAGACAAAGAACTACCTCTTTGAATCAGGCTTCTAAAACTCCAGCTGCAGAATCAATAATCAGAACACGTCATCGTACCATTTATACTGCCGGAAGGCCCCCTTGGTATAACAGTGTCGGAGAGAAAGTTGAGCCTTTTGTTATTGGTGAATATTCTATACATGTTCATTCATTTATGATGTTTACAAGAGCCGGGTGATGTTTGTGTTTCAGTAGAAATTGTTATCCATATAAATTTTATCTGATTTCTTACAGTTTACGTTTGTTTACTTTCTTATCTACTTTATTCTGCATATAAAAGTATGCTTGACTTGAAAATATAATATATAACTTGCAAAGAGAAATATAAAATGGCCTTGGTTAAAGTTCCGCACGTGCAGAACTTTATCATAATTTGCTAAAGGTCCGCACCTGGAAAATTCCGAATATAATATGTCTGAGGAACAGAACACCTCAGAAAATTTAACGTGTGAATTATTTGAAACAGAAGAAGGAAAAGAAATTGATAGTTTCAAACATAAAAGATTTCATAAAAAAAACTGATGAGGAAGGAAAATTGTGAAATAACAAACCTACTGAGGGGTTTAGGAAACAGGAAGCGATTTCCCCCTTCCTCCTTCCTCATCAGTTTTTTTATAAAACCTTTTATGTTTGAAACTATCAATTTCTTTTCCTTCTTCTGTTTCAAATAATTCACACATTAAATTTTCTGAGGTTTTCTGTTCCTCAGACATATCAGATTCTAAATTGGTATTTTCAAAATTCTTCATATTATATTCGGAATTTTCCAGGTGCGGACCTTTAGCAAATTATGATAAAGTTCCGCAGGTGCAGACCTTTATCCACAGCCATATATAATACCATAAGGTCACTTAGGATTCCATACTGAACCGACACTAAAAGGTTTGTTGTTCTGGAGAGAGAAGCACGTTTTTTCGGTACAAGTTTTTATTTTGACAATTTACAGTATGAAAATATTACTCCCCTTTTGCACCCCCTCTGAATTATGAACATCCCCTCAAAAATTTTACATGAGAAGGGGGGTAGTGTGGCACCTTGTTCGAGAGGGATTTTCATTCTCTGTTCAGCAATACTGAGAAAATTTATTCTGAAAATGTAAAAATATTTACTTAATTCTACGGAAAGTATAAAAATTTCTCATTTTCAACACAAATTTTCTCAGCTATAATTGCATCAAATTTTAAAAACTTAGTATTGCAACAGTAGGCCAGAAAACCTGGTAAAGTGTTCTCTTAATTTATTCCTGAATTTTGTTAAGAGATCGGATATACAGGCAGAAATATAACCATAGGGTGAGCCACAATAGGCCATGGGTTGTAGTGGGGGGCCTGAATGGGCCCACTCACGTTCAAACCTAACCTAAACGGTTTGAATCTAAAGTTTCAACTGGTGAAAGTAAGAAAAATCATAGTAAAAAAGAATCTCTAAAAAATAGGATTGTCGTAATGATGAATATTTTTTAGGCATTTGCGGAGGAAGTGCATCAGGAAAAACAACAGTGGCGGAAAAAATCATAGAATCTCTAGGAGTACCATGGGTCACTTTGCTCAGCATGGATTCATTTTACAAAGTACTGAATGAGAAGCAACATGAAATTGCACATAGAAATGAGTACAATTTTGATCACCCTGATGCTTTTGACTTCGAATTGCTATACACAACTTTACATAGGCTCAAAGAGGGTAGGAAGGTGGAGGTTCCTATTTATAATTTCTTGACACATGCCAGAGAAACAAGAACTGTGAGTATTCACAAATATTTGTTCTCATTAAGAAGCAAATTTTCAATATCTCTTGATCTCAATTCATAAAAATAATCCTCCCATAAGCAGAGCCGTAGCTAGGTGGATGGCGCCTGTGGCGAATATGTAGGTTTGCGCCCCCTAACAATAGTAAAACCTCAGATAGTTAATATTATTCAGATCCAAAGTCATTTTGGCGCCCCCTGCAGGCTAGCCGAAAGTCATTTTGGCGCCCCCTGCGGGCTAGCCGAAAGTCATTTTGGCGCCCCCTGCGGGCTAGCCGAAAGTCATTGTGGAGCCCCCTGTGGGCTAGCTAATAGTCAAAAGCCTCCCTTGCCGCGCCCTCGTTACAGCCCTGCCCACAAGAAGGCCTACTACATTATTAATGAGACAATTTGAATCATTTTAAGGTTCTATCAAATATTTAACAAAACCACTTCTCTCCTATAAAATTTTCATGCATTTTAAACAAGTTGTGAAGGAAAATGTTCATCAGGACCCATTGTGAAAAAAGTAGTAAAAAGATATCAGACCTAATCTCCGGATATACCCGATCGACCAGTGGTGTACCGATAAAATTTAAAAAAAATATTGAGGTGCTATTACAATAAAAAATAAATATCTTTTAGGAATTAGGAGAGTACATTGAATCTTTTATCAACTTCAATGATGAACGGGTTGAAAGTGGGTGTAAATTTAAGCTTCATATTCCATAAAGCTATCTCAACTAGGAAATACTGTCTAAATTGGGTTTCTTAGGATTGGCTAATAAATATAGCCCTGAATCTTATAGTCAAATCATATGTTCAACTTGTTGCTAGTTAAAATTGTTCTTGCCAACCCAAGAAACCAAATTCAGAAAGTATTTCCTATTTGAAATTGCTTTATGGAATATGAGGCTCAAATTTCCACCCACTTTCAACCCAGTCATCATTGAAGTTGTTAAAAGATTCAATATACTCTCCTAATCCCTAAAAGATATTTATTAATTATCATAATAGCACCTTAATATTTAAAAAAAAATATCGGTACGCCACTGGTTGATCGGGTATATCCGGAGATTTGAATTGCTAAGACTGCTGTTTACACACCGGTTTTTAATTTTAATGTGATATTTCTTGGATTTAATTCATTTTCCCATATATTTGATTCAGATAAATTAGGTTGAGAAACTTCGTCAAAAATAATTATATTCATTCATATTTTGTTTATATTGTAGAAAACAATGTACGGAGCAAACGTCATCATATTCGAAGGCATTCTGACCTTCCACAATCCTAAAGTCAATGCCATGTTGGATATGAGGATATTTGTAGACACAGATCCCGATGTTAGGTTGTGTCGCAGATTGAAGAGGGATATCAGTCAGAGGGGCAGAGATCTGGACGGTGTGCTCAAACAGTACACTGGCATGGTACAGCCTTCGTTCAACCATTATATAGCGCCTTTGATGAGCCATGCTGACATAATTGTTCCTAGAGGAGGAGAAAATGAGGTGGCGATTCAACTTATAGTACAGCATGTACAGGCTCAACTTCAAGCGGTATGTTTTCATTCAAATTATTGATAGACAATGGTAATAATTGTATGAATTTTTGGAATAACTTCATGGATACCTAAATTTATTATATTAAAAACAATTTTAGGTTCTGTCTTAAAAACAAGTACAACGGTAGGTAAGAATGATGTGGACCATGATAAGTCATCCTGTATAATATATTTTTACGTCTCTTTTTAACAAGCTTATATTAGCTTCACTTGTATGTATGTAACGAAACTTTGAACGTGATTTTCACACATTTCTAGACGTTCGAATGATTTGAAATTTGGTACGTGGTCATAATTTCGGTGACAATGCAATATGACATTTTTTTTATAGAAATGAAAGCTCCAAGATGGCGGACGAGTTTTGTGATTATGGTCAGATTCAATTCAAAATTGGTATGGTTTTCGGGGTCAGAGATTTCGATTTTTCAGTCATAAAAAAATAATAGTTTAAAAAAACTAAAGAACACTTTGTGTATAAAAACAATTACATGTAATAAAATGACGTCACAATGATATTTCAAAACTGATGTTTTAGAAAATCCTCAATACAATAGGGTTCTAAATCTACAAGTAATTTTTGGTAGGTTTTTTAAATTGATTGGTACTGGCAGAACGTCTTACAAGTACTGGTAATTTGTTATAAAATTTGATTGCCAAATAATAGGGAGATTTTTTAGTAAGTCTCATATATGATATGAATAAGTGAGGTTGTGCCTCCTAGTGTTACATTTGTGTTCTGTGGCATTTAAATTAAAAAGTTGACGATTTTTAAACAATTACTTCAAACATTAAAAAATGTACAGAGCATAAACAGTTATTCTTAAAAGTTGTTCGACAAGAGTCCTTATAACATTTCCAATATATTTACAAAATATTCTATCTCTAGTTTTGAGGGCCAAGTAGCTCAGTGGTTAAGCCTTTCTCGTTCAAAACCATTGACTGCTGATCGGCTAGGTTCGAATCCTAGTGACTACAGATTTTTATCTGATGGCCCGAGAAAGTGCTAGGAATCGTACGTTAAGAGGTAAGACCTCGTTGATCCTTGGCTCACAAAAGTTTTGACTTTTGAGGGTTGCCGTTCGTAAGGGGACAACAGCTGGTTAATGAAAAAACAATTTTAACAATTGGAGCCCTAAAAAATGATTCCGTATCTCATAACAGATTCAAAATTTGCCAAATAAAGAGACAAAGCTGCTTGCTTTTCCAAGCTTCGAAGAGATTTCCTCTATATTTTGTGACCAATTTAGCCATTCATCAATATAAACCCAAAAACTTGATTTCATGTGATAACTGAAAAGTAGTATTAGTAAATAATATATCATTTTGTTTTTCCTGTGCTGTTAGATAGTTCGCAAACATTATCACATTATTTTAAGACTCGTTCAGTACTAACTTATTTGTTTTCAACCAATTTATAGTTTTCTGAAAAAGGTTAAAACAGTTTACCATCATCTCTGGATATGTGTCTCCTCCTGCCAAAAGGCTTGTATCATCAGCATATATAGTTAAAAATTGATTCTCTGCTAATTTAGATTTGCATAAATCATTCATAAATATAACAAACAACAGTGGGCCTGTTATACTTCCTTGCGGTATACCTATAGATGTTGTGATAATATCAGATTTAAAGTTTTTCGAGTCTCTAGTAATGCTGACTCTTTGTTTTCTGTTTGCTAAATATGAATGAAACCATTTCAGAGCATTCCCTCTTATTCCATATTTTCTTAATTTAATTAACAAGATATTATGATCCAGTCGTATGTTTTTGACAGGTCAAGAAACATACCCAAAGCTAGATACCGTTTTTCCAATAGAATAATGATATTCTATGTATATTAGAAGATTGCCGTTTGTGTTGATTTCCCATTTCAATTATTTCTAGCGGGGACTTAAACTCAGAGAAGAGCTAGCACAAGCTTTCGCCGCAAACAAGCAACCTCGGCCTCATACAGTGAAGTTATTACCGACCACTCCACAGATCAGTGGCCTGCACACGTTTATTAGGAATAAGGATACGCCCAGAGACGAATTTATTTTTTATAGCAAACGCCTAATTAGACTAGTCATAGAGTATACATTGTCGTTGATGACTTTTAAAGCCAAGACTGTCGAAACGCCTCAGGGAGTGCTCTATCATGGTAAGTGCATCTATTGAAACGTTCTTGTGAAGATAAGTTTTTGGCATAGCATACGGGAATATGAAAATCAGAACTGAATTAAAAAAAAATTGGATCAACCGGGATTTGAACCCGGGATCTCATGATTTCCGGCTATGTTTGTTAGACCGCTACACTATCGATCCTATTTCAAAAACCAGCGATTCACATTCAGCTCTGTGTTAGTATGAGATGATGATTAGGATTAAATGAAAAGATGTAAACATTCTCGCATGCACATCTAGTGAAATTCTATTGATGTATCAGCTAGTGTCAATCACGTATAGGATTATCGACCAACTTCACATCCAAAATTTCAAGTGGGTATGACTCAGCCAAGTAAATGTAAATAATAAAGTAGTTTATGGCATATCAGACAGGAAGGTGAAAATCAGAACTGAATTAAAAAAATGTGGATCAACCAGGATTCGAACCTGGGATATCATGGTTTGAAATAATTGCAGGTTTTTAAAATAGGATGAATAGCGTAGCGGTCTAATGCACATGGCCGAAGTCATGAGATCCCAGGTTCGAATCCCGGATAATTAACTTTTTTTTTAATTCAGTTCTGGTTTCATCTTCCTGTCTGCTATTCCATAAACTAATTTTTTAATGTAATTCAACTACAGACGTAAAACTACTTCATTATTCTTGTGAAGCTTTAATTTCAGTACAGTGATCATTGGAAGTACTTTGCATCATTCTTATTCAATTATATTGGTATTTTTAGGAAAAAAGATGGCTACAAGCAATATTTGTGGAGTGTCAATTTTGAGAGCTGGAGAAACAATGGAACAGGCTGTTTGTGATGTTTGCAAAGATATTCGAATTGGAAAAATATTGATACAAACTAATTTGCAGAGTGGAGAACCAGAGGTTAGTGATAGTTATTTTATTCATCTGTTATCTCAGCAAAGTTGAAGAAAACCTCTCCACAATAGCAGAAAAAACTGAATGTTTTGAAGAGCTGTTTTTTAATTTTAATGTGATCAGTTTTCTTGAATCCCTAGTATGCATTGTCTATATGTATCATACTCATTTTATGGCAAAGTCACTATTTGTCCTTTAAAAAATCATTAAATTTTAAATAAAAAATATTGACAGTCACTTATTGTGATAGAAACTGTCCTATATCTCAAGTTGAACCAATCAATACATATTTACAAAATTTCATTAAAATTAGTTGGGTGGTGTCCGAGGTTAGCGTTGACTTTCACTGTCTTTTCAGTACGTTCTAGAACCTTCTGGATCCACGCTCTTCTCGAATTTTTCAGAAGTTCCAGAAGCTTAAAGAACATTCAAGAGTTTCCAATTTCATATCCTAAAAATTTCCACCTCCCTGTTGGCCGAGTTTTTGAGAACTTCACTTGATTGTCTTTTCAGTAGCATCTGTACTGGTTGATTTCAGATGGATCTCGAATTTTCTAAAAGCTTCGAGAATATTCTAGAGTTTTCTTACTTACATTCTAGAAGTTTCCAGAAAGTTCCACTACCACATCTCTATTTTGTTGGCCATACTTTCGAAAATATCAAATGAGTGTCTTTTTACTTAGGTTTTCTTAAATTCACCTGAAGCTCTAAGAGCATTCTGAAGTGGCTGAATTTTCGAGAACCTCATTTGGGTGTCTCTTCAATATTTTCTGGGGTTATTGTACTAAAAATCTATTTGAATCCATTTTTGTCCTTCAAAAACGAGCGGTAAGATTTATTTTATTTTTAAGATTATGTGCATAGAGAAACGTTCGTGTACGATTATCATCAAAAATTGATTATAATCGGAAAAACACGATATTTATGGATTCCTCCATCATCGCAATAATCGTGGAATTCTGATGTAACTGTTAGATACGAACCAATGTAACAGCAAGGGTTCTGACAAAATTCAATTTTTTTAATTTAGTGCTCTCTGGTGTGGAGAAAATGAGAAAGTTTTGTTATTATCATCGAAATACAAATATTTCAATATGGTCAAGCTATGCATAAGAAAATAATTTGATATTTTTATAAAGCTAGGAAAATATTTAAAAAAAATTGCTATTTTCAATTTTCTCATATTATTTTGTTAAACTTTGTATATGTGTCTAAAATTGAATTTTAAGCAACTTTTTCAAATTACTTTTTTCGATATCTTGCCATTTTACTCGACTTTTTGCCTATTCATTGTAATTTTTTTCAATTTGCCGCCATAGCAGCGATCACGTGACATGCGTCAAAATCGATTTTTAGGTTATCGGACATGCACAAACTTTTCCCAAGAATCTTTTTTCGAATACTCTAATAATAAACTTTTTTTTCATATGGTACATACTTTTTGGCGGTCACTGTATATATATATGTTTATTATTGTCCGTTGCCGTTATATCATATTCATGCCAGTTGTATTGCCAGAAAACAGGATAGGATTACCACTAAGTATTAAAACAATACTGCATTTCATAACAACAGCATCCTTTAGGTCGTGTGAATGCATCACAAAATCTAAAATATCACAAACTGTAGAAACAGTGTATCTGAAATTTAAAGGTACCATGTCGGAGGAAACTTGAGAAGTTCTAACATTTTGATATTTCTGAAAACGGAGAAGCTTGATCAATGAAAAGAAAAATGTCCCATTTTTTTTATTTTTCATGAATGAACGACGCTAATTGACGGAAGACCAATGATTAATAATGAAAAATGGATTATCCAACCTTCTGCAAAAAAACCCTATACCATAGTATCCAACAGAAAACACCTACTGCCCCCTACGACCGTTGCATTCTACCTGTTTAAAACTTGGCAAAGATTTCTATAAGAACAACTTTGCAATGCTTTTTAAATATATAGCTGAAGTTCTTGGTATTTGCCAATAATTGACGAAGGCTAGTTTTTTTAATCAAAGATTATCGAACCAGTAATGATGTAGAAACCATCTTTCAACTGCATTTTTCGTTACTTCCAGCTGTACTACCTGAGGCTTCCGAAGGACATCAAAGATTACAAGGTCATACTAATGGACGCCACAGTGGCCACCGGTGCCGCGGCCATGATGGCGATTCGAGTCTTGCTCGACCACGACGTCCTCGAGAGCAACATACTCATAGTTTCCTTACTGATGGCCGAATCCGGAGTTCAGTCCATTGCTTACGCGTTTCCCAAAGTTCAAATAGTGACGACGGCTATAGATCCGGAAATTAACGATAAGTTTTATGTTTTACCCGGTATCGGGAACTTTGGGGATCGGTATTTCGGGACAGAGCCAGCGGATAGTTATACACCAATCAATAGAGCATAAAATTAATGAATTTTTCACAAAAATACGACGAGGAAACCGACTGTGCCATCACATGAAAGACAGTCTGTAGGTATATTTTGTTGTTTTGGATTCGCAACTGCCATTTATCAATTTGTTATAAACAACATTGAAATACAAAAAACGTATTTGTCTTATAAAATGAAAACTAATACAGCAACCTGGTTGCTCCAATGAGAAGAATTGAAGATAATTGAAATACGAACAAAATGAGATTTTGTGCGATCATTAGTAACGGAGAAAAATTGAAAAACACAAAAAATATGCGTTTTTTTTTTAATTTACTACGCCGCCATTTTCCAATTTATAGGGTTGGCTTGAAAGTAGTGAATCATGTATACTTCATTTGTGCGCAAAAGAGGCGTTGTGGGACTATTAGTTTTGGCACAATTGCAATTTGAATTTTTTTTCTATCTTGCAAACAAATTTTGAACGTAAAAGTATAGTACTACAAAACGTATAGTCTCATTCCTCGCTACCTAAGCTGGGAAGTACTCAGTACAAATACCCGAATACTGTACTCTTGAGGACATTTCTGGTAGTCTGTACCAGTTACCCAGTACATTTTATATAAAGTACTTGGTACTCGTACCTGTACATATTGGGTAAAAGTATCCGATACCTGCGCTTCTGATGAGTTTACAGTTTTACGAGTACTTTATTATGAAACGCGTCTGCGCCTGGCCTGTCTGTCTAGTCCAGCATGCCTCACCCAGCAACCTCAAAACTCCAAAGGCTTTATAAATCATCAACATTAGTTATTATGAAGCCAATCCTGGCAAACAGAATCAACCAGTTATGCCATTACTAAATAATTATTTTTTCTGCAACCGTCAAAAAATGACAAGGTTCGCGCATTGACTACAATATGCGAAGTGACACTTTTTTTCATTTTCCTTCGTTACCATGACAACGTGCGCGAAGTAATGTGCGAAATACGTATTTCGCACACTGCATGTAAACTATATGGGATTTTCATATTCTAACCCATACTCCCCAATCAAGCGAACATTCAAGAAATCATTTATTTCTAACTTTATGGTCCTCAATCAAGCGAAAATCCAAGAAATCATTTATTTCTGAATGTTCAACAATAATTAAATAAGGCTTTTTTAACACTTTTCAAGTTGTTACAAAATTTTATATCACCTATTTTTTTTGACGTTTGTAGAAAAAAAATTGTTTGCATCTCGTGCGCGAAATACTTTGGTGATCGAGAACTGATTTTTTTTAACGAGGCGCAGCAGAGTTAAAAAAAATGGTCGAGATAGTCGAGCATTTCGCGCACTAGATACAAAAATAACTATTGTTTTTATTATTATTATCGTTAATTTTATCCTTTATGGACTGAAAACTACAAAATAGTTTAGTCATTATTGATTTGATAGTTCATGGTTATTTATAGGGTGCAAAAAATGGTGAGGGTATAATGCAAGACTCAGAGAAAACCCAATGGGTGGATATATTGTTCAATTATTTTTGGACTCGCTACATACAACTTGATGAGAAAGTACTCGCAAAAAGTACTCTTAGAATTCGAGTACTTTTACTCGGAGTACTGTACTCGAAAGCATGTGTAATGAGTAAAGTACTTGGTACTCTGTACTCGTTCATCGATTATTGGAAGTACCCGGTACCCAGTACTCGAGTACAATTCATCAGTACCCGGCCCAGCTCTAGTCGCTACAATGCCGCGAAATGGGCGAAAAAGGCTTACAAACATGACTGAAAACGGCCAAGCCCATCTATGCGGTAGAGTAGTAGGAGATGCCTGCAAATGAGGAGACGTGATAATCCCTTTACAATATGTCTACCCTCACCTTATGGTATCTCCTACTACGCGACCGCTTAGTATCGGAAACAATTTATCTGGGGTATAGACAGAAATCTACGCTGCAAGGAACGCAATGATATAATACCACATAAACAAGAGAGACGCACTACTGTACTCTTGGTATCTCACCCGACGTAATAACGGACCACGTGGCAATGCGCACACAGCGAACGTCGATATCCCTTACCTGAGGGAATCGAGGAGAAATTGTAATGCTCTCTCAACATATAGCAAGCTATTATTCTTTACGCTCTTATGAAAACTTTACGATACTGTATACGTTTTGTAGTACTATACTTTTAGTTTCAAAAACTGTTTGAGATATTGAAATCGGACTATCACTAGAGCATCCAGGCACACTGCAAGATAGAAGTATTTGAATGTTTATAATAAATTAATAAATGAGAGAGGCGAGTCCAAAACATGACAAAATATAACTACGGAATGTCTTCCATGTGATGGCACAGTCGTTTTCCTAATGGTATTTTTTTACGAAAAAATCCTCTATTGATTGGCCTATTAGGTCTTTGGTATTTCTAACATTTTTATTCGTAATGAAATCGGCAGAGCGTGGTTGTATGTTTTGTAATAAATTTTGCTAATAGTGATGTTAGTGAGGAATTGTCTAACAAAATGTTTTGCAATTGTAATGGACCTTTTCACAACATATAAGGGAGCACTGTAATTAGAAAGTGTATACGGTGATATAACTCGGGATTTTTTTTTCTATTTCTTTATAATGAAGAAAACAGTGGTTTCGTGACGTCACGTTCATCAAAATTAGACTTGGCAACATTGTATAAGTTGTACACCATAGAATCTCCAATTCCACAGACCTTATAAAATGTCTGTCATATTCTCATTACGTCTTCCAGAACACGTGACCTCGCATCTTTAAAAATGGCCGCTTAGACTGCTTTGAGGAACACAAAAGTTATTGTTTTTGTTTGTTTTTCAGCTTAAGAAGTGTTATTGTGTCTGTTTTAAATAAAAGTCATTATTTATTATCATTAGAACTCGAAAACAAATACATTGCATCGAGATACAGAGACAAAGTTTAGTTAGAAAACACCAATCTAGATTTCTTCCCATCATTATAATTATCCATTTAATGTTATTTAATTCGATATCTCAGTTGAATAAAAGAGTAGTCTTTCATTTTACAAGTAACTAACTAGACAAGGGTTTATTGGTAGACACTTATTATTTAAAGCACACTGTTAGTGCTTATCTAAAGTGGGATTACCATCACAAAGAAGAGAGCAGAGGAATGCTTCTAATTCTAATGGATGCATCTGTTTTTTGCCTTTTTTAAAAGCTGGGTGAAGTCTTCAGCTGTTTATCATTTTTACTTGTTTCGCCTTCTGATATTTCATCATCTTTGTCATCAAGCTAGAGGGGGTGTTTTCCGATGAACGTGACTTGAAATAAGTATAGTGGCACTAGTTAAATTGACATTTTAGACTAGAAACAATTGTATTAATCGTGTTTTGTAATTGCAATTATTTTTAAAGGTCCATTGTAATTATTGATAACCAAAAGTTTCGAATCTAAAGTTATTGAGATTGAAGAATTTTCTTGGTTTGTATTACTTACCGAAAAAAAAAAAAGAAATACCACCGAGGTAGTACTTAAGAGACAACTATTTATTTATTTATTCATGCTGGCGAGAAAATCGGTAAATTACAATAGTATTTGACAATTTTTTCAAGTAATTTAAAATACTTGTACTTAATTTTGGAATCGGGATCAGCTGTGTCGATTTTTAAATGGATTATTTCTTCAGTCATTTACGAAATTAATCCAAAATTCGATGTAATTTTTTTGTGGCATTATTGTTTCTGCATTTTTATGATGATGATTATGCTATTATAGTATATTCATATTTCAAATACGTACGATGTAAACACTGATCAATGCATGCTTGTAGCGTGTCCACCACATGATCGCCAATCCTCGCAGCACTATTGGTCGAACATCAGCTGACCCGACACAAAACGAAATGTTTTCGCAGAGTTGTGTTCAGCTTGGTTGCTTTACAATTATTGAAGCTGCGTTTTGTTAGTAATTTCCGCGGTGATTTGTTATTGTTTTCAATTAAATTATTGACTATTTATTTCAAATAGTTGTCCTGATCTTCTTTATTTCACATTTTAAGAAGGATATGAAATATGTATACATTTTCAAATTCAGTTCACTAAGTTCACAAACATAATACGCATCTGTTCCATTTTGGCTATCACGTGCTTTTGTTGACATCGTCCGTATTTTAAATGTAAATACAAATGTAATTTGACTGCAATTTGTTTTCTGTTTTATTGAAACGGGGCATGTTGATTTTTGAACTAGACTGTAAATGATGAGTGAAATAATTCTATCAATGAGTAAACTTTTACTTAAATATATGTAATTCAAGATAGTAGCGATAGACTGTTGAAAATATTTTGATATAAGAAAGTGAATGTGATTGCAATAAAGCTTATTTATTATGACTTTTATTTTATCGTGTTATATATTAAATGGGTAATATTGGGAAAAGGTTAGTTCTGGTTGAACAGCTAGTAACCTTTGTGTGCTAACCAGGGCTTGCAGCAACGGATCTGCGAAAAGTCAAGGCACAGAATTAAACTGATACATAATCAAAGCCACATGCCAAGACCAGCTTTATCCGCAATGCCTGATCCTCATAGCCAATCTTTATCCCAAGTTTCTGATCCAATTTGCTCACATCTCTTACCTACATTTTTTTATAGATTAAAGGGTATGTGCGAACCGTAGTGACGTATCCTTGTGGCCCTCTCCCGGATTTTTAAGGTTCAAGGGGATCAAGTGTCAACGATCGGAGATACTGTACCGATTGAAACGTCGTGCTAATAAAAACACCTGCAGACAATGGAAGTCCACAATGAGAGTAATCAATTCACAACATTTTCTAAAACTTTCAAACAAATCTCTTGCAAGTGTCAGACTTTTTGACAGATCCGGAATAAATATATTTATATCTATATTTCTAATATTTATAATTTATATAAACTACACCTTGGTGGCGAGTAGGTAATGTGCTCGCCGTTCACCGCGCAGTTACCGATTTCGTGCATGGCGTCACATGTTAAAAGGTAAGTGCTGCGTTTTCCTTAGCTAACACTACATTAACGTCAGCTTTCGCCTATCGCTTCAGGGCGTAACTGGTATTTGCTACTACTACCAAGATCTGCACCAAAGCGTAATCATATTCAGAGCAAATCTACATGTGGACATGTTTACAGTCATTCACTACACATCCTATTTGCTTTGAATCTTGCCCTTTACGAAAGTGTATCATACGAAGTTTTTTCTTCTACAGTTATTATATTGCAAATTCCTGTATTGTTCAGAGAACATCGTGAGAGGCGAGGGAAAGTAGGTAGGAATTGGTGTTCTTTCTGAATTCCTGAAGGCTGTATGCCCCAGGGAACACCTTCCGAAGCAGCGAATTTCAAAACTTTGCTGTTTGTTTCCAACTGATGTTTTTTCATTTTTACTCCCATATACACCTACAACGAAAGCTTATGGCAAATACCTATCAGAAAACAACTACACCTGGCAAATATCACGATTGACCTAAAAGATACTTGTGCAATGTACCTCACTGCAGACGAAACAATTGCAAGTGCTTTGTGTAACCAAATAGCAGAATTTTGTTTTGATTATGACAGAGGGACCACCTACAAACTAGTTTCGACAGCTTCGAGTCCATCTGTTCCCCGTCCGAATCATCCCATAACTCTGTTATCAGCGTGAGAACAGAGAATAACCAAATAGACTGACAGAGCAATGTTTGCGCTTGATGCCTCGTTATTGTGTTTAGGGTTGATTATTCATCGTGCGAATGATTAGTTTTCCGTTCCCTCCATGAAGGGTTCTATTCTTTAATTGATAAATGGTGGTAATATACATTTCATTCAGTTGTAGGACAAATTAAGATAAGAACACTTCTTCAACCCCACCCCCAAAATTGAGCTTTGTAGTAGCACCTCATCAACTAATCTCCATAATACATAACAAAATAATTGGAAATCATCTCAAGGTCACACTAACCAGACGCATCCGTAAAGGTTACTAGATAATCGTAGAGGCGGGGGAAAATCCAGAACCGGCTCAAAACATCTACTTTTCACCACGATTTATATTTGTTGTAAAATTAATTTTCCTACAAGCGTGCGCAAAGTAGTACTTTTCTGCATACATTTGCGTGCGCAACGTTTTCCGCGTCGTTCGCCTACCTGTATTTGCGTGCGGAAAAATAGTACTATGCGCACTTGTTAGGAAAATAACTATTTCAGCATACTTCCTATTTGTGAAGTCTATATTTACCACTGTTCATTATAATGCTTCTGTATGGAATATACATTTCACAAGTTTTCTATTTGTTATAATGTACTCGTGCTTATCAAAAACCTTTTGATTCTCATTATCTCATATTTTATTGTATAAAAAAAAACCCAACCCTACAATAAAAATAATGTGTCTGTTTAAATAACCACTTTATTACCTCAAGAACCATAGCAATCTTAACAAAACCGATACAAACAAAAGCAGTAAACCATAAAGCACTCTCCTTTCATTCATATCATTCATCTTAATGCCAGACACTTTTCCCTTCTCCAAAGGCTTACTCAAGCCCGGCATTACGATCTCATTCAACGGCTGCCCTACCATGGAAAACTTGGTAGCACTGGTGATTTTCACTTTCACCAACTTTCCCAGGAACTCTTTCTGTAGGGGAATCAATACTTGCTCGTAGAACTCGTTGTGAGCAACGTAGTGTTTTTTATCATGGGACACCTCTGTTGCTAACACCTCTTGAATCTGTCCGACTTTGTGATCGTAAGGTTGGTAGGAGTAGAAAAGTTCCGTGAGCTGTTTTGTCCTTTGTTTAACTTCTTGTGCTGGTATCCTGGGGAGTAGCGCTGCGGGGGTGCCAGGTCTGGGGAAGAACTGGTTTATGAACAAGCTTGGGAATTTGTACTTTTTACACAGGTCCATGGTCTCAGCGAAGTCGGCTTCGGTTTCTGTTGGGAAACCACATATGATGTCTGTTGCTATCGTCATGCCAGGAACTCTGCAATATAAATTGATATGTTAATCAAATCTAGTGATGGTTCACCACACTTTCTATTATTATTTCACCACACTTTCCATTATTTATTCCCTACACTTTATTATATACCTTTCCTGTAGAAAATCTACAACATTCTCAAAGTCTTCTCTGCAGTACTCCCTCTTCATATCACCCAAAACTTGGTCGCTTCCAGACTGGACTGGAACATGGAGAAAACTGTATACCCTAGGATTCTTCATTATTTTAGCTATTTCTTCCAAATGTTCCAGAATGTATGGGGGATTTGTCATTCCAAGTCTCAAACGACAACCCTTTGGAATGACTTCTACCAACTGCCATAACAGTTCCGGTAAAGAGGTCCCTATGTCCCTACCGTATGTCCCTGAAAAGAAATAAAAAAGCATTTTTAAAAACTAACAAAACCTAACTTAAGATTCACTTATGAAATGATAGTATTCAATGTTAGTGGTCAAATAAACGTGAGTAACACCGAAATTGATTTTGCAAATTAATTCATTCATATTGTAAATGGATTCACTGAATATTTTGTTAATAATGTAGATGAAGTTGTGAATTGAATAAGCTCTGATCTCATTTCTCAAGGAAGACAGTATGGTTAACTGTGTTGAATGCTTTGGAAAAGTCTGTAAATTACATCTACGTGATACTTCTGTTCCAAGACACTCAACACAAATTAATCTGTGTTATTGTTAGCAAATTTGTAGTTTGTAGTTGTTGGTACAATAACTTGATTCAATGATTTTTTATTTGGTAACAGATCAGACTAATAATTTTGGGATTGCACTCAGAATTTCTATTTTTTCTGACATTTATTGAGAGCAGAGTAAGTTCTACAATTTGAGGACAATCGATACTGCCAGTGTTCTATGTGTTGAACTGTTTGAGTTCAGAGTTTATAATATTTGTGGGTAAAAATATTCATCTCTATTCATTCTCAAGTTATAGCTACAGTATCTCAAGAATTTATTTTGGGTACTCTCTAAGAGTTCAATATCAATTTTGAATGTTTGCTTTATGATGTATAGAGTAATTAATAATTTTATATATAATAGTAATAATACTCATAACATTTTGTGTTCTTAGAAATATGGTCTATAATGTTGCAATAATTCCTGTTGTGACTCGTGTTTTATTTATGTACGGTTCATAACTACGTTTGGCAATCATAGCGAGATATTTGTTAGTGTTGTATAGTATTGTTAAACGTAAAATCACCCATGTCAAGATTTGAATTTCTTTTATAATTTTTTCAGCCTATTGAATTTTTAGTACTTTGTGAATCTCACCTGTATCTTCTGACGTCAACCATATCTCAACAACACCCTCTTCAAATGCCTGCTTGGCTCTTGCCACAATCTGCTCAGGGGGATAGCTCCCAAGATCTCCCCTAGCATGCTTGGTTTTACAATAAGTGCACTGGTTCAAACAACCCGTATTTATTGCAATGATCTCTATCAAAGGGTTCCTCCTCACTTTGGGCAGCAACAGGGAAGCGCCGCCTATTTTCTTTCCGTTTTCTTTTTTGGTGCCAAGCAACTTTACAGTGTTGCCTTTCAGAGTTTCTTCCACTACTTCTACTACCCTGTCAATTTGTTGAACACCTATAATACTCAGTCCCTGCACGAATCCGGATTTGGGAGCTCCTTGAGGCACGCAGCCAGCCAGAACCAAGTGTTTTCCTTGTTTTCTGGCAGATTCAATCTCATTTCTGGAAAAAAATTACAGGTTTTTTGGATGGAGTTAAAATATAGATGAAAACTAATGAATCAGTGACAAATTGTCCATTATATTTTTTTATTGTTTTAGTATCTAACCTCCATCGATCAAAGAATTATTTTATTTGTGATGTACACCATTTTTTATTCTTATCATCTTAAATTATATACCGCCCAAGCTTTGTCAACAAGATTTCACCTGAAGTGGTCTTCGGCAGGATTTTTAACAGTACAGCTATTCAATAGGTGAAGATCAGCCTCATCTTTATTGTCAGTCAACTGATAACCATAGGCAGCCAGCTGTCCGGCCATATATTCTGAGTCGGAGCTATTGTGAGCACAGCCCCATGTTTTGATGTAAATTTTTTGAGTTCCTGGTATGTTCTCGCCAATAGGTATTGGAATAACATCATTTTTTACCTGCAAGGGTTCATATTTAGTATACTCTTTGTTTATATATACTTTGATAACCGACAGTTTTTCTTTTAACTTGAACTTTCACGGCCTTTCTGCTACTGAATCGTTCTTTGGGGGTAATGTCTTGAGAGGATATTAAATCTTCGATATCATCAATTATTTCATTGCACGGTGGCTCGTAAAGTAGTCTGAAAGTATACGTTAGTTATGAAATAGTTTAATATGATAAGATTTTCCAACCTTTCTGATTCTATCTCCATTTTTTCTACAGTAATCATAATATTTATAGGTTATGTTGGTTAGAGTGTAATAGGTTGCTTCTTCTTTATTGTTTGAATAGTTATGCTCACTGGCCGTGTTTAATTCTTACAATCCAGTGCCACCCTTAGGAGAAAAAGTACGTTTTATTGTGATCTGTCTTGATCCTTGACGATTCTGATGATTCAATATCTGAACATAAAATGTTATGCTATGTTGAAAATGGTTGATGATTGAACTAAGAATCGTATGACGCCACATACTTCTGATCATGGACGACGTTCCAAAATCTTATAAATTTTGATTCACATGAGTTCATTTGAATTTTTCATGAAACTAGGACACTAAAACTTGGATAAAGCCTTAGAAACACATTTCACCCATTTGAGCTGCATGGAATCAGATTGGATGGTTATCCGTTATCCTCCAAGCAAAGGGGACACGCCTCTTTGGTCACGTACCGCAGATGATGGCCCCTTCGTTTGCACCAGGTGTAACACCCTAAAACATTCCTACACTCTGTGCAATCTACACTCGATTTCATTCTTTTGTGTAAATGCACTATAAGATGCCCAAAAATCCTTGTGTAACGATTTATGGGTATTATATGACATCGCCTTGTCCTTCAGATCATTATTTTTCACTATGTAGTTTGCGCTCTCGCAGTGCAAAGGCCACTGATTTTTAAAGAAGAAATAAGAAGAGGAGTATGTCTCCCGCCAACTGCCTGCCTAGCTAACTTCATTACGCTTCTCAGTGCGAAAGGCCATAGATGTGTTTTTAATTATTTTGCTTAAATTGAGAAACTGAAAGTATTCCTTTGCGAAAATGGTGAAGAAAAGAAAAAGAGAACGGTCCAGTCCACGGGACCTCTTATGCAAACTTGAAAAACAGCTCCAGACACGAAAATGTGGAAGCTGCGTTATTTTTAGGTTAAGGGCTAGGTCTCGACCACGTTATCCAAATAGCAACTCGAGATATCCCGCGTAGCAGCTACTGGCCCGGGGATAAATGGTTCCAACAGCAGCCCGAGATACCCCATCAGGTGCCACAGGCCGGGGATAAATGGTCCAAATAGCAACTCGAGATATCCCGCGTAGCAGCCACTGGCCCGGGGATAAATGGTTCCAACAGCAGCTCGAGATACCCCATCAGGTGCCACAGGCCGGGGATAAATGGTCCAAACAGCATCTCGAGATACCCCATCAGGTGCCACAGGCCGGGGATAAATGGTCCAAACAGCATCTCGAGATATCCCGCGTAGCAGCCACAGGCCCGGGGATAAATGGTTCAAATAGCAACTCGAGATACCCCATCAAGTGCCACAGACCAGGGTAAAAAGTCAAGTGAAGAAACACGAGAAATCCCATCCAGAGCCACAGGCTGGGGATAGTGACCCTCTATAGATGCTCATAGGCCAGAGGTAGGTAGGTATTACCAAACATTTCCAGGTGAAGAAATTCTCCCAGTTCCCTCTATTGATGCCATAGGCCAGAGGTAGGTAGGTATTACCAAACAATTCCAAGTGAAGAAATTCTCCCAGTTCCCTCTATTGATGCCATAGGCCAGAGGTAGGTAGGTATTACCAAACAATTCCAGGTGAAGAAATTCTCCCAGTTCCCTCTATCGATGCCATATGCCAGAGGTAGGTAGGTATTACCAAACAATTCCAGGCAAAGAAATTCCCATAGTTAAAAATGGAATTTCAGTTGAAGGTACTTACTGACGACCTTGACAACTATTTACAGCCAATTGGAACTGACAAAGAAAACACACTGTGTAATGGAGTCACAGATGCTCCTCAAAAAAAAAAAAAAAGTGGCATAAAACATATATGTTATGTCCGGGGGTTTAGAAAAACAGAATAATTTCTCATTCACATTGGTAAAAAATTTGAGACAATGAAAAAATCTCCGCCATGCTTTTATTTGCCAGAACTTTGACCCAGAAAAGTCTGGAAGTCTGCCTACCAGGTGAAAATTTCCAAATATACAGACAATACTAGATAATCAATCAAAAATTAGGTTCTATAACCATTAATTATTACCACAGTTATGATCATCAGTCTCCACGTGGTAGTCATTATCTATGAGAAGAACATTTGTTCACAGTAGACAAATTAATCCAGGCAGTTCTCAACTCCTTTTTCCAGGTTCCTTTTTAGAGATAATTTGGATGCAATAAATTAATAAATAAATGAAAAACCAACCGCTTCAATAGTCAATAACCATAATCGGCACCATAACACACTTTTGTATATCACAGCAGGGAAATGAACAAATATCAACCTCCAAGACTACTATGTATATTATCAAATGGTACGAATCCCATTCTATATAAAACCTAGGCAATAAGATCACAGATCTCTAGGCACAGTATGGAAAGTAAGCACAATAAGTGAAATATCGAAAAGATTCATCCCAGATTTTCAAAAATAATAGGTTTATACCCAAACCTCAACACTTCAAAATGAAAAGTACAAGGACAGTTTTGAAGCAAATTGAAAAGAACTTCTTTTTGTCTACGATTGTTTTAAAAGATGCATACTCGGTGCCAGTGCATGAAAAATTCAGAAAATACCCAACATTTAAAGTATGTGACACTTATTATCAGTTCACTTGCTTTCCCTTTGTCATCTCTGTAAAATAATCAAATCTCTATTGGATTTTTCTTAGACAGTAAGATGTTACTTGTGTGTGGGTCATAATTGAATGATTCTGGATTACCGCTAGAACTAAACGGGAACGCCTTGTCTCATGTTAGTTCTCTAACAACTTTATAAAAAAGCATTGGATTTATCAACATTATAGGAAAACTAGCCGAAATCAACTCTGAATTCTTAAAAGTTGACAACTGAGCTGCCACCTGAGGAAAACAAGAATCATTAGGTCAGTAATTAACTGTTGTACAAAACACAAATTAAAAATCCGAGAAACTGCAAAAATCAGTATGGCAGAATGTTCAGAATCATTAGACAACAAAATTTTAGCATTGAGAATAGGCCAGGGCTACGATACCGAAATGGTATACCAAACCTCATTAAACCTTAAAAATGGTGGTTTAATAATATTTTTTTTTTTTATTCATACAATGTGCATCAATAAAAAGGGAACATACATATGGTGGATGGAATGCAGCAGAGGCCTTGAAACATATTAACTATCTATTGTTGCTGGCTGCCTCCTATGCAATCAAGTGTTTTTTGCAGGCTTGCTTGTCACAACATAATAATATCTTGGTTCATAGCGCCATTACCAGCCATAGCCTATATAAATAGAATTGGCAGTGTACAATTTTGGCTGTGTTAAGAGAGAGGCCTCTGGTTGGTTGCCTCCTGTGGTGTATGTTGCTGAAGGCGAATAGAGCTGATGGAAATTTTCAGGTTGTTGACTCAGAGCTGCACTTCTAAAGTCGTTTCAGAGTCTGTGAAACCAAGCACTGATATCTGCATCCAAGTTGCATGCACAGGGCTCATATCGCAGCCGAGAGATCCGGATGCGGCAGGTGCCAGGAGGATCAAGCTATAGGTGTGAGGTGTAAATGTTGTACAACATTAGTTTAGGTTGTAGCTTGTGGCCAAATATTCAAGTAGGCACAAAAATTTTTTATTGTAATGTAAATTTGTTTTTTGTCGGACTTCCACTCAGGGCGTGTCAAAGTTTCGATGTCAAACGCAGTGTTGCCTCTGCCAGGGACCACACTTTGTGCACAGAACACATAAAACGTGAAAATACTGTAAATAAAACTGAACTTAATCCTAAGTCACACTACACACTATTGTAGTAGTACCCTCACAACCATGATTCCCAATGTTTAAGAAACTTCTTATTAGAGAAATGTTTGTTATGGAACCTAACGATAAATTGTCTCCATTTCAAAAAAAAAAAAAAAAAAAAACGTCGCAGGAAGGTTTCCATAAAACAGGGACTCTCAGAGGAAACTTGAAACAGTATCATTATCTTCAATCACACAAAAGCAATATCTCACTTTTGACAGGTATATATAGACCCTTCTGCAGAAAACGCAGCAGCTGTCTTATATTTTTTCCAGAATCCGTTGGACAATTAATAATACCTGTGAAATGTGACACTTTCAACCAACAGCGTCCAGCACTAGGTCTTATCTTGCCAGGCGCTATGTAACAATAAAATTCTCTTTGGAAGAGGTTCTTGAAATGTATCGGAAGAATGAGACACTCAGATGAGCCGCATTATGGCGTAACATAGGATCCAGAAGTAGTAAAATGGTACAATACCGAACATCTATAAAGTCTTATGGAAAATTAGGCATCTCATATTTTCCCAGAAAACTTATCATCCCATGCAAGCTCTCTGCAGGGCATAGTACCAGAACCAGACATTCCACAAAATTAGGTTAGAAAACATATTCAGTAGTTCATGAGTGCTGACAAATATCACTTACCATGTGAAAACAAGTAGGACACCAAGTGTCAACCCCTTTGGAAAGTCGAAGATCCATATTTGTGCTTAGTAAATTGCCTACATGATTATAACGGTGGAGCCCAGGGTGTGGGAGTAATCAAAGTTTCACTTATTCTTGATGACAAATAGGCTCTGTCAACTAAAGAAAAATTTGATCAGATGGGTTAAGAAAATAACCCTTCATACTATTAGGTGCACGTTGATATCAAAATATTCTCTGCCCATTCGACACGACAGGCAATATAGCTTACCTCAAAGGCGTGTCGTGGATGCAATCAGAAATAAAAGTGCCGAAAATGTCGGAAAGGACAAACATCATTTGAAAAATTCTATGATAAACCTTTGAGCAACCACATAAAACTTGCGGAAGCTGATGTTGAACAGTTTTGAAGTAATTCGTTAACAAAAATCTGAAGCGATTAATTCACAGGAAAATAACTAAACTTTGCCCATGATATCCGCAAAACAATTACTATCTGCAATATTTTCGCTATCTTTAAACAGCTACATAGTGAAAAATAATGATCTGAAGGACAAGGCGATGTCATATAATTAAACGATCAAACGAACTTACCTGTGAAGTTCGATCGGGATTATATGACATCGCCTTGTCCGAGGATCATCCCACAACCGAAATTGAAACTCCCGCCCTAAACAAATATTGCAGGCACTTCGAGCGTAATGAAGTTAGCTAGGCAGGCAGTTGGCGGGAGACATACTCCTCTTCTTATTTCTTCTTTAAAAATCAGTGGCCTTTGCACTGCGAGAGCGCAAACTACATAGTGAAAAATAATGATCCTCGGACAAGGCGATGTCATATAATCCCGATCGAACTTCACAGGTAAGTTCGTTTGATCGTTTAAGTTTTGTTAAAATATTCTAAACAAAATCTACTGCACTTGATTCATAATGTGGCAGTATAGCAGACATAACAAAGAACCTATTCAGAACTCACTGCCCCCTTTTCACTTCACATCTTTGACATCAGGAGTATCAGGACTCTTGTCAGTTGTCAGTCTTCAGCTCTTTCGGAACTGGGCAGATGATCTAGATGACGAAGCCAAAAAAATTAAGGAGAAGAAACTTAAAGCTTAAATAAAGGTTATGGTGAATTCAAAGAGAAAGTTATGAAATATTACTCTAAAAACTTGAAATACTATCTAGACAAATGGCCTGGCAAAAAGTATTTTGGCATGTATAGATTCTTGCCAATGTTTTTCGTTCTAGGAGCTGCATTAGAATTTTCTATGATAAAGTGGAGAGTAGGAGAAACAAACTTTTGTAAGTAGTGCATTTTTGAAAAACATTTTTGTTAAATATTATTTGGGGACATTTTATTTATTCGTCTTAGTGTTCCATTAACTTCCAACATCTTTCACGATATTCTATTGAGTTATTGTTTCAGATGATACATTCAAACGAAGGCAAGCCAAAGATTACGTGGAAGAACATTTTATGAGAGCATCAAATACAAACACTAAGGATGCCAGCCAATATTAGTTGGGGAAGATACTTGACATATGTTACAGCAGCAATGTTGACAATGATGGCGGGTTCTCAAACAGTCCATATGTTTTACAAACCTTTGTCCAATTTGGATGAATATATAAGGAAGGAAAGTGAAAAACTGAAGAAGGAAACTGAAAAACTGAAGAAGTGACAGGCTTTCAGAAACAAAACTAAAGTGTTGGTAGTCAAAAATTTACAAGTAGTTATAATTTTATTTATATGTCAATAGTTATCGAGTTGAATAAAAAGAAGAGAAAAATACGTATGAGCATATCTTTCTACCAATTTCATGAAACTATCAAATACGTTCACAAATCCTGACATTGTTTATCTCAATAGCATTGAACATAACAATCCAACTTGCATAGTCAATGCATTAACAGAATTCTTCGAAAATGTTCATACCCCTTATCTCAGAACTTACATAATTTTGAGGATGTTGATGATATTTATTCAAATTTGTATTATAACTTTCCTTCAGTATTATAAGACCACAGTATTTATGAATAAACTATTATAAAATTTAAACCTATTAACAGCTTAAAGCCAAAAGAACTCAGAATTTCAATTAGTATCTCAGAACTAGCAAGTACCGAGATACCAGTCTTCCGAATCAGTATCTTCAAATCAGCTTATTCCGAGTTACAGAGTTACATTCCGAATTTGCTGAAAATTTACTAACACCGGTCACAATTCCGAATTAGATTTCTAAAATTCGCTAATTTCGAGTTACTGAGTCAGAAATTTCCAAATTAGTATCATAAAATTAGCTCATTTCAAGTTTCCAAGTCGGAATTTCGAAAGAATATCTCAGAATTAGCCAATTCTGAGTTGAATTAGTATTAGTTTTGCTAATTCTTAGTTACCAAATTACAATTCCGTTGTCTCAGAATTGGCTATTTTTGCGACGATCTGCATCGAGACAACCCACACTTACTTCCGAGATACAAAGTTGGAATTCTGGCTCTTCTACACCCTCGTACATTTAGCAGATGAAACTAAAATAAAACAAAACGTTAGAAAAAGTGTAAGTTGTATTTTCTTCAATTTTCAATAAATTACGAATTATATACCTTTTCAACAAAGAATACTAACCACACCTCATCAGCTCTTCTTACATCCACGGCAGTACACTCACTCTTACAAAACCTACTCAATGAGTAGATTGAAATTAGTTATCACAATAATTCTGGTCAAATCCTTTCATAATTCCGACAATTGCTCATTGTATTCCTTATACAGTCTTTGCCAAGGCAATTTCGTTTTGATGATTCCTAGTATTTCTTCCAAAAGAGATTGTTTCGATAAGCCCTGAAAAGTACAGTTCGATATAATCATAATAATAATATTTCAAAATTGAGCTGACAATTACAATTTTTGTATCAGGCGGCAAAGAACGGAAGGAGAACATTTTACACTTTATGTTTGGTAATTTAGATAATCATTCATATTATAAGGTTCTAATTGAATCAGCATTTTTTTCATTTCTTTTATGAACTTACTTGGTGCATTAATACTTTTGATATGTGACACAGGATATGCGAGGCCATTTTAGTCTTCAGGCCGATACCGAAAAAAAAATGGATTACCTCACCGTTGATACTTCGTATATGTGTTCTTCATGTCGAGTTTAACAACATGCAATTTGTGGCAATTCTTAGGCAGCGAGCCTTTTTTTTTTAGGACCCCCGCAACTTACAATTATTGGTATCACAAGAGATTGTTCAAGTCCTGACGGAAAGATACCAAATTACAAGGAGTTACTGATTGTATATGACACAATTTCGTTCTTCATAATACATGTTGGGATAGCGTCTACACCATTTGAGAATTCATATTTTATTTTGTTTGTTTAGAGAAATTCATACTTCGAAACATCTTGATTTCATATAATCTTCAACTAATTTACCTTGTCATTATCCATTTTCCGTTTCTTGGCACTGGAATGATTGGGACCCATCAAATCGTCGAGTATCATCCTCAATCGACACTCTGGACCTAAAAAACATCTAGTGAACAAACACTTCCCTCAACCACTGCACCATAAATACCTTTATCCAACAAGTGGTTAACTGTCGCAATCAACCAATATTTGTACTCTGTCATGGAGTCCAAAACGCTAGTGGCAGTGATTTGAGATTCGAGGAAGCTGAGCGTTACGCCGGGGGGCAAAGTAGCCACGCTGCGCTGCGATGGCATGCATCTCTGTAGGGATGAAAGGGGCAGGTTCGAGGGGACTTTTCGAGTTAGGTTTCCTGCAATTCCTGAGACCGGATCTAGTGGGTTCGACAGTTGAATCCTAGAATATGCAAAATTGCAGTCGGAATTAGCAATGAGAATCAGCTAATTCTGAGATTCTGAGTAGGAATATGATTTAAAAACTAGGAATTAGCTAATTCTGAGATACCAAGTCAGCATTAGCCAATTCTAAGAATCTGCGTCAAAATTCTGACTTAGTAACTCGGAATTAACTGATTCTGAGATGATAGGTTGAAATACTGACGATAACTCGGAATTAGCTAATTGTGAGATAGTTACCTTCAAAATTCACTAAGTCTGAATTCTGACATAGTAACTAGCAATTAGCTTATTCTGAGATACTAGGTCGTAATTAGCTAATTTTGAGACTCATAAGTAGGTATTTTGACTCTGAATTAGGTAATTCTGACATATTACCTTTGAAATTACAATTTAGTAACTCCAAATTAGCTAATTCAGAGATACAAAGTCGGAATTAGGTAAT
This sequence comes from Chrysolina haemoptera, assembly GCA_958298965.1. Classification (NCBI taxonomy): domain Eukaryota; kingdom Metazoa; phylum Arthropoda; class Insecta; order Coleoptera; family Chrysomelidae; genus Chrysolina; species Chrysolina haemoptera. The sequence continues at coordinate 52,715,521 of OY282586.1, read as the reverse complement.
TCTGATAATTTAAGTTGAAATTCTAACTTAGTAACTCGGAATAAGCTGATTCTGAGATACAGGCTGATTCTGTTTTAGTAACTTGCAATTAGTTAATTCTGAGACACTATGTCAAGTCTGAATTCTGACATTTAACTTATTCTGAGCTACTAAGTTGTAATTAGCTAATTTTGAGATTATAAGTCGAAATTCTGATTCAATAACTCGGAACTAACTGATTCTGAGACGCTAAGTTGTAATTGTAGTTGAATTAGCTAATTCTGGCATACTTATCTTCGAAATTATTATTTAGTAAGTTGGAATTTGTTGATTATGAGACACACTAAGTCTGAATTCTGGCTAAGCAACTCGAAATTCAGAGATACTGAGTCGGAATTAGGTAATTCTGGGAATCCAAGTCGAATTTCTGATTCAATAACTAGTAAATAGTTGATTCCGAGATTATAAGTAAGAATTATAACTTTTTAATTCAGAATTATGAGATACTTATAGTTGCAATTCTGATTTAGTAACTTGCAGTTAGTTAATTCTGAGACACAGTCTGAATTCTAACATAGTAACTTGCAATTAGCTTATACAAAGTCCGTATCAGTCAATTCTGAGAATCTAAGTAAATATTCTGATTTGACAACAAGTAATTAGCTAACTCCGATACTTTAAGTAGGAATTCTGACGTAATAACTAGGAATTAGCAAATTCTGAGACTTTTGGTATCTTGGAATTAGCTAGTTCTGAGATTTTTTAGTTGGAATTTTTACTCAGTAATTCAAAATGAGCTAATTCCTAGCTTACAGTTGGAATTCTGATTTAATAACTGCAAATTAGTTTATTCTAAGACACTTTGAAACTTGTACTTAAACATAAGCAAACTTTGTCTACAAGAATTTAATTTCTTATGATAATAAAGTATATTCTTTCTCTCTCTCTCTCTAAGTCAGATTTGACTTAGTAACTTGAAATTAGCTAATTCTGAGATAAAAAAATGGAATTCTGACTTGGTATCTCATAAATGAGATACATCGTATATCAGAATAGATAAGTTTGGAAATGTTTACAAATTGTTCTATAAGAAAAATTGTGGTAAAGTTGAAAATTCTTTACCAAGTTTGTAGATCCATATTGTAGGTATAAGCTCGTCCATCAGTCAAAGTTATCACAGGCTGGTCAGAAGGGCTCAAGCTACAACTATTCAGCGTACCTGAAAAACAAAAAGTTATTCATCAGAAATAAATGAAGCACAGATCGTTGGTGAATTGGAATAATAAAAGAATAATAAATTTAAGTTAATTTACAAGTAAATACATGCACCCCACCCCATCCAAGATTCCATAACTCAACAGTTACTGTATTGAGGAAAACTACAGTATTTCATGATACTTCACTTGACAGAAGTTGCTTTAAAATTAAAACTTGAATTTGGATATCAGATTTTTTAGTAACAAAAAAATATGGGTCCCACTTTAGATGGATATTGATCATTATTCTTAATTATTTGACACATTTGGCAAAGAATTCTGAAATTTTTCATTTTTCTTAAATCTTCATTAAATATTTGTTCATCACTAACATTTTTTAACCTTGATAAACTTCCAAAACAAACTGATAAGAAAGAAGAACAAAGACATCCGTCTATGAGAATTCTACATCATACATAATAAAATATAAAATGTACAATCCTATCTGACTAGCCAGCTTATGATAAGAAAATAAAATTTAAAAAACACAAAAAAAGACAAACAAGCTAGAAATATGTTAAAATACTGAACAAATTTTTAAAATTCGAGGAATTCCTCTACACTATAAATATGTGGTCAGCCAAAAATGTTTGGACTTTTTGCTTGAAGTTTTTATTTGTCTTTGATTGTACACCCTTCTGAATATACATTATGTTACTGAACTTATTGAAGCACTTGACTCCAATGTGCCTTGGTGAATGTTGACCTATACCTAGCCTTGATAAAGGTTGATAAATATTTGTTTTATATCTTGTCTTATGTGAATGTACGTCTTCATTTTTGTTAAAAGCATGCTCATTTTCTTCAATATACAAGATCAATTGTAAAATAAGAAGACAAAAAGGTTCATGAACAGTCTCATACCAGTTTTAAACTGTTTGATTGTTCATGATAGTCCTTGCATACAAATCATATAAGCATATAAATATACCCTTTTATAATGTTATAGTTACTTAAAAAAAACACTGTATCTCTGATAAAAATAGTTATTAAGAAATGGGTATAGAATTTTTTTTTACTATTGTAGCAATGAATTATGATTAATAAAAGTTATTATTATTATTATTAGGTAACGTTAGAATCTCGGCTTTTTTATAACTTTATAGTTGATTGGTAATTTCACCCATAATTTGATTTGATGAATACGTTTTCTTCAAATGTAACAAGAAAATAATTTTCAAGAATCAAATTATATTTCAGAAATAACCCAGAAAAAATTATGTCCTGACAACTCATTACGGATATTTTAAATTGAGTAGTACTCTATCAATTATATAGATAAATAATTTATCAGGTAATTTATAACATTTTCTATTGATGACATCTACAAGAATTACATTTTAAAGGGTATATTGAGAAAACTTTAGTAGATAATGAAATAATTTTTATTTATTTTATTAAATTACCTTTCAATTTACCAGAAGATAAACCAAAAATATTAAAAATATATATTTGAAAGGTAAGCAACAGTATACAATAACTTTGGCAGATAATTGTTTAATACGGTGAATTACCTTCAACTTGAACTTAAGAATGATATTTCAAAGAGAAAGGCAACAATATGTAATATAAAAATTAATTAAACCTGCTTTTCCACTCAACTTTTATCACATATACTATCATTCATGACAGAACAAAAAATATTCAAAACTTGAATTTCAATTACCTTTTCCCGACAACAAACTCCTGATGGATATCCTGCAGAAGATATTCTTCCTGTTTCTCAAATCCCACATGTGCATAAGTCCAGTTTTCGTCAGTACCAGACAAAGTCCCGTCAAAGACAAGCTCAAAGATGACACCAAGTCTTCGATGAGTAGCGGGGGCAGAGGCCTGGCGCCCGTTTTGATATCGTAAACGTTGATGGTGAGGTCTTCGCAGCATGCCACTATGGTTGTTCTGTTGGACGCCAGACATCTTATTGAAGATCCTAAAAAAAGATTACAATCAGTTGTTATAAAGATAATTGAACCATCTTCGACTTAGTAACAGTTCAAGTGGAATTATCACTGACCTAAATAGGTATCCCATTTGGGCTCTTTATCGTTCATACTTTTGAAGGCTTCTATCTTGGATAACGAGCCCTTCGATGTTTTATGGCAGTTGTTTGTAACCTTAAAATAAAATGCTTGTATAGTCACTTCAAAAATCCAATCATAACAACACATAATTACAATAAATACGTTAGTTACTATATAATACCCTAGATACCAAATGGCATGCTAAAATGACAATAACGTGACATAACCAAAGTTGTTGATTTTTTTTCACATCATCGTTGTCAAAGATAAAGCTTTGAATGATTGAATGTGACTTGATTATTATGCAATTTAAATAAATCTCGGAAGTTGTACAGGCGCTGGTAACATCCTCAATTATTATAAATCGCATAATAATCTCGTTACATTAATAACTATTATTCAGATTCTTATATTTATGAATAATACATTAACAAATACTACCGGCTAGGATTTCAGATTGCATGAAAAAATATCAGATTAATATGTAAATTCTATTCTATAATTTGAATACAAAATTTATTTTTGTATTTATATAATGAGTAAAAGTCATTTGTAAATTGTTTTACTTCTAGAACGCTTTTTTTAATATTTAATTTTGAATGCATGTGATAATACGTATAAATTAAAAGCTAATGTTCATCAGTAGTCTTATTCAAAGATTTCAATGCTATTTGACAATATTAATTGTGGTATTTTTGAGATTGTTTTTCAAAATATTTTCTAGCAAATTTTTATTTTCCATCAATTTGCCGACATTAAAAAATAATAATAGGTTTCTCATACCAAAAAAATATTAATTAAAACATATCTCTCACTTGTAATTTGATGGTTCCTTCCTTAGTTACCGATACTCCAGGGGGCATCTTCAGTGGATCCAGAATGTTAATAAACTTCACAATGGGTTCATCTCCTGGTACTTCGCAGCACATGAGCTGATTTATTTGAACACCCGGGGTCTGTACAACCACTTTATTCGCCCCTTTTAAGGTTTCTCTAGAATTACCCACAAAAATATTACTGTTTCAAATTATGAACATACAAATAGTTTTGGCAGTTGCAGAGCTAGGTTAGGATTCCTTTTACTTACGTGGTAGTTGGCTCGAGTTGTTTAACCGCTTCTTGGGGAGGTTTAACGGTCTCCACTATAATCTGGCTTTTCGATGGAGAAGATTTGCTGAAAGATGTTTGGCTGGTAGGGGTAATTGTAATTCTGGAAAATAAAAATCAGACATTCATGTTAAAAAAGAAAAAAGAAAGAAATGTATTCATCTATGAGTATAGTAAAATATACAATGTAAAACCTATCTGCCTAGTCAATTGACAAAAAAAAATCATTAATTCTAACTAAGTTAAAACGTTCACATATAACTTACTGAAAATATAAAATATACATAGGTCAGATGCTGTACAGTAGTTCCCGTCAAATAAAAGTGGGACACATTTTTTTATTAAAAAACAACCAACTACAATATTTGTATAAGATTAATATATGTCCCTATTCAGCTCAGTCGCTGGTTTTGAAACTAGTCCTAGCTGTCCAAATAAAGATCTATGATAAAATATTTCCTAGTGGCGCAAAATTCTAAAATTATGTTGTTTAATATCTAACAGAAAACAACTTCTTCCCCGGCTGAAGCCACGCTGGACATTGAACTACATCTGATAGATATTGTGAAACGACTCTAACTGAAAAGAAAAGAAAAAATCTGAAAATGAACACGAAGCCCCTGCGCCGCTACCACTGCGCCCCCGCCCGCTATTCTGTATTATATCATTGTTAATTTCTTCATTTACGCCCAGGGCGTATCAATGTATGTGAAAAATGGAAAGAATTGAAAATACTCACTCAGGAATGTCATTTTCGATATCCTTGGCCACATTTGGCACCGAAGTCAGCAGCATTGGGGTGATACGCCTCTTTCCCGAAGGCAACCTAGTCTCGAGCTGTTTATTCGCAGGCACAAGGATGCTCTGATTGAGTTTCGGGGATTCGAACGAAACGTCTCTGCTGACCTGCGGAGGCTGCGGTTCCTGAATCTCGATTTTCAACGCGGTAGTGGCGTTCTTTTCGTTCATTTCCTCGATAGCGCTGAGCAGTTCCGGATTTTCGACTATTTGAGTGCCGGTGAAGCTGGCGTTCCAGTTTCTTTGGAACGATTTGTGGTAAACCCGCTCGTAAAGCGCGTTCTGAAAAAAGGGCAAATTTTAAACGAAATTCGGCAAGACACAAGGTTCAACTTTGGGGCTAGTCCAACTATACATAAAATAAATTTGATAATCTCAACACGGTATTATTGATTTCATTTCATGGAAAAAAAATGGTGGCAACAATGTAATTTGCATTTTAAAAGACTATATACTATATAGTGTGTCCCTAGACCAGTGAGACAGTTAAAAATTTCTTGAAAGCTATCTTCAGAAATAACAATTTTTTTTATACGGGGGGCGCAGGAAAGTCTCATGAAATCGAACATCAGTTTTGTTTTTTCAAATAGAACACCCAATATATTTAAATATTGTGTGTCTACCATAGAGTTGGCCACATATGGTTGGTATTCTTTTGTAATTAAGACTTGATAGTACATGATTTATCCTTTGGAGACTGCAAAGAAATGTTTTTTTAGCAGAATGGAGCACCGTCTCATGATGCTGGGATTGTGATAGACCATTTGAACATTATTTTTCGTCAAAAATTGTTGAAAACAAATGGACCAATAAAACGACCGACTCGTTTGCCAGACTTGACCCCTTTAGACTTTTTCTTCTGATGTATCTAAAATTGAAGGTGTATACTTCCATTGAACTTGAAGGATGTGCACAATCGAATTTTGACGTTTTGTCAAAGTAAAACACAGTATATGTTGCAGAACATTATCAGAAATCATGCCATGAAAAAGTTTGAATGTGCCTCGCAGCAAACGAAAACCAATTTGATCATTTATATTTTTCTTTTTGTCAAATTATTCATTAATATAGTTTTTTTTTTCTTTTTATGACCGTTTGGATTTCACATCACTCTTTCAAATGATTTAGCAAAAAATGGCAACGTAAAAAATATACAGGAGGAAATAAAAAAATCGAGAAAAGTTTATAGGAATAAAATTCAAGAACAAAAAAGAAAATCATATCCAATCAGATAGTTAAAGCAATCTGGCAAGTAATAAATGAACCTAGAAACTTGAAAACAAGGTTAAGACTGACTGCAAAATATCTCCTGATGAATTTAATAACTTCTTTGTAAACATCTCCACAGCTCTTCTTGACTCACTACCTCCAACAAACATAAATCCCATTGAACAAGTACCTCAGAAGTTCAGATGCAGAAAATCACTGTTTCTTTCCCCTATCACTCCACAAGAAGTTAAAGACATCCTCAGAAATCTCTCTAATAGCAAGGCACTAGATATATATAGCATGAGTAATAAGCTCATAAAAGCTGTTAGCGAAGGCATTAGATCCTCTTGTAATTATAATAAACAAATGTTTTGAACTTGGCACTTTCCCAAAAAAATTGAAACAATCAAAGGTCATACCTATCAAACCTATTAAAAAAAAGGAGATGAAAATAGTCCAGACAATCATAGACCAATTTAGAGTTTCCGCATTTAATGAATAACTGGTATAACTTGGTAGCCTCCTATAAAAATGGTAATTCGTAAAAATAGCTTTAATAATGCCGTGGGATAACAAATCATATTTTTAAAATTCCTATTAGTCCAAGAGATATTTAACTATCACACTAGTCTAGGCACAGTAATTTTCGAAAAAAAATAATCTGACATTTTTTTTTTAAGTTTGGCGTGTTGCTACCAAAATTTATTTCCTGACTGAATTGACTATGAAATTTCATATAACTATTTCGATATAATTTTCATACATATATACAGTACAGATCATTTCTGAAACAAAAACTGAACTTATTATTACCTAATATAGCCTAATATAAGACTAAACCAAAACTCAAAACTCAATATTGTCAGTTTCAGTGACAAATACTGAAAAAACTTTTTTTTTATTCTGACATATGTTTTCTGAATGTGCAGAGTGAACATGATTCATGATAACAACAAACTAGATTCAATTAGAGTTAATTCTAGAAAACAAACTGGATTATAGGGTTTGAAATTTTCCCCCTGCTGTAGTCCTCCAATATAAATTTGAAGTTTTTGCAGTAATTATTTTCATCACAGTTGAATAAATTTGTGATGATTAAAACTTTTGGCATTTGGTTGAATTGTATTGGATTTTCATCAAGTATCCTCCAAGTATATTAAATGTATTTCTACAAATAGTTGTTTCCATACCTTTTCATCCATAGAAAGGGGCATTCCAATCTCCTCCTGGGTGAATGTGATGCAGGCAACAGTACCATCCCAAGAACAGGCCAGCAAATACAAACCATTGCTGCTCCACGATATGTCAAGAACGCTATCATCAAATAGATCCTTTATGACGACCAAAGGTCTTTTGAGGGAGGTCAACCAAACACTGATCGATCGATCTCTAGAACCAATCGCAGAGCAACAGTACTGGGTGGATTTCGGACTGTTGAGTTTCTTAAGTATGTTCGAGTTGAATCGCTGAAAGAATAAATAAAAACTAAGTAACGTATGATTCATTGTCATTTATAGGCCTTGCAGTGATATAAGTTTGAAGTCATCCACCAACATTAAATAGCTTTGTGCTGTATTACTTATGATACCTCTATGGGATCCTTGAGGAACCCCAGATGTTATAGCTGACACAAAACCAGCGTATTTGACACATTGAGTCCTACCTCTCAAAGAAGATACAATCCAGATCAAAAGTTACTGAGTTTTGAAAGAAGGTCATGATTTATTTTATAGAGTGAAGAAACTTTATTTCCAAAACTGAGGAAATGTTTTTTTTGCCAGTATAAATACAGTTTTTTATAAAATGTGAAGAGATTCTGCCTGGGCCAGTAGAAAGTTGATCAATTATTATTATTTCAATGTAATAATTATTGCTTTAAACACTCTCTGTTTTCGTATTCAAATATTTTGTTATCATTCTTCTAACTAGTAAGGGTCAAAGATTTAAAAATCTATCAATGTTGATGAGCCCTTTTGAATAATTAAAGAGGATTCAAACAATAGGGTCCATAGTTCTTAAATCTTGAGTGTTACATTTTTGTTAATTTTTTTTCATAAATTGACCACTTGTACAAAAATAGTTTTTATTATTGCTTATTGCCTCTTCGAAAAACATGATGGTGGGTGAGCTCTGTATTTTTTTCTTACTGTTCATATAATTCAAAAACAACAACTAATAATCACAAGCAATAATTCTTCTTCAATTGTAATCTGAATGAAGTATACAAACCACACAAGTTATAGCTTTTCGGTGCCCAACAAAATCTTTGTCCTGTCTCCAGCCTTCTCGTTCAATTATTTGGGCGGTTGGACCTCCCCCATTCATTGCATGGGCCGACACCAAATACTGTCCATCAGGTGACCAAGACAGTCTCAGAACATGAGTGGTCGCAGAGCATTCAGTGAAAGGATCAGTTACAACTTCCTGTTGGGCCCAATCTGACGTTCTCCAGATCCTGAGGGACTTATCATCAGATTGACTTGCAATGTACTTTCCAACAGGATCCCATGTGACACCCTAAAATGAAGAAAAGATAGATAGATATTTATTCATATTCGAAGTAATTACAAAACAGTGTTACTTATCAGCCTAGACAAAGTACAGAAAAAAAGTCACAATCTAAAATACTAACATTGACTCTCACTAACACATTTAAAAAATAAATTAGATATTAACAATGGCTGATAAAGAATTTAAATATTCAACATGATGAGGTGCTAGTTATATATGTTTGGAATCAGTATTGAATTCTTGTTTACCTTCACCATTCCTGTGTGATTTTTCAAAACTGATATTTTTTCGGGAAACTTCTGAGCATTCCAAATGATCACTGTATTATCAACACTGCCTGAGGCCAGCCATCCATCATGAGGGGCCCAAGCAATGTCCAAAACATCACCATTGTGGGAGTTCAGAGTATGTACACATTTCCATGTTTCAATATTAACTTTACCACTGCCAAAAATTGATGAAGTACCTTCGTTTGATAACCTCCAAATCATCACTAATTTATCATCGCCCCCAGAAGCCAAGAGGTGCCCTGCGTTGCTCCAACGAACAACATTGACACAAGCTAAAAAGAAAATGAGAATACTGTATCTAATGAAATTAATTCCAGGACTTCATTGAATATATGGTATCGTACCCAAATGGTTATCCATTTGACAGAGCATTTTGGGAATTTTGGGGTTTGTTTCTTCATTTTCATGTAGAACAGGGCCTATGTTCCAAATGACGATCCGACCTCCTGATCCTCCTTGGCCCCCTGTAGCAAATCTTCCTCCATTTGGGTGGATATCCACTGAAAATATCGGCTTACTTTCTGAAAAGGAAAATATAAGATGAACACTGTTTGAAAAAATCTTTGATTTGCTTGTTTACCCTCATGATTCACCCAAATCGGCTTGAGAATTATCATTTTACAAATGAATAATTAGAACCGAACAGGATTACTTGACGACATACATTTTCAATAATTATTCATTTTAGCTCTTCATACATGCCCATCATATCGAATTATTTTATTAATTTATTACTATTTATTGGGCACCGGACATCGGCATCAACAATCAACACCCCCCGGCCACCGACCGGAATCCGGATCTGAATTTCTCAGTGTTATCAACACCCATAGTGGCAAAAATAAAAACCCTAGCAATGGAGCACAGAACATGACATACATATTTTCTATGTTCTGTGGCAAGAGTTTCAATATACCAGACATTCCTTACATGGACCAATCAGAACAGTTGTCGGGTGGGTGTGTCTAATTTGATAAATAGAGTACCTATGCTCTGACGTCACAAGTGGGCGGAGCTTATAAAACCTTTCCAAACAAACTTGTAAGACGTGTTAAAAGCCCATAAGGAATTATTGATTTGATGATTTTGCATAATTCCGTCGACAATAAAAAATTGATATTATTTTCAATAAAGACTCAGTTGAAACCTTTTGCGGAAAAAAAAATTTCAATGCTTGGAAAGGTTTACCAAGTTTCAGCCACTTTGACGTCACACGTAGGTAGTCTATTGCGAAAGGAGGCCATAGACTGTCAGTAGTGTCAGTGACGTAATATGACAGTTGCGTTGCGTAACAATGTTATAGGGGGACAAACAAACCAAACTGAACAAAAATAAACCCATTGAACCCATTTTCCATAAGGCTACGTGAATCTTCCTGGTCAATAGGAAAAAGTTCTTTGCATCATTGTGATAATTAATTCATCAAATGTCAAATGCTTTGTCCCCCCATGACCGCCATGTTGTGACGTCAGCTGACAGTGCTCTATTTCACCGGAAAACTTTCATCTACCAAACTACCAACAATCGTCATGTGATCGTCATATTATGATGGTCGAGGAGGACTACCACCGGATAAAGTTAACTCCTTCATCTATAAGTTAACTGCAAGATGTGACGTCATTCCACAAGTTAACTTCTAGTTTTCTATCAAAATAGTTTTGTAATACCGGCCCTAAGTCTCACACCCGCACGTTGAGACCGATTTTGACTATATTAGTTGGTTTTAACCAAGCCAAGCCGGTTTCAAACGATATCCATAAACATCACAGTCGTCCCTGGGCCTGCTAAAAAACAATCAACGCCAAGCTTCAGCGAGAAGCCAACAGAAAAAGAAGAATAGAATCAAATCGAAACGGAGTCCTCACTAACAAAACATTCAAACAGGTGAATTAATCACAGCGTAATTAGGCCAATCATTTTAGTAAAAATAGGGGAAAAGATTACAAAAGAAAGCAAACTTTCACAAAAGTTGTATTTTAGTGCACAATAAAACTATACAAATTCGCCTCTTCGTTCAAGTCCGGCAACAATTCTAAAAAAAATTATTATAAACAATTGTGGTTATTATACTTATATGAAAAATGCAAAACAGTCAAAATGGTGGAAACAAAGAAAATATTATCATCCTTTATAGTTCCCCAAGTTTGTGAGATAGAGAGAAACGTTTCTTTACGTTCGCTACTATTTTAGATTTCCTCCGCCAAATTTTCAACAAGAGTATAATCACTTTTATGCCTAACTTGGAAATGGTGGCAAGCAAAACTAGGAAACGCTAAAGAGTGAAATTTTCTTAGTTTCCACCATATTGAGACTCGTTTGCATTTTTTCTACAAAATAACAGAATGGTCAAGTTCAGTAATGTTGATAATACTATACAGGGTGGAACTCTAGAGTGGTAGAGAATGGTTATCATGGGGTTGTAAATTAAAGCAATTGGTGCAGCTTTTTCTGATATTATGTTACCCAATGAGCTTTTTGTTCTCGGTCACGTGACATCAGATTAAAAATTATTAATAGGACAACCTGTATATTTTGGAATTTTTATGTTCCTCCTGATAAAACGATTGCAACAAACTATCACTTCACTTGTGGCCTAAAACCATTAGTTTAAGAACTACTTCATACTTCATATCCCTTGGATATGAAAAACCAAACTTGACAGATTTTCCATATCCAAGAAATTGAATATATTGCTATTCCAGTTAGTGATGAAAAAATTGAAATAACCACAATAATGGCCGTTTTTTACTCTAAAAATTCATCCTCTTATGTTTTTTCCTAGTTTTTCGAATAACCTGAGAAATTCAAATTAATGAATTAATGAGTAGTACATCAAATTGCTTTCCATGCGGTGTTGCCGATTTTCTCACTTATTTTTCACAATTACATATTATTTTCCTCAGTCAGATTTAAAATGAAAAATCGGAAAAAAATCAGACATCATCTATGTGGTTTCTGCACTTATCAGAAAAAATCAGAAATGTGAATTTTAGGGCATGGAAAAACCAAACTTGACACATTTCCCATACTTATATCAGAAATTGAATTAATTGCGATTCCAGTTTGTGAATCGTCGTTCTTTTCTCTAAAAATTCAATATTTTATGTTCTTTTCCTAGTTTTCCGAATAAGCCGAGAAGAATTAATGAGCAGGACGTCAAATTGCTTTCCATGCGGTGTTGCCGATTTTCTCACCACAGCTCGGGAGATTAAGTAGGCTGTGCTTTAATCCAATTAGACTATAATAGGTAATTACATCAAAATGATCTTCACACACATATGAAGTAGTTTTAGGTCCAATTAAGTCACGCCTCATTAGTTTGAACCAGTTCTTCCTCTTATTCATGTCATTTAGTACACGAAAAAAAAAAGTGAGATTTTGAACTGTCATGCTTTCACACATATAGGAACGATATAATATGTGTAGGCAATTTTTTTAGTTTCAGCCATCGTGTAATGAACAAATCTCTACACGAACGGAGCAAATGACTGCACACCAATGAATTTGTAAGTACCCTGCCAATACGAGCCGCTTCGTTCAAGTCTCGTGACGTCACACTCTAGAGCGCTGTTTGTAATTAAATTATTATTGCAGGCGCAACTTCAAAGTCCTATAACTTTTTCATTTCTGGATATAGTTCAAAGATTCTTCCACACTTTCGTTTCATTTAACTTAAATTTTTATAATTAACCCAGAACCAAAAAATGAAAACTTGTGAATCATATTTAACAATGTTGCCGGCCTCACCCGAAGTGGCAAATTTGTACAGTGTTATTGTGCACTAAAATACAAGTTTTGGGCAAGTTTTGTTTCGTTTGTAAATTTTTCCCCATTTTTTATTTCAATGCTAAAATGATTGGCCTAAACGTTTCGGAGTGGGAAATGACCGAGGAGTGTTTGTAGCTGGTACCGCATGGCACGGAATCAAAAGATTCAAAAGACTCGCGAAGGACATGCAAGAACACTTCTTATGAGCGGGGAGTTTCTCGGTGGAAGATGTCCGGTAAACGGTACTTATTTCTTTCTTATTCGCAGATGATGATTTAACGTGCGAGAAGGATCAAGCGGAGAGCGTAGGTTGGATGTGGGAGGACTGATAGGGGAGGAAATGAGTTGGAATAGGAATTTCTTCCAACGCCTTTGGCAAATGACCAAAAAGAGCGGGACCCGTTACGACATTCAACGAGCTTGTATCGTATCTTGACTTAAACCGCTTTTGAGGATTCGATGGTCTCCTTGCAGATGTGTCTTTCTCAACGACTATTGTAATCTACATTCATTAAATATTGATTATTAGTTGAAGAATGAAGATAATTCCAAGACACCGCATTATTCAACGGCACTCGGTCAATCACGTATTCAGAATTTTCAGAATCCACGGTAACTGAGAGGTGTCGACCAATGACAAAACAGCACATGTACCAAACAAATTTCTCAAGAAGCCTTTGCTTCATTGGACTTGTCATGGCTTGGCATCCGCGAATGTCAGACTGACTGTTTTCTTTCTTAGTTTTAACTTTAGCTCCTGATGAAATCTTCTTGCAACAAAGGTATTTCGAATAATATGAATCTGAACATTCTACACAATCTCGATTTTTGCTCGGAAAGAGTTTGTTTAATATGTCATGCACAAATTTTGTAAGTACCTGTGTCCAGTGGTACGGAGCCGCGGAAAAGTTAAAGGTTTAGCATTTAGTTACTCATGTATAATTTTTTTCTTCCTTATATTGCTTTGTAATTCATTCTACTTTTTGGTAATGAAGGCAATAATTTCGATAGATACCTATAAGTACCACAAATTGAGCTTTCGTCATAAATTTATAAATTTTCGTGTGGTCGTAGAGAAAGAACAGTCTTCTACTCGCGTATAATAAGCATTATAGGCTCGTTGAAGAATATACTATACTTCAATACATTCCGATCTGGTCACAGAGCCCTGTTTCTTCAACCATCGACGGTATGCTGCCTATTTGAAGGCGACAGCTCCGAGACAGTTTCTGCTAAACCAGAGTTAATCAGAAGATGTTCTTCTTGACGTCTTAGGTATATATTTGTTAGACATTTCCAGCATTATGATCCCAGAAATTATCTCGGCATATTGTGTTGGGGGTCTCAAAAAGAGAGACTCTTTTTTCTCATGGAATGGCTGAGAAAAACATGCGAAGATCATCCCAGTCGGTTGGGTTTTAGTGCTGTGTGAAACGGGACAGCCTTGTGCTGCTTGATAGAATAGAAAAAGAGCAAAGAGTCGAGGTGAGGATGAGTTCACAAGTGGAGCACAAACTTCTATTGTGTGAAACGGGATTGATGGTGGAAAGGGAAAGATCAATTGTATTGGCATACTGGTTGTTAACATCAGAAATGCGCATGAGTAGCTCGACTAGTTGCTCCAAACCATACTATACGTCCTACAAAGGCCTCGTCTGTTTTGTCGGAAAATTTGAGGTGGCTGTAGAAAGATTCTCAGGAGATAAGTGAAGAGAGCAGATAAACTTGGCTAGTTTGGTATCAGCCAGCTTGAAACACATTGAGTCAAAGTCTTCAGGCTCCAAACTCTCTTCACGTTGGCATAAAAGATTAGTCTGAGAGTAAAGACAAACACCAACTTTGAATGTAAACCGAGAATGGAGTTCGTAACCATGTGGACCTCGTTGATGGAGAAGTTCACTTGTGTTTCTGTTAGAGCCAGAATATCAGGTTACAAATGTGAATTTTCGAATTTTTCGATGATGTATCACCTCAAGTATCTCTCGCCTGAAAATCCGAATGGAGGAGTTATATGCTTCCGCAGTCTTTTACTCGAGGAGCCTTCATCATCTTACCTGTTAAAATAAGACCTGAAAATTGAAGGGGAACAGAATAAAAAGGTGAACAGGAGTTATTGGCCAAACACTGAATATTCCATTTCACAATATAGGCCAAGCTGTAGATAAAAATAAGAGGCTCTTTCCACACAAAAAAATACATAAATGGCCTATACTACTTTTTATAAGATAGTTCGTAAATGAAATCTCCGGTTTTCGCCCAAGGAAAATTGCTTTGTGGAATTTTTCACTATAGGAATAGTGAAAAAATTACAATTCTTTTGGTTTCTTGCAAATATCCCAAAAAGTATTGAAGGAATCGTTTAACAGTCAATGAAACTTTTGTAGAAAATTGTAAAATCTACAAAACAGTTTTTTAAGCGACAGGATCGGCGGATTTTTTACTGAGAAAATCCGGGAAAACCTCGAATAAGAGATCATTTTTCAAAAATTCATATTTTGTACATATCTGAAGCTGAACAAACAATATTTGGGAAACTGAAAGATAATAACATGTGGTTCAACTGTGCGCAAGATGTTTTCTGTCCGATGTGTAGTTTTTGTACAATGGCGTTATAAAAAATTTAAGGGCTTATCTTGCAGAATGTGCCGATTTAAGGGAAATCGTCATATTCGTATTGTATTGAAAGCATGTGGAAGAAGATATGAATGTCTATAATTTGGGTATTTTGGATTTTCCCCTAAGAGGTGGGAAATGTGTTGAAAATGTCACTGAAAGTTGCTCCAAATGCTTGGAAGTGAGGTGGCAGAATCGAGGAGCGGTAGTGGGGCAATTGCATTGTTCAAATCGCCTCGCGGTTATACTCTCCTCTCCTCGATAGTTCCCCCACTACTGCTACTCGACTAGGCCATGAACACACTTTCAAGCGTTTAGAGCAACTTTCAGTGGCATTTTCAACACATTTCTTACATCTCAGATGAAAATCCAAAATATACAAACTTTAGTGTTTGATCTTTACTTTCAGATGCCGTTCACAGAATTTGAATATGATGATTGTCCTTAAAACTGCGCATTTTGCAAGATAAGCCCTTGAATTGTGCAAAAACTACAAATCGAACAGAAAACGTCTTGCGCAGAGTTGAACCACATGTTATTATCTATCAGTTTCCGAAATATTGTTTGCCCAGTTCCAGATCTATAAAAATGTTGAATTTTTGAAAAATGGTCGCTTTTTTGAAGTCTTCCCGGATGTTCTTACGACCTATGAATATCCTTTTAGTCGCCTCATACGATGCGCGACGGAAGGATTAACCATGGGGCTATTCTTAGTTCGACCCTATACGGATAATAATTGGCTACT
Source organism: Chrysolina haemoptera (assembly GCA_958298965.1). NCBI lineage: Eukaryota > Metazoa > Arthropoda > Insecta > Coleoptera > Chrysomelidae > Chrysolina > Chrysolina haemoptera. The sequence goes on along the minus strand of OY282586.1, from coordinate 52,699,224 downwards.
TGAGAATCACATAAGAAAAATTTATATCAGGATATTCTATTTTTCGAGCGTTTTTTGAAATATTACCCTAAAAATTCTAAACTTTGATGGTTGTTTTTCAGGTAAGTTTATCTGCATGAATATATTTTCCAAAAGTAACATAATTGCATATTAAATAGAATAGTAGGTAAACTACTATAAATTATAATTGAATAATTCAGAATATTATTTAGATTTCGAACAATCAGAGACATTCCAATTCAGTTTTAATGCCAATATATGTATAATTCTACAATTTCTAGACAAGTTTCTCTTTTCATCATTTAATCATAGATTATAGATCAATTACAGTTGTTCCCCAGCATATAGATAGATGCTCCTATTATCAGGGGTAATATAATAAGTGGTATGATTATTACCGATAATTTTTTGGAACAATAATGAATTGCAATCCCAAAGCTGAATTGGGATTGCCAATGAATTGATATTCCAAAACATTATAGGTTTTTAATCATACCACGAATTATATTTAGGACGACAATATATCGATTTGAAATAAAGAAAAATCGTGTCACCTGGTAATTGATGCTTTAATTCTAGCCGTATTCAACGGAATACTCTTTTCCACGGCCTCATACCAATGGACATTTGTCCCCAACGATCGCTCATATTGATAAATAAAGATAACTAGTCAAAACACATAAATTTGACGTTTATAATTCAAATCATTATTTTCACTTGACAGATAGTAAAACAAAAACTAAGCAGGTTTATCACCGTGAAAATACAGCGACAAGCTATATTTTCACTGTAGTTCCGATTCTATTGGCTGAATTTCAAAATTTGAAATCCACTGATTGGTTGTTGAGCAAGGAAATATATTGTCGTAAGTATATCTACATTCCCAATATTTAATCGATTTCCTGAAACATATTATTATATACATAATTTACTAACTTAACAGTAATATAATGAGTAAACTAATCTCACAGAACATTGTAAATTGATATAATCGTTGTACGGATTATTCTATCGCAACACTGCCACTCATAAATTGAAGAAAATTATTTTAGAGAAATGTTTAAGCATACGTCAGCTACTGGTGTTTTTCCACCTGAGATTCTTTTTTAAGTTCTGGTTCCACGAAAAGAAAAATCCTGTTCAGAGAACGTCGTGAAATCCGAGGGAAAGTAAGTAAGAATTGGTGTTCAACTTGAATTTCTGAAGGCTGTATGCCTCAGGGAACACCTCCCGAGGCAGTGAGCTCCAATGCTTTGCCGTTTGATGAAAAAACGAGCCCTGAGAAAGAGATGTTCGGCATGTCGCCAAAGTAACGGCATATGGATGTGAGGACTGAGCTCGACGGGTCAGTCTCGATGGGACCGCTAACGGTGGAACGATTTATGATATTTTGGAAGAGCATCGTTCATGGAAATATTTATAAAAACAAAGATAAATCGCCAACTTTACTGCAGTCTCACTTATACATGTCAAAGAAAAAACCGAGTTTTACTCCTACCCCAGTTTTCAACTCACCCATAATCCCGGCGCAGTTTCTTCAGTATATGTTGAAAACAATCGCTCATACACATCCTACATAAAAAATGAAGTATGTGATTTCAAGCTTGAGGTTTGCACTTCACAACAGTGTTATTATAGGCAGGATATGAATAAGCGATTATTTTCAACATTTACTGAAGAGAATGCCGGTTTTACGAGTAAGTTGAATATGAGGCAGGAGTAAAACAAAGTTTTTTTTTGGTATGTATAAGTGGGACCTGTCAAACTACTTTAAAATTGTTGCATATTGTCCAAAGAGGGTATGGGTTGCTGCTACAGTATAATTCCATATTTACTAAATTATTCATGATTTTCGGATCATCCGCAAACATCTCCGTAAACTATAAAGTGCGACAAAACACATTTTAGTTACTCAAATTACTCGCATATTATATTTGCATGAGAAGGTAGGAGTCTTTAGAAACGATATGAACTTTTCCTTTTCCTTCCCCGATCATTTTTTGCAGAGTTATGAGCAATGAAATATTCGGCTCCGCCAGAACTTTCAGCGGCGGGTAAGCGTGAACCTGAAATTTGATGTCGGCGTTCAATCATGCTTTCTTAGAAAACAAGTGCATTTCATAAGAAATTACTAGGAATAATTTTTGTGGAAAATTGAATTGTTTTTCACCTTGTTGAGTTGTTTTTTCGTTAAATCATATACTTTCCAAGATTACAGCAAAAGAAAAAAAAATATGTTCCACCCCTGGTCCCTGGTCATGGTTCCAACTATACTAGCATACCGAGTTTTATTATGGGGCTACAACCGATTCTCGTCTCAAAACCCAATCGTACTGGATTATGATGTATATGAAATAACTCGAGTAGTGTATGGTACTTCATCTGGTAGTTACCGTGCCATTTGGTGTCTTTACCAATTAGGGGTCGTTGATGACATGTTGACTGGTGGTAATACAATAGATGAAGTGAAAGTCATTGGGAACACAGTAGGTATCTAGTGTGCTTCGGTCACGTGGTTTTAAATTGAGAAAATGGGTTTCCAATGGCCCTGATATTCTTGCGGGCATTGATAGTCTAGAACGTACAGATATGCTTGATTTGAGAGTTGAAGAAACATCGCTGACCTACAGAGTTTTTATTTCCATTATAGTCGTTATATTTTTTTCGGATTTCATAACATTGCTCAAAGGATCGCCCTATTCAAATCTGATTCTCCATGATCACCGAACGCCGGTCTTCAATTGTTCGATAATCCGGTGTCGCGACCGCGGCGGCATCAAATTTCTCGTTCTTCAGAAATTACCTGTGCATGCCTGTCTCCCTGCGAGCAAGCGCCAGAGTCCACCATACACCGTCTAGAGTGCTTTGCGTTCGGTTTGAATGATAGTCCGCGCCGAGCCGTGATACTTCTTGCACAGGTGGTTTTGTGTTTGTGCTGGTACAACACAATATTCGCGAGACTGTGAAATAAAATGCACGACGTGGTTTCTCGTAGACGAAAGTAGGCTGTGACTTTTCTGGTTGTTATGTTAGTGTGTTTCGCTGCGATTTGATCTTTGCATGTGCGGTCATCCGACGAGAATATGAAGTGCTTCGGGGGTAACCCCAGATTATTAAACTGTTTTTTCGGCTTGGGACTGTGTTATTGGACTATATCGCTGGTGCTAGGGGACACGAGGATACTTCCCAAAACAGGTATGACCGAAACTTTTGCTGCCCTATTCGGGAAAGTCGTTCAGCGCGACTTTGTTGCTTTAAAATAAATGAAAGGTTAATAACCCGCTGCGTTTAGAGTTGGAGGAATTCTGTGCAACGGTACTACCTTTTACTACCTAGTAGATGAAAGTAATTCGATTGTAATGGTGTTGGAAGTAGTTACCAACTCTGTTTTGAACGAACCAATTTTTTTGACAGACATTTTTTGCCTGCTAGATTGCGTGGATATGCACTTTTCTGCTGTAGCGTTGAAGTTACCGATGGGATCGTTCTGTTGGTAGGGGAAGGGTGGGTAATCTGGCCACCCTAACGGAAAATAATTTTTTTACGAGACATCTGAAAGTAGGAAACTTACAAGGTTATCCAGGTAGCAACTGTAGACAGTTTAGAATTACGTAATATTTTTTATTTCTGTTGAACAATTGTAATATTCGATGGGAGGGAGTTGATTCTGCGAACTGCAAAATGGCCACTTTACCCATATAGGTAGGGTAAAGTGGCTGGGGCTGGCTACATTACCCGCATAGGAAAATTTACGTTATAAATACCAGATGATATCAATAATAACATGTCGAAGTGAGATATTTATTGAGAAATCAGATAGGAGAAAACATTAAAACAAATTTAAAAATCAAATAAACTCATTGTCGCTAACGGAAAATAATGTTTGGTAAGATTCATGAGATCAAAGTAACAAACATTACAAAACTAAAACTAAATGGATCATTTACAAAATTCGCATTCAAACTCGTCGTCGTCATCTTCGCAACCGGCACATTCTTCGTGTGCCCATTGCTTACATTTGCAACACCTAATCCAACCTTCGTTATCCTTAGACTTCGAGAACGGCCCACGACAATAAAAACATTCCACATCTTGTTCATCGTATGGTTGATCATCTGATTCATCATCATCTGATTGAAAAAGCTGTTTTTTTGCAATCTCCTTTTTTGATTGTATTTCCCTTTTAATTTGTCTTTTCTGTTTTTTCTTCACCTGGACACTTTTGGATGTTGAAGGTTTCACGTCATTTTCATCATGCTTTCTTTTCTTTTTATTATCCTCAACCTCTTTTTTCAATTTTTCTTGTAAGAGTTCATTTTTGTATGGACTAGATGTTATTATCGCTGTCTTACCCTTTTTTCGGTTTGTTTTTCTTTGTTTTAGGCTTTTTTGTTTAGGCAAAGGAATAATGTCTTTTGGGCTTAGTATTGCAAATGATTTGGGTTGTGATGTCGAAGCATGTTCTTCATCTGCAACTTCAGCTTCTGGTCCAACCACTGCTCCTACTTCATCAGTAGTTGCATCTGCTCGTCCATCTACTGCTGCAGCTGCTCGTCCATCTACTGCTGCATTTTTATCATTTGATACACCGTCTTCAGCATTAGGGGGATTATTGTTTTCAGGAATCATGGGAATATCAGATACCTCTGAAGCAACAAAATCTACGTCAGAAAACACGTTCGGGTCCAAAGGGAAAATGCCACACTTGCGAAATCCATTTATAGCCGTAGTTGGCACAGCTGCTTGCAAAAATGCCTCTCCAAGAAGTCTACTGATCTGGAATTGTGTAATAACTCTGCCCGGGTTGTTACGCAGGAATTTTTCACAAGCTTGGACGTAGAAAGTTTTGAAAGGTGCCATGAATGACACATCCAGAGGTTGAATCTTGTGGCTGCAGTGGGGGGGTAAACATACGACTGTTGTGAAATTGTTTCTGGCCTTTTCTATAAAGTCAATATTTTTGGTGTGGGTGGAATGACCATCCAGTATTAGCAGCACTGGATCTTGTTCGGATGGTTTGGCATGTTTCAAAAAATGATCGAACCATTGCATGAATATATCCGTCTGCATCCATCCGCTGGGATTGCAGGCAAACTCGGTTCCTGGGGGAGCTCCATCTTGAAGGTCAATCTTCATTCGTTTTCTTGGAAAAATCACAAATGGAGGGACGAAAGTGCCTCCTGCGGACATGCAAACTGCAAATGTCGACAGCAAACCTCTTTCCGCTGACGTAATAGCACCAACTTGACGCCTCCCCTTGAGCGAGAAAACTTTAGTGTTCCTCGTTTGAACTGTCAAAAGACCAGTTTCATCGACATTATATACTCGATGAGCAGGATGGAAATGTTTGTCTTGCACTGTTTGAAGGATGTTAAAAAAATTGTTAACATTGGTTCTATTAAACCCCTGTGCTCTGGCCATCGACGTGGATTCTGGTTTTCTTAGGGCAATATTGGGGTGGCGTTTTCTAAAGCATGTTACCCAATCCTTGCCTGCCATTCTCTTCTCTTTGTTGAATCGATGCGGTATATTGTTTTTTTCAGCAAGCTGATATGCCAAATGGCGTAGATCCTGCATTGAAATACCATAAAATCGTTGTTCCATATCAAAGATATGATTAAGGAGTTCTTCCTCTTGTTCCTGATTAAATACACATCGATATCTTCCTAGAATCTTTTTATCTTCAATGGCATCGCGATTTTTCTCGAGAACCCTCCTTTTGAGGGTACTTCGTGGGACATTAAACTGTCTGGCTGCGGTAGCAAACGGCATATTATCACCTCTTACTGCTGCTATAGCCTGTTGCATTGCTATAGGATTCCATGACTGTTGGGTTGACTTCCTTACGTAGTTCGACGGCATCTTGATGTCGCCCTGTAACAGAAACAAATGACTGAGGGTAAAGTGGTCACGTGGTCATTTTGCCCGACGAGTTGGCTGGTCATTTTGCCCGACTAGACGTCATTACAAAAAATGTGGTCTGCACTAAAACTAGATCACCCACGCCGATCCAAAACACAGCAATTCAAAGGTTGAAATACGCCGTTTTAACATTACTACTGCAAATAATCATAACCTTACTTTAAACTTATCTAGGAGCAACTATATTACCTGCTTACCTTACATCAAACACGTGAAAAAACACAAAAATATATACTGACACGGAACAAGCGCAGCTTTCACCTTCAAAGACTGTGAGCACACTGACTGCGATTAACTCCACGGTCTAACGTGTTCCCCACCATTTTACGTACTAGTTCGGCAGAGATAATATAGATGGTTACTTTACCCGCCGTGGCCACATTGCCCACCCTTCCCCTACTTTCGCCGCGGATATGACGCGAAGTGGCATATACCTTCTGAATAAAACGTGTTACCGATATACAGTTATCACTATAAATCGATTAATGAATAACTACATTTATTGGTACTGCCAACAGCAGCCATCTGGGGGAGAGATGTACACGTCATCTCTTCTCATCAAAATGTCAATACCTTCTACCAAGAAAAACCAACAATATTGAATACAGCTGATATAATGCAATAAAATACAATGAATCACATATAGGTATGCATACAAAAAAATCAGACTAGTGAGTTGTAGGGAAACCCTCTTGTAAAATGATATCTTTTTCTACGAATATTAAGAACAGTAGCGTTTCAAATTCAAGTGCGTCTTCGATTAAAAAACTCCCAACGTAGGTACCTACCTGATTTTTTCGCGACGCGACGGTCTAGATGTATCATGTTCATTTTCTACGACTTTCATGAGCTACTAGACTGTCATTGTATTAACGAATTTTAAATACTTATAGGTATGATGACAATTTAATAAAAATCGCATGAGTCATGATTTTTCTGCAACTTTTGCAGGAAGTAACCCATTGAAAGATGACATCAGAATTCGCCTGTCTTTAACCGTTCTCGAGTAGGTCAGCTCTGAATCAGTTTTCAAATGGTTTTTTTGCCGCCAAAAATATTTCTGATGAGTTTTCGACATTTTCGTTCAAATTTTCGAAATCAGCACGTTGAAATACGTTCGGGGACAAAAATTTGAAATTCGAAAAATTAAAAATAAAAAAGTTCAAAATATTATCTATCATGATATACTCGACTTACTCGTTCAAATTCTCTGTATATACTAATTCGACCATTCTGAATCGACTGGCTTTCGCAGATTTCGTCTATCTCTAACCGTTCTCGAGTTGGTCAGCTCTAAATCAGGTTTTTGATTGTTTTTTTGCCGTCAAAAATATTTCTGTTGAGGTTTCGACATTATCGTTAAAAGATTCGGAATCAGCACGTCAAAATACGTTTGAAGACAAAATATTTAAATTCGAAAAATTTAAAATTAAAAATCTCTGAAAATTTAATGTTTTTTCTTAAACACCTTTTTCCGGCTAAATCTTATATCTGAGCATAGAAAATCATACATTTTTGGAATGAGCATGACATTTTACGTACACAGTGCAAATTTCAAGTCGATGTGACAACTTGGTACTTATAATGATTTTTGCCCCTTGCAACTTTTTCGAGTAACTTTTAATTTCTTTCGATTGCATGGCATTATAACTCCAACATGCATTTCGTTGGTTTTTAGACTTAAATAAGTTTCAAATTTAAACAGATCATGTTTTTACAAATCTCGATATTTCCTGTTGCCTGACTAGTAAGTACTCACTAAACTTTCTAAATTCCATAACCTCAAAATTCAATTTCAATGTCAATTCAATTTTAATGTCAAATTTCTTCAATTAGAGTATTTACTTTCAGGTAAGCACTGAAGCTGACGCAAGTCGAAAGCGCTTTGCAATAAATAATAAATTTATACACTTATATACAGATTCTTCGCTTCATTCAAAATAAATATATATTTTTAACGAAACTAGTTCAGTTGAAATCTGTAGAAGCAGGTAAGTACATTGATTAAATTGATTCTGGAAGGTTCTGAAAATTCTACATATTTTGACATGTAAAAAAAATAATCGCGATAAAAATGACTGTTCCTCACAGTTCGCAGCCAGGATTTCAGTTTGGGGGGGGGGGGGCTGAACATACAATTTATCAGTAACCATAGCCGGATGTTATGAACATTTCGTGGCTTGGAGGGGGCTGTGGCACCAAAGCCCCCCCCCGGCTGCGCCAATGGTTCCTCAAAAACAGACTTCATCTAGTAAGGGGCCGTTACTTCAATTTCTGCCCTATCAGTTATTGTCCCAGTATTGTTGGCATGAAATGAATCGTTTTGGGAAAGTTTCTTTTGAACGAATCACGAAAAACATAATCATTCTTTCAATAAAGGTGCTTACACTGCTTACCTATTATTACTGTAGTGCATTTATATTTATGGGTCTTGGTGGCGCGCAGGTAGTGTTCTCGCTTGTCATTCCGAGGTACGCCCGACTTACGGTCTCGCAATTTTTTCATGCAAGTTTTTCTCTTAGATTAGTGATTGGCCAAATTATTTCGTTGAAAAACAAAATTTATTCGGGGTAATACTCGGGGTAATATAACAAGACCTCGTTTATCAGCGAATAAGTTTTTCAATTTTAACGAAAACCATTTTGTTTGAAAATTTATCCAGTTGTATTCGGAGATTTATGTTCTGAAAAAAATCCGACAGCTTTTAAGCTCGATGGGTTTTATTCTTTGAACATAATTCTTCGAATTTAACGAGATGACTTTTCTAAAACAAAAATGTTTGAGTTGAAATTCCAAAATTTATTCGATTTGATAAACGACGGTCGAGTTATATTTGATCAGATTATTTCCCAAATATGTCTATTAACCAATAACATCTATTCCACAATGTACATAACTATTTTTATTAAATTAATGAACATAATTATTTACGGCAATATGTTACACAACTTGTGAAATGTGTTGCATACATTCAGGCAACTGTCAAGAAGGACCATGCAGTTTATTCGCAAAAGGAACGAAGCGGGTTTATCAGTCGCCATCTTCAATTTATGAATTTTAACAAGAAATTCGAAATCTACGAACTAAAAAACCCCACGTATCAATTTTGAATCGAATCTGACCGTAATCACAAATCTTGTCCGCCATATTGGAGCCGCCATCTTGAATTTATGAATTTTGACAAAAATATCTGACCCCGAAACCCTTACATACCAATTTTGAATCGAATCGAACAGTTATCACAAATCTCGCCCGCCATCTTGGAGCCGCCATTTTTTTTTTCAATTACAAAAATGTCATATTGCATTGTCACAGGAACTATGAACATAAAAATATATAAATAGATTTTTGCTGTAATCTTGGAAAGTATATGGTTTATCGGAAAAACAATCAACAGGGTAAAAAACAATTCAATTTTCCACAAAAATTATTCCTAGTAATTTCTTATGAACTGCGTTCGTTTTCTCAGAAACCGTGATTGAACGCCGACATCACATTTCGAGTTCACCCTTATCCGCCGCTGAAAGTTCTGGCGAAGCCAAATATTTGATTGGTCATAACTCTGCTAAAAATGATCGGAGAAGAAAAAGAAAAAGTTCACATCGTTTCTGATGATTCCTACCTTCTCATGCAAATATATTATTCGAGTATTTGAGTATCTAAAATGTGTTTTGTCGCACTTTACGGAGATGTTTGCGGATGATCCGAAAATCATGAATAATTTAGTAATTATGGAATTATTATACTAAGGCAGTAACCCATACCCTTTTTGGACTATATGCAACAATTTTGAAGTAGTGTGACAGGTCCCACTTATACATGCAAAAAAAAACTTTGTGTTATTCCTGCCTCATTTTCAACTTACCCATAAAATCGGCATTCTCTTCACTAAATGTTGAAAATACACACTATTGGGAAGTGCAAACCTCAAGCTTGAAATCACATACTTCATTTTTATGTAGGATGTGTATGAGCGATTATTTTCAACATTTACTGTGACTTTCGGATCCTCCGTAAATATCGTATAAGGGTTATGTGAAGTGGGACAAAACATATTTTAGGTACTCAGATACTCGCATGTTATATTTGCATGAGGAAGTAGAAGTCTTCAGGAAAGATTGTGCACTTTTTCTTTTTCTCCTACTACCTATAATTTTAAGCAAAGTTATGACAAATCTAATTTTCGGCCCTGCCTGACCAGTGGCGGGTTAGCACGAGCAAGAAATGTGACGTCGGCGTTAAACCACGTTTTCTGAGAAAACAAGCGTATTTCATAAGGTATTACTGAAAATTATTCTTGTGGAGAATTGAATTATCTCTCAACCTATCTAAATCGTTTTTTGATAAATCTTATATTTTCTGAAATAACAACAAAAAAAATATATATTTTTTTTAAATGAAAAATTTTTTAGGTTCCACCCCTGATTTTTTGGTAAACAATTTTTTTTCCAACAATACATGATGTCGAGATGTCATGTGCCGAGTTTCAGAGTGCCACAATTCATTCTTCACTTTTTGCTAGAGTTTGTCTGTCGTTACTGGATTAAAAAGCGTGTTGATAATTAAAATGAAAATTTCACACCTCACTTTTTCAGCCAATCAAAAAAATTGGTTTTTATTTAGTTGCCATGGCAACCCAAAAAAATTCCGGAAATTTTTATCCTCCTGGGTACCCTGGGCGAAATTAATAAGTGGAAATAATAAATAATAAATTTCTAGGTATTTACATAGATAATAAATTAAATTTTAAAGAACATGTAACGCATTTGAGCAAAAAAGTTTCCAGTGGATGTTATGCCATTAGAGTGATATCAAGTGAACTGGGGTATAATACAGCTAGAATGGCTTACTTTGCATTAGTTGAATCTCATATTCGCTATGGAATAGCTTTCTGGGGCCATTGTAACTTACAATTACATAATACGATATTTGCTCTCCAGAAACGGTCATTGAGATATATTTCAAAGTCTAAATCAAGGGATCATTGTAAGCCTCTATTCATCCGCCACAAAATTTTAACAGTAACCTGTTTATACATAATGGAAACAGCATGCCTAATTCATAAAAATAAAGCTAGCATGTACACTCCTGGTACTAATTGTTACAGTACCAGGCAGGACCACATGCTTTATTTACCCATTCCAAAATCTGCTCTGACTAAGCATTCTCTGATTTATGAAAGTATTAAAGTGTACAACCATCTACCTGCTATCCTGAAAAATATTACAGATAAAAAAAAGTTCAGAAGTGCAGTTAAGAATATTTTAGTAGATAAGGCCTATTATTCGATCAACGAATTCTACTGTGATAATCTGTAAGTTCCTAATGGTCGTCATTTAAATGTTAAATGTTTTGTTAGTGATAATCTGTTTTTGTTGTTTTGCATTTATTATATTTTGACATGTATTTTATTATACGAAATCTCATGCTTTGTCAACAAGATGTATTATCTTAGACAATAAAGTATATTTTGACTTGACTTGACTTGAAATTTTTCTGTCAAATATTTGACATGTGATAGTTAACATTTTGCTTTTATGTACAAATGGAATGTTATTTTTCATATGAAAGGAGATAATATTTCATAATTATATATTCACTAAATATTTTGAATGTGTCTGAAAATATTTTGAGAACTTGCATTTCAACGATGAATAGGTCCATCGGTAAAAAATGTATATCAATCAAATCTACCTATGCTTGACTACATGAACTTAATATTTGAAACAATTTTATTCAACTTATCTTTTCGTGAATACTCGGCTGAAATTTGCAAGAATTCCTTTCCACATCACTTCCCAATAGACAATCCGCATGGACCAGTCAAAACTATTTTAGTTCTGCGTGATGTGCAATGAAATTTTAGGTTGAAAATGTCGCAAAATGAATTTTCCTTTCTCACATACAAACACCGCCACTAATACCAACGCGTAACTGTCATTATATCAACAAAAACCATTCATGGCCCACTGATTTTACAACTTGTTTTCTCTCAGAATAATCTACAAGTCAGTTGAATTAACCATTAATTTAATATATTTTGGTGTGAAATTTTCTTACCGAATCCCCCGCGTGCTTGAATTAATTGAGGAAATTTATCTCGTACATGATTTTTTTAAGAAAATCACCCTCGTCGCTGCGCGACTCGGGTAATTCTCAAAAAATTCATGTACTCGAAAAATTTCCGGCAATAATTCAAGCACTAGGGAGATTATAAGTGAAAATTTTTGAATGATAGGGTAAAAGCTGAAGAATTTTCCAGAAAAACTGGATCCCATCTCAAAATCATGGATTCATTAAAATTTAGCGAATTCGTGGCTTATACACCCCGCTGCGTCTGTCTTGTCTCGAGACAGACAATCAATGTCATCAGTGCCCTTTCGAGTAGATCTCTGCGGTTGACGAAACACCGAAATCAATTAATTCGGCAGCCTCCCGCAGAGCGGAACTAATCCGGAAGTCGAGAGATCTCCAATTAGGAACGTCGCAGACGGGAAAGGTTTCAGACTATGAATGTACGTCCAACTCTGTTTCTCGAATCTTCGCCGGATCGAGGAAACCATTGTCTGGTCGGTGCTGCTACGGCGATGGCTGGTTTGTCGTTTGTTTTGACGTCTTGGTGCTAATTCGCTTACTTGTTTTAAGGTTCGTGTTGGGTCAGGGGCGTAACGTTTGTTTCTGTTGGAGGGTGCGGGTGATGGAGGTGATTGTAGACGGCTGTAGGTAGGAGAAGGAACGATATTTCGTCTACACTAGCTTTAGCTTTGACATATACAGTATCGGAAAGTTTTCATCTGGGGTATGGTGGTTTTATGAGAGCGTGAAGAAAAGTTTGCTATATGTTGAGAGAGCATTACAATTTCTCCTCTACTCGCTCAAGGAAGGGATATCGCCATGAGCTGTTAATTTGTCGAGTGGGGTAACAAGATAGGCGCACAGTAGTGCGTCTCTCTTATTTATGTGGTATTATCATATCATTGCGTTCCTTGTTGCTCGCGTAGATTTCTGCCTATACCCCAGATGAAAAGTTTCTGATATTGTATAGTATTTGACTTCCTAGTTGAGCAGAGCTCAAAGGACTGGGCACCCTATAAAAATGGCTTTCAGCAAAATTTGATAATTTTTTGATATTTTGTATGGCCCAAGACCCTACTCAATTCTGACAAGTTATAGGAAGATCGTATGATTAGGAGAGCCGCTAGAGGGCGCCAAAGTGGAATAATTCAAAATGCATTTATGGAACTTTTCGAGAAAAATCATGATTTATTCGATTGTGATACGATCTAATGAAAAAATATTATCAAATCAAGAGTCAGTAATATTCATAACTGTACATGGAACACTAAAACTTAATATATTGAGTAATTACAAATAGTAAAGGATATGAAATAATAAAAAAAAGTTGGGAATCAAAACATTCGAATCCAAAACAATGAGTTAGGTTGTGTAATAACACAAATCATCAATCAATTACAGACTGGCAACTCGTTCAAAAAGTTTCCGAAGCATAATATCGCTGATAATCAAAAAATCGTAATCGAAAAGTTTGAAGAAAATTCAAGGAAGTGAAACTGCTTATTCTGAAAACGTATGCATTTGTTCTCGAAATTGTCAAAATTTGAAGTGAGAAATGAAGGAATGTATATTCGTTTGAAATATGAATGAATATGAGTTACGAAAAAATATATAATTATATCCATTATTACACAGGTTGGACACCCTGAACAACTTGAAAACCTGTGCTTCTCTCCGGATGGTTAAGTGAGTCCTCCTTAAACCAGTTGGGGCATCGACTCTTGCCAAAAATTGAATGCAATGAATGCTTTGGTGGACAATTTATAGTTATGCTCTTCATACCAGCAATATACCGTAAACCATAAAGTAATTGCTTCATGAGCTATGTATTCACCGTCCTATCACCAAATTGGCATGATCAGTAATATCCACTCTCATCCAAATGAAAAGGTTATGTTTCACTGCAACTGCAGTCGAAACATTTGAAGATTTTAGCCAAAGAAGACCATGCATGGCAAAACCTAGAAACCAATCAGAACAGGAGAGTAAATATTCAGGCTACGATTTCTTTCCAGATTCAGAAATATAGTCAAACATTACCTTCCCATTTGATTCATTAGCGTAAATTAATATAAAAGTGGATATAAGGGCGGGGATTCACGCAGTGGTTAGCACTCGGTACTTGTGACCGAGAGGTCCTCGGTTCGGTTCCCGGCAAGGGTTTTTTTCATTTTCAGAACAATCCTCCACAATGCACTATTGAGTTAATAATTAACAGTGCTGCTCCTAAGGTGGCATATGGAGTTAGTAACAAGGCCTATCCAGAACACGTGTCTAATGGCCATAGTAGTCGATGCCAACACACACAAAAATATCTACTACCCGTTTCAATCCCAAGTTTCACCTCTATAATAAAATTATAAATATTATCGGTACAGTACCTAGAAGAAGACTTAGGAAATTTCCTGCTCTGAGGATTTTTTTTCAAATTTTGCATAAAAACGACAGCATTAATTTTTTGTTTACTTAACTTTTGCAATTTTTGCCGGACTTAATTTTCCAGTTTGGCATTTCTTCTAGATGCCATTTCGAAAGAAATTAGACCAAAATCATTATTTTTGGTGGTGTAGGACAGCTTTTTGACAACATAGCACTTGTGAACCAGACTACAAGTCAGACGTTGGTTCCATACCACTAACACAAAGTCTAGATTTCAGAGCAATGCAAAATATTATGTACTATAAAAGTTAGCAGGGGCGCAACCAGTTTTTTTTTGGGAGGGGATTAATTTTTTTCGTGGGAGAGGGAGGGGTTAATTTTCATAATTTGAATTTCCCTCGGAATTTCAAGAATCAAAAATACGCTTCAACAAGATATTTTCTGTTTAATCAAGTGGTTTGGTTAATTTCGGGGAGGGGGCTCTAGCCCCTGAACCGCCCCTTGGGTGCGCCCTTGAGTGAGATATAAAGAACACTTAGCAAAAATTAGTATTCGCCCATCATGGTTTGCAACAAAACCATTCCATTTTGGTTCATTATGGTGGACCAGTGCCTAAAAGTTTTCCGTATAGTTTTCTTAAGAGGCCATGAGCCCGATCACATTTTGGCCGTTTTTTACTCAAAAACGGTTTGTCTTATCGATTTCAAACAAGAACAGGCTTCTGGAGGACGTTTGATTCTATATTACTATGTCTGCGGCAGCTCCTCAGGATGCTTTTCATAGATAGTCAAAGTAGCTGCAGTGGTATTTCTCTTCCATCAAAATTTGAAGTAATATTTACCCGATCGAAATGAATTTGGAACAAAAAGAAAGGTAAAACGTTGATCTATGTACGTGCTGTAATGTTTTTTAAAAATTATTTGTTCATCTACCCAAAAAATTGCTTCAAAGTAACTGAATTTTTGGGACATTTTCGAGATTTTTTTTGTGGAAAAGTGGATTGAGAATTCATTTCCATTACAGCACGTACGTAGAATCAAACTTCCTCTAGAAGCCTGCCCTTGTTTAAAATTGTTTTTGAGTTATCAATTAACCCTTTTACCCTTAAAATCGTCCCATCGTGATCGCGCTCATGGCCTCTTGAAATAATCCACTTGTTATTTGATGCCTCATATGTGGTTGACATATTAGAGGTATTCAATAAATACCACGAGCGTATTCTTGGTTGTCTTTGATCATAAGGCTTCATAGCTTTTTGAGTGCCTTTGACATAAGTTGGTTAATACGTAGTAAGTATTCTGAAACAAAACCATCCTCGGAAAAAACAATTGAGCTCAGATATTTTCACCTTTGATATATCAGTATAACCTCATTGGTTTATTAATCACACACATACCTTTCAAACGAATAATCATCGAAATATTCCTGGCCCACACACAAAGCAACGATAACAGTAAAATCGAAGGAGAAATCGAACGAGCACACGATTCCAATATTCGCTAATCAACAATAATAATAAGTTAGTACTGCAAACTCCAACGAAGAAGCTTAGCCAGCTGGACGTATACGAGGGATATTCAAAGTCTTAAAGTTACGATCCAAAATACTATCTTTTTTTAATTTACAGTATTTTGAATCGATGAACTCGCTTATTAGAAAACAATTGTCACTTATTGAAAGCAATTTTCGAAGTCCAACATTTTATTATGTTTTGCGGAAAGTCACACACTACAATGAATACTATGATAATGAGGGTTGATCAAGATTCGAACCCGGATCCTCTCGATTTCAGTATGCGTGAATCTATGCTACAGAACTAGTACAGTATCCAACGGGTGTGAAGTTGTCCACATCCACAAATGTACACTGAGAAAAATTTAAAAAAAATCATAGAAGGCACAAATGACTTTGTACACGTTTCTGCCCGGAATATGTTATGAGAAATGCTCTTTCCTTTATCCCTCATACCACGTAGGAGTTTTCCAGGCCATCCAAGGTGGTAAAATGGGGGTGAATTTCCGAATAAAAATCATAAAAGGCACAAATGGCTTTGTAGCCGATTCTGCTCTGGATATGTTATGGAAAATGCTCTTTCCTTTATCCCTCATACCACGTAGGAGTTTTCCAGGCCGTCCAAGGGGGTGGAATGGGGGTGAATTTCCGAAAAAAAATCATAGAAGGCACACATAGCTTTGTAGACGATTCTGCTCGGAATATGTTATGGAAAATGCTTTTTCCTTTATCCCTCATACCACGTAGAAGTTTTCCAGGCCGTCCAAGGGGGTGGAATCTGGGTGAATTTCTGAAAAAAAAATCATAGAAGGCACAAATGGCTTTGTAGCCGATTCTGTTCGGAATATGTTATGGAAAATGCCTCGGCCTGGAAAACTCCTACGAGGTATGAGGGATAAAGGAAAGAGCAGTTTTCATAACATATTCCGAGCAGAATCGGCTACAAAGCCATTTGTGCCTTCTATGATTTTTTTTTCGGAAATTCACCCCCATTCTACCCTCTTGGACGGCTTGGAAAACTCCAATGGAGTATGAAGGATAAAGAAAAAAGCATTTTCCATAACATATCCCGAGCAGAATCGGCTACAAAGCCATTTGTGCCTTCTATGATTTTTTGTCGGAAATTCACCCCCATTCTACCCCCTTGGACGGCCTGGAAAACTCCTACGTGGTATGAGTGATGAAGGAAAGAGCATTTTTCATAACATATTCCGAGCAGAATCGGCTACAAAGCCATTTGTGCCTTCTATGATTTTTTTTTCGGAAATTCATCCCCATTCTACCCCCTTGGACGGCTTGGAAAACTCCAATGGAGTATGAAGGATAAAGAAAAGAGCATTTTCCATAACATATCCCGAGCAGAATCGGCTACAAAGCCATTTGTGCCTTCTATGATTTTTTGTCGGAAATTCACCCCCATTCTTCCCCCTTGGACGGCCTGGAAAACTCCTACGTGGTATGAGTGATGAAGGAAAGAGCATTTTCCATAACATATCCCGAGCAGAATCGGCTACAAAGCCATTTGTGCCTTCTATGATTTTTTTTCGGAAATTTAACCCTATTCCACCCCCTTGGACGGCCTGGAAAACTCCTACGTGGTATGAGGGATGGAGAAAAGAGCATTTTCCATAACATATTCCGAAAAGAATCGGCTACAAAGCCATTTGTGCTTTCTATGATTTTTTTCGGAAATTCACCCCCATTCCACCCCCTTGGACGGCCTGGAAAACTCCTACGTGGTATTAGGGATAAAGGAAAGAGCATTTTCCATAACATATCCCGAGCAGAATCGGCGACAAAGCCATTTGTGCCTTCTATGATTTTTTTCCGGAAATTTACCCCTATTCCACCCCCTTGGACGGCCTGGAAAACTCCTACGTGGTATGAGGGATGGAGAAAAGAGCATTTTCCATAACGTATTCCGAGCACAATCGGCTACAGAGCCATTTGTGCCTTTTATGATTTTTTTTTCGGAAATTCACCCCTTGGATGGCCTGGTACGTGGTATGAGGGATAAAGGAAAGAGCATTTCTCATAACACATTCCGGGCAGAAACGTGTACAAAGCCATTTGTGCCTTCTATGATTTTTTTTTAAATTTTTCTCAGTGTACATTTGTGGATGTGGACAACTTCACACCCGTCAGTAACCAGAGATTTCTTCTGCTTAAAAAATTGGAAGTCCATGAAATTTGGTATGAGCTTAGTTTGACAACAGAGGAAAAGGTTTCCAAAAAGTTCCGGGCCCTACTTCGTGAAAATCCGGTGTAAAGAATTTTCCGACGCTTTTCCAGGTGTAACCTGAAAAAACGTGGAAATTGAAAAAATATCAGGGAATGAAAAATAAAGCTGTGAAAATTTTGAACAAAAAAGGTTCCATTTATTTTTTACCAAACGCTCGTGTCGGAAACGCTCACGTTTTTAAATAAGAGAGAGTGTTTTCAAAGTTAACACTGGCACTACTCAGGCTCTGCTGAACGAATTTTGATAAATCAAACGGGGGATTGGAGGGTAAGACTTGAACTTTCCGAATTTTGGATATAAAATATATAATACATTTTTCCATCACCCAGAAACTTCTATGAATTTCTAGTACAATTTTTGAAGGACCTATACAGAAAATTCATCCAGTCCCTTACCAATTTTGAAGCTCATACTATGTAATTTGATTTCAGTTAACGAAACTCTGCCCTACAAAGAACAGAAAAAATTCAATTCTCTGCAATTTTTAATCACGACGTTTCAACTGTTGAGATCTACAGTCGTTTTCAAGTGTATATATGAGACATTCTCAAGGATACTTCTTATATATGGCTGGGTTTCATTTGTGTTATTAGCCTGTGGGTAATTTGTCTGTGTTCAGGTACGTATGTTCATTACCGTGCCAGGCCCCCTCTGGTACAGCATTGTTAATTCTTATCGTAATTTCAATTGACCCATACCAGGATTTCCACACATTACGGATTTATATGCTCGTTTGACTGAAGCCATTGTTCATAATATATGCACTCTCTTCAAACTTCCTCCTATACCAGCTCTTCTCTTTGTGGGTGACTTGGGCTTCCGTCCATTTGATGTTGCGTTGGATCGTCCAAACATGATCCGCTATCCCTGATTCCGTTGTTTCTCCTCGTTGAGTGTTTCTTTTGTGTTCAGCGAGTCTCACGCTCAGTGTTTTCTTGATTTCGCCGCATTCGCAAGGCACGCGGTAGATGCAGTTTTTCGAGTCAATGTCAGCGTTACGTGGCTTCGTCTTTGTGAGGTGGCAGCGAATGGTGTTACCAGACTTGAAACATGTCGTATTTTGTATTTCGACCCGATTCGCCTTATTCTTTTCGATAGACCTCTTAACATAAGGAACGTACACGGTGGCTTGTGTCGGCTCGTCTGGTTTCTTGTTGTTGTCTCCTCTGCGGTCTAGAACCTCTTCAATATGTTTCTTTGGGTACCTATTCTGTCTCAGATTTTTCTTGATATTGTCTAATTCGGTGGTAAGACTTTTATCGGTGTTGCACAGGCTGTAGCGCGGTTCACCAGCGATCGAATAATACCTCTTTTGTCCGAAAGTTATGTTCTTGCTCTTATCAGCACCCTCTACAGATGTTGATAATATAATATAATAATATAACTTTATTCAGAATTCAGAATAAATAATACAATTTAAATTGCTACATGCTAGAGTGAATAAAGTAATTCAGGGATAAGTGCAAAGCACTTGTTTCCCAAAACATAGATAAGATTGATATGTGTGAATGAATTATATGAATGATTTGTACAGGACTTAATGAAAATGTAAAATACTTATAAAAGTGTAAAGGTTAAATTTAAAATATGTAAACATGAAAGTAAAAACGACAAATTAAAAATTAAAAATTAAAAATTAAAAATTAAAAATTAAAAATTAAAAATTAAAAATTAAAAATTAAAAATTAAAAATTAAAAATTAAAAATTAAAAATTAAAAATTAAAAATTAAAAATTAAAAATTAAAAATTAAAAATTAAAAATTAAAAATTAAAAATTAAAAATTAAAAATTAAAAATTAAAAATTAAAAATTAAAAATTAAAAATTAAAAATTAAAAATTAAAAATTAAAAATTAAAAATTAAAAATTAAAAATTAAAAATTAAAAATTAAAAATTAAAAATTAAAAATTAAAAATTAAAAATTAAAAATTAAAAATTAAAAATTAAAAATTAAAAATTAAAAATTAAAAATTAAAAATTAAAAATTAAAAATTAAAAATTAAAAATTAAAAATTAAAAATTAAAAATTAAAAATTGAAAATTAAAAATTAAAAATTAAAAATTAAAAATTAAAAATTAAAAATTAAAAATTAAAAATTAAAAATTAAAAATTAAAAATTAAAAATTAAAAATTAAAAATTAAAAATTAAAAATTAAAAATTAAAAATTAAAAATTAAAAATTTAAAATTTAAAATTTAAAATTTAAAATTTAAAATTTAAAATTTTTAATTTTTAATTTTTAATTTTTAATTTTTAATTTTTAATTTTTAATTTTTAATTTTTAATTTTTAATTTTAAATTTTAAATTTTAAATTTTAAATTTTAAATTTTAAATTTTAAATTTTAAATTTTAAATTTTAAATTTTAAATTTTAAATTTTAAATTTTAAATTTTAAATTTTAAATTTTAAATTTTAAATTTTAAATTTTAAATTTTAAATTTTAAATTTTAAATTTTAAATTTTAAATTTTAAATTTTAAATTTTAAATTTTAAATTTTAAATTTTAAATTTTAAAATTTTAAAATTTCGGAAATCAAAACGTAAAATTGTATAAACTTGTAAATTTGTAAATGTAAAATTCCAAAAATAATACATCAAATTCGATAAGATACAATAAAATTGTTTATATGATATAATTAAATGTATATTATAATTTATAAAAAGTGAAACATGTAATAGAATAAATAAAAGAAATAAATAAATAGATAGAAATACACACATGTACTTCTTCCACTGCTGGAGTGGTTCAAAATCACTTCTTGTCAACGAAATCAGCAATTGTTTGTCTGGATTGACTGGATGTAAATTTTTTCAGTGATTTTTTGAAAATATGAAAATTATTAATACTTCTAATTGTATGAGGAATAGTGTTGAATAATTTAGGGGCTAAGTACGTATAAGAATGTTGGATGAGATTTTTGTGCTGGTGGGATGACGGGGTGATCTTTTTTCCGTGTATTATAACTGTGAGATGGCAAGATATAACTCTTCTTTTTATAATAGGTTATGATGGTGTTATAATCAAAGAGTTGACGAATGTCAAAGACAGTAGCTTCAGAAAACAGTTTTTCTGTTGAGTACCGTTTGGGTTTCGAAAAAATTAATTTCAGAAATCTATTTTGTAACATCTCAAGAGGATGAAGGTGTGTTCTGAAGGCTCCTCCCCAGCAAGCTATTCCATAGCGTAAGTGACTTTCTACAAGTGCGTTGTACAAAACCTTTAAATGATAAGGGCTCAAAAATTTCTTCAAGAATTGGAATTTGTAGATGATGTACCGTAGCTTATTGCACATATAGTTTATATGTGCATCCCATTTTAGATGTGAATCTATAATAACACCCAGGTATTTCACTTTTGTATCAGGAAGAATTACTTGCTGATTACCCACGACTAGTTGTGAAAATGGAGGTTTGTTTGATTTATTACAACTAAATGGAAGATACTGTGTTTTTTCCAAATTAACAGTGAGTAATTTATGATCAAGCCAATTTTTTATTGTAATAAAGTCTAGTTCTACCATATCTTTTAACTCTTGCCAACTGTTCGCCTTATAAAATATTGCCGTGTCATCTGCGAATCCTATTATTTTTCCTTTACTTTCAAGGGAAAATAACCCATTTATATATATATTAAATAGGATTGGTCCGAGGACCGTACCTTGTGGGACACCAATTTCTATGTTTTGCCTGTTGCTTAACACTTTGTTGTCTGTTGGAGAGATAACTCCTAAATAAGTTCAAAGGAGCGCCTCTTATACCAATATCTTCCATTGTTTGTAATAGGATTTTATGGTCTACTGTGTCGAACGCCTTCGATAAGTCTATGAAAACGCATAGGCTCGATTTGTTATCATCAAGAGCTGATGACACTTCAGATGTTAGTTCTAATATTGCATCTTGTGTTGACAATTTTTCACGAAATCCGAACTGACAATCAGATATTAATTTATACTTTGAAACGTATGTTTCAAGTCTTTTTTTAAGGATTTTCTCAAAAATCTTGGTAAGGTGTGTAATTAGGGATATGGGGCGGTAATTTCTGATCCATGTGAGCTTCGAGTCTACGATTAACCCAGGCATCCAGGCATTTTGTCTATCCTGACATCTGTAAGCTTCCACCAAAGAGAAGAGCTCTGTTGGTCTGTAGGTTTCTCTTCTTGGTTAAAGGAACAGTAGCGATTTTTTGCGAGCTGATCTTGAGGTTATCCCTCATGCACCACGTCTGTATGACTGTGAGGGTTGATTGCATCAGATCATCACACAATAAATTATTCTTCCCATCAACCATTTTGACGACCTAGTCAGCATATGCCTGGGCATACATCTCCGGTTCAGGTCTGTGAGGTTCCACAAAATTGGGAATAGAACTCCCCTCTGAGGGTAGCCTCTCGTAGCCTCTCGTAGCCTCCTACTCCATTTTATCCCCGAATAGAGGCCTGTATTACCAAGCATGATCGATATCCACTGGCTCAGGACTGGAGCAACGTTTATGAACGCATATGATGTGTTATCAAACGCGCCTCCTACGCCAAGAAACGCTGTGCGTGCTCTTTTTCCAGAAAGATTTCTCAATCCATCCGACTAGGCTATGGTGCCGTCTGACAGGATTTTCCAGGTTGATAGGAGCGTTTGTACTCGAAGAAATTGGATACTCTGTATTATTATCCTGGATATCCTTATCAACTAGTTTTTCCATAGTTATAAGCATGAGATATGAAAGGTTTATCTGGCTTCGGTATCAAGACCACTTTAAGACCTCTGGATTTCGTCTGGTGCTGCTGATTTGAGTGGAGTAAATGTTGATATAGCTCTTTCTGCCTTCTTGTAGGCGATAACACAGGGTTCCCTTCTGGGTCTAGCCTCGGATATTTTTGCTCTCCGAGTCATTTGTTCCACTAGAGTCAGTAAAGTGGGCATGAAGGAATATCTCTAGAGATTAGTTCCCTGATTTGGCGAATGATGGGATCTTTTGAGAGCATTCAGCCGTGCTCTCGACTTCTTCCCTTGTTCGTTTTTCATTAGGTTAGGGAAAGTGAGACCTATGTGCAATGTTCGAAGTTGATTTTTTTCACGAGAGCATTGTCAATAATCAAGTATTTGAAATCTGGAACCAATAGTAAACATCACCAAATATATTATGTAAAAATTTCAACCCTTAGGTCTCTCGAATCCAGAACTATGAAACTACAAAGTCAAAATTTTAAATTGTGTGTGTCACTTACCCCACCTGACCTTACCCAAGGAATTCAATGAATTGCTATTCCAGTTTGTGAAACCCACAATAAAAACACATGTATCCTCGTTCTTTTCAATGCAAGGTGAAATTATGATATTAGTCGGAGACTCAGGCAGAAATTTGTGAGTTTTTTATTCCATAATCAGAATGCTACAAGTCACCATAATATTCTTCTGCGTCTAATGAAAACGTCTTTTCTAGTTTGAAAGTTGACATATTTACTTTAAATAGCATTAGCATATCTTTTGCTATATTTTGTGGGATTGTTCTTTTAGTTGGAAATTAACAGTTTCCTTCTATTTTTCGTTTTTTTTTTGTGACGTATGTAGCAGATCCGTCACACAAGACATTTTTTTGTGTAATGGGGCAGAACTGCTATAACCGTCATATGTTTTTTGTCAAAAAGTACAAAAAAAAAATTCATTTCATGCAATTCGGCACATTTGGACAAAATAAACTCGATTCTGTAAAAAAAATGTATGATGATTTTTTTATGTCTTTCGAATGTGTTAACACGGAAATTGGTAATCGTCAACTTGAAAGCATTCCCCATTTACAATTACTAATTCATCATTTACAATTACTATTTTTCGTTATCAAATGAGATCTGGAGAATTTAATGCTGCAGGCAACTCGTTTTTATGTTTCAACCATACCTCGTACGTATATTACCTACATAATATATATCTAACTACAACGTCGGCCATAAAAATGTAATTGTAACTGAATAGCTAACGGTACTTTTCGCAACTAACGTGCTGCATAGTAATGAGTTGGAATAACGTAGAGAAAATAATTGTTCTGTCATCTCTGATCACATCAAGCATCTAGAGTTGAGGCAATTTCGAGCGTATTACGACGATGTATAGTCTAAGAACCGGGGGTTTTAACCTGACACTGAAACCAATAGAAATGATTTTTGTCACACGAGAGTTCTTCAAGGAAAAAAAATGTTCTGCTCGCGAGTATCTATGGAAAGTGGGGAAAATTCCCGGGAAAAGTCGGAAAATCGGTATATCATCAATAACTTGGAAGGAATTGAAAATTTTGAAATAATATATAGAAACCAACCAAGGCGTCTACTTATTTTTTTCGGAAATTGCTTTCTATGAGAGATAATGAGGTACCTAATTGATTTTTTTAGATTTCCGCGCGAACAACTCGGAATTTCAAAAGATTTACCCCCTACCTCCATATCACCCTATTTCTTGGTCAAAAATTCATAAAATAAATGGTATTTTAAAGGAAAATCCTTCAACAATTATCTATATAGCTGGCGGGTGTCGGTAGAAGTGATTGTATTTAATATTCGAAGGTAAAATAGTGATATTTGATAGATAAACAATGTAATTTTACCATTTTTTTACGTCTTTCTAATATCGAATTAGTTCGACAAGCTGAGTTTGCTTAATGATTCAGTAGGTCAAATTTGAAAAAATCAGATATAACATTCATTCCCAATTTATCTTGAGACCTGAATCAAGTTTTTTTGCACCCGTTATTTTTTATTTCACTCATTTTTTATTGACGATGTCTTTACAATTGAAGTTGAACTATCAAAGTGGAGATTTCTGGAAAAGCGTACCGGTCATTTTATTTTATTGCCAAGACCTTGTACTTTCAGAGTAAGTATCGAAAAACAAAGTTTTCATTCATCATTTTCTATCTTTTCCTGAAATTTCCCGAACCAAAAAACAACGGGTACAGAAAAACTTGATTTCTGTAAGTAGGCCCAATATAAATTGGGATTGAATTTTCCTTCTTCTTCTTTTACCAAACTCAGCTTGTCGAGCTCATTCGATAGGAAAACGTAAGAAATTAGTAAAATTAAATTGTTTATTTATCAATAATCATTATTTCACAATCGAATATTAAATACAACCCTTTCTACCGACACCCGCCAGATACACAGGGTGTTTCCGAAATTGGAGCGATAAATGAAGTGGAAAGTAGAAGATGACAAAATAAAACGAAATGAAAGAATTCCTTTTTTTATTATTATTTTGCGAAAAACAATTTTTTTTGTGGAATCATTTTAGTAACATTTTGGCGAGGGTGAAATAACTAGTCATTTTTTGTACACCTAATGAAATCAGTGAAGTAATTATCTCTAATGAAAAATAATGAAAAAGTTTTAGGAGGCAAAGAAAGATAATTACCATTCAATTACGCGAATACGTTGTATGGACATAATTTAGCTCTTATGTATAAAAATAAGATCCAGAAAGTTCGAAACTCATGCCCTCGTATGATTTTTGGTGTAAGTAGGCGACAACGAGTATCAAATAAATTGAAGGAGATTGGATGGTTACATAAGGAGAACAGGAGAAAGGTTCATTTTAGTACCTTGTCATAAAATAATTTCCAAATACATACCCAATACATACTAATTCAAGCATTTTGAATCGATTGGCATTCGCAGAATTCGCCTATCTCTAACCTTTCTTGAGTGTTGGTAAGCTCTAAATCAGTTTTTTAATGGTTTTTTTGCCGCCAAAAATATTTCTGATGAGTTTTTGACATTTTCGTTCAAAGATTCGGAATCAGCACGTCGACATTCATCCTGGAACAAAATTTTGAAATTTCAAAAATGAAAGATAAAAAAGTTCAAAAAATTATCTATCATGATACTCGACTTTTTTGTCCGTCGATTTTTTTCATTTAAATTCCCAGTATGTACTAATTGGGGCATTCTGAATCGATTGGCGTTCGCAGAATTCGTTTAACTCTAACTGTTCTGGAGTTGGTCAGCTTTGAATCAGTTTTTAGATGTTTTTTTGCGTCCAAAAATATTTCTGATGAGCTTTCGACATTTTTGTCAAAAATTTCGGAATCAGCACGTTCGAGGACAAACAATTTGAAATTCAAAAAATGAAAAATAAAAAATCTCATAAAATTTTATTTTTCATCTTAAACATCTTTTTCCGCCTAAATCTTATATCTGAGCATATAAAAATCATACATTTTTGGAATGAGCATAAAATTTTACGTATACAGTGCGAATTTCAAGTCGATGTGACGACTTGGTATTTTTCATGATTTTTAGGGGTGAACCCCTTGCAACTTTTTCGAGTAATTTTAAATTTCTTTCGATTGACTCGAAATTCACAATACATACTGATTCGACCATTCTGAATCGATTGGCGTTCGCAGAATTTGTCTATCTCTAACCGTTCTCGAGTTGGTCAGCTCTAAATCAGTTTTTTGATGGTTTTTTTGCCGTCAAATATATATCTGATGAGTTTTCGACATTATTGTTAAAAGATTCGGAATCAGCACGTCAAAATACGTCCGGAGCCAAAAATTTTAATTTCGAAAAATGAAAAATAAAAAATCTCAGAAAATTTTATGTTTAATCTTAAACACCTTTTTCCGGCTAAATCTTATATCTGAGCATAGAAAATCATACATTTTTGGAATGAACATGAAATTTTACGTACACAGTGCGAATTTCAAGTCGATGTGACAACTTGGTACTTTTAATGATTTTTACTTTGCAACTTTTTCGAGTAATTTTTAATTTCTTTCAATACATACTAATTCGGTTATTTTGAATCGACTGGCGTTCGCAGATTTCGTCTATCTCTAATCGTTCTCGAGTTGGTCAGCTCTGAATCGGTTTTCAAATCATTTTTTTGTTGCCAAAATTTCTGATGAGTTTTAGATATTTTCGTTCGAAGATTCGGAATCAGCACGTCAAAATACGTTCGGGGACAAAAATTTGAAATTCAAAAAGTGAAAAATAAAGAAGTTCAAAAAATTATCATGACTTGCTCGACTTTTTTGTCCGTAAATTTTTTTCTTTCAAATTCTCAGTATATACTAATCCGGCCATTCTGAATCGATTGGAGTTCACAGAATTCGTCTATCAATACAAATACAATACAATAGTTTATTCATCCTGTAAGATCACATGTGATATAGGACAAGTCAATAAAAGCAGTAAAAAGTTCTTACGCTTACAAATATTATCAGTCATAAAAGAACATACAAACATACAAATAAAACTCTGTATGATAATCTCTTAATTGTTGTATAACTAAATTAAAGCTGAATTGCTAATGAATTCTTGTGTTGTATAAGGACACAGATCGACGAGAATATTTTTCAGTTTTCGTTTAAAAATATGTGTTGGCAAACTCTTCAACTTCTGTGGAAGTAAATTGAACAAGCACAAACCAAAAGTATTTGGTGATTTTTTGGATAGTTCCAGGTGCCTGAAGGGTACCTGAAAGTTCTCTTTTTTTCTAGTATTGTGAGTATGCTTGTCACAGTTCCTTTTGAAGGTATTTTGATTACAATGTACATATGTCAACAGTTCAAGAATTAATATGCCACTGACTGTTAATATTTTATGTTCCTTAAAAATGTTTCGACATGAGTGGTCAGGTGGACAGCCCACGAGACATCTTAGGATACGCTTCTGACTTAGAAAGACACTATATGCAGCTGGAGTGCTTCCCCATACAATAATTCCATACGAAATTCTGGAGTGAATTTCAGCATGGTAAAATTTTAGGAGATGGTTCAAACTTAATGCACCTTTTATCTATCGTTTATCGTTTATCGTTTTTTTTGCGCAAAAATAACTTCTGGCGAGTTTTTGACATTTCGAATAATGAATTTAATTAAAATTAATAATGAATTAATGAAAATGTTATGATGTACACCTAATGAAAGAGTAGTTTCCCCCTCGCATTTTGGCTACATCGCTTGGACTAATTATTGTTCTGACTTGTGATTTTCATTGTTGGGTATCTGTAACATTGAAAAGCACATGAGAAATTATCCAATTCATCCAGTGTACGAACGTGGATATGACATTATTTGTTTGTTTTGTTAACCCACTATTAAAACTGCTACGACCACATAATTTTTGCATACTAGGATATAATTTTTGAAATACGTAACCACTAGTAGCGGAATGAACGGCAGGCAATTACGAATGATTGAGGAAGTTTGATTTTTTCTTGATTACCCATTATTTAACCGAAATTTCAAATCCTTATAATTTCAAATGTGGTTTATTATAGCTGGGTAATCACAGTAATCGTTTTGGAGGATTCCAAGATAATTGAGCATTTCCATAAATGGCTAGTTATACCGGATGTCCAATTCAAAACTATTTACAATTGGTGACATACACTATGTATACATATAGGTGTAAAAATATCACAGGCAATTGGTAGTTATATAACACAGAATCAGATTCAGAAACCTGTAACACATATACAATGACCGCCAAAGAGTATGTACCATATGGGAAAAGAGTTTATTATTAGAGTACTGGAAAAAATATTCTGGGAAAAAGTTTTGCATGCCCGATAACCTGAAAATCGATTTTGACACATGTCACGTGATCGCTGGTATGGCGGCAAATTGAAAAAAATTACTATGAAAAGGCAAAATCGAAATTTTTATACAAATCGGTGCTTTATGGGATAAATACACAGTTAACATTTTTTTACCGTCATAGACTGGATTAATAAGCTTTCTGACTGAAAATATAAATTTTTGAAATCTCATGCTCATATGACTTTTCACAAATAATATAAATATTTCAGTTGTGGACCTACTTCTCGAGTAGGGGTAGCTGTGGAAAGGGAAGAAGGGGTATCATGTAGGAAACGATGTGAAAATATTTGTTAACCAAAATAATATTTATTGATCATTTATGATATTTTTTTTGTTCATTCGCTTCATCCAGGGACCTCAGAAAACCAGGGCTAACGTGATTTTTTTTTGCTGTCACCCTGTACAAAAGAAAGTCCGAGCCTCTTTTATTAGTCACTTGTGGGCCTATAATCGTCTTGTGAATATTAAATAGGTACGTTTCACCGATATTCAATACTGCACTGGAATGCCACGAATTCATTAAACTCTATTACGATGGCATGTCGTCTCGAACTTTAAATGAGTTCATAATCAGTTCTTCGGTTGGGTCCGACCGATGGGAATTGAAGTAATCCGGTCTGCAAATTTCGGCAATTGATCGATAGACACTATTCTGAAGGGTTGAATTTTGTGGCAGCGAATGGACCTGTCTTTCTCAAAAATCTAATATGTTTTCCAGAAAAGATTCGTTTGTTATTATTATTGTACCCGAACAAGTCATATTATATGAGTATATCGGAAAATTTTCTTTGAATATGAGAAATAGATGGGGGATGTTAAAAAAAATCACTGAAGTAATCAGGAACACATGTGAAAACATTGCCTTAAAAAGTATCAAAAATATAACCAACATCTTGTCCAAAATGTTTAGTACATAAAAAAAAATCTGAAATATCCAAAGATCCAAAATAAACCCAGTATAATAACAAACTTCCGAAATGTCTCCTGAAAGTCATATGTATATAGTCATATATGCATGGACACAAAAAAATGTTTGCAGAGAGTCGACAGATATTTCCAAAAACTACCGACCAAGAAGAAATTTCATGAAAAATGTCGAAAATTATTCACAGAATATCAGATATGTTGGTAATTCGGAAAAGTCGTAAACGACTTGAAATTCTGGAAATATCACAGAAAAGACTGGATATGTAAATTAGACTAATTTACAGTTGTAACTGTATATTATTCCCAATTTACAGTTGCAACTTTAAATTATATAAAAAGAAGATACCTTTTAGAATGGCAGTTCCAAGCCGTCGTACATTTCACCAAAACAAAAATTCAAAAGAAAATTCCACTCCGTTCAAAATTTAACAGGGGGGTTTACTTTATGGACACACTGTATATCAATAATTTTTTTCTACAAATTATAGACGCATCACAATAGGTTTACGAATCCAAATAAAATTTTATTCAATATCTAAATAAAACAAACATTAGTTAACATATCCGAAAATGAACCACAACTATTTTCAAATGATTGAATATTTTTACATTGTCAGAAAGTTCATAAATGTTCGAAAATGCCGAAAATTACCCTGGAATATAAGAAAATTCCAATATACCCTCTAAAACCCACACAAGTACCCTCAAAGTGTTCGACGCTGCCTGAGTAGTCTAAAAAATTCATGAAAAATGTGAATCCAATAAGATTGCAAAATTTTCTAAACCTTCGAAGCTTAGCCGAAAAAGATTCTTAAACCGTCCAGTTAAGTCAATTGTTTTCAGTCAAGTCGATCCCAGTGTTTCTAGACTTAGCACAGTTTTAAAAATGAAGAAGAATAAAAATTCACAGAATGAACCAAGGAATAACTAATTTGAGAAAGTTGTTCAAATGACCCCTAATATAATTCCATCCTCATGTCATTTGATTAATTCCAGATGGTTTCTAGGAAAATTAATAACATGGATTTTTTTTTTCGAACGAAACATAAAATGTGTTTATATTGGCCAATGCATATTCAATCACTCACCAGAGCAAAACGAACGAAAAATAAAATTTTATGCGAATAATAATTGTCCACTGAAGTGCTGAAATAACAAAGGAATCACTGAGTTGCTAACAAGGTCGTGGCAATCACCAAAACGAAAAATCGTAAAATTGCATATTTGTTCTTGGCGTAATTTTTGTTATCTGTAACAAGTGTTTCATTTTACCTTGTATATTTTTAATACTATCAGTTCTACGGAATATCCAATATCCAGTGTAATGAACAACTTCAACTATTTGCTGATAAAGTAAAAACTAGTTAGGAATTCCTACTGACCAACAACGATTAGGTCATACGTAACGGGGTTACACTCGTGTACGTGTAATCAAGGTAGAACCATATTAGTAATACGATCATCTAAAGACACCAGAATATTTCTAGAATAAAACAATGTCTAAAAATGTCATAATAGCTATTTGTGATACAAGTTTGTATGAGCGTGAAGTTTGTTGAATGAGGCGTACAAAAAAGTTTTTTACGAAAGTGTATTAAAGTTTTTTCATCAACAGTTATTATATTGCCAAAATTTAGCAATTGTTTCATTAATTTTAATGTTTTATGTTATGAATTGTCGTGGTATTATCAAATGATGACTTCCAAGATATATTTGACTCAAAATTATAAATATATGAACAGTATATAAAAATTTACTCTAACCACAGTTGGTGATTTCACTCACAGGTGATTTTTCACGCACTTGTGCGAAGAAGTATCACTTCACGCACGTAGACAAAAAACCTTTCCGGTAATCGAGAAAATATAAGTTTTACACAATTTCACATCACACTCTGTATATGTATAAAGAGTATTTGATTCTGTCAAAAAAGACCCCAGAACGTACCAAAAGAGCAACTTAAAAATTCACAGAGTCACTTATTAGATTCATGCTAGGAAAGAATTCGTCTTCTTTATCTGCTACTAAAACTCTGTCCATTAGACACAGACTTCCGAAGTTTTCAATTTTAGCCTCATCTCGTATCGGAGCATTCTCATTAGCGACCGTTCTGAGGACGATATTGAACGTGAATTGTTTCACATTTTCGGGCTCAAGAATATCGCTGCAGCTGAGACCTCATTAGATGATGCTGTCCTCGTAGGTCACATAAAATGTGAAGGTGTCATCGTTGGTGATGATGATGAAAGAGCTGTTACCTTGTTACCTTCGCCCTGATATCTTTCATCAGATGGCCGCTTCTACCACAATTGAAACATTTTCTTCTGAAACATTTTAGTTCTTATATTCTTCCAAAAATATGCCTCATGCTGTCACTTTATTTATCTTCTTGAAGCGGTTCTTTAACGGATGCCTCTTTCACTTGCGTTCTTGAAATATTGAAGGCCGCTTCAAATTCCAAGGAACAGACTAAGGTTTCGCTGCTTTTCTTGAAGTTGGCCTGTCTTAGAGTTCTTTTTATTGTTGCGTCTTCGGGTTCAAAAATAAGTGTACACTGGTATAGACTTGCCTTTATTATTCAAACTTCACTTGACAACACTGTAATACAAGTCACTGTCAAAACTATTACCAAAATACTTGTTTCCAAGGTAACTCAAGGTAACTTTCTAACTAACTAACTCCATCTCACAAATGCATTGCTTATATATAAAAATAAAGTTCTAGAAAAATGAAGAAATCAATAAAACACAATAAGAATGTTCGACGATTGATCCAGAACAAAAGTTAGTGCTTCTAGATTTTTCCATCTAATTCTTCGAACGATCTCGAACAATTCGAGAAGTCTTTATCAAATTTCAGATCTGTAACAATATTTCGACATCTCTCAGTCTGCCAGTGGATGTATTCACTACCAACTACTGATCCTTGAAGTCTTTCAGGGGCCTCGGGATAGTAAAGTTTGGCAGATTTCACATGTCATTGAAACCATACCTGCAGACTTCAATCCGATTTCTGTACTCGTGTTTTCAGATGTGTTTGATACAGCTATTCTCGCCTTATCTCAGTTCTAGAGCAACAATCAAATCTTCATACTTTGTCTGCTCTAATCTTCTCATGGGTTCTTGTACAATGTCATTTGCCCCTGTAGCTTTTTCAAATGTTACACTGGTTTATCAGTGGATTCTTTTTTGACCGCATTGACTTTTTTCTCTATTTCACTTTTGCTCGTTCATCTTCATTCAGACTGTGTTGAGTTTCATCAACTTCTTTCAGGACTAACATATCCCCTCGGTTTTCTGAATAATCTCGTTGTTCCTTCAACTTTTGCTAATATTTCTCTTGCATTTGTTTTTTTCTAATTCTTTCTTCATTTTCCATTTGTTTTTTTCAGCTCAGTCCTCGTTTTCCTTTTGTTTTTCTCTCGATCTTTCGCCCTTTTCCTTTTACTGAAGTGCCAAGCCTCAATTTTTTCTCTCTTTCTCTTTTCTTTTCCTTTTTGTTTCTTTCTTCATGCTTCCTCTTCTTGTTTTTTCTTTTTTTTTTATTCAATAAAACCTCACCAACCACCAGTTATTAGCGGTGTAGGTACAGTATATATCATATTTGTTTTGAAATATCAATAGATTCTGAGTTCTTCGTTCTCCGTGATTATGTTTCACGTTCAGTTCTTCATCATAAGAAACACATATTTTATGGATGCTAGTGGGTATATACGTCGGGTTTGTGAATTTTCGGAAGACCGTAGACATAAGGTTTACTGTGTTGTGGCGTCAAATCTGTCCGTTCCTTGTCTGGAATAAACGTTTTGTTCTTCCTAAGAGTGTCTATCGATTTGAATTACCTCATGAAATTTTATGAAATCAGGAAGAAAAATATGTCAATACTCTTATAATACATTTTCCAGTCCGTGGTTTATGACGAATAAGCTTCCCCTAACAAGTTATAGCGTCCTCAAGGAACTCCGTAAGATGTCTTCTCGCATAGCCGGGAGGAAGCTACATGTAGAATGACATCGTTACAAAGTTCGGACGCTCTAATAAGGGAGGGCACGGTGCAATTGTAGCGTCGTCTATATGCAAATTAAACAAGACATGATGGAAGATGCCACAACACGGCGCTTCTTACTGTGCTTTATTATCATATTCATTATTTCTCTTCGCTCGCTGGCAATCTGGAATTTTCGGGATTTCTCCGGACGGATTTATTCGCTCCAATTACTCAAATAAGCAGATCGGAATAAGAGATTGGAGTTGTTTTGTGTTGTGCGGTCTTAACAAGCCCGTGATAACCTTGCCTACTCGACATTTCGATTTATTAAGACTAATATGTTGCATTGTTCGAGTTGTTGAACTTGGGACTATACTATTCATTGGTCATTAGTAACACTTCTATTACATTGTGCACCGAGAAACACGGTCCAAATCCACTCGACACTATTTTGATGATAGCAATCAATACATTTTTTACCTTCGAACTCTAAAGTGCAATGTTGCAGAACTCTGAAAATAAAGTATTTACCATCATCAAAGTTTCCATTCTTTAATCAACGCAATTAGTACAAATAACCTGTTTCCTGTCATAAACACACAGAGTGATAGATAAAATCAGTCTTCCTTTTATAATTAGCATACAGTGTCATTATGAAGATCGCGGACATTTATCTCCAACGGCCAATAGTATCACTTCCCGGCTTGTCTTATGATTGCATTTTGCATTGTACTTGTACATCAATGTTTGTTAAGACTTTACAGTGCGTGAAGGAAGATGTGTGATTTCTTCGTATAGATAGAAACACCATACAAACGACGCGTCTTTGCTGAAATATATTGCTGATGATAATGATGAAATTACTGGAAGCTTGAGGATTATCAACATTTTTCGTGATTCGAAGGCGAGTGGCAATTACAGCTTTCAACGAAGTTTAGGCTTACCTACTAGATCGAAAGAAAAACAAAGGTAATGTGCTGAATAAAAAACACAAGCAAACTGAAGAAAGAGCTAAAGAGAAACAAATTCAAGAGAAACAAATTCAAGAGGAACGTAAGCAGAAGTTGAAAGAACAACGAGAAGAAAATAAAAAGCATTTTTCTGTCCAGTTGTCTAGAGAATATTTTAGTCCTGAAAGACGTTGATGAAAATCAACATAGTCTGAATGGCGATGAACGATAGAATGTGTCGTTTCAATTTCGATTTGAGACAGTTTCGACAAAATTTCATAGAGTTTGACATTTTTTTTTTAATTTTTGGTTCAAAGAACATCGTGAGAGCCGAGAGAAAGTAGGTAGGAATTGATGTTCTTCTTGAGTTTCTGAGCGTGACAAAAATTTCCCCATACAAGAATTGTATAATTCATGTGAGCATAGAAACATGAAAAATAACAAACACACTGAACTCAATCATTCATTACATAGTTGTTCTATATGGGCTGACCAGTTTGTGTCATCTATAACAATCCCAAGAAGTTTGGCACTGAACCAGTTAAGATAGACTTTCTGCGTCGAAAGCAGTATCGAGTGAAGTTTGGTCATCATCAAAAGCCACACATTTAATACGTGACAAAATGGAGGAAATCATTCATGTAAATAATGAAAAGAGAAGGGCCCAAAACCGATCCCTGGGGCACCCTATATGAAAGTCATAAGTTTCACTTATATTGACTGCTTGCTTTCTGTTGCGTGAGTAGGATTGGAATAGATGATGTGGTATTTTCTGACACTATACCGATTCAACTTTTCATTGAGGACACTATGAGAAAGCTTTTAACAGATCGCATAAGGTAATACCAAGTTCCATGCCATTTCCAGAACCCTCGATAATATCACTAACATTCGAAAACTGCTTGGGTTGTGCTATATTTGCTCATGAAACCAAAATGGAAACTATCAATAAATGAAGGGTCTAGTGCTAAAATATAAGTGCTAAATCATTTTTTCTGAGTAATGAGGACCTAAAGTTGATTGTTGATACATAATTCAGCAGAATTAGTATATGAATATAAACTTTGATATTTCTATATTTTCCGGAGTTTGATTTAGTTATACCGTTTGCACTTTGATAAGCTTCACGACGTCCTAAGTGCGAAATCTCGATCGCATTCCATATAGGTATGCCCCGGTTCCAGAAATTTATGATGCATTTCCTTTATGTGACCTGTTTTCACCAAAAACATGAATACTTTACATATATATCTATTTTTATTCTGACCCCCACATGAATCACTATATGCGATGATTTTTTTTATGTTCGGAGATTGCGACTGGATAAACTCTATCTGTTGGGAACCCCTTTCAGACACTTTCCCATCCTCATAACGTAATAAACAAGACTATCTTTCGTGAAATTGATACAGAATAGGAATCGTGATAACTCAACAATATCGCATCTAAAGTAAGTGCAAAACCGGTATAAGTGCACTTGAACCGTTTTTGCAGGAATCATTTTCACAAACTCTGTCAGTGAGTATATTTATTGGCCCATAGATGGCAGTCGCGCTCAGTTTAAACACTTATATCGTTTATGTACGGACAGAACTTGGTCTTAGGTATACAAATCTAAAATGATACCGAAAATCAAAATTGTGCACTTATACCCTTTTTGCACTAGGCACTTTGTATTCGTTTCTAAGTATGTCATGAGTCTCGGCTTCAATATGATTTCAGGAAGAAATAAAAAGTGAAACTGCACATTCGATCGCAGAATTGCAAAAAAATTTAAAACATTTCTTGAGGATATCAAATCTATAATGAAAACAGCGTGGTCATTTTTTTAGGTAATAAAATCAATGGTACCTTACTAAATTGACCATGACTAGTCAACGAATTAATTGTTTGCTATTATCATTATCACCATCTCGATAATTAATTAAATTATTCTGGGCTACTAGTGTACCTGGTGTGACGGAATCATTTTTCTTCGAATACATATACATCACCGTCACGGTCAAATTGTACGCTTCACTTTCACAATCATAACAAAGAATTTGATATTTGAATTAATCGATGATATCATTCTGACTCGTGTACTCGTTGAAAACATAGTGCTTGGGTTGTATATATTTTTTTAAGTTCTGATTCCCACGAAAAGTAAAATTTTGTAATGTTGGAAGAACATCGTGAGAGCCGAGGGAAAGTAGGAAGAAGTTGCGGTTCTTCTTGAATTTCTGAAGGCTGTATGCCTCAGGGAACACCTCCCGAGGCAGCGAAAGCTTTGCCGTTCGTTGGAAGAACGATCCCTGAGAAAGATATGATCAAAGTGAATGCATATGGATATGAGGACTGAGCTCGACGGGCCAATCTCGATGAGACCGCTATCGGTGGAACGATTGATGATATTTCGGAAGAGCATCGTTCTTGAAAATATCTATAAAATAGAGACAGATCCCAACTTTCCTGCGGTGTTCTAGATAAGTGAGCGAGGTTGTGAGCGAAGTATCACGGACGAGACGAATGGTTCTTTTTGGACAGAATCTAACAGTTTCAAGGTGTGTATTCACTGGAGCATTCGTTCCGCATAAGCACCGAATGAGCACCGAACGAGCGAATGCTCGAACAGTGTAGATGCTAATTTGAGCACGAAGAGAATGCGCGTGCGGTGCTCAGGTCGATCCGTTTATGTCGATTTTTTGTGCTCAGTGTGGACGGTGAAAGTGTGCTTGACGTTCTGTGGTTATTGAAGATATTTTGAATTCAATTTCGATATTGATAAGTATGAATATTTGTACGCGACTGACTGCGGATCGGTGCTCATGTGCCAGGAGACACTACGCAGCCCGATGCAGCCTGAGCTGGAACCGAGCAGCCTGAGCTTGAACCGAGCATCTGATGTGCTCATGCGGAACGAATGCTCTAGTAAATACGAACCTTATTAGATTATATATTAGGGACTTTCGTGCTACAAGCCTCTACACCGCGACCTTTTCAGATCTATTGTGTTTGTCCTCGAGATCATTTGTCTAGCCCTGTCTTCTTTACGAGACTCCACAGGCTAGTTTTTAGAACTCCCATGAATCTGGGAGCTCTTGGTTTTTCTTCTCCCAGTGTTAGAAACCTTTGCCTTGACAAGCCCTCGCAGTGGCATAGTATGTGTACTGATGTTTCCTCTTCTTCCTGACAGAACCTGCATAGCATTTCTTCTGCCAGGCCTATTGTACTCATATGTTTGTTGAGCCTACAGTGCCCTGTGAGAAGTCCTACTACTATTCTAGTAGTGTTCCTCTTCTGGCTTAGTAGATAGTCTGTGAATGTTGGCTGCGGTTGTTTGATAAACTCTTTGGCCTGTCTCATCCCTGGTGCATTGTTCCACCATTCTTGAGACGAACCTTATTACAAACAGAAAACTTATCTACACAGTTTGTCCCACCTCTCATCGTTAAAGGCGGAAATGGAATTCCTTCCCACACATTTCGACAAAAGATCCAAATGAACAGGACCCTTCGACATAATTAATGAGTTTCAATCCAGTTCAGTTATAACTGGGTATTATTATTTTGGAAGACCCATGGAAGATCCGTAACAAAATTAAGAGTCAGAGTTTCCCCTATTTGCTTGCTGCTTACCTAAGGGAGACTTCTGTCGTTTCAATAAACATTTTCTTTCCTGAAACGACTGTATCGCGAGCTTTCCCCGCTGATGACAAGACGTTAAATTCAGCATTCAAAACTGAAATCCGCCGGCGGCCGCCCCACGAGATTATGTCTTCATTTCGCGGAATAATAGCCCTATAAATAAATGCGTCCTTGTTGGCTCCGCTGGCTTTGTCTATATAAAACGTTCAATCTGTCCCATTATTCACGCATTACTGAGGACGGTTGGTAACCCTCCGCGCTCAGGAAATACAACATAATTTCGTATCTTTGTCGACACGCCGCCGACAAGCCATATGGAAACCCACAAAATAATGGAGAGGGAATTCATAAAATAGAGGTTCGCGGATTGTTTATAGGAGAGCTATTAATTCGCATTTCATGACATATTTAGAAACCGAGAGAGAGACAGATAAATAACAGTAGAGGTTGAGAAAGAAAAAGAAAGGGGGAAAGAAACAGAGGTAGAAAGGGAGAGGGTGAAAGAAAGAGAGATGTCGAAAAAAAATGAAAGATGTTACCTTCATTCATCCCTGTAAAAGACGAAGCTGAATTAGGACAATCAAAATATTTTTTATAGGAAAATGTCCGGCTAGTTCAGTGGTAGATTGAAAGTGAAATAATACTCAAAAATAGTGGTAGGTAGATAGGTAGTAGGTATTACTAAACTGGATTCAGTATTACTAAACTGGATTCAGTAATACCTACTGATATGGATAATTTGATTATTGAGGATCACTTTACAAGATATTTTCAAGATGAAATTCACTAGGCACTCATCGCCACTCATCCCCACTCATCCCCTTCCCTATTGTTTGTTAGGCGGCAGCACCATGCAGTCGGGCCTTGGAATGGCAGTGGCTACTAGTCCAGCGTTCGTATAATAAGTCTTGTTGCAATCTCCCCCTTTGGAGGACACAAATGCCCCACGTTGGACGCCACTTGTAAGGGGTAGAGTTGAAGTCTGATTAAAATAACTCACACTACACACTATTATTTAGTTTTTATTCGACGTTTACTGTACAATATATTTTCAAGATAAAATTTAGTATGGTATTCACTAGTCACCCATCGCCATTCATCCCCTTCTCTAGTGTTCGTTAGGAGGCAGAACTATGCAGTCGGGCCTTGGAATGGCAGTGGCTACTAGTCCAGCGTTCGTATAATAAGTCTTGTTGCAATCTCCCCCTTTGGAGGACACAAATGCCCCACGTTGGCCGCCACTTGTAAGGGGTAGAGTTGAAGTCTGATTAAAATAACTCACACTACTCACTATTATTTAGTTTTTATTCGACGTTTACTGTACAATATATTTTCAAGATAAAATTTAGTATGGTATTCACTAGTCACCCATCGCCATTCATCCCCTTCTCTAGTGTTCGTTAGGAGGCAGAACTATGCAGTCGGGCCTTGGAATGGCAGTGGCTACTAGTCCAGCGTTCGTATAATAAGTCTTGTTGCAATCTCCCCCTTTGGAGGACACAAATGCCCCACGTTGGACGCCACTTGTAAGGGGTAGAGTTGAAGTCTGATTAAAATAACTCACACTACTCACTATTATTTAGTTTTTATTCGACGTTTACTGTACAATATATTTTCAAGATAAAATTTAGTATGGTATTCACTAGTCACCCATCGCCATTCATCCCCTTCTCTAGTGTTCGTTGAGAGGCAGAACTATGCAGTCGGGCCTTGGAATGGCAGTGGCTACTAGTCCAGCGTTCGTATAATAAGTCTTGTTGCAATCTCCCCCTTTGGAGGACACAAATGCCCCACGTTGGACGCCACTTGTAAGGGGTAGAGTTGAAGTCTGATTAAAATAACTCACACTACTCACTATTATTTAGTTTTTATTCGACGTTTACTGTACAATATATTTTCAAGATAAAATTTAGTATGGTGTTCACTAGTCACCCATCGCCATTAATCCCCTTCTCTAGTGTTCGTTAGGC
The DNA here is from genome assembly GCA_958298965.1 of Chrysolina haemoptera. Taxonomy (NCBI): domain Eukaryota; kingdom Metazoa; phylum Arthropoda; class Insecta; order Coleoptera; family Chrysomelidae; genus Chrysolina; species Chrysolina haemoptera. The sequence goes on along the minus strand of OY282586.1, from coordinate 52,659,040 downwards.
GGCAGCACCATGCATTCCGGTCTTGGAATGGCAGTGGCTACCAGTCCAGCGTTCGGATAATTAGTCTTGTTGCAATCTCCCCCTTTGGAGGACACAAATGCCCCACGTTGGGCGCCACTTCTAAGAGGGTAGAGTTGAAGTCTAATTAAAATAACTCACACTACTCACTATTATTTAGTTTTTATTCGACGTTTACTGTACAATATATTTTCAAGATGAAATTTAGTATGGTGTTCACTAGTCACTCATCGCCATTCATCCCCTTCTCTAGTATCCGTTAGGCAGCGGCACCGTGCAGTCGGGTCTTGGTATGGTAGTGGCTACTAGGCCAGCGTTCGGATAATTAGTCGGGTTGCGATCTCCCCCTTTGGAGGACACAAATGCCACACGTTGGGCGCCACTTGTAAGGGAGTAGAGTCGAAGTCTGATTAAAATAACTCACACTACCCACTATTATTTAGGTTTTATTTAAGGTTCACTTTACAAGATATTTTTAATATGAAATTCAGTATGGTGTTCATTAGTCACTCATCGCCATTCATTTATCATTCATTTATCATTTTACCAGTATTTCCGCAGTTTTCATTTACGGGTTTAAGGACGAACAAAACCTTTTTGGTCTGGTTTTTCCGGTGAGAAACGACAGGTCACAGTCAGTCAACGAGAGGGACAGTTCATTCTTCGACTTCTAAGAGTTTGGTGTTCTGTCGTCCTTCAACCAAAACCTCACATCTACAAAGTGCCTCGGCTGAGATTGGTCATTATTTCAATAAGGAGATTTATCAAACGTTACCCTCGAGTGTTCGGCTTTGCCACAGCAGTTGAAAGTTATATACCCACGAAGAATACAAAATAGGAACCAGAACATGAAAAAAGTGATGAACTGCCACTAGTCTGAAAAATGCCATTTTCCACACCACTACAACATACTATTTCACACTGTATCCATTGTACTCGTTATCCATTGTCGCTACGTTCCTTTTCACCATCACAATACCGAAACGATCTAATAAAAGAATCAAGTGAAGCTGTGTCTAAAAAATTGCAGCCGCTCCCAGTAAAAACGTGACAAAACTACCGGTACGTTCTCTGCGGCCTCTCTCATCTCCTAAAATCATGTGGTGAAATATTTTATTCGATAGACAAAGGAATAAATTGTTGCAAAAATTACACGCGCGCCGGCTGTACGGGCCGCGTCCCAGAGGACGCTTTAACTCGGGGAATTTCCGAGCACGTTTCGTCCGCAGGGGTGACAACTAAACAGATTGACTTTATGCCACGGTGTAGTTTTCCTCGAGTATCGCAGGGACACGGCAAAAATTATGCGATACACTTAACTTTATCGCCTCCTGGGTGGTTTTTCTGGCGGCGCGCTGACAAATTCGTGAAATCATCTTGCGTTTTCCGAGAAGGGTTGGGGGATTCAAGGGAAAATCCGATGGGGTTATTTCATTGCGATATACCTTGAAAATTGAGAGGAACAGCTTTGTTACCTTTTGTGTATTGTTATTGAAATTTTTGTGATTGATTGCAATGTAACGTGCAATTCTTGAAAAGGGAAACATTCTCCATGAAAATTGAAACAATTGAAAAATGAAAAATATCTAACAGAAAACAACTACTTCCCCGGCTAAAGCCACGCTGGACATTGAACTACATCTGATAGATATTGTGAAAATACTCTAATTGAAAAGAAAATATCTGAAAGTGAAAATTCGCATTTTCATTCAGTTAGTTGTTTTTTTTGTTTTCTCTAGATTTCACTGAAAATTCATTAAATAAGATAGGGAGAATGTTATTAAAAAATATCACTCACAGAAATTGTTCATTTCATTAAAGCAAGGTTCGCTCCTCTTAAATGCTAGAGATTGGAATGTTTTTTTTTCATTGGGTAGACATTTAAAGAGTCTACTAGGACACCAAATTTCATGAATAAATCTCCATTTCCAGGACCAACTAATCTGATTTTTCAAGGTCAAAAATTTAAAAAAATTATTAGCGATTTTTTTAGAAAAATTCCAAGTACACCACTGGATCCGCGACTTTTTCAAATGGTTCATATGTAATTTAAGTTGAAATGAGTTAGAAGGGAAAAATATGCTGTTCAGCCAACCCACAAATTCAATTTCAAAACTTTTATCAGAACTTTGACTACACCACTGGATTCAGGGAGTCTCGAAATATTACTAACTGTAATTTCATCAAAATCTGTTGATTTTCCTGAAATTGAGACCTCCTGAATACAGTGGTGTATTCCGAATTTCGATAAAAGTTCTGAAATTGAATTGGTGAGTTGATTAGGCAGCATATTTTTCAAATTTCCCCTTCTAACCTTTTTATTGATTGACGCATTTCAACGCAATTTACATATGAACCATTTGGAAATGTCGCGAATCCAGTGGTGTAGTTAGAATTTTTCTAAAAAAATCCCTAGTAATTTTTTAAATTTTAACCTTGACAAATCAGATTAGTTGGCCCTGGAAATAGAGATTTATTCATGAAGTTTGGCGTCTTTTCAGACTTTTTGAATTTCTACCGACTAAAAAAAAAGCATTCCAATCGGTTGGAAAATGTAGTTTTCATAAGGGTGGAAATTTTAATTGTCTTTGCGACATGTTTCGAAATTTTGTGGAAATTTTAATCGTTTTTTACCTTAGTGTTATAAATTCAAGATAGCGGATGAGTTTGTGGTTTGTGGTAGTACCTATTTGATGTCGAAAATTATGAATGTTTTGTCAAAATTCATAAACTGCAGATGACAAATAAATATTTAGATGGCCTCCTTATCGAAGGAAACAAGCCTTGTAATGACCATATTACATCAGAAATCCATAGATTAATGTGTAGGTATTAACTAAAAATCATCAAATAAAATAATAGAAATAAACTTTTTAAAGACAAGCTTTTGATCAAATGTATCTAAAAAGTGAAAAATAATTTCTTTAGAGGTGTTAACTGTAACTCACAGAATGATCTACATAACACATCTGAAGGAATAATTGTTTACTTTTTAGAGCATTTGAACAAAAGCTTGTCTTAGATAAATCTAATCTAACAAATGAATTTGCTCCTTACTTCATCTCATCAGCACCATCCTCATCTCTGCTATGAAACTGGAGAACTCTAATGTAAATTTCTCCCCATAAAATAAAACCGAGCGTACCAGAGTGTGCAAATAGACTATGAAGTTCATTAACGAAACTGGTTTTCATATATACCGCTAGAAATCTACTTTTAAGCTCAGACGTCACGCTAAGAGAGTGGTTATTAAGTCGTTTTTACTTGTTTTCAGGTAAGGATGCCGAGAGATAGAAGAACACGAGAGAATGGCCGAAGAGTCGGTTGATAAAACTACGGAAAGTTGAAGAACTTTTCCGAGAAATTTAATTATGTGAGTATGCAAAAGGAAAACCCAGATACCTGGCTGTCACACTGGTTCGTCACATACTGAATAAATGATATCAAATAATAGTAAAAGATCTGGCAGAACTATCTGTTTGTTTGATGATACTTAATTCAAACGAATGATTTATGACAATGCTGCCAGGTTGCATATCAAAAATTGGCCGCGAATACCTCAAATCAAATATATTTCAATTAATTCATATGACTGAATTCCAACTAAATGTTCTTTGAGTGCTGAACACTATCAGAAAGAAAATGATGTGAAGAATGTAAAAAAAATAGTTGCCAGCTATCACTCAGCCGCAACTTCTAGTATAAAATTTACTTTGGATTATTTACCCTCATCGTGTTCTTCGAAATATTCCGTACAAAATTGAAGTTCAATTTTTGTTTTGAGTTCAATTTTTGTTGTAATCCTCCTCATACAATCCATGATTCCATACGTCAGTGCAATTCCTATAAACTCTAGTAAACCATTACTTTTTGTTTGAAATCAAGAAGCTTACTTACTTAAACTTAAACCCATACATAATATAGCGTAAATTTTTTCTAATAGCGTGAGGAAAAAAACACTTTTTCGCACTAATTTTACTTTTGAAAGATTCACTTTTCCGCACTAGTGCGGAAAAGTTTTTTCCGCACTCTTTTTATTGCGGAAAAAACATTTTAGTGCAGAAAAGTAGATTTGTTTAGTTTTTGCGGATTATACTGACATTTAAATATTGCGTCGCAGAAGGTTAAAATAGAAAGCTTACCAAGTATGGTTGTATAGTTTAATATATATTTTCCGTCGACCGTTTATTTATGATGTATTTTAACGCACTCAAAATCGTTGATTAATGACCCCTGTTAATGAATGATTTTCTATTAATCAACGATTTTCTTATATGCAACCCAACATACATTGCTCTTATACATTTTATATTGGTTAGTACTACCTGTCATTATTTATTTGTCAATTTTCAATAAAATTTTAGAAAATGTTTATTACACCAGTTGTCACTCGAAACCACATATGGTCCCGTGGCGTAATGGTAAAGTGCACCTAACAATGAGGTCGAGAGTTCAAAACCCAACGAGGGTAAATTTTTTTTTTATTTCAATTTGAAAATAAATAATAAAAAATAAAATAAAACTACCACTGAGAAAAATTAAACTATCTTTGAGTAGAGTTAATATAAATAGGAAATAGTGATTGTTTTTTATCGTAACGTTAAATAAATAAACATTGAAAATAAGATATCTCTATTTTTGAAAACTTCTGTCGACGGAAAAGTTTTGTAACAAACTCGTGAATTAAAATGGCGATTAACAATCTCAAACATTAACGCGCTCGCTCCGCTCACGCGTTAAATTATCTCGATTGTTAATCGCCCTTATTAATACACTTGTTCGTTAAATAACCATTAATAATAAATGTTCTTTGTTAATTTTAGGGTGTTTTTTCCGCTAATAGAAAAAATAGTGTACCTTACACGAGCGTAAAGTGTCTTTTCCGCACGCGATTTCTGGCCGAACTCCGCTAACGCGTCGTCTGCGATCGCGTGCGGAAAAGACTTTCCGCACGTGTTAGGAAAAACTACTAAAACAGTCTTTAATGTGAGCCAGTTCGTTTTCAGCATTCATTTTCAGGTCATATCAGTTTTTAGGTTAATATGCCAGTAAAGATAGACATGAAAAATCGAAAATTTAACAATAATTCCAAAAATTTTCAAACTTTGGTCAAGGGAATGGTACATTAAGAACGCAATAAATCTCAGTTTGCAAACTCTTCCGAAGTACGCAATTTTGTCAAAATGGCAATTACCTGGAATTTTACTTGTTGAGAAAATTCTAAAAGTTCAACAAACTTGGAGTAGTATTGAATATATTATTTCATATCACGAATCAAGTTTGCAACCAATTCAAGTGTGCAGAATTTTTTTTTTCATGAACCTATAATATTTTTCTTTATACCATAAGAGAAAGTTCCAAAAGTTCTGCAAACTTGACAGATACATCGGAAAAATATTTCGAACATTTGGGTAGATTTGAAACCTTTTACGTTGACCGGAACATATATTTTCTTAATTTGTGGTCATTTTTTTGATCAAGGTGGTCTAGAAATAATTGCAAAAGTTTTGAAACTCTGTTGCAAATTTTGAAAACGTCTATTCTGATGCATTCGCAAATTTGCAACCTTGTACACGATCTGGAACTTCACATGCAATTTTGAAAAATCTAATTAAATTCCAAACTAGATTTTTACAGGTCGATAAAAAAAAAATGTTCCGTTGCAAACTTGATTCGTGACATGAAATAATATATCCAATACTACTCCAAGTTTGCAGAACTTTTGGCATATATCGGGGTGTGTTTGTTGCCGGTCTTAGGCAGTCGTTTAGAAAGGTTTGTACGTGTATCATGAGACGTAGCTTCAGCTCCAGGGCCATTCTGCTGCTTCTTCCTATGAGTGGGCCTAGCCTCTGCCTTGTGACTTTGGCCAATCCAAGTCTTCTGGTGACGTGCCTTTGGAAGTTGAGATTGCTGTCTAGGTTGACCTATAGGATACGGCTTCGTCTACGGAGATAATTTGCTGGAAATTAATAACCGTGCATGTCTCATATCCTGCGTCGCCTGGTAGGCAGGACTGCTTTACTCTTTACCGCGTTTAAGATGATTTTCTATTTGTTGAACTGCAAGCTCGCTTACTTGCCGTTTTAATATGGCTGTGACTCTCCTTTCGTGCGGTGATACGGATGATGGCCGTATCGTCTGTAGAGAGTGCTAGCTTGATTCTTACTTTCAGCATGTCGGCCGTGTAGACTGACCACAGATGTGGGAAGAGTACCGCTCCTTGCGGGACTCCTGCCTCTGTCCTGCGAGATTAGAGTTCGTTACCAACTCTACATCGGTATCTCCGGTTTCTCAGGATGGACTTTATTAGCTTAGACATGGGAGTTTGGTAACCTGCGTTGGAGTTTGGTAGTAGTAGTAGTAGTAATCATGGGGAGGCCGCTGCCGCAGCCAGGCAAGTAGGCCCCAATGGGCCCTTTTTGCCATCCCCTGCTCTCCACATAACCACATTGCCTATTCTAGTCTTCCTTTCCGAACCTTTGTGACCTTCTAGTGAAGGTCCGTATGTCCGTCCACTCTAGTTCGATGAGTTCCTCTTGTTGGAGTTTTGCGACTCCGAAGATTTCGAATCTTAGCCTCCCGTACGCCTCACACTCGCCAAGGAAGTGAGACGAAGTTTCTTCGTCTTCTTCGCACATACGGCAAGTGGGATTGTCTTTTATACCCATTAGTGACAGGTGTCTACCTAGTTTGTTATGGCCTGTTAGTATTCCTACAAGGAGGCGTAGTGTTTGGCGATCTCTGCCTAAAAGCCACGTCATCCTTGACTTGCTAGAGCCGGCCACAAAGTCTTTTGACTGTCTGCAGCCGGCGGTATTAATCCAAGATTCGTTTAGTTCTCTTTCCACCCATTCATCTAGGGCAGAAGAGATTTGACCTCTTGCAATGCCTAGTACTGGCTCCGGTCCACAGAACGGCGCAGCGGAACCGGTTCTGGCGAGCTCATCTGCCACCTCGTTTCCCGGCACCCCCCTGTGACCAGGGACCCATACCAACTCGACTTCCTTTGTTTCCGCTAATTTCTCAAGAGCGTCTCCGCATTCCTGTACCAAAACTGAGCTTGGTCTAGGATGACAGATAGCTTTGAGCGCTGCCGGACTATCCGAACAGATATAAATTTTCTGTTCGGGCTCTTCTTTCACCTCTTGCCTCGTAGCTACGGTTAGAATGGCGTACACCTCGGCTTGGAAAACTGTTGTGTATCTTCCTAGAGCGTAGCTTTCTCGTATATCTCTTCCTTCCAGGTAGATGCCTGCGCCAGAAGCCTGTTTGTCAGTCAGACGCGAACCGTCCGTGTAACATACTAGGCCTCCTGGACGAAGCTCCACTGTGAACTGTTCGACACTATGGTGTCGAAGATCTCGATTTTTCAGTCATAAAAAAATAATAGTTCCAAAAACTAGAGAACACGCTTCACTTCCAACATGGACTACAAAGTAAAAGATAATTACATTATCAATTATTTTTTACTTTTTAGTCCTTGTTGGACGTAAAAATAATTACATTATCAATTATTTTTTAATTTTTAGTCCATGTTGGAAGTAAAGCGTGTTTTTAAACTATTATTTTTTCATTCCACGTTCACACTACACATATACAAAATGACCTATACAAACGAACGTTATCCCACTAAATAATTCAACACTCACTAAGTATTCAGAGGCATAGCTAGATTTGTACTGCTGTACTATTTCCATGACTGAATTTAAGCATTTTTTTACTTTCGACGCATCAGACATGCATCCTGAATGAGATAATTCGACTAAAACTATGCTTCTTTTTGACATAGTAATTATATTTCATATCCTAGCAAAGTGCCTCAATTAGTCTTCTCCCATTCGATTACTAGATAACGTCTCTCGGGCTAACCATGTCTCTCGGTAATTGTGTCCCAAAGTGTACCTAATATATGGCTCTGTCGTTTGCATAATATTGCAGCTTATATACATGTTAGCGGTAGATAAATGTACAATACACTTGTAATTATAGCCGGAATTATGCATTCTTGGCTCTGGGCTCGTGTGACAGGGTAATTCATGTAAATACGCCAGGGTGCGAGATAGGTAGGTACCGCCTCCGTCCTAATAGAATTCTCCCTTAATTATTCGAATAGTCTCGAAATATTTCTTAGATCTCAAGATTGGTCCCCGGTGTATAATTGGGTTTCTCGAAACGAATCCAGCCTAACAATAAAACAATTATATGTTTATATTACATCATCATGTAAAATGATTAAACTTTTTACATCTGGAATTGGGCATACTTGACGAAAGGCCATAATTTCATAAAATGAAAATACCTAGATTAAAGATTATCCAGCCCTTTGCAAACTTCCTATTCGCGGTCTGCGCGGCGAAGGATGCGACATCTATAATTATTTGGTTGAACTGATACAATGTAGATCAGGTCTTTCTATTATAAGCGATAATGTATCTATTTCAACTGTTTTTTTATTATCAATCGATTTTTGAACAATACATTGAGTTTAGTGATATTCTTTAGTGTTCATAGTTTCAGAATAAGTCCACTTGAAATGACGGCAAAAGTCAAAAGTTTCATTACTAAGAGTGCTCAGTACTGCAATGCTAAATATACTATCAATAGTACCAAAGATAAAGTTTCTTCACATTATTTTCGATCAAAAATATAAAAGAATTATGTAATAGTCCGCAAGCCCTCGTACAAAATCTTGAGTGATAACAAGCAAATTATAACTTTGTATACTGTTTAAGTATGCCGAGTCTGACAAGATTTCGCAGAGAGGAAATCTTGACAGTGGTAAGTTTTCCTTTGGCTTTCTGAAAAACATGTCATTTTCGCATTTATATGTAAGGTAATGACCAGCATTTAGTTTTTAAGTTAAAGTGAAAGATATTCACTAGAAGTAATCTAAAAAAAACAAAAAGGTTCGATACTTCCAGTTTGTCCACGTGTCGATTTCACAACTTGGAAGTTGGCGACAGGCAGCAATCTGAGTTTTCTAGGAGCATACAATAATTAAATTAGAATTTCAATGGCACCATTGTCCGACAAAATTAATAAGGATCTTCAGCAGTCCGACGCTCCAAAGATGTCGATTTGACGACAACAATGTTGGTGACAACCAGGTGTCAGACAAAAGCGGCAATTGAAAAAAAAAAATATAATACTTATCGGAAGTATCGATACCTATGTCCGATAAAAATATTGGACTGTTTTTAATTTTTTTTTTGGAAAAACACCTCCGAAACAAAAAAAAGTCACAGAGGAAAACGGTGGCAGACTTGGTCCAAAGAATCCATACAGAAAGTTTGGAGAGAGTATCTATCGGTAAATTTTTTGCCGATGGGCACTCTAACTAAAAATTAATCAGCAAAGTTTTGTAGATGTAGAAATGTGAAAATGGAGCACTATTATTCATCAGATTTCTTTGGATTAACATTTTTTCATTTTCAGATTGTGGAAGGTCATAAACCCAAAAAATCATGTCAAGAATCGGATTTTCTCGACAAAATCAAACTTTCAATCAATAGTTTTTTCTGCTTCTGGAAAATGAGAGGTTCCATCAACAACTTCATTTCTTTCAATAATGTCACGAAAAATACGTAAAAGCTCATTTTATGAAAGCACTGTTGCCAAAAGTGCAAGTGTGTTTTTTTTCAATCTTTTCACGTCAGATAGACTTCGACAATTAATCGACAATTATTTATATCCAGTTTGATGATATTTTATGTTTATTTGTGAGTGGCACGTTAGAGATATAAAGTTAGCACAGCCACCCCATATAAAAAAATTAAGGGTGCGACAGGTTTTTTTTCGTTCACGACAAATTCCCTACAATCATTCGGCAATCACTGGAATAGTTTCAATCGAATGCCAAGTGGTACTGCTAACTTTATAGGGGTTAAATGAACCTTAACTGGAGAAGAATAATATAGGAAAATAGACACGGAGGAATCGGATTCACTTAATAGGGTTTTAAGTGAATGTCTAGTTAACAAGTACTTTTTTGGTCAACTTTTTCCAGCAGTCTCCGAAAATTATGATTGAGGTGTCATTCGATTCGGAATGGCATCTAGATGGTTTTTGACAAAAATTAAGTTCCGCTTGCAAAAATTGCAAAAGTTATTAACAATTAACTAGAAAAAAAAGGGGATTTAGTTTTTTGCAAATATCTGAAAAACTAATAAAGATTTTTCAAATTTGAAAAAAGATTCAAAAAGAAGAAGAAATTTCCTAAAAAAAGTCTTGACTCCCGGAATTGTAGGACCAATATTTATAATTTTCCCAGAGGGTTGAAAATACGCCCGAAAACGGGTACTCCGGCTTGCGCAAGCCACGTCCTCTTCGGACCTTTAATGAATAAAAAATATTTAAACTTATTAAATATGAAAATGAAAAATTGAAAAAATTCAAGCGCCGACAGGACAGGTCAATGAACAATAATCCGTGGTCGAAAAATTTTTATCGCGATTTTTCAATAAGTTATCCATTAATTAATTAACAATTTTTTGTAGCATGAACATTAACATTGCAAGTGCGATAATTGTTAAACTATTAATCTGATAATTTTTTTCATTCGTGGAGCTATTTCTCAAAGGTCTTAGAATAAATTCCCGTTGGAAAAATTAAAAAATTGTTGATTTTCGTTTTGTTATTAACAGTTTAATAAGATGAAAAATTATAAAGCTTTATTAATCATTGAAAAAAAAAATTATTTATAATATTATTATTGATCCGTTTTTTCATGATAAAAATGATTTTTAATAATTTTTATCGTCTATTGTTTAAATAATTGTTATAAACAAATGCGTTGTTTATGAAATAATTTAAATTTTTTTTTGATAACATAATCTTCAATGATAATAATTATGATTTAAAAAAAAAACCGTTTTAAAAAAAAATTATTGTTGATACATTTGTTGATTAACAATTATTTTCTCCCACTTCTAATTAATATTAAGGAACCATTTTTTTTAATCATTATTTATTTTTCTTTTTGATATAAAAAAATATTTTATTTAATTTTTCATTTGTTACATAAACAATTTGTTATAAACAAATAAATTTTTAATTTTTAGTTTTTTCTTATTCTACTTTCACTTATTGTCACAAAATTAGATATGATTTTGTTTTTTTTTTAGTAAAAAAAATTTAAGAAAAAAACAAAATCATGTCTGTTTTTGTGACAATAAGTCACCATGGACCATGGGTTATTGTTCATTGATCTGTTCTGTAGGCACCTGAATTTTTTCAATTTTTTATTTTCGTATTTAATAAGTTTAAATATTATTTATTCATTAAAGGTCCGAAGAGGACGTGGCTTGCGTAAGCCGGAGAAACCGTTTTCGGGCGTATTTTCAACCCTCTGGGAAAATTATAAATATTGGTCCTACAATTCCGGGAGTCAAGACTTTTTTTAGGAAATTTCTTCCTCTTTTTGAATATCTTTCAAATTTAAAAAAATCTTTATTAGTTTTTCAGATATTTGCAAAAAACTAAATCCCTTTTTTTTTCTAGTTAATTGTCAATAACTTTTGCAATTTTTGCAAGAGGAACTTCATTTTTTTCAAAAATCATCTAGATGCCATTCCGAATCGAATGACACCTCAATCATAATTTTCGGAGACTGCTGAAAAAAGTTGACCAAAAAAACACTTCTTAACTAGACGAAAGTTCATTCAAAATAGCATAAAAGCACAATTTCGGACAGTCCTAGCCTTGACCAACAAGGACCGTATTTTTTTATAAACCTTTCAAACAGCTTATCGTCTCAGCCCATCAATCAGCCCTGCAATATAAAGCCAACCGCAAAAAACGACTGAATATAAATCGGTAGGAGGAAGGCAGTTTAGTTGAATTATTGTGAGTGGGCAAAGCATTGTCGCCGTCCAAAGAGACGTGGTACCGTCTAACTGTACCTGAGCTATAGTTCATCGACCTCTCTTCTAGTACGCAGGGATACCAATAGTCTGAGAGCTGATTCACGCAGCGTGTGCTTTCAAATGAGCCCGAACAGACGAAAGGGTGTTGATTTCTAGGTCAGAAATGGGATGAGTCAGGACAGCTATGCATATCTAATTATGTTCTGATTTAACATTCGAATCTGTTATTTCAAATTGATAATTTCTGTAGCATTCTCGGTGACATACCTATAGTTTTCTATCGATTTTTATTTCAAAACCTGTTTTTGAGTAGCGAGCTTTTATCTTGAATGTCGATACCATTCAATAACTATTCAAGAAATCATTCTATAATACAGAAGCTGCTCATGAGTGCAGTGTTTTCTAAATTTCAGACTGCTGAATACAATAAAAAGGTGTTCATGAACACAACAATAATACTCGTATACAGTGACCGCCATAAGTATGTACCATATGGGAAAGATACTAAGGTAATTTCCATCAAGTAACGGCCACGTCAATCTAAAATATGGAAAAGAAGTTTATTATTAGAGCATTGGAAAAAGATTCTTGGGTAAAGTTTATGCATGTCCGATAACCTAAAAATCGATTTTGACACATGTCACGTAATCGCTGGTAAAAGTCGGGTAAAATGGCAAGATATCGAAAAAAAATATTTGAAAAAGTTGCTTAGAATTCAATTTTATACACATGTCCAAAGTTTGAGAAAATAATGAAAAAATATTGAAAATAGCATTTTTTTAAAAATATTTTTCTAGCTGTAGAAAAAAATCAAATTAATTTCTTATGAATAGCTTGACCATACTGAAATATTTGTATTCCAATGATAATAACAAACTTTCTCATTTTCTCCACATCAGAAAGCACTAAATGAAAAAAAATGTATTTTGTCAGAACCCTTGCTGTTACATTGATTCGTATCTAACAGATATATCACAATTCCGCTATTATTGCGATGATAGGGAAATAAAAAAATATCGTGTTTTTTCGATTGTAATCAATTTTTGATGATAATCATACACTGTCACTTCGCACATAATCTTAAAAATAGTGCGTCAAATTAAAGAGGCTAGAGTTTTCAACATTGCATGCGAAGTGAAACGCTCTGCCAAGATTATCATCGAAACTTGATTTTAATCTGAAAAACGCCATGTTTTTGGAGTGTCATGTCATCACAATGGTCGTGGAATTCTGATATAACTGTTAGATACGAACCAATGTAACAGCCAGGGTTTTGACAAAATCCAATTTTTTTAATTTAATGCTCACTGGTGTTGAGAAAATGAGAAATTTTTGTCATTCTCATTAAAATACAAATGTTTTAATATGTTCAAGCTATTCATAAGAAATTTGATATTTTCATACAGCTAGGAAAATATTTAAAAAAATAGCTATTTTCAATTTTCTCTCATTATTTTTTTAAACTTTGTATTTGTGTATAAAATTCAATTCTAAGCAACTTTTTGAAATAACTTTTTTTGATATCTTGCCATTTCACCCCACTTTTTGTCTTTTCATAGTAATTTTTTTTTCATTTGCCCGGCATACCAGCGATCACGTGACATGTGTCAAAATTGATTTTTAGGTTATCGGACGTGCACAAACTTTTCCCAAGAATCTTTTTTCCAATACTCTAATAATAAACTTTTTTCGTATATGGACTTTTTGGCGGTCACACTATATATATATTTTTTTTAATTCGTTTTTTGTAAAATTTTATTTTACGAATCTGTCAGGTTTTTAAAGGAAACTCCTCAAAAGCAGAGCTTGTGTGAGCAAGGTAGATTCGGAACATAAGTTCAAGTGGATTCCGAACCAATTTAGTTCCGCGACGGCCTTGGGGATCGAACCGGAGCCGCGTGGATGCGGAAGGCCTCGACACCACGACCACTTCGCTATATGGATAGATAGTTCAGATTTTATTGATATACAGTTCCAGGGAAGACGGTAGACAAGCGTCTAGCCGTACCAATTCTACTTTTGATCCGCATGCGCACAACTCGAATTGAAATAATGTAATTTAACAAGTGAGTGTGTCGGGGTGTTCAGATGACAAAACAAGAAGGCAAACTGAGTTGAAACTGCGTGAATTTGTTTTTTCGCTCGCAATTGACACACAAACCTAACCTGAGCAAGCTAACCTAGCTTGCGAGTCAGTCAAAAATGCGTAAATTAGTTTGCATGCAAAACGAGTTGAAATTGCGTAAATTACTAGTCAACCACCTGACATGACTACCCTTACCTAGACCTAATAACGATACAAAATTGTTACGAAATAACGACTAATTTATCCAAAATTCAGAAAGAACAGGCGTGGAGCAGCCATATTCGACGGTTCACCTCGCTTCTAGCGTGAACACGTGCGCATGCGGCACTGCGGGATCAAAAGTAGAATGGTACGGCTAGAGGCTTTTAGATGGTAGGTACTTAAGTTGAAATCAGGCCTATGTAAAGGAATTCCATATTTGTCGACCAGACAGTCATTGGGGTTCACCGAGGGGGAAACAACAAGTCATTTTTTGTACACCTTATGAAATCAGTGAAGTAATTATCTCTAATGAAAAATAATGAAAAAGTTTTAGGGGGCATGAAAGATAATTACCATTCAATTACGCGGATACGTTGTATGGGCATAATTTAACTCTTATGTATAAAAATAAGATCCAGAAAGTAATAAAATAATTCCCAAATACATACCCAATACATACTAATTCGACCATTCTGAATCGATTGGAGTTCGCAGAATTGGTCTATCTCTAACCGTTCTCGAGTTTGTCACCTCTGATGTTTTTTTGCCGCCAAAAATTTTTATGATGAGTTTACGACATTATTGGTAAAATATTCAGAATCAGCACGTCAAATTACTTTCGAGGACAAAAATTTGAAATTCGAAAAATGAAAAATAAAAAATCTCAGATAATTTTGTTTTATCTTAAACACCTTTTTCCGGCTAAATCTTATATCTGAGCATAGAAAATCATACATTTTTGGAATGAGCATGAAATTTTACTTATACAGTGCGAATTTCAAGTCGATGTGACGACTTGGTATTTTTGATGTTTTTTAGGGGTGAACCCCTTGCAATTTTTTCGAGTAATTTTTAATTTCTTTCGATTGACTCGAAATTCACAATACATACTAATTCGACCATTCTGAATCGATTGGCGTTCGCAGAATTTGTCTATCTCTAACCGTTCTTGAATTGGTCAGCTCTAAATCAGTTTTTTAATGGTTTTTTTGCCGTTAAAAATATTTCTGATGAGTTTTAGACATTATTGTTAGAAGATTCGGAATCAGCACGTCAAAATACGTTCGAGGACAAAAATTTTAAATTCAAAAAATGAAAAATAAAAAATCTCAGAAAATTTTATGTTTTATCTTAAACACCTTTTTCCGGCTAAATCTTATATCTGAGCATAGAAAATCATACATTTTTGGAATGAGCATGAAATTTTACGTACACAGTGCGAATTTCGAGTCGATGTGACAACTTGGTACTTCTAATGATTTTTAGGGGTGAACGAACCCCTTGCAACTTTTTCAGCCATTCTGAATCGATTGGAGTTCGCAGAATTCGTCTATCTCTAACCGTTCTCAAGTTGGTCAGCTCTGAATCAGTTTTCAAATGTTTTTTTTTGCGCAAAAATAATTTCTGGCGAGTTTTGACATTTCGAATAATGACTTTAATTAAAATTAATATTGAATTAATGAAAATGTTATGATGTACACCTAATGAAAGAGTAGTTTCCCTCTCGGGCTTCACTCAATACTATTATTTTGGTGAAATACTGATTTGGTAAACCGAAATTTTTCAATTAGTATATGCTGTTTAGATTTGATTTCATCACAAAGTTCATCGGGGATTTTTTTTTTCAAAACATAATAATTCAGGTACGTGTTGTTCGGTTTTTCCTCTACTTATGGCACATCTGACGAGTCCTTATTTTTATTGCATGATCCAGTTGTTTTAATTGTTTTATATCGTCGAAAGGCTTTGTGTTCGAATTATAGTGATGTATGTAATAATCTAAAATGGTGATGGATTCGTTGCCTTTATTGTAGGATGAGGCGCGTGAATATATAATACATTTATAACCTGTTTATTGAAAAAAAATTGTTTGTCATTACATGGTGCAAACGGAAATTAGTATTCCTGTCAACATTACATAATATCTCCATTGGAGGAGTTCACATCAACAACGTTACTTTATATAGATCAGATCTATCTACACCAGTGTTGCCACGTTGTCAGCCTTCATACCGGCCTCATCTTTCCATTATACTCTCCAATTTTATTTGATATACTGTCCGATATTTGTGTGAAAATTAACCCCAATATCGCGCGCCTATGATGTTGAAAGAAAGGCTTTTGTGAGCATGGTTATCATTAGGAATTCAAACGATCCTAAACGATTTACCTTGCACCAACCACTGTAATGTTCTAGATTATTAGTATCATTGGAATACATCTGAAATACTTGCTCACGACTTGAATGCGAACGTAGTTATTATTAATGCAACTTTCTTCTTTTCCCATTTTGATAGAAAGGGGTGGGGGGTGGGAATTCACATAACGAACTTGCTAATCTATTTATTTTGGTTTAGTTCTGAAACAAACTACAGTACCAAATATGGATAACGCTTCAAGATACCAAGAAAACACAATTTTATTAGAAAAAAAATCTCAAATAAATGGACCTCCACCTGAAAATATCAACAGTTCTGCTCCCGATTTTCAAGAATGATATAGGCCATGAGGCCGTTTTTTAGGCTAAAAGAGTAAATAACTCGAATACGGTTCGTCGTATCGATTTCAAACAAGGATAGGCTTCTAGAGGACGTTTGATTCTATGTAACTATGTCTGCGGCAGCACCTCAAGATTATTTTCATGGATAGTCGAAGAAGTTGCAGTGGTATTTCTCTTCCATTAAAATTTGAAGTCTTTACCCGATCGAAATAAATTTGGTATAAAAAGTAAGGTAAAACGTTGATCTATGCTGTGATGTTTTTTTGAAATTATTTGTTCATCTACACGAGTATTCGGACTGGGTTGTTCGGGTGACGGCTGGCGCCACCTAAGGAGAAATAGAGGAAGAATATCAGTGGCGCGAGCATTGCTTGCGCGAGTGACGGCTACCACCATCTACGAGCGGGGACGGTGAATTAAGATTCCCAGCCTAGAATAAGATGGAAGAATTTTAGTATCGTCCAGAAGATGTATCTCTAACTATGAGAGGCCGTGCGTGTCGCTGAGGTCTAGTATTTGTGAAGTATTACTGGTTGCATATAAATTACCTATAGTGTTGAAATAATTGAACAAAGTATTGTTATGATATACTGTTATATGATATAAACAATTCTAGAGTGGAGTTGTGAAAATTCTTTACCTTACTTTTTCGAAAATACTGCTTTTCCATGAAGCTCGATTTTCGAAAAACTTGTAAAATATCATCTCCCATCAATTTTCTCTACGTCATGATTACATCTCTTCGTAAATGTGATTTTTTTCAATAGATGAACTGAATAGTTGCCTTACGGAACAAATCTGTAACGTCTCTGGAAATAAACCTTCGTTTAGTAAGATATTCTCCGACACAAAACGCCGTATAACATTTTACAGAAAGAAAAAAGTTTCCTTTTTGTGTGATTGTTCATTATAATGATTTCAGAACACGAAATGCGAATTGTAGATCTCCACTAATGAGGTATCAAGAACCACGTTATAGTTAGGGAGCTATCCCAAGTCACGTACCAAAAACAGCTTCTTTGGACGAGCTCGACAATAATTCTCTCTCTGAAATTGACATGCAAGAAGTTGCTTGGCTGTTGCAGATCGGCTAATTTGAGAACACGATGTGATGGAAGTATTGTAAGGATCTGACTCTGCTGTATGAAGAGTAGAATGTCTTTTCAACACACTATTGTTCATATCAGACACAGAATAATAATAAAATATTGATTTGAATCCAACCCAGGCGTGTGCCTAGGGTCATTCCATGGGAGGGGTAATCTTCTCCATGGGGGGGTAATCACTGTTTTTGGGCATATTATTTACTATAAAGGTATCATTACGTTCGAAAAAGTTAAATTTTGATCTCTTTAAGGTCGTCATGGGGGGGGGGTAATTACCCCATTACCCCCCTCAGGCACGCGCCTGATCCAACCCCCACAACTTTTCTGTTCTATGCAAAAATAATTCTATCGAAAAGCATTCTACGAACACCGACTGGCCCTTACAACCAGAGAATTGTGTGTTAAAATATAAGTGAAAATTGTCAAGTTGTGTACACGTTCCAATGTAATTGGATGAAAAAAAGGTTTGTATTTCTTAAATTTATAAAATCATAGCAAAGCGCGATTTTATAAATAAATTTCTGCACGAAATACAAACCTTTTTTTCATCCAATTGTTAAAATATAGGCATAACTTACAAAAAAAAATATTCATATACCAAAGTAAAACTTATATTTAGTGCATAAAAATAAAAATATTTTGAAAATTTGAATATTTTCTCAAAAGATTGAGGTTGGTATCTGTTAACTGGAAGGTCATGGAAAAAACCATCAACATCCCCAAGCCACCAAAATACTACGTTAATCATAACATCCAACTGACGAAAGCTCTGGAAACTGATAAATTGTATTTTCACCCCCCCCCCAAACTGAAATCCTGGCTGCGCCATTCCACCAGTAAATGCTGGTGTTCCACAGGGATCCATTCTAGCACTAACACTGTTCCTTCTTCATATCAATAATTTTTTGGCAGCTACCTGATGATAAAGGGTACTATCATCAGGTAGCTGCCAAAAAATTATACCCTTCATATCGCGTTCTCTTCCAGAGCTCCTATATCAGCCAGTGAATGCAGGTATAAACGGGAAGAATCGTGAATAAAATAAATATGGAAGCAAGAATGAGAATCCAACAACTTGGTAGAATTCAATGCGAATATCACCCAAATATATCCATACCAATGAAATCTTCCATTTCAATGCTCGGTCTTCAGCAGTACCATTCCATGGGAAATCCATGTGAGATTCATTGCCAAAAGTTCAAAAAATAGGTTTTCTGTTATGTGCCAAGAAGTATTTCACTTCCCGTCAACCGATTATGATTTATAAAGCTTAAATCCTCCCTGTTCTGGAATACAGTTCCCATGTAAAGATTATACCACTCAAACACACATTGAAACTTTTTGATTCTGTAAATAAAGGCGTTCGTCTTGTCGGTGATACTTCGCTCACAAGCTCGCTTACTTCTCTGGAACACTGCAGAAAGGTTAGCGATCTGTGTCTGTTCTATAGATATTTTCATGTGATGTTCTTCCGCCATATCATCTATCGTTCCCCCGTTAGCGGTCCCATCGAGACTGACCCGTCGTGCTCAGTCCTCACATCCATACGCCGTTAGGTACTTTTGAGACATGCCAAACATCTCTTTTCCAGAACTCCCTATTCCATCTAACGGCAAAGCTTTGGAACTCGCTGCCTCGGACGCATACAGCCATCAGAAATTCAAGAATACCAATCTTTGACTTTTTGTTTTCGTGGGTTGGTGCAACCTTTCCAACCGACATTTTTTTCGTAATTTTCTACATCCACAACAGTCAAACATTTTTCCAAATTCTTACGCGGTCTCTATTTATCAGGACAAGGAAGTTATTATTTTTATTGAATCATGCGGTGGTTCCTTGTTTTTACTATTTTTACTGATTTTTCTTATTTTATTTTTAGTTCTTTTTTTGCCCTAATTTTCGACATTTGAAACCATATTTCTTTTTTAATTTCAGACAATTAGGGCAAAACTAGAATTTTTTCAACATTCTTCCAAAGCTGTAGTCCATTAAAAATTTAAATGCTCATAAGAATTATTAAATACATTTAAAATTAATGGTTTAAAAATATTCCGTAGGAATTTTATCGCCAAGAATTCAAGAAAAGAGCTACTGCCCTTCAAAAGCGTTTAATTATATCGATCATATTCTTGGGAGAGCATCTACACTATTGATATTTATCATTTATTATTGCACATTCCGCACCTTCCTGCCTAATTTCGCTGGATTGTAATATTCGTACACCAGCTAATTTCATGAAGCAACCGTTTTTTGTCGAAACAATGATCCTTGTAAGTATCTCAGCATACGAAATCGTTCTTTGATGGATATACTTATACCTAACTATTTCACGTGCAAAAAGCCTCATTAGATAAAGATATACAATGCACCGTTGAAAACCTATATTCTCCGTCATGACACCAATAGAGACACATGAGCGTGCTTACATAAAGTGAAAGGGGTTTTAAACAACAGTTCTTTGGTATGAATAAAAGGGGAAACAGAAAATTAGTACAGGAATCTATCATTATCTTTTATTATTATAATATAGAGAAAGTAGTTGTTTTCTGTCAGATATTCGCCTCATATTTTTCACTTTTTGAAAATCTGTAGAGAAAATATTAATTTAGACTTCGTCAATAGTATATTGTGTATCTAGTAGTAATAGCTATTTGTATTACTAGGGAGGAAAGTGCCACTTTTCCTCCCGCAGGATGCAGTTTACAGTAAACATCCAAGGGAGGAAAAGGCACTTTACTACCATGTAATACATATGATTTTTCCTCCTACCCACTTATTGAACCTTTTTTTGTAAATTTAAAACGCGTCTCAACTGATTTTGTCTAAAACAGTCCTATATACTTGTATGATGGAAACTATAAACAATATGTCCATCTGAGAATCTGCGGTGGTGCAATGGCTAGCGTCTTGGGCTTGAAGATCCCGGGTTCAGCTCCTGGCAATTGCAACTTTTTTTTTTTTTAAATGTTATTTTACTTTTTTCTTGTTAGTGATTTGAATTATTGGACATTTACATAGCTTATACATTTCGGATTGCTATTGAGTGATTTTCTCATAAGTAATGTTATGTGCCTATTTCAAACAAGTGCGCTTGTAGAAAAAATAATGTGTGTATTTCGAGCACAAAGTGTTATTGTCGTTCTCCAAAGATTAATCTTTTTGTCGAGCGACAATCAATCACTTTGCGCTCTAAATACACAAATAGCTATTAAAGAACTAGAGTAGAAGTAACATTCATGTTTGATTTTTACCAGAATAAGATATTCTAGAAATAACGGAAACATTTTTATTATAATAGATTCACAAGTTTCATCGTTTACAACTTACTTGAAATAAGGAAAAGTATGAGTTTTCTCCCTGGTTTGAGGAAGGAAAGTGTTACTTTCTATAGGGGTAGGTGGAAAAGCATTAGATTGCTGGACGATAATGTAAATTGTTGGCCAAGGCGTTAAGCCAACCTTCCCATATTCGTCAGGAAAAAAAACCCTTATCATAATCGCCACAAAATAATCATTTGGAAACAAAATCAACTGCAAGAAAAATCCCCAGGTGAAAATGTATCCATACTTCTAATGACAAAACTTACGATTATATCAGCCTAAAAAATGACTTCTCGCAAACTTTATGCGTTTAAATTCTAATGCACTCACATGTCTACGTAAGTTTAGTTCATCCTGATTAGACCAGACTAAAAAATAACTCCTCGCAAAATGCATGTGTTGGAATTAACTACACACTAAAATGTCTACGTAAGTTAATTTTTTTCTAGTTAGAACAGACAAAAAATTTATTTCTCAAAATATCTGACCTGACAACCCGATACCTCGGACTTAGTTAACATAGACCTTAAAAGCTTTCGGGTACATACGATAAATATAGCTCTGTAAATAATAAAAATAATACAACTTATATTTTTGGAGATTTATTTTTTGAGAATTTTTCTACTTGGGGATTTACTTTCCTAGAGATTTATATTTGATGATTTTTTTGGGATATTACTTGTTTTTCCTGAAATTATTCGGATGA
This sequence comes from Chrysolina haemoptera, assembly GCA_958298965.1. Taxonomy (NCBI): domain Eukaryota; kingdom Metazoa; phylum Arthropoda; class Insecta; order Coleoptera; family Chrysomelidae; genus Chrysolina; species Chrysolina haemoptera. The sequence continues at coordinate 52,637,236 of OY282586.1, read as the reverse complement.
TAATATACCCCTTATACGGTTCCCATGTCAGAACATACCAGAAAATGACAAAAACAAGTACATTAAAAAAGTCGTTAGTGAAAAAAAATTAGGTTTATTTGCGGATTCTAGCACAGTAAAATTCGCCAAGATAAATTCAATAACTCAATGTTTATGGGATTATCTAAAGCGCTATGCGGAGAACTTAAAAGGAAATTACCCTGGAAAACAAATTTGCAAAGTCCCTCTTCGCTCTGGAAATCCCCAGATCGATGTGAATAACTTTGCTGAATTCTTGTTCCCTTTATTACCTCAGGTATCTCAACTAAATAGCTTCCAGTGAAAAAGTTTGAATCCTGCGAATCCTTCACTGTATTCGCATTTCCAAGGAAAAGCGCCGGGAAAACAATTATGTTTGCCGAACTGAAGGGAAACTTATTGAGTGTTTCATGTTCTGGTATACGAACCTACGAACCTACGCAATATTGGGACGAAAAATAGTTATTGGTTTTTCTCGAGGGGGAAACTACTCTTTCATTAGGTGTACATCATAACATTTTCATTAATTCAATATTAATTTTAATTAAATTCATTATTCGAAATGTCAAAACTCGCAAAAAAAAACATTTGAAAACTGATTCAGAGAATCAGAGCTGACCAACTTGAGAACGGTTAGAGATAGACAAATTCTGCGAACTCCAATCGATTCAGAATGGCCGAATTAGTATATACTGAGAATTTGAACGAAAAAAATCTACGTACAAAAAAGTCGATTACCTAATGAGAGATAATTTTATGAACGTCTTTATTTTTCATTTTTCGAATTTAAAATTTTTGTTCCCGAGAGTATTTTAACGTGCTGATTCCGAATCTTTTAACAATAATGTCGAAAACTTATCAGAAATATTTTTGACGGCAAAAAACCATCAAAAAACTGATTCAGAGCTGACCAACTCGAGAACGGTTAGAGAGAGACAAATTCTGCGAACGCCAATCGATTCAGAATGGTCGAATTAGTATGTATTGTGAATTTCGAGTCAATCGAAAGAAATTAAAAATTACTCGAAAAAACGGCAAGGGGTGTTCACCCCTAAAAATCATCAAAAATACCAAGTCGTCACATTGACTTGAAATTTGCATTGTGTACGTAAAATTTCATGCTCATTCCAAAAATGTATGATTTTCTATGCTCAGATATAAAATTTAGCCGGAAAAAGGTGTTCAAGATAAAACATTAAATTTTCTGAGATTTTTTATTTTTCGAATTTAAACTTTTTGTCCTCGGACGTATTTTAACGTGCTGATTCCGAATCTTTTAACAATAATGTCGAAAACTCATCAGAAATATTTTTGACGGCAAAAAACCATCAAAAAACTGTTTCAGAGCTGACCAACTCGAGAACGGTTAGAGAGAGACAAATTCTGCGAACGCCAATCGATTCAGAATGGTCGAATTAGTATGTATTGTGAATTTCGAGTCAATCGGAAGAAATTAAAAATTACTCGAAAAAACGGCAAGGGGTGTTCACCCCTAAAAATCATCAAAAATACCAAGTCGTCACATTGACTTGAAATTTGCACTGTGTACGTAAAATTTCATGCTCATTCCAAAAATGTATGATTTTCTATGCTCAGATATAAAATTTAGCCGGAAAAAGGTGTTCAAGATAAAACATTAAATTTTCTGAGATTTTTTATTTTTCGAATTTAAACTTTTTGTCCTCGGACGTATTTTAACGTGCTGATTCCGAATATTTTAACAATAATGTCGAAAACTCATCAGAAATATTTTCGACGGCAAAAAACCATCAAAAAACTGATTCAGAGCTGACCAACTCGAGAACGGTTAAAGATAGACAAATTCTGCGAACGCCAATCGATTCAGAATGGTCGAATTAGTATGTATTGTGAATTTCGAGTCAATCGAAAGAAATTAAAAATTACTCGAAAAAGTTGCAAGGGGTACCCCTAAAAATCATCAAAAATATCAAGTCGTCACATCGACTTGAAATTTGCACTGTGTACGTAAAATTTCATGCTCATTCCAAAAATGTATGATTTTCTATGCTCAGATATAAAATTTAGCCGGAAAAAGGTGTTCAAGATAAAACATTAAATTTTCTGAGATTTTTTATTTTTCGAATTTAAACTTTTTGTCCTCGGACGTATTTTAACGTGCTGATTCCGAATATTTTAACAATAATGTCGAAAACTCATCAGAAATATTTTCGACGGCAAAAAACCATCAAAAAACTGATTCAGAGCTGACCAACTCGAGAACGGTTAAAGATAGACAAATTCTGCGAACGCCAATCGATTCAGAATGGTCGAATTAGTATGTATTGTGAATTTCGAGTCAATCGAAAGAAATTAAAAATTACTCGAAAAAGTTGCAAGGGGTACCTAAAAATCATCAAAAATATCAAGTCGTCACATCGACTTGAAATTTGCACTGTGTACGTAAAATTTCATGCTCATTCCAAAAATGTATGATTTTCTATGCTCAGATATAAGATTTAGCCGGAAAAAGGTGTTTAAGATAAAACATTAAATTTTCGGAGATTTTTTATTTTTCATTTTACGAATTTAAACTTTTTGTCCTCGGACGTATTTTAACGTGCTGATTTTGAATCTTTTAAAAATAATGTCGAAAACTCATCAAAAATATTTTTGACGGCAAAAAACCATCAAAAAACTGATTCAGAGCTGACCAACTCGAAAACGGTTAAAGATAGACAAATTCTGCGAACGCCAATCGATTCAGAATAGTCGAATTAGTATGTATTGTGAATTTCGAGACAATCGAAAGAAATTAAAAATTACTCTAAAAAGTTGCTAGGGGTTCGTTCACCCCTAAAAATCATCAAAAATACCAAGTCGTCACATCGACTTGAAATTCGTACTGTATACGTAAAATATTATGCTCATTCCAAAAATGTATGATTTTTATATGCTCAGATATAAGATTTAGGCGGAAAAAAGTGTTTAAAATGAAAAATAAACTTTTCTGAGATTTTTTATTTTTCATTTTTGAATTTCAAATTTTTGTCCTCGAAAGTAATTTGACGTGCTGATGTTTTAACAATAATGTCGAAAACTCATCATAAACATTTTTGGCGGCAAAAAAAATATCTAAAAACTGATTCAGAGCCGACCAACTCGAGAACAGTTGGAGATAGACCAATTCTGCGAACGCCAATCGATTCAGAATGGCTGAATTAGTATGTATTGGGTATGTATTTTGGAATTATTTTATGACTTTCTGGATCTTTAAATTATGTCCATACAACATATCCGCGTAATTGAATGGTAATTATCTTTCAATGCCCCCTAAAACTTTTTCATTATTTTTCATTAGAGATAATTACTTCACTGATTTCATTAGGTGTACAAAAAATTACTAGTTTGTTCCCCCTCGGTTTTTCTGAATGCATATACAGTGTAGTGGTGAACCATTCTAGAAATGTTTCATCCTTTGATGATTTTTCAAATCTCGCTCTGTTTCGGAGTTTTTTTGCGAAATTGGAGGAAACCCTTTATGTTGAGTTTATGAGCCTTATACCTGAAGGTCTACTGTGAGAGTCTCCTGTCTCCTTATCAAGAATACTCACTAAAAACTTCACCCCCATTTAAGTACAACTGACTGTTGGCTCCAATGACACTTGGTCTTTTTGGCCTATTGCATAATTAATACTTCTGATGGGTGGTTTATTCACAGTATTACCCACTCCAGTACATTTGTGCCTTGTACGAGTTTATACAAGTTCTTTACTGGGTGAGAAATGGATTGTCAAATGATTATCCAAAAATTAACTGTTTTTTGCGGTCTAATGCCCATCATCTACAGATTAGTGTGGCCATTGTACATCAGTCCCATCTTATTTAGGTAGTTTTACTGGGGCATGATAAGTCTGTCGTTTCTTCATAACACAGTCCTTTGATGTAATCTTTCTTCTGTTTATTTCCTGGTATATTTCCCCAGTAATCTTTGTGGTTTATTGGTAAAGACGACTAAATGTTTTGAACGAAGAAAATATAATAAAACGTTGATTGTTTTAAGCGGAGTGAGACGAAACATAGAGTTTGTCATGTATAATGTTTGTATTTTGTTAATCATTTAATAGTAATGTTTTTTTTTTAAGTTCTGTTTCCCACAAAAAGGAAATTCCTGTATTGTTTAGAGAACCTCGTGAGAGCCGAGGGAAATGAGGTAGGAATTGGTGTTCTTCTTGAATTTCTGAAGGCTGTATGCCTCAGCGAACACCTCCCGAGGAAGCGATATCCAAAGCTTTGCCGTTCCGTGGAAGAACGAGCCCTGGGAAAGAGATGTCCATGAAAATATCTATAAAACAAAGACAGATCGCCAACCTTTCTGCGATGTTCCAGAGAAGTAAGCGAGCTTGTGAGCGAAGTATCACCGACGAGACCAACTGGTCCTGCACTCCATATATGGGAACAGTATTCCAGAACAGGTCGCATTTGTGCCTTATAAATCATAATCAGTTGTCGGGAAGTGAAATACTTCTTGGCATGAAACAGAAAAAAACAAGGCACTCTTGGCAATGGACCTCACATGGTTCTCCCATGAAAGGGTACTGCTGATGGTAATACCGAGCATTGAAATGGAAGATTTCATTGGTATTGATACTCCTGACATAGTTACACTGGCCACTGTGAGATCGGCCTTTCTAGTGAAAAGACATTGCTTGAGGCTTGAGTTTTATTCGTTTTGAATTCCACCAAGTTGTTGGACCCCATTCTAGAATTTTTGCTAAGTCCTTATTTATTTAATTCACAATTCTTCATCGTTAAGCTACTTCAATTATATAAAATGTATCCCATCCTGATGTGTAAGTGATTTTACAACGTGCCCCACACCCCCCAGATTCGAAACATATGACTGCCTTTGGTTTTCCCTGTATCTTAACAAAGAGGATTTTGATATTTTATCGAAAAAACTGAATATTCTTGAAATGATCCATGAAATAACCTCTCGAAGTTTACTGAACACTCTACACTCTATATATCGACTGTATAGCCAGCCAAGGACAATGTGCAAAATAACGCTACCCATGTCCTTTGTGGCGTCATACGTTGCGCATTTTCGAATGGAAACTTTTTCAAATATCTTCGGAAACTTTTCGAGTTGGAACGCACACAAAAGGAAACCTCTTGTCCAATTTACTCTTAACAGAAACGACCTCCTTTCTATTCATGGTACGTTTCCATTGATGCCGACCTTTCCCGCATGGTCCTCACAATGTCCGGAGTTGACAAAAAAGTTAACGCGATATTATATATGCTATGTTGCTATATATGTTGAATACGTATTCCTCCATATATCAGAAATGCACTTGGTTGAAAAAGCATATTAAAGCACTCCATTTGTGTATTTACTCACAACAAGCTGAAATGAACAAATTCAAATTCTGAGAAATTATATTTAAAATTATACCGGGTGGTCGTCAATATTTCCCCCGTACCCCTTTTAACTCTTGGACCGCTTGACATATTATTTGATTAGCTTGACTTTGATTACTTTTATTGCGGACTTCCATTGTCTGGATTGTTACTATGAGCACAACGTTTCAATCGGTTCAGTATATCCGATCGTTATCAAGTGTGTAGTGACCGCCTGAGTAATGCCAGGAAATCTATATGTCTTGAGGTAATTAACAGGACTACCTGTTTTCCCAGTTGGCCGTTGACTTTGAGATTTGTTCCCGTTGAGTCCAGCATTTGTTTTCGTCTATACTAACGCTGCCTATACACACAACGGTTTTGGACGTACGTTGAAAAGACGTACGTCCACATTTCTTTAGTGGCGTGAAGAAATGCATAAGACCTTTCAAACCGGGAGCCCAATATACTGCAAAATATTTAGTAACAAATCACGATTGATTGTATCAAATGCTCGGCTAAAGTCAAGAAGAATTGGTGCAGTACATTTCCCACGATCTCCTGTGCTCTAAGTATGTCATCGGTGACAATTATTTTACATGATGTTATACAGTAACCGCCAAAAAGTATGTACCATATGGGAAAAAAGTTTATTATTGAGTATTGCAAAAAAGATTCTTGGGAAAAGTTTGTGCATGTCCGATAACCTAAAAATCGATTTTGACACATGTCACGTGATCGCTGGTATGGCGGCAAATTGAAAAAAACTACTATGAAAAGGCAAAAAGTGGGGTAAAATGGCAAGATATTGAAAAAAGTTATTTGAAATAGTTGCTTAGAATTAAATTTTATACACATATACAAAGTTTGAAAAGATAATGAGGAAAAATTGAAAATAGCATTTTTTTAAAATATTTTCCTTGCTGTATGAAACTATCAAATTATTATCTTATGAATAGCTTGACCATACTGTAACATTTATATTTCAATGATAATGATAAATTTTTCTCATTTTCTCTACACCAGTTACTAAATTAAAAAAACAGGATTTTGTTAAAGCCCTGTCTGTTACATTGGTTCGTATCTATCAGAATTCTACGACCATTGTGGTGACATGACACTCCAGAAACATGGTGTTTTCTAGATTATAATAAGTTTCGATGATAATCGTGCCAGAGCGTTTCACTTCGCATGCAATGTTGAAAGCTCTGGCCTCTCTGATTTGACACACTATTTTTTAGATTGTGTGCGAAGTGAAACGTTCGTGCACGATTATCATCAAAAATTGACTATAATCGGAAAAACACCATATTTTTGGATTTCCCTATCAATTAAAGTGGAATTGTGATATAACTGTTACGAACCAATGTAACACCAAGGGTTCTGACAACATTCAATTTTTTTAATTTAGTGCTCTCTGGTGTGGAGACATTGAGAAAGTTTTCTTATTATCATCGGAATACAAATATTTCAGTATGGTCTAGCTATTCATAAGAAAATAATTTGATATTTTACTACAGCTAGAAAAATATTTTTAAAAAATTGCTATTTTCATTATTCACACATTATTTTCTCAAACTTCGTATATGTGCATAAAATTGAAGCAACTTTTTCAAATAACTTTTTTCGATATCGTGCCATTTTCCTCGACTTTTTGCCTATTCATAGTAGTTTTTTTCAATTTGCCGCCATACCAGCGTGACATGTGTCAAAATCAATTTTTAGGTTATCGGACATGCACAAACTTTTCCCAAGAATCTTTTTTGCAATACTCAAATAATAAACTTTTTTCCCATATGGTACATACTTTTTGGCGGTCACTGTATAAAATCATGTAAAATAATTGTCACCGATGACATACTCAGAGCACAGGAGATCGTGGGAAATGTACTAATTCTTCTTAACTTTAGCCGAGCATTTGATACAATCAATCATGATTTGTTGCTAAATATTTTGCAGTATATTGGGCTCTCGGTTTGAAAGGTCTTATGCATTTCTTCACGCCACTAAAGAAATGTGGACGCAGGTTTTTTTAACGTACGTCCAAAACCGTTGTGTGTATAAGCAGCGTTAGTATAGACGAAAACAAATGCTGGACTCAACGGGAAGAAATCTCAAAGTCAACGGCCAACTGGGAAAACAGGTAGTCCTGTTAATTACCTCAAGACATATAGATTTCCTGGCATTACTCAGGCGGTCACTACACACTTGATAACGATCGGATATACTGAACCGATTGAAACGTCGCGTCGTGCTCATAGTAACAATCCAGACAATGGAAGTCCGCAATAAGAGTAATCAAAGTCAAGCTAATCAAATCTTTGTTTATATCATAAACGCAACGAATTTGTTGTCCTTTAATGTCTATACAAAAAAAACCCACATTTATTTTTCATTTATCACTTAATCACTTAAATATCTTTTTTCAAGAAAAAATGTTGAAATGTTCAAATACAGCCTTTTTTTATCTTTCATAAAAATACTTAAGTGTCACCTGAAAGAGAATTTTTCATTACTTTGTCGCCATAAACGTCTTCAATACCAACATTTCATTCCAACCCGCCAATGTGCAGAATAAAAAGGATTCAAATAAAGAGATTTGACGTAAATTCAATTATCGTAGCAGGCCTTGAATGCTGCGATGAAGCTACAAGAATTTCGATGATCCCCTTCACGAAACTTCAATCCAAATTATTGGGAAAAATCGAATCCAATCAAGCGAGGCAAAACGATTTGTATTGAATTTATTCATGGATGTCTCGACTTTTATGAAGATGGAAAAATGCCGAGAAAAATTGGAAATGTGAGTGACGGGTATGGGAATAATTTGAGTTGGTTTTACTGAGCTGTGAACTACAGTTACAGTGTTTCCATCCTCTTGGAGAAGAGTTAGAATACAACCAGGTTAGACTAACTCATTGCACATTTATTCTGGTATGTTTATAGTCCAGTCATTAGAAGTTATCTAACCGGGACTAAAATTGGTGAAAGAAATCGAAGAATTCTTGCTGAAACATGTCGTAAAGGAAGTGAAACTGCCCCCTGAACATTTAAATGCCTTTTTATTCATAAAAGGGTAGTTTTTTCTGAAAGATAGTGCCGCCATTCGAAATAACGGAAAGTTTTACGCTGAAAATGATCAATCATACATCTAAGATATTTTTCTTCTGAATCAACTCGCGAGAACGCACGAAACTGATAATTCAAAAATGTTCTGCCTGTTTCCGCACTGAAATTAGGTGTTTGAAATAACGTGAAAGGATATCATGAAAAGTAATGTACCAAACGAAAGAACAAGTCTGAACCTTCATTTCGTGCACAATAACACCAAAAGAATTTCGTTACTAAAGGACGACACGGCCAATTAACCTTTATTTTAATTGTATATGTTGTTTGTAGATTGAAAATTATAGCAACTTAAGGGTCAGTTATATTTTTCGTGTTGTGAATTCCTATACCCCATTTGGATAGACAGGATTTACTTCTTCTTTGTCTTTTTTGACCGGCTAAACATGTCAGATTTCAATCATTTCCCACATAATGAACAACATGTTAAGGGTATCATTCTACGACAACCTGGGAGATTTATCAAAATGTCGATTATGAACGGAGCTCTAATTCAATCCTTTCCATATCAAGGCACTATGGTCCTATGATTCGCCAGATCGTGTTGTTGATACGATTGAAAAAAAATCAAATTCGAAGGTTTGCACCTCGTTTTATTGGTGACTTGCAGCAAGATTCTCATGAGTTCTTACATTTGTTGCTAGAAGGTCCGCATGAAGACTTACATAGAACTACGTAGAAGACTAAACCAATTTTGACATAGATTCAAGAGAAATTAGGTGACGATAAAAAATCCGAAAAAGCTTGGTTGAGATTCTTGAGGATGAACAACTCCAAGATTGTAGACACCTTAGTTGGCCAACTGAAATCTTCATTAAAATGTACATATTGTAGCCATTGTTCAATCAGTCACGTTTGATCCATTTTGGAACTTTTCTCTATCAAATCCGCAAAAATCAGGAAAACTTCGACTGTCACAATGTTTGGATTCCTAGAGAATATACACTGGATGGTGAAAAGAAACCTACTTGTGAAAATTGTAAAGAGAAAAGGAAGTTCACGAAATCTATATTAATTCATGAATTTCCAGAAATTCCAGTGATACATCTAGTGTTAAAAGTAAAATGACAGCTGAGATGATACTCAGTAATGTAGATCTCTCTATATAATAGGAACACTTCAATCAGATATTATAATCAGAACACCTACTTAAGAGAAATCGTTTATAAAAGTTCACACATGTATTTGGCCGTTTGTGCAATTGGTAAGACTAATTCCTTTTGAAGTTACAAACGAAGTAGTATTCAGTCCAACGGTAGAAGGTCCTTCATGACTGACAAATAATGACATTCATAAATAAAGTGCGTTAGGTTTTATTATATTTGGAGCATCTACCAGTCAGCCTTGTAACCCAAAGATCGTGTGTTCGAATCCTTATGGATTTCTTTTTTTTTTTGTTTTGTTGTTACTAGCAGTAACTGTTTTACACAAAAATTTGTATGATACATTTGTTAAAAGTGATTTTATTTCGCTCGTGGGGTTGGTTGCTCAACTGGCTAACGCTCGTTTCGCAATATTTCCCACTCACAAAATAAAATGCCACTTTTAGCACTTGTATCATAAATAACTATTTAATCTTATTAGCCATTTTAAAAATATTATCATTTCTTCAATTGTATTATGATTTTTTTCATATACAGTTGAAGTCCAACGAATCACATATTTCAATAATTGTTTAAAATGAAGCGTGTCAAAATCAAATAAGTAGGAATTTATTCTGATGAAGTCTATATTCCAGTTGCATCATATGAAACCGGCATATCAAACAAATATTACCCTAATCGATCTCAACTCAGTTCGACTGAATACTATATCATGACGAAACAAAGTTTTCAGCGAATTCTTTCTTTCCCCGCTCAATGCTTCAATTTGCATGTTTGTCTATTCTATTGATGTGTGATGAGTGAAGGTCCCGTAGAAACCTGCTCCTGCTACTATTATGCAAAAGTTCATCACTCCAATTCGATAGCAATAAACTGCTCGAACGGAATACAAAGTTGGCGGAGAGAGCAATCACATTTGTATGCCGTGAATTATTCAGAACCGAGCAGTTCGCAAACTTCGGTATATACTTGATCGTCGGCAAAACGTTCTCCTCCTAATAATTTGAGTTTCAATTTGAATATTTATATTATTCATCATTATTCATTTCGAGTTTTTCTTGTAGGCACCCAGGAAACTTTTGGGCGATTCACGCTTTACTTTAGAATAGAGGAACGACAGGAATAGAAAGATCGGCAAACTTTGGAAAGAAAGGGTTGTGGATGGAAAACATGAACTTCGTATGGAAAGTGTGGTGAACGTCTTATGGAAAGTGTGGTGAACGTCTTATGGAAAGTGTGGTGAACAATAAAGGAAAAGAGTATTGAATGTTGCGCGGAAGAGTGGTGAATAATCTGATTGGAGAGATGATGATATGCATTCTGAATCAACAAAGCTCATAACAGACTTGGTGGCAAGGCTAGTTTTGTACTGGGACCCCACAACTTATTTCACTCTCATCTTCACACGAAAAAAGTGATAGGGTACATTCAAGACCCAAAAACGGCCGAAGCAAAACAAAATGATCTAGTTGAAGCATGAGTAACATTGGGTAACAAAAGATACAGTGTCTCATTTATCATGGAAGCACTCCTGTACCTAACTTCCGCAACTTTTTGAGTAGAATCGTGTTATTTGAAGAATCGACAGACACATCAAAATGAACAAAATGACCTGAAAGGGATTTTTTCAACTGATATACATATACATGCAAATAGCGTTGAAACTACTGACATTTCTAAAAAATTATAGTAGCAGGCAAAACAGGTTGAAAATATTTTTGGGTCAGTAATCTGAACAACCATTTCACTACTACTAACTTTGTTCCTTTGTCTAAATATTCCTAACTTCCCATGTAATCACCCCCGCAACTCCCCTGATTTTTTACGTAAAAATCTGAAATTTGCAAAAATGATTGATACATCAAACATGTATGACCTACGACAAACGGTATGAAAGGTACTGTCACCCGCAACACTGTGTACTGGACATGAGGTAGCTCCCAGCAAATCATTGATGTGAAGAAAAGATAGTGTTAGTACTAAAATGGTTCCCTGCGGAACACGTGGAAGGATCTGCCTGAGAAGAAGCTATACAGCAACGAGCACAACTGGGGTGGGGGGGCAAACCATTAGATGGAAGCTTGATCATACATTTTGGAGATATTTAATGCCACGGGATAAATTTATTTATCTATAGCAAATTTATGAATGAACAATATTTTAATAACTATCAAGCAATTCGTTATAAAGTACTGTCATGTAGATCTGCTGTGCTTTCACATAAATCTAGCAATATTATTTTTGCAACACGAAATACAGTTCAAAATCAACGATCATAATTTGAGAGGAGATTCCTGTGAATAGGAATTGTAAACATTTGTAACCGGACATTCATGTGTGACTTCATTTTCCTTGTACTGTTTCAAAAATTTGAAATGAGTTTAGAAAATTTCGCACAGTCATAACTCTCCGACAGATACAGATACAAGATTCGTGATGGTATATTTACTTCGCAATAACAACTGATTCAATTCAAATCATGATCATCATTCTTCAGAAACAGGTTCGTGAAGTTATGTCACGATAAAAGTATTATGTAAAGTATTCCGAGAAATGAGAATGAAAACATTCGCCTGGTGATAGTCAAGGATTTCATCTGCATCTGCATAGTCAATGGACCATACTCGTAACTGGTACGTATGGTGGGTATACTGTATTCTTGATTATAAAAATTATAGATATGAAATGAGAAAATATAATATGTTTTTTTTTTCACCACACGCTTTATTCCATACTTATTTTGATGAATATGTTGTTATATTTATCAAAGTTCCAACACACCTATAAACCTGGTCAGGCGGCGCTCAGTAGCCTAATAAGTTGAGAAATCTCTCTCGAATAAAAAGATTGACACTCACAGCGTTTCTTGACGTAGAAGGGGCGTTTGATAATGGTTATTTAACGAACAAGTGTATTAATAAGGGCGATCAACACGCGTTAATGTTCGAAATTGTTAATGGCCATTTTAACTCACGAGTTTGTTACAAAACTTTTCCGTCGACCGTAGTTTTCAAAAATAGATATATCTTACTTTCAATGTTTATTTATTTAACGATTCGATAAAAAACAATCACATTTCCTATTTATATTAACTCTAATCAAAGATAGTTTAATTTTCCTTAGTGGTAGTTTTGTATTAATTTTTCAAATAGAAATAAAAAAAAATTGCTCTCATGTGGGTTTGAACTATCGAGCTCACTGTCGCATCTCTCGGCTGTCAGGCCAACGCCAACGTTACCATTACGCCACGTGACTTTCTATGATTGCAAGTGACAACTGGTGTATTGAAGATTTTCTGAAATTTTATATCAGAATTGATAAATAAATAATGTCAGAGAGAACGGAACGAAACCCTTTTCAGGAATAAGCAATAATAATCAGAAACAAAATCAAAACAGTTATCGTAATGAACAAGCTGAATCCAGACTCGATGAAGTCACGCCCCTATTAGGCTGAGCACAATAAAAGAAGACCCAGCACAGACACCGAATCAGTCAGACTCAAACGAACGCTTCGTCATTACCGCACCGCTTTTGAAAATATCTACTGCACATGTAGGCGAAACGCCAGGAAGAATTACCTCGAGACCACGACAACAAATCCGAAAACCATCAGGGATCACCGCGGTCGTGAAAGTTTACCTTCTCAGATATAAAATACAGTCCATAAAAAAATAATTGAAAACGAAATCACTCACTTCTCGCAGTGTATCGTAATAATCCCACACCATCGCGGAGGAAATCATTAATCAACCCTCGTATTTAAAAAGCGATCTGAATAGCAATAGCGTGTCACGGATAGATAGATAACCTAACTTCTTCGACTGAATAGACTCGTCAATTGAATCAAGATGGATGGAGCGATAGATGGGGTAATGAAGTTGAATCCGGAAAGAAATCGGCTACTCCCCTCTAACCCAATTACACGCGAAGGAAAGAATAATCTTCGTGTCGAACTGATGAATTTTCTTTTCGATCTTTCACGAGTGGGGGTTTGCTCCACTACATCGACCATTGGCACATATTCGGAATGTTAATTTGAATAAATCCGAGCGTAGGTGACATGGCCGCTAAGGGCTTTTTGTCTCTGAAAAGGGCCCCATACATTACAATTTTGTTTGTCAGTTTTAATCAGGCAACCAACACTGTGCAGGCAAGATTGTGTATGGTCAAAATCGCCTGTTAAAATTGACCATATTACCAGACAATTTAAATCACTGTCCGGACCATAATTTTACCTTCACAATCGTAAACTGACAGTTTGAAGTAGGGCATTTCGTAGTTATCATCTTAAGTATCAGGCAGTAAATATGAATTGGATGTAGGGACTCATACAAAAGATTTTATTGTTGAGTTTAAATGTTCCAAGTTTTAAACTGAACAACTAGCGATTTTAATCACGGTCCGGGCCATAATTTTACTTTCACAATCGTAAACTGACAGTTTGAAGTAGTGCATTTTGTAGCTATCATCTTGAGTATCGGGAAGTAATTTTAAATTGGATGTAAGAACTCATTCAAAAGATTTTATTGTTGAGTTTAAATGTCGCACGTTTTAAACTGAACAACTAGTCTTGCTAGTCTATGTGTAAGTCGAGTCACAATCTTAGGTGCACAATTTTAGTTGTCCGATTAAAATTGACAACTAAAATTGTAGCTCTGAGATGGTGAATTACAATCTTAATTGTCAATTTTAATCGAACAACTAAAATTGTGCAGGCCAGATTGAAGTGTATAGTTTGGAATTGACAATTTTACTAGGCGATTTTAATCACGGTCCGGGCCATAATTTTACCTTCACAATCGTAAACTGACAGTTTGAAGTAGGGCATTTCGTAGCTTTCGTCTCGGGTGTCCTGAAGTAAATTTAAAATGGATCTACGAACTTATTCAAAAGATTTTGGTGTGGCGTTTAAATGTCCCACGTTTTGAACTGAACAACTAGACTTGCTAGTGTATGTGTACAACGATTCACAATCTTAGTTGCACAATTTTAGTTGTCCGATTAAAATTGACATCAAAGATTGTAATGTATGGGGCCCCTCAAAATTGTTTGTCGGATAGTTTTATAATAATTTGAGCACCGAAAATTACCTTTCTGCTGTGCACTTTGCGCAAGCAACTCGTAGGAAACTGGTGGAGAACTGTCCCCCCTCCACGCGCCCCGGACGTGACGTCGGGTGCTAGCATCCCCCGCCCTACTCAACCCACCCCACGACCATCAGTTCATGTTTGTACTTCAGCTGTAGGTGTTTTCGTTGATTTCGTTGTGTTTGTGTCAAGATAGGCATAAAATGCTCAAAGTCAGTACTGGTCATTCTCAGAAAGTGTTCGACACTCCCATCGAACCTCAACTCATCACTCAATGCATCGACGTCATCTTTTCGCAGATCATCTGTCATGTCACTGCCACTGTAACTATCCATAGCCTTCAAGGAGGGTCTCACCCAATATCTTCGTGAACAGTGGCTGGCTATGACACAGGCATCCGCGGCAATAATTGCGTCTTCTTCGTCCGACATCCTCGACACTACTGCCTAAAAGTTTTCCAGTTATTGGTCTGAATTTGAGAAGAGCAACTTTTAGTTTTCTACAAAAAATCTTCAACTTGTTGCTCTAATTTGAAAAGAGCAACTTTTAGTTGACGACTTTTAGTTTCCTACAAACAATCAGTTGTCAACTTTGGTGTAAACGCGCCTTTAAATTTCTCTCAGTGCGTATGCGTTATGTATTTTAGAGCGATAATATTTTCTTGTGTACCGTCCATCAACAAGTTTATGCACCAGAACCTAAATCAATACCGGTACGATGAATTATTCAGCAAAGTATAATTATTTGATAAACAATGAATGAATAATTATATAGAATATAATTCGCCAGAGAAGGCGTACAAGACTGAAAAAACAGGACACTCACGCAAAGTTGAGAAAGATATGAAATTTCGACAACAAAAATGTTGTTTTTAAGTTGGTATAACTGGAGGTTCTTGGCCTGGGTTCTGCCGACTGACTATCTGTTATCGTTTCTTAAAATATTTCTAAAACGAGTTTATACCAGGAGTGGAGAATAATTAATCTAAATAAATTATGATTTGCAAAAAACCCTTTCTAATTCTGTGAAGAAAGTATGTTTACTGTTTTCTCTATTGGATCTTTGCGTTAATATTCTCTGATGCCTTTGATTGAAGAAATATTGCATTTCAATGAACGAAAGAGCGCAAAACCGGCAATAATAGTTTTTGTTTATATTATTTCATATTATTATGATATTATACTGGTGCATAATCATTATGCATATATATTATTTTCATAACAAAAACTCGAGGGGGAAACTACTATTTCATTAGGAGGACATCAGAACATTTTCAATAATTCATTATTAATTTTAAATAAATTCATTATTCGAAATGTCGAAAACTCGCTAGAAATTATTTTTGCGCAAAAAAAAAACATTTAAAAACTGATTCAGAGCTGACCAACTTGAGAACGGTTAGATATAGACGAAATCTGCGAACGCCAGTCGATTCAAAATGGCCGAATTAGTATGTATTGTGAATTTCGAGTCAATCGAAAGAAATTAAAAATTACTCGAAAAAGTTGCAAGGGGTTCCCTAAAAATCATCAAAAATACCAAGTCGTCACATCGACTTGAAATTCACACTGTATACGTAAAATTTCATGCTCATTCCAAAAATGTATGATTTTCTATGCTCAGATATAAGATTTAGCCGGATAAAGGTTTTTAAGATAAAATATTAAATTTTCTGAGATTTTTTATTTTTAATTTTTCGAATTTAAAATTTTTGTCCTCGGACGTATTTTGACGTGCTGATTCCGAATCTTTTACGCAAGGGTCAGACGAGCGTGAATTAAACGGACGTCGCGACGCGCGTTATTTTGAACGTGCCGAGGCTGTAATGGTCAGACGATCGCTCAGTTGCAAACGATACACCAACCACCGACATGGATAACGATTTAGATGTTGCCGTATTTTTGTATTTGTCTGTGAAATTAATAAGAAAAAAACGTAACAAAAAACGTAAATGGTGGGTGCATCCTATAAATAGTGCAAGACTTTCACACGGCTGCTTTTATACCCTGTACCCTCTCTTACGACAAGATCCTGTGCGCTTCTTTAATTACTTTCGGATGTCCCAATCTTCGTTTGATGAACTGCTAACTAAAATAAAGGATTCAATAACACTTCAAAACACCAATATGAGATCTGCCATTCCACCTGAAGAAATGTTGGCTTTAAGTTTAAGGTAAGTAAAAGTGTTCTTTATTTTCAAGTGAGGGTATTTTACAAAATTAACTAGGTACCTACTCTTATGAAAAAAGGTTTATTGATAACAATAACATATTTCACCTAATATTAGTAATGTGCAGAATCACCTTCAGGTGAAAAATGCGACAAATATGATCCAGCCGATGAACTGCTGGGTCCTAAGGGGGTCAAGTTATTATCAGGATAGTTTGAGTTTGGGTAACTAGATGCATGTCCGTATTGAAAACTCGGAGGATTCGTGTACCGTATTGTACTGTAAGGACCAGTATTGGCTGTTCTATTATTTTTGAATCGTTGCAATAGTTGTAAAACTTCTATACGGAATTGAATTTTCTCATCGTTTGTGAGGAGCTTTACCGATGGAATGAGTGAAATAAAAAAAGCTCCATCTTCGTCGGGTTCTTTTCTATCGTTTTCTTTTTGTTTCTTCAAAGTACAGTCAATAAATTGGGAAACTTTGTCTTCAATATTAGTACATTTTCTTTTTCTATTGATTTTAGCAGGAATTTGAGACTCCGACGTGGCAGTGCATTCTGAAGAAGTCTCCTTAGCAGTTTCATCATTTTCAGTTGCGTTTAGGATTGGATTGTCATAGTCATGATCATCAGCAGAACCATCATTAGCGTTATCATCTTCTATTGGATCAACTGTACTATCTGTTGGTCGCATTTCACGATTTTTCTTCAAAAACCGAAGCTGTTCTTCGTAAATATAATGCGGTACCCTCTTTCTCGCGGCACCTGACTTCGTTAACACTGTTTGTTTTTTTAAATTCCGTATGAAGCTGTCTCTTACAGATTTCCATTTGGCCGTTACATTTTGCACTGAAAAAAAAACATGCATATTATCATAACTCCTGTCAAACATAAACGAGTAATAAGCAAAGTGATATTTCGTAAATTATCAAATTTTACTGTATTTTTTTGTTCTAGATATCTGGCAAGTGGCTGTAGTTTGAAGGACATACACTATGGTTACAGAGTTGGTCGATCAACTGCAGGTGGTATCATACAATTTGTTTGTCAACAAATATGGATAATACTGAAAAATGAATGCATTCCCAAACCTAACGCAGAAAAATGGAAGCAAATTGCAGATGGTTTTAATCGCAAAGCTAACTTCCCCCACTGCATAGGGGCAGTTGATGGCAAGCACATACGACTGGTAAAACCTCAAGGAAGTGCTACTTTATATTATAATTACAAAAACTACTTTTCCATTAACTTAATGGCAGTAGCTGATGCTAATTACAACTTCATATATGTTGACGTTGGTTCATATGGTAAAGATGCAGACTCCACCATTTTCGAAAAATGCTCATTATGGCAAGGCATAGAAAATAATACCCTTGATATACTGCCTTTAGAACAGATTCCTGGAATTGATATAGCTATGCCGTATGCATTTATAGGTGATGATGCATTCGCGTTATCAAAACATCTTTTAAAACCATATGCAGGAAAATATTTGGCTGTAAATAAAAGAATATTTAATTACAGACTCTCTAGAGCTCGACGTTTTGTCGAATGTACGTTCGGAATATTGAGCAATAAATGGCGTATATTACATAGACCAATCGATGTTAATATAGATTTTGCTACTGATATTGTAAAATGCTGCTGTGTACTTCATAATTTTGTACGTGAACGTGATGGTTTTGAGTTTGAAGACACCTTATCCATTCAAGGCTTGGAAGCAAATTTAAATCAAGATGACAACAACAGGGGTGTCAATAGATCTGTTAATATGTATAGAGAAAAACTTACTACATATTTTGTTAGTGACCATGGTCAACTTCCATGGCAAAATGAGAAAATATAAAGAATAGGGTATGTAATGTAATAAACATTGCAAAATAAATATTTACCTAAAACTTTTTGTTCTGCTTCTTGTTTGGTTGTAAAATCTTCAGTACAAACAGCTTCTGCAACCTCAATCCATGCAGCGTTTTTTCTATTTCTGTCTTTGTATTGTTCATCGGAAGTGTCCCAAAGCACTGGTCGTTTCTGCACTTCTGCTATGAGAAGATCAGTATCCATGCTACAAGTATTAATATTTATTATTTTGTACTACCGACACTCTAGTTCACAAGTGCTTTTGTCAATTTCATGTCTCACCTAATTATTCCGTCACCACAAGACAATGTGTCAAGACCACAGATAATAAGAGTTATTGAAATTACACAGTCAGGCACGATCGCGAATCACAACTACCCAACGCAACAGCAATAGCAATATTGCCAAATTATCTCAATTACATGCGTTTAAAGAAACGCTCGGTCAATTCACCACTGTGTGTGACACTGTCTATTACGTCAAATGCTGCGCTACAACGCATCAAACGGACGATGCAGAAGGGAACGACCGTTGACTACTAGAACGCGCGTCAACATTTATGCGCGTTCTGTGTGTGGCTGTCTCAACGATTTTATGTAGGTTCTAAAACGGACGTATAAACGCGCGTCGCGACGTCCGTTTAATTAACGCTCGTCTGACCCTGGCCTTAACTATAATGTCGAAAACTCATCAGAAATATTTTTGACAGCAAAAAAAACATAAAAAAACTGATTTAGAGCTGACCAACTCGAGAACGGTTAGAGATAGATAAATTCTGCGAATGCCAATCGATTCAGAATGGTCGAATTAGTATGTATTGGGAATTTCGAGTCAATCGAAAGAAATTAAAAATTACTCGAAAAAGTTGCAAATCATCATAATCATAAAAATCATCAAAAATACCAAGTCGTCATATCGACTTGAAACTCGCACTGTATACGTAAAATTTTATGCTCATTCCAAAAATGTATTATTTTTATATGCTCAGATATAAGATTTTCGAATTTTAAATTTTTGTCCTCGAAAGTAATTTGACGTGCTGATTCTGAATCTTTTAACAATAATGTCGAAAACTCTTCATAAAAATTTTTGGCGACAAAAAAAATATCTAAAAACTGATTCAGAGCTGACCAACTCGAGAACGGTTAGAGAAATTAGTATGTATTGGTTATGTATTTGGGAATTATTTTATGACTTTCTGGATCTTATTTTTATACACAAGAGTTAAATTATGTCCATACAACGTATCCGCGTAATTGAATGGTAATTATCTCTCAATGCCCCCTAAAACCTTTTCAATATTTTTCATTAGAGATAATTACTTCACTGATTTCATTAGGTGTACAAAAAATGACTAGTTGTTTCCCCTCGCATCCGATACTCGAGGATGCATTCAGGGCTGGGACAAGCGAAAACAAAAGGAGAGGTGGAACGAAGCCCCTCGCATACACTACGGAAAACATTCATTAAATGACCGTCAAAACACAGAACTGAAGAACTACTCAAGTTGAGCAGGAATCAAGTTAGAACAATAACAGGCCTTCTCACTGGTCTCAGCCCAATGAGAAAACACCTGCACAATGCAGACAATGTGGTAAAGGGACAGAAACAGCCAGAAACACAAGAAGCCCAAGGGGCTGAGGTGTAGCCGGCGAAGGTACAGCATCCAAGGAAAACAAAACTCTGAAAGTTAGGATTCAAAGTAGTCAGATTTGGAACAGAAGGGACTCAATATGAAGGCTTGGCTTTCATAAAAAAATAATAAAGTGAATGTTGACGATACATAAAAAAAGGCATATTCGACTTTCAGTTGTGTTTTATGGTATTTTGTTCAGCATCAACCAAGCCAGTGGATCTGACTTAATTTCGACCAATAATATTTCCCAGAAATGTACCACAGAACTAACACCAGTTGTTTGCAAGTTATTCAACCTCCTATAATATATTTTGGTGATTACTGTCTCCCATTCTTATTAGTTTTTATTCTTGGATCTTTCTCCGATGTTGCAGAAGATGTTAGTGCAAAAAAGCCGAAGATGATAATTTTTTTTTCAAATCACAGTGTTGAAAATTTTGTTAGAAAAATTATGATGATATATTTTCCATCACTGATTTTCAACATCATATATGTTATGTTCATTTCGATGAGTATTTTGATCATTTAATCTGCTTTGAAATAATCTACGTGAAAGCATATATCAAATATTGAATTATGTTTCGTTAATGGTTTAGTCGACCATTTGATTTATCCAATTCGCAAATTGTTTATTTTCATTATGGATACAGTGGAAAATTCTGATAATTACGGAATCAAAAATATCGTGTAAACCATTTCAGAATTCATCGTTTTCAGGATGGAAATTTAACCATTCTCTACACGTTTTTTTTTTTTTCATAAGCGTCGGATCTCATGAAAATGTATTTGATTCAATACACGGAAAACACACTTTGCACCTTTCAGCTGTTGTTTTATTCACGAACTGCTGCAAAAAAGGAATTTATATACGCATAGGTATGAACAGTGATTTAAATGGAAAATTCCTGGAAAATGCGGCTTTCATTACTCTTTTGATGAAATTGATTTGTTATTTGGAAATGTTATTTTTTGTCTTTTGTCTTTTTAGGAACAATACATTGAACTACAAACTGGATTGAGAATAACAATTATTGCTTTGAAGGCTGGTGCCAAAAATAATTTTAAACGCTGAAAATAAGAAAAAAAGTAACAGGCAAGACCGAGGTGGAAAATGTTGGTTAGGTTCCAAATTTAAAGAAATAATAAAATTAAACACGAATGCACTCGAAATGGTGAGATGAAGATGCAGTTTAGGAGTTGAAAACAATTTTTTGCGATTTGCGGCGAAACGTTCAATACAAAAATTGTAGAAAATAAAAAAATCTATAAGTTTTGACATAACCTCAAATTATTCATCAGAAAAGCAAAAATTCGATTTTTAGTATTAATTTTTTTTCTCGCGTATTAATAATTGTATCTACATGGTTTATCGATCGTTATGGATCATTAAACTCTTAAAATTGGGAAAAACCGAAAAAAAGTCAATCTGAATCATGATTTTCGATTATTTTTATAAACAAAAAGTAGTTTATATTGAATTATTTATAATAAAATATTTGAAATACATAATTACACTACAAAATCATCATTTTTATTCTTTTTTACAACTATTGATTTGTTATGTTTTCAAAAACATATACTCGCAATTTACAAAAATTTATAAAAAATTAAATTCCAATTAATTTTAATTATCTTGCTTTGCGGTTTTTCCTCTTCTCTGTCGATCACATTTTTTGGAATTTTATCATCGACGTCTTCAGGCTCTTCAGTTTCGATGTTAAGATTCTTTGCTGGCTCTTCATCGATAGTCTCCTCTCTTTTCATGACAATTACTTGTTTATTACATCCAATTTCACAGCTGCAACTTATACTTTTCAATAATGTTTCGGTACTTGAGTCTGAACCACCTGAGATAAACTGGGCACGAGTCTACGTGCATGTTCGGTCCAGCCCCATTGCCTTGCTCGTTTGTTATCGGACTCACTGTCAAAATAACTAAGTAGTTGTTTGCTGATGGATTTTCGACCCAATTATTCCTATTGTATAGGATTATGGCAATAAGCGTGGTCCTGGAATTGCTGGACATCTTGTTTCTCTCTTAACAAGCTTATTGTGAACAATGCAATGCAGATTTCTTTAATTTGTATTAGTGGTTAGATTAATCACGCAAGTTCTGGGTATTGCTTTGGTTGAGGGGCTGGAGTTCAGATGGCGCCCGTGGTTTAGTGAACGCTAGGCCGCCGGCGGTGTCTCAGCTTCTGCCTTTACATGGAGATTTTGTTGAATCGTTTGTTGCAGACATTAGTTATTGTCTGCAGAGACCTACCCTATACTGATGAAGGCAAGAACCCAGAAATCGATCTAAATGTCCAAATGGTCCAAATGTTTCAATGAACATTTTCATGCAAACCAGCAATTGCGGAGACATCCTTGTACTGCACGGAGATTCTTTAGATGTAATTCAACGTTCGTCGTGGTATTAGCCAGGAAAGTAGTTGTTTCCTGATGGATTTTCTACCCAATTATTCCTATTGTATAGGATTATGGCAATAAGCGTGGTCCTGGTATTGCAGGACATCTTATTTCTCTCTTGACAGGCTCATTGTGAACAATGCAATGCAGATTTCTTTAATTTGATTTGTTAGTTGCCTGCTGGTAAAGCTGAAATCTAAACTGATTCAATGAGATATATATTTTTCTACTTTTGTAAATGCCAGCTATCAGTTGAGTATAAAAAATACTAACGAGTTTTGATGAATTTTTATTGCTCAATAACGATTTTACTATTGGTTTTTTTTCCTTCTATACCATGTTGACAAAAACTTAGAAACTGATTAATCCCATTTTGAACTACCCAAGTAGTTATCGAAAATCCAGCAAAACCAGAAGTAAAATTAAAGAGTGAAGAATTGCTATATTATATTTTTATACGATTCGTGATTGAAACAATTGATGTGTAAAATGAATTATTTTCATTGCTGGAGCCTGGTTTGTGAAAAAAATACTGAACCCATTTCAATTTAGTTGATGCAAAAAAGTACTAGCAAATCTATATCTTGACCTACGACCATGACAGTTTTATCGTCAAGTTTTGCTAATTCAATTGCAGAGTTTATAATTGATACATTTTCCCTTAGGAGGTCACGTTTCGCCGCAAATCGCAACCCCTAAACCTCATCCCCATTTTACTATTTTAGTGTTTTCGTGTTTAATTTTATTTTTTCCTTAAAATTGGAACCTCAACAACATTTTCCACCTGGTCCTTGCCTGTTACTTTTTTTTTCAAAAAAATTATAGGTACCAGCGTATTGAAATTTGCGTTAAGTATAATTCAGTGAGTTGTCTTAGAGTGCCACGGCAAATAATAATAATAACCTTCTCACACCGGCACAGGGTGGTATGATTTTTTTTGTGTCTCACACTAAACTATACATTATTGATTATCTGTGCGCGAAAACCAATTTTCATCAGCTCTGTTAACATTTTGCCTAACCATTTCCTTCACACCATGTGTAAATTTTTCAACAGCTTCCCACAATATAAGTGGAAGCACAACAGAAAGCAAAAAGCGGATTGGCTAGGGACTGAAGGAGTCCTTATGTGGGAAAGCTATAACCTGTTATTTTTCCTTTTTTCCTCCTCTCGGAAGAGCCGGTGTTGGCGATGAAAATTATCGTTTTAGTGTTTCTTGATTGCGTGTCTATCCATGAAATATCGACTGCAAGTGATTCCGCTCAATTTAAGGTTAGTCCAACAAAATTCCGAACTTTCGTGGAACAAACTTGCTGAAAAAAACACGGGGAAATTATGAGGCTTATAGTCAACTAGGTGAAAACAAAAATATTGAGATCAGTAAATGTATTGGAACTATTTCAACAAATTCAATCACCGGGTAAATTTTGATATTTCGAAATTGCTTTATCAAAAAAATGTCGATTTTTCTGAATGGCATCACACCGCAGTTCAACATCAGGTGAATACAACTCTTGAATCACATAAAACAGATTCATTCAAAAACAGTTTGTTTCGAGCAGTTTTAAAGAGCCTGAAGGTGTTTCCCTGTTTTGCCGTACCAGTGTGTGTCACTTCATATAATTCGTGGAGGAAAAACAAATAAATTATTCAAAAACATTTTGTGTTGAAACGTTTTTGATTTCTTGGTGAATC
Source organism: Chrysolina haemoptera (assembly GCA_958298965.1). Classification (NCBI taxonomy): domain Eukaryota; kingdom Metazoa; phylum Arthropoda; class Insecta; order Coleoptera; family Chrysomelidae; genus Chrysolina; species Chrysolina haemoptera. Next base: position 52,612,765 of record OY282586.1, on the reverse strand, counting down.
GCCATTTCTGTCATAATATTATAAAACTGAAATTTCCACTGATGTGTGTGTCTTTTTCAAGATACAATCATTGTTTATGAACTTGACTCTTTTTATTCAGATACATTACATAAACAATTTTCTGGTTTGCCTAGAATGTTATAATCAATAACCGATGGACATTTTTCTTTCGCTTCCTTACATAAAAATATCCTATTTTGGCGAGACTATTATTATCAGAGAATGATGGACCGCACGTGACTCCGCTCAATTTAAGATCGAATCAACTCGAATCCAGGAAATGTTTTCACCTTAGAGTTTTTCCTGAGTGGAAGCTTTCCGTGCAGTTTTAGTTTCGTCCTATTAAATCACATTTTCCGAATAATTTTTTGTTCGGACGAGGGGTTGGAATGGTACGATTTCTGAAGCCGAAACGTGTTTATGAATGAAGTATGCTTCGATTCTTTTTTCCGATGTGTTCCTAGAGGAGATTTTTCAATAGATTTCCCTCTGATTTCAAGCGTTCATAAATGTGTCTTTGCCCGCAGACTGAGACATGTCTGTCTAGATGTTCAATATGGAATGAATTGGACCAGATAGTTATAGATGGTGAAGAGATCATTCAATTTGATTTTTCTGAAAATATGAATCGGTTTTCCATTAAATTAGACGTGGAATCATCTGCGGCTAAAAGACAAATTTTGGTCAGCATTTTTCATCTTCACCTCAAGAAAGGTATTCATGGCTTCAGCCGGAAAAGTAGCTGTTTTCTGTTAGATTCTGTTTTTCTGTTAGATGGGTATTACAATAAACATCTTCATTTTTAATTTTAAAAAATTCATATTTTGCATTGGAGAATGTTTCCCTTTCAGGACATTTTTGCGGGATATCTTCTGTTATTCTGGTTTTAAAATAAATTACATTAACCCCAGCGGGGATGAAAAAAACTCCTAAAATATTGAATATGAAGAGAAGTCATAAAAACGCAAATAAGATGTAGGCATTTCCCCAGATACATTCAATGAATAGTACTTTACGATAATAGAAAAATTAAAAAAAAATTCATGTTAAGTTAATCATGACTTTAAATTGTCGACGATTTTCGAACAAAACTCTTAAAATTTGTTGTATAAAGAGTAAATAGTAAATACGTTGAGAAATTCGATTTTTTTTTAATTAAGAGTTTGACATCATTTTATAGTATTGACGACAATCGATTAAAATCTATGTCTGTGCTAAATTCTCAACGATATATAAACTTTGCATCAAACACAACATAAATTTGAATTGGATTTCAAATTTTTTTGGAGAATAACATATTTTCACCGATATTCAGTTAATTGAAACTCAGCGGCATGATGAAGCTAGTGGTGGTACAGAAGGTTCGTCGTTATGATTGTTTTAATATCCGAGAATTCGTAAATACTCAAAATATGGCAGAAAATATAAGTTACAATAGAATGTACAAATTTGGCACAGATGTGTACAATTGGAATAGACTACAAATAAGCGTATTTTAAATTATTCCTTTGGAAAAAAATTACCTTTGGCAGGTTGCGAAAGTCACTTTACACCGAGAAGGCTATTTTTCGTAATTTTTGAAGCAGGATTTCTTTCAAGGCATTCTTTTAAATTGAGTTATTTCGAAATTAAGAATGTTTTCCAGAATCATTTTGAATCAAGAGATGATGCAAGATAATCTAAGAATTAAACTGTCGAAATCTGACTTGAATTTTGTCGTCGTCAAAAAGTTGTTGAATAATCTGCTTTCTATCAGGATGGAATTGGTGCCATTTAAATGCTTTTCTTGAACTGTTTCGTGAGAAATTCCTACTTCGCATACCACAGTAGTGGCCGTTTCTGCAGTGAAAGTGGCTAAAACTTCTATTTAAGCTGCTTCATTCAAATTACGTCGATTCCTTCTTTTTTGTCAGTAACAGAACCAGTTTCATTAAACTTGGTAACTAATTCCAGAGTTAAATTATTATTCCAGTATCTTTCATTTAACATTGCTGCCGTTCTTATTGCGAATTTTCAACATTCTTCATGAATGATAATTATTTCAGTTCTTTGTTGAAGTTGAACACCATTCTGGAATTTAATTTAATAAACGTACAACCGTTAACCAGCAAAAATTAATTCACAATAAAGTAGGTTTTATTTTTTAGATGATTAGTAAAAAAATAGTAGCGTTTCTGGTTTTAAGAAAGTCGAATGTCATGTCAGTTAGTTGGTCGTTACGATAGAAGAAGCCACCTATTATACAGGGTGGGTCAAAAATAGCGACATTTTGGATATTTTGCCAATCTTTATCAGCTGTCCCTATGGTGAGACCGAGCATTTTTCTTTAGGAAAATACCTATTGGGATTATTTTCTCACGACAAGAAGATTTTCTCTGAAAGTTCAGACTTTTTTACAACACAGTAATTTTTTTTCAAATGTTTATTTTTTATAATACATGTTTTTAACAATAGCCACACAAAATAACTTTTTGAGTCAATAAATCCGCTTTGGAGCCAAAACTATTTGAGAAAGACTCATAGTAATTGCTCAATATTATTAGCTTCAAAAAGTTACGATCACATTTTATACGGTGGCTGATTACAAATATTAGTTGAAATCGGTTTTGTACGTACTATATATGTTTGTTAATTATTTTTGAATGGATTTCACAATTTGAATCATATTCTTCAATTACTATACTTCCAAGTAAATACACTCGGGTAAGTTTCATTCATTTCCTATGTCTGGTTTTTAAACTATAAAAAAAATTGATATTTTATATATATTTGGTGCGGAGTCCTTTGGGGGGTATTTCCGTCTAATTGAAAAGTTGCAAGAATACAACCAGTTTCCAAAAAGAAGAAAATGACCGAAAAACTACTTACAGGCCTATGGCACTGCTATCTGTTTTACCTATTTTACTTCGGTTCTCACGAGGTTTTTGGAAAATTAAAGCATTTTCCTTTTCTTGGAAACAGAACATAAAAAACGGCATTTAAAATCACTCAACCCCTTATTTAAGTTACTAGGTTGCTTCCGTCCCTGTTAGAGGGTTCATAAATTCAATTAAATCCAGCCTGAACAGGATGGACATTCTTTAATTTACACACCCTACAGGTAAAAGACTCTTATAGAACTGTTTTTGACCAAAAAGATAGGAGTTTGTATGCAACATTTGGAAAAACATTCCAATAATATTATATTACTGCTATTTATTCCATGAATTATTACCAACTGAAGAAATTATTATCGAAAATTTCTAATTTTATTTACTACTCCGTCTTTGGAATTAATGCCGGTTCTGGTATAAACAAAGTTGATTGGCTAATAAAGTTTCGGTAATTCCGGGATTTGCATACATTTTTTACAGCTGTAATCTCGAACGCTTCATTAGGAATTCTCCGAAATTGACTAATTTTAGCAACGAAATTCGCTGGTCGAGGTCGTCAACTTTTTTGTGTGTTATATGGCCTTAACCATGGAATCTGTCGAATAACGGTTCATTCACTATAGCGCAGGATGATAGAAACTCTTTTCTCAAGTTGTCAGAGTTAGAAAATCTGAAATTTTTATGATTTACCTTAAAAAGCGAATACAAGTAGATACAGACATGTATTTACACAGATTAAGTGACGGATCCAAAGAGAGAGGCAATGGTGGCAAATCCCCCGGTCGTACGTCATTACCTCGTTTTCGGTAACTTCAAATATTCCTTATAACCCCCCATGTTTTTTTTTCCTGAACAGATTAGCATTACGCAACCTTGACAACAAGGAGATTGCAGTAGCCATATTTCTCGATATCGAAGGAGAACTTGATTATGCACTACCAATTTCTATTGGATCAGCTTTGGCTGAAAAAGGCATAGAATCAACAATTACCGAGTGGATCTACGCCATGCTCATTAAAAAAACAGTTACTTGATCTCTACAAGACGAGGACGTTCGGTTTAAGGTCTCCAGGGGCTGCCGACAAAGCATGGTACTATCCCCTTTTCTTTGGTAGCTCCTGATCTTGGATTGGAGGCGGTTTTTGAGAGGACAAAACCATGGGCATGCTCTTAGGCGGACCCGTTATGCACCCACCGCTGCTGTTGGAATTATTTTCTGTTCAGAGTTTCCCAAAGTGGAGCCCGTCGGAACGGAAGTGGCGGACCCCAAGAAGGAGCCCGTTTGGATGGCAGATGATGGGAGGAAGGGGTGGATCCTGAATATGGGCCCACCGCTATTGGTGTCTGCGAGATTGTAGGGTGGGGTTTCGGAGGACCTCTTATTGGAGAACATCTGCGTGGGAGGAGAGAAAAAATAAAATATATTGGAGGACTCCGAAAAGGAGCTATCCAGTAGTGTAGGGCAACTGGTGGGTCCTTCGGATGGGGGAAGAGAAGTACCTACTGAAGGCTTAATGAAACTGGGTGCGCTTGGTTCCCAGAGTATTGTCGCTAGTGGTTGAGTATCCCTCAACCATTCATCCCTCTGGCACACACAATACCTTGAGGTTACGAGGGGATCCTTCTGGAGAGAGATGCTAGATCGACAACATACTTAATTGTGCATATTGCTAGATACACACAACTGGCTTATATGGCAATATGGAACGTAGGAGATTGGTGGGTGACATCAAAAGCGTTCTGGAAATGACCTCTGCTATAATGTCTCCAACAGTCAATCATGACCTGCCTAATACCGTCCTAATTATAGAAGAATGTTTCTTATGCGAAAGGAGTAAAAGTAAATCAATCAATCAATCGTATAGTAAAGCGGCTTCAAAAGCAATTAGTTCGTGTAGATCAATATCCACATTAGTATGGAATTGTCAAAAACGACTATCCTCACTGGGAAGATTCAACAATATGTCTCTGGTCTGGATTTCTGGCCACTCTGGCATGGAAGGAAGAGGGGACCGGAAAAAGTTTTATCGGACCAGTACCTGTACGTGTCATTTCTTCAACTGTTGCCTAACAAAAACTGAATACCTGGACTGCAAGAAGAGTATTAGATCCTCGCATAGCTTACCAGGAGTGGTCCATTTCGAAGCATTTATAAATCTTTCGAAGAATGTCACCAATAATTTGTTCGACTCCAGTAGTTTCATGAAAATCCTAGATTTCCTTACGGTCTTAATCTAGGACTTTTTAACCTGATTGGTAATGGTCTAGTTAATCACAATGTTTTGTTTGAGATAATGAATATTAAAAATAACCCAAAACAATGGAAAACAATGCACTTATCTGCTTTACAAATAAACATAACTGATTAATTTATTATCAGGTCATAAATTTCCATAAACAATTACTAATTTACATATAATGTATAATAATAAATAATGTATAATGCACAGCAAGGTGACTTTTCTAAACAAATTTCACATTTTCATACATTGGTTCTAGTAACATCGTTAGAAATGAGGTGGATATTTTGATATTGCCAGATGCTTTCTTTTGCTTATGCTCTGGTTTTCACGAAAAGAAAAATCCTGTAATGTTCAATGAACGTTGTGAGAGACGAGGGAAACTATACGTAAGAATTCATAAATTTCTGCCTCAGAGGACACCTCTCGAGGCAGTGAGTTCCAAAGCTTTGCCTTTAGTTGGGAGATCGAGCCCTGTGAAAGAGATATTTGGATATCCAAAGTGACGGCAAATGGATGTGACGAATAAGCTCGACGGGTCAGTATCGATGGGACCGCTAACGGTCGTTTGATAATATTTCAGAAGAGCATCGTCCAGTAAATTTTTCATAAAACAGAGAAATATCGCCAACATTTCTGCGGTGTTCTAAAGTGGTAAGTCAGTTTGTGAGCAGCGCATCGCCGGCGAGATGAATGACTCTTTGTTGGACATGATCTTAAAGTTTCATTGTGAAATTAGAGACTGCACCCTATAAATGGGAACAGTTTTCCAGGACAGGTCGGATTTGTGCCATATAAATTATAATCAGTTAACAAGAAGTGAAATACTTCTTGGAGCAACACAGAAAACCAAATGAAGAAATCTGCATTGTTCACAATAAGCTTGTCAAGAGAGAAACAAGATATTCTGCCCTACCAGGACAATGCTCATTGCCATAATCTTATACAATAGGAATAATTGGGTCGAAAATCCATCAGAAAACAACTACTTTCCTGGCTAATACCACGACGAACGTTGAATTACATCTAATGAATTTCCGTGCAGAGGTCCTACAAGGATGTCTCCGCAATTGCTATTGTTGCATGGAAATGTTCATTGAAACATTTGGACCACCTATAGATCGATTTCTGGTTTCTTGCCCTCATCAGTATAGGGCGGATCTCTGCAGACAATAACTTATGTCCGCAACAAATGGTTCAACAAACTTTCCATTTCAAGGCAGAAGCTGAGACACCGGTCGCAGCCTAGCGTTCACTTAACCAAGGGCGCCATCTGAACTCCAGCCCCTCAACCTCAACCTTAGATGGCGCCCGTGGTTTAGTGAACGCTAGGCTGTGGGCGGTGTCTCAGTTTCTGCTTTGACATTAGTTATTGTCTGCAGAGACCTACCCTATACTGATGAGGGCAAGAACCCAGAAATCGATCTATAAGTGATCCAAATGTTTCAATTAACATTTTCCGTGCAACTAGCAATTGCGGAGATAGCCTTGTAGGAACTCTGCACGGAAATTCATTGGATATAATTCAACGTTCGTCGTGGTATTAGCCAGGAAAGTAGGATTTTCGAGCCAATTATTCCTATTGTATAGGATTATGGCTTTCTTACAGAAAACCAAGTTTTTGAGAGGCACTTTTAGCAACGGACCTCACATGATTTTCCCATGAAAAGGTACTGTTGATGGTAATGCCGAGCATTGAAATGGAGAATTTCTTTGGTATGGACATAATATGACATTATCAAGCTGGCCACTGTGAGATCGATCTTTCTAGAAAGGCATACCGCCTTCAGAAATTCATGAATTTCTACCTACTTTCCCTCGTCCCTCATGACGTTCTTTGAACATTTTTCTTTTCTTTTCCTGAAAACCAGAACATATGCAAAAACATCTGGCAATATCGAAATGTTCACCCCATTTTTAAGGATGTCACTAGAACCGATGTATGAAAATGTGAAATATGTTTAAATATTTCTGGAATTTCTAAAAGTCACCTTGCTGTGCAATACACTAAACAATTAAGTAAATTAATCATTGTTCATTGAAATTTATGACCTGATAAAAAATTATTGAGTTATGTTTATTTGTAAAGCAGATTAGTGCATTGTTTTGGGTTACTTTAAATATTCTTAAATCTTTCTATTCTCAAACAAAACATTGTGACTAGTACCATTACCATTCAGGTTAAAAAGTCCTAGGTTAAGATTGGAATTTTCATGAAACTACTGGAGTTGAATAATTGTTTGGCAACATTTTTCGAAAGATTTATAGATGCCTTGGAATGAACCAATCCTGGTGAGTTATGCCAGAAGTCTGACACTCTTCTGCAGTCCAGTTTTTCAATGTTTGTTTAGCAACACTTGAAGAAATGTCAAGTGCAGGTTCTGGTACGATAAAACCTTTTGCGGACCCCTCTTTCGCTATATTGTATGCCGTTTCATTGAGGAAAGTAGATTTTGACAATTCCATACTAACGCGGATGTTGATCGACACGAGCTAATTGCTTTCGAAACCGCTTGACTGTCCGAAAAAAATAATTGATTGATTTGTGTATAAGGTTGGTTTCCTCCAAGCTCTGCACACAGGTCAATGGCGTGAATTTCCGCCTGGAATACAGTAGCATAAGACCCTAGACAAGTTGAAGTTTCTATCCTAGATCCACAACCGTATAGACACTCCCAAGCGATTGAGGGTGTTTTTAAAGCATCTTTGAACCAGCAGTAGTTTGCACTTGTCTTATAGTCACTTCTTTCGTAAAACCCATTCTTCTCTTACTGGAATTAGGATGGTATAAGGCAGGTCATGATTGATTTTTGGAGATGTCAGCCACCAGTTTCCTATAATAATAATAAAGGTCTTTATTTCCCATCGGAAAAAAAAAGGTTTCAACATAGAAGTAGTGATGAGAAAAGACCGGGATCAGATAAGCTGCAAGCAGTCCATGTTATTATGCTCCGTATAAGTTTGCAACTAGCAATATGCACAATTAGGTTTATTGTTCATCTAGCCTCCCTCTCCAGAAGAGTATGGAGAGGAGGTAAGACCAGGAGGATTGCCATAGCTGCTATGGATATGGCGTGCCCATAGCTCCTATGATCGCCAGACACATCGTCAAACTATTCATACTGTTCTTGATACTCAATATACTAGAAAATAATTATCGAAAAAAAAAAACTTTTTACTTAAAAAATTATTCGTTAGATGTGTAATGTAGGTTTTTCTGCGAGTTACAAATTCAAAAACTTGCCGGTTTCGTATTCTAACTGAAAACTTTACTTACATTACGCATTTTCAAACATTTATGAGACATTCTACGGACATTTTGAACATTATGGGTTATTTTTTGACCTATTCAACAATAAACACACATTCTGTGTACGTTTTAGTCATTTTACAGCTTTCTTTTTCAGTTTCTTGCATTTCCATTCATTAAGTAGTTACTTACACATTTTTGACTTATCACACATTTTTGGACATTCTAAGAGTACCATTGGATATCCTGTCATCGAACCTTTTTGAGAATATTAAAATAACATTGTAAAACTTTCTCAAGGTACTAGAAGTACCTTTACACCAAAGAATATCCACACGATGAATACTAAATCCAAAAGCCAAATAAAGCTATTTTATACTTTCTACGTAAATATGATCTCAAAATTGGTTGCCCCATCTTCAAATATGGTTGCCTCCCAAGATTTTCTATTCCATTTTCCATTATGAAACCAATTACGCGTGTAATGAAATTCACATAACAAAAACAGTATCGTAAACTCTTTCTTGGTTCGGCAAATTATTATCTAATGGTTTTGTTTTCAAGTATCGATTCGTGATTTATTTATGCTTACTTATGCCATTCAGAAAATAACGATTGGAAACGTGTATATCTGCATTTTTAAGATTGCGTCGTTAGACTGGTACGGCCAGGTACTAATAGCGTATACCTGTGATAAAATTCGGATGTTTGTAAGCAATTCAATTCTGCGAAAACAAATACAACCAATTAACTGCTAACAGGGTGTTCGGTTTTTCAATTGCTTTTGGAATGGGTGATTTTTCTACTGCAGGTACATGTCAGACTACCATACTGACGTATCTAACGAAGGGTAGAAGGGAGAACTATGATATTTGGGTGGAAGGTCGAACTCAGTATTGAGGCTTCATTTGATCCAGTATGCACCCTCTAAGGGCTAGATACTCCCTTTTAGCTTCTTAACTCAGATTTACTAGTTAGCTTTTATAGTATTTGTTTCCCAAGACTCACATCACAAATCTATCAAATTCACTGTTATTGGCCTCAATAAAGTTGTGTTGAAAAGTAAAGCTACCTTATCATGAAATATATGAAATCATTTTAAAAAATATAGAGACAAAAGTTAACAGAAACTAATATCGTGTCTGGTATACTAACAATACTAAAAAAGTTATTACGAACAAATTCAATGTACGAAATACCATAGATAATAGTCGACTATCTTGCCTTCTCAAAACTGAAAAAATACTTCAAAAAACCAATTAAGAGACATTTTAACTAATGTATTAATAATAAGACCCACTTAACTTTTGTAAACATTTTTAACCTTTATATGTCATACAATCAATTTCGAAAGTTGATGAGATGATTTTCTGTCATATTTGCCGCCATGTTAACAATAATATTTGGCTCCATTAATTAAAAGCTTGGTAATCAAAATATAATCCAGTACGATTGGGTTTTGAGACAAGAATCGATTGTATCACCACCAAACTTGGCATGCTAGTAATTAGAACCATGATAAACACGAAAAAAAATTATTTACCAAAATTCCAAGGGTGGAACTTTTCTTTTTTGTTTAAAAATATATATGAATAGATTTTTTCTGTAATTTTGGAAAGTATATGATTTATCGGAAAAACAATTCAATTTTTCACAAAAATTATTCCTAGTAATTTCTTATGAAATGCGCTCTCGTTTTCTCAGAAAACTTGATTGAACGCCGACATCAAATTTCACGTTCACCCTTACCCGCCGCTGAAAGTTCTGGCGGAGCCGAATATTTGATTGGTCATAACTCTTTTACATTGAGAAACGACAGGGTACTTTTAATTTCCTTCTCCATGTGAACTTGATTGAATCCCTCATATTGTTTATTCTTAAGGGGAAGTCCTCAAGGTGTTCGTCTCCGTGGTTCCATATGATGATGGTGTCGTTCACGTATCTTAGCCATAGTTTTGGTTTATATTCTGTCTCTTTGATAGCCAATTCCTTCATGTAAATTTTCAAAAATGGCGTTAAAGAAACTACCATTTTCAAAATTTCAAGTAGCAAAAGGGGTACTTAATATAACATGCTGCTTATCTATGGCGAATGTAGGCAAAATGTCAGACATTATATGGAGAACGTTCAAGATCATGACGCTCATTCAAAAGATTAGTTCAACACTATGAAAATAATGCAGATGAAGATATTAATGGCTTTATAGTAATCGAAGAAATGAAGACAAATGTTGTAGTTTATGTACTGCTTCTGCTAGAGATTAGGGCCACCAGTGCAATACCTCTCGTGCAAGTGTTCATGAAGAAAGAGAAGATCCTATCGGCAGTCCATCAACTTGGGAGAAGAAACGCCTTTTTTTTTCGAAAATATGAGTTTCATGAAGCTAGATTCTTCTTTCAGTTTCCTCTTGATGATGGGGGATTCTTCTGTGGGGACATTGGATTAAAAGCTCTCCACGTCAAAGCTGATGAAACCATCTTGAGGTAACTAGTTCAACATGTGTGATCATGTCCAAGTGTTTGGACGATCTACTATAGTACCCTGTAATGGTTGTAGTATCGGTAGGAGGAATGTCGATAGATTATAGGTCAGTGAGTTACGAGAGCGGGCATGTTGGGTTTGCGAACGAGGTGGTTTACTAGTTAATAGTTATGTGGCGTCAAATATGTCCGTTCCTTGTCTGGAATCGAGGTTTTGTACTTACTGCTGTAGATTTTCCTTTGTATATAAGATGTTGTAAGAGTTTGTAGTTTCCTGTTTAGAGTACCGCTTCCAACCTGTAATTTCTTGTTCAACCAAGCTCAATTTGTCTATACAAGAAAACACATATAATATTGAGGGGCATTTTTTCTAATTGGAGAAAACTTATTGTCCTCTTTTTGATCTCTTTTTCATCCATTTCCGGTAGCATTTTGTAGTTTGGTCACACCTCCACTGCTGGCTTATTTTCAGCAATTACTTTTATGAGTGTAGCTAAATCGTAGCATCTTAAACTTTTCGACATTGTGAAGCACATAATTAGTCTGGGAATTTTCTGCTGGGAAATTCTTTCGGAAACTCTCACGAGACATTTCGTGAGAATAATAAATAAGTAATCTTAGCAGCTATCATCGGAGAATATAAACGAATTTTTTAAAGCCGCCTTTTCCGAGTACGTGCTTTTGCTTGTCCTGGCGGGAAATGGATTAAAATGAGCACTCTCGAGAAATGAAAATGTTCTTTTTCTCGGACCTGTTGGTATTACTGATTCGGATTCCTTTGAATTATCGCGAAGCTGTTGAAGCGTGATTAATTTTTTTTGCTACCTAATTTGTAAATGATTTAAGAAAAAAAGTAGTAAGATTTTCTCATTTGTGTTTGGCATCTTTCTGTATACCGGGTGGACACAATAACCGGGACGCTCCTGTGAACTTTGAGCGGTTTGAGATAAATGTCATGTAACATATGACATCTTATTTTTGTGTATGATCTCAAACAAAAATTCTGTTGTGTATTGATCCAATTTAACTATTGATTCAGTTATTATTTCCAACTTTACCTACTCCTCTTTTGATGACAATTATAATTTCTTATCAAAAACCACATCTCTACAACTTTTTTTTCAGATTTTTTATATTATTCAAATCTTGAAGGAATGCAAATTGTCACCGAACTAAGAGTGGTTTCTAATCCAGACTAACAAGGGGTTTCTATAGAAATCCAGGGAATATTTGAAAGTTCATAAAATATCCTCCTGCACCTAACATTGCATGCACTACGGTTTTATAATTTATTATATTTCAAGTTTTTCAAAGTGGTGTGGTAAGTTTACAAATGAACACTCGATGTAAGTTGTTGTGTATTTGGGTTTATGTTATCCACTTCTTCAAAACGACATATATTCCATTTGAATTATGTATGAATATTTGTGAATAATGAATATCCGCACTTGTATTTTCTATATACAATTTGAATCGTAAAAAATATAATCACTCTCTTGCTTATTCTTACGTAATCTTATATGTTCATCTTTGTTACAGGTAATATACCCACTGAGTACTAATGACATGGGCTATCCAAAAATAACCTTGGTGAGTTTTTTCACTTATTCATATTAGTGTGGCGGTGAAAGTGAAGAAAATCCTGACTGCTGGTTAAAAATAATAAGTGGGGTTTAGAACAAAAAACTTCGGGAAACGAGTGTCAAAATTCCACCAGATCCACTGGTTTTAGGCTGTCAGCCCTCTGCCAAAATGTGTAATGATTTTGTAACGTTCTCTAGGGTTTTGGCAGTTAGCCCGTGGAACAAATACATTGATGAAAATTAACAAAACCTTCATCATGGAAAAAATATATTTTCAAGTGTACTTTGCATGTACCAAAATTAAAAGAAAAACCAAAGTGGTTTTAGAGATATTGGCGAAAAACTGATTATTTTTGTTAAATTTCAACATTCTGTATCTCATAAATACAGCGGTTGTGGACTATGTTCATACGAAATTTTTTTCTTAAAATCACTCGAGGATTACTTATCTTTCTTTCTGTTCTCCTTTGAGATCAGCATTCAATTATGAACCACCCTGTATATTCGGATTGACTGACCAGCTCTGTTCTAATATATGTATGACTGACCTACATAACTCTTATTGATATGCATTATAGAAGTTCCTTAGTCACTCCTTAGTCACCTGGTCTACGATTCGCTTGACTGACCGAAGTATGTTTGTGTACAAATCGACTATAACTAAGTAACAAAAAACCAGCTTTAATAAATTCCCAAAAAAAATCGGCTCTGGCTTTTGTAATATTTTAATTGAAGACGATATAATCAACTCGTAGAAGATATTATACATTGAATTTGAATAATGAGAAACTACTTAGTGATTTGTAAAACTCATTATTGCAAAACAGCCGCGTTCGTGAAAAATATGAATAATGAGCTATTCTTTTGCAATGCATTGTTAATATCTGTTTCATGAGATGAATACTAGCTTTTCATTATTTTTAATAATGTGGTACGTCAGGCATCTTCAAGGCTATCTTCAAACAACGCTAGGTTCACTATGGACAAATAAATAACTATGTTTAACCTGAAATTACACAACGGAATGCTGTGGTGAATATTGATTCATTTACATTAACAATTGACAATGCCTCTTTCATCTCAAGTTGAAGAGATTTTTTAGTTAACAAAAATAAAAAATATAATAATTATATTGCCTTCTTCCTTTTTTTTCTTGTTTTCTGAAGCAAGAAGTTTCTTTTTCTGTTATGAAAGTTGTTTCCCCTTCACCACACATTGTCGTACACATTGCTACCTACATATATACTCCGTTTATTGATTTTGAATATATTGATACGTTATCACTGAATTAGAATTTAAATACTCAACTCAAAAGCTTCAAAGATCTCAAGGTTATCACTTTCACTAAATTTTTAGTGAGTTCACAGTGTTCCAAATTAAATTTTTTTTCTAGATCAGTCTCGATGAAACTCGATATACTTATCACGAGCGTTTGATACGATCAGATTATTTTGTAAAAATCAACAACTTGGATCTTTTTGGCGTGTTTGGTGATTTTAAAACATCGTATCTTGAGAATAGAAAAATTACTGTGAACATTGGTGATACTAAAAAGAATACGATCTTGACCTTCGATCTTGGAATTCCACAGGGAACTGCTCTTGGGCCCTTGATATTTTCAACGTGAATAACTGGCCTGATAACAGAACCATTTTCAGAAGTTTCATGTATGCTGACGATACCTCTCATTAATAATTTATTTTCAGGTTATTGTTTTGAGTATCATTTTGAGGAGAATATGGTGCGTTTGGGCGGTAATCATTTTCAAGAGTTCTATTGTCACCCAAGGATTTTTCATCTTAACTTTCGTTTTCTGGATAAAGATTCATTATTGTTCCTCAACTATGCCATACTAGTCCATAGTGAGAAACTTTTCATTTTCATAGATTTTTTGGGGGGCATCCATTAATTACGTGAAGCGTTTAGGCGTTTAGTAATATTCATCGCGGTTTAATTAATAATTATGCACTGATAAAATAATTTTAGCACAGATTAACTCATTCACATCACAAGTACGCATTTGGAAAAATCTCACGTGAGATTCGGGGAGGGGGTCGAGCAAAATCTCACGATATCTCACCAAGGGGGGTTGAAAAATCGCCAGTCTCACGTAATTAATGGACGCCCCCTTGAACGATTTTTTGTGAAGCTACCAAAACCTTTTTTTAAGCTAGCTATATCAAAAAATTCTCATATTTGCACTACCTACGATTTTCTCTGTTCAAAATATTCGAGAGGATATTGTGCAAGGGTACCGAAATGGCCTGTTTCCGAATTTGTTATACCTATTAAAAAAAAAAAAATACAATCGCAAAAGTTAGAGTCGAAGAAGAATAATTTTAGAATTAGAGCAATCTGATAGCATTTGATGAGTAAGTTTGTAACTTTTTTAATACATCTAAATCATATGACAAATCGGAGTGCTGAGTTTGGGCTTGAAGCGTCATAAACTCTAGATCAACAAGTTGATTCTCAGTTGGGGGGCACCATTGGTGAATTTCCCGGTAGGCCCATTTGCCAACAATCTGACGCAATGTAGAAGTCAGAGAAAATAGCCAACAAATGTCACAAATACATTTCAAGATTTTTTTTGTCCTTTCCCGAATTCGAAAAAATAATTGAAAAATAGGTAAGTACATAAGAATTGAGACATGCTCGTTGAGATGATAATCACAGAAAAATCATTAAATGAGCCAGGTCAGATGTACGGAAGCGTAGAAGGGTCATTATTTTTGTATTTAAATTTTTTTTCTTAATTCCGAATTACAACTCGGAAAATTACTAAATTCCGAGTTGCAACTCGGAAAATTATTAAATTCCGAGTTGCAACTCGGAAACTCACTAAATTCCGAGTTGTAACTCGTTAAATCACTAAATTCCGAGTTGCAACTCGGAAAATTACTAAATTCCGAGTTGCAACTCGGAATTTCATCGGAGTTGGAACTCGGAATTTAGTAATTTTCCCAGTTGCAACTCGGAATTTTATAATTTTCCGAGTTGCAACTCGGAATTTAGTAATTTTTCGAGTTGCAACTCGGAATTTAGTAATTTTCCGAGTTGCAACTCGGAATTAAGGAGAAAAATTAAAATAAAAAATAATGGCCCTTCTGCGCTTCCGTACAGATGCAAGGAATTGCTGATACTAACATGCCAAGACCATTCATTATTTCTTTGGGAGAAAATTCGAATAAATGCGCCTAGTCGTATGTCGCGGTCATGCCACCATCCCCGGTCGTTTTGTCAACAATCCAGGCAGTTCATTGTACAAATTAGCCGCGAGAGATGCCAGCGTAATTGAATTATTTCATAATTCAATCCGGCAAGCGCTAAGCGGGCAGCGCGAGCGATCTAGCCCACGGAGCGTGAACGAACAACTTGATTGAGAATATCCTGCGCCGCGTCGTTACTCGTTAGTTCATAGTTATTACTACGGCCTCTCCCCCCTGCCCCCCGCGTCCCCAGCCTTTACCGGCTGGCACTGCCGGCCACCGTACCCATCGGTACCAGTTGGTAGTTAGCGCCGAAGGCTTTTTTGCTAGTCTCACGGATCTTCGTCGTTGCCGTAGTACTTCCCGGCACTGACGTTGGCGATTTGTACGTTTTTATTCTCGATACCTGCTAAAGCAGACCCTGCACGGGCGATTTGCTCTCGGTGTGTACCGGGTGCATATAAGCAGAACGTACCACGTTTCAGTCAGCGGCAGATATTCTGGCCACAGCTTAGATAAATACACAGCTAACAAACTCAGCCCTTCGTTGAAATACAAATCCGTAACCTTGAAGACGCCATTCCGCTGTAAAAGTCAGGGCTGGATTCGAAATAATTGCGGTGCAATAGACAGGACCCAACTTACAATATTGACATAAACCATCCAAACAGCATTTTAGATATCATGACAATAAAATCACACATGTGTCTGTGCCTTTTTTTAGACGCTTTATATTAGCTTCATCTGTAGGTTTGTAATCGACTCCTTTGGACTCAATTTTTACAAAGTTTTGGATACTTGTTAAGACCTAGTGACAAAACACAAATTTAATAATTTAGTCCCATAGTCCTCGATAATAATAATAATAATAATACCAGTAATGGGTAAATAATAGCAGAGAAAAAATTAAAAATTGTGCACACTTGTCAAGACCTGGTGACAATACACAAATTCAATGATTTTGTTTCATGTTTCTTAATAATAATAATAAATAATGGGTATACGTCGATTTGTTAGTCGAAAGATTAATTTATAGTTTGAAAAACTAAAGACACGCTTTACTTCCAACGCGGCCTAAAAAGTAAAAAATAATTGTCAATATAATCACATGTAAAAAATTGCGCGAACTACACCCACCATAGGGAGTTTGTTAGCTGTGTATTTATCTAAGCTGTGTTCTGGCTCTCTGATTGGTTGTGGCCAAACACAGGTGCATTTTGCCCATCCAGACTGACACGCAAACATAACCTGAGCAATCTAACCTAGCTTGCGAGTTGAAAATGCGTGAATTCGTTTTTCGATTGCGATTTACACACAAACCTAACCTGAGCAAGCTAACCTAGCTTGCCAATTCACCACAGGCAATTTTTTCGAATAAATTTCCGGGCGACAAAGTGCACCACGTTTTAGTCTGGATGGCAAAGTGCACCTGTGTTTGGTCATAACCAATTAGAGAGCTAGAATATCTTCCATTGACTGAAACGTGGTACGTTTTGCTTATATGCGTACCGGGTTTGTAGGGCTCGTGTGATGAGGGTATAAGAATGACAATATTGATATTGGGAGAAACTAGCAGCATACAGACAGATGTTAAAATTCTAGAAAAAATTCTCTCATCGAACAGGATTTGAACCTACTACCTCTGGATTGCCGGTACAGTAAATAAATAAATGAAACTTTATTGCCTATGAATTCACATGTCTAAACCTTAAGATATCATACAGTATCGGAAAGTTTTCATCTTGGGTATGGTGATTTTATGAGAGCGTGAAAAATAGCTTGCTATATGTTGAGAGATCATTACAATTTCTCCTCTACTCGCTCGAGGAAGGGATATCAACGTGAGCTATTGATTCGTCGGGCGAGGTAACAGGAGAGGCGCGCAGTAGTGCGTCTCTCTTATTTATATGGTATTATCAATACCAATACCAATATCTTGAATTATTTTCAGGTGTACCTCAAGGATCCATTTTGGGCCCATTACTCTTCACCATATACACCTCAGGTCTAGTTCAATCTCTTCATAATTGTTCTGTTCATCTATATGCGGATGACACGCAAATTTATTTCAAATTTCCACTGGATAAATCTGAAGATGCATCCACTCTGATCAATGAAGACCTGAATGCATTCGTCAAGCTCGCATCTGATCACTGTCTCCTAATAAATACTTCAAAATCTAATTTGATGATCTTTGGTCCGAGAATGAATAGGGACATTAACATTGATATTGATATCCTAATCAATGATGAGGCTCTTGTACAGGTAAATTTAGCTAGAAATTTAGGTGTTCTGATTGACACTGATTTGAGGTTCGAAAAACACGTGAACAAATCAATACAAAGGGCTTATTCTGCAATCAAATTAATTTATGGCAGTAGGCATCTCCTTTCATCAACTATCAAATCTACCCTATGTGAAACCCTGGTATTATCAGTATTCAACTATGCTGACACTCTATATGGTCCCAATTTAACCAATCAGTTTAAAAAGAAAATTCAAAAAGTTCAAAACTCTTGTTTGAGACTAATATATGGTATACGCAGATGTCAAAGAATCACTTATAAACTTCGTGAATCTGGTTGGTTAAATATGGAACATAGACGAATTCTACACAGTGCTTGCCTTTTCCACCAAATCATTATTAGCAAAACACCTCCTTACCTTCACAGAAGGTTGAGATTCCGGTCCGACATCCACAATTTGAATATACGATTCAAAGGTACGTTATCACCCCCCCACTTCAGAACAGAATTCTTCAAGCGGTCATTCTCTTACCAAATCTGTAAAGTTTACAACTCTATACCTCAATCAATAAAAAATAAAGGCCTTCACAAATTTAAAAGCTCGTACAAAAAATATTTATTTCAGCTGCAGTGTAACAAACTGATACCATGAAAATCTTGAATATCGGCTCCATATTACGTATCATGTATTTCCCCCTCTTCTCAATTTCATATTGAATTTTTAAATTTAATCTCAGGTAGCAAACTCGATCATACAGACATCCATATTTGAAATAATGCGGAAAAAGAGACTAACAAGGTTAAGTGGAAGAACAATTTAGTGGTGATTCATCATCTCCACCTAAATTGAACTTCGCCTTTTACTCATTTCAATTGTATCTTCATAAACCGATGTAAATGTTCTATCTTGTGAGTAATAAAGACGTTAATTATTATTATTATTATTATTATATCATTGCCTACCTTGTTGCTCGCGTAGATTTCTATCTATACCCCAGATGAAAACTTTCCGATACTGTATATAACAACTAAATTCTTCACTTCGAGCTCATCCCGGGGGGTAAAGGAAGAAAGGAAAGGACAGCGGAGGTGCATGACGGTCCCCTGTCGTTTCCGACACGGGGGCTGTGCACTTCGTCTAAGGACTTAGGGTCCTCATAAGAGGGCGCTGGTTCGACCCCCGCTGATGTTGTGCGGGTTTCAGCCGTACGTGTACCAGAGTTGTTAATGAAGTGTCCACGCCTCCTGCATGCGTGATTAGTAGGTCCATTCTATGCATATAGATACTGCGAGAACTTGGTTTGATCAGTGCGAATTAGTTGGATGTCGTTCCGGAAAAACCAGATCTTGATACTGATCCTTTGAGTGAAACTTCTATTTCCTAAGCAGCCGGTTCTTCCCGGCGCTCATGAAATAGATCGAGCGCTTCATAAAGAACCCCTCCGTGTATGCGGGGTTCATTATCATAGATTCTAAGCCCACTTGGGTCTCTAGTCAGCGGACTTCTGGGAAGAAAGTACTTATAGCTAATTGCTTTGTATATGTCGGGATGGAGTCGACGTTCACAAGCGTTCGCAGCACATCCTCACGAATGTTACTATCCTTATTAAGGATGATACGAAGTACCTTGTTCTGCATTACGTCGAGTCTCTTCCACTGTTTGTCGTACAGATTGCAGAACACTCGGCAGGCATATAGCAATGCTGGGCGCACCATCTGCTTGTACATCAACATCTTATTCTCCAGCGAGAGATGCGATGTACGGTAAATGAACGGATATATTCTTCTTACCGCCGCTGCCGGCGCTTTCTGAATGGCAAGCGTCAGGTGCGCATTCATCGTTATTCGCCTGTCCAAAAGTACCTCCAGGCTTTTCGCCTTTATGGCCCGAGACCACCACGTCACTATAAATTTTAGTAAATTTATACTTTCTAGTGGAGTTGATTATATCGGTCATGGCCTCGGTCTTATTCTCGTCTAGATACGGTAAGATTCCCGATCTAGTCGTGCTCGGATCTGGTAAGCAGCAACATGGCTTGAGAACGATTGGAAATATATTTCAGTATCGTCCGCATACATCGCCGTTTTCGTTCCCTCGTGTTTGGGGAAATCATGCGTGTATAAGGAGTACAAGTATGTCGACAGGCTCGAACCCTGCGTAACATTTACCTCGATTGGGTCCGCTTTTGAGAGAGTGCGGTTTACTCTCACCTCAAAAGTCCTGCCGACCAAGTATATGGGCATCCTGCTCTTAGTAGTTTGGCAATGAGACCCTCGACCCAGACGGTATCGAAGGCTTGCATGTCCAGTAGCATCATGACCGTGACAAGGTCAAGTACAAGGCCGGTACAGTGCTCTACCAACTGAGCTACCGAGAAGACATGCGTTCCATTGCATATCGGGGATGTTAGATGTTAGTAGTGTCACCCACAAGCTACGGCGTTTGTGAGAAGTTGGAGAGTTACAGGATGGGTGGGAACTCATTTGTTTTCAGTGATCATCAAGAACCATTTACCTTTCACCCTAGTATCGTCGACAAACAGCAATATTCAGCACTTCTGCAGGAGTCGGGTGTGGATCTCCTATCTCTTAACATCTGTCTGTATGTCGCTAATTTTTCCCAATATATAACACAGACGCTAAAACTCAATTCTTCATTTCCATGTTTGGATAATATTGATAGTATGAATATAGTGTATAAGAAGTGTTTTACTTCTCGTCAACTGATTATGATTTATAAGGCACACATTGAAACTTCTAGATTCGGTCCAAAAGAGAGCCATTCGTCTCGTATGTGATACTTCACTCACAAGCTCGCTTACATTTCATTTTTTCATTTTTTCATGTATATCAGTTCTGTTATTTTTCGAGTTTTGTAATTAAAATTTTTTTTGAAATGGTCTTTGGGCGTAATTTTTTCTCGATCTGGCTTACAATGCTTTGTTTTCTGGGGACTCTTTTCTGTTTTTCTTGAATATTCCATAATTTTCCAAAAGCTTCGAGAACACTTTACAGTTTTCTTTCATAAAATATAGAAATTTCCTCATCACGCACTCTCTTCACTTGGATGCTTCATTCTGAGATTTTCTAGAATTTCCTAGAGTCCCCCATGTTATATTCTAGAAAGTTCTGCACCACCTTCCTGTTGGCAAACCTTCGAGAATTTTACTTGAGTGTATTTTCAGTATGTTTGAAAAACTTCTGGGGCGTCTGTTCTGGTTCATTCCATAGATTTCTCGAATTTTCTAGAACCTTCCGGAAGCTTCGAAAATATTATAGAATATTCCTTCATATCTTTGAGAAATTTCCAGAAAGTTTCACTACTACGCCCCCTTCCTGGTAGCCAAACTTTCGAGAACTTCACGTGTGTGTCTTCTCAGTACTGTTCTTTTTTCTTTCTTTTAATTCTATAAAATCCTATATTATTCAGAGAACATTGCTAGAGTAGGTAGGAATTGGTATTTTTCTTTAATTCTGAAGGCTGCATGCCTCAGGGAACACCTCCCGAGGCAGTGAGTTCCAAAGCTCTGCCGTTTCTTGGAAGAACGAGCCCTGGAATAGATATCTTTGGCATGTCTCCATATGAATGTGAAGACAGCTCGACGGGTCAGTCTTGATGAGACCGCTAACGGTGGAAAGAGCGTCGTCCATAAAAATATCTATAAAACAATGATAGATCGCCAACCTTTCTGCAGTGTTCCAGAGAAGTGAGCGAGCTTGTGAGCCGACGAGACGTATGGCTCTTTTTTGGACAGAATCTAATAGTCTCAGTCTGTGTTTGGGTGCTGCACTCCATATATGGGAACAGTGTTCCAGGACAGGTCCGATTTATGCGTTATAAATCATACTAGTTGACGGGAAGTGAAGTAGTTCTTGGTACGAAACAGAAAACCAACTTTTTGAGAGGCACTTTTGGCAATGGACTTCATATGGTTTTCCCATGCAAGGGTACTGCTGTTGGAAATATCAACCATTGAAATGGAAAATTTCATTGATATGGGATGCTCCTTGCCTAGTTACGCTGGCTGGCCACTGTGAGATGGGACTTTCTAGAGAAAAGACATGCTTGGGTTTCATCCGCATCGGATTCTATCAAGTTGTTGGATCTCCATTCTAGAATTTTTGCTAATTCCGTATTTATTTCATTCACGATTCTTTCCCGGTCATTACTGCAGTCACTGGACGATACTTCATCGACCACCACGTTGAGAGATCGTCTGAGAGAAAGGTAAATGTAAATAGCAAGGAGCACAGCTGGGGGGGCGAGTAATAAGATGGAAGTTTGGCAAAGCGTCCCTGGAGCCAAACGTGATCGAAGGACTTGGAGATAGCTAATGCAACGGCCAGAATTCCCACGGCTTTGGCAAATGACCAAAAATGGCGGAACACATTGTATAGGACACTCATCGAGCTTTGATCGTATCTTAGCGTTATAAGCCTCTTTCGAGTATTCGATTGTCTCCTTTCAGATGATTCTTGCTTCAACATATTCCTATCTGGTCTCATGACACTGATTCTTCACCCGTTGACGGTATGCAGCCTGCTTGAGGGCGACAGCTAAACCAGGGATTATCAGATCGTGTCCTTTTTGACGTTTTAGGTATATTATTATATATGCTTGCATCCCCAGCATTATGATTTCAGAGACTCTTCTCTGATATAAATAACCACAGGAATTCGAACGCCTCTAGACGTTTTCTAAAACAACGTCACTTTTTGCATATTTTTGAAACGCCCGTACTATCCAGCAGACTATAACACTAATTAATGAGATGGTCTAATCGTGGCAAATAGAACGCAGCAGTGAGTGGAACGATTATTATACTCAGACTATAGTGAAACTTTGATATGAACGTGTTCTTTACCGACGATTTCTATCTACATATTTTGTAACGATGCCTTTTAAATGAATAATGGTGTTAATAGGCGCACAACAATTACTTTAAATTCCAGACAGAAAGCACATTAAAACTATATTGCTGGTAAACAACACTATGGGTAGTTAACGATGATTACCTACTGTTTAAGCGGAACCTACACGGTCATTGAAGAGTATTTCGACTGCTGTTGCCTACGGAAAGATAGAAAAAAGGGATCCAAAGAAAAGGAGGATGATGTTCCTGAAGTTAGGTAGGCTGCATGCCGCGGGGAATATCATCGGCCATGAAACTTTTATACAACGTAGGCATATCATTACTTTTCCGCGGCTTTCCAGAATAGTAGTCAAGTTTGTGAGGCAGGCATCACTTACGAGATGAATTGCTGCTCTTTAAGTGGAAGCTGCACTCCATATGGAAACAGATATCCCTTCCAACTAGTTTTTACACCGTTTTAAACATGAACGATGACAGGAAAATTGGTGTGAATGCCTTAACGGAGCGTAGGATATTTTTCCCGGCTTGGGTATGAAGACGACTTTCGAAATGGGAACATTCTTGATAAAAATTGAAAAATGTGATTTATTTGTAACATTAAAGTTTGTCTTTCAGCCGCAGATGATTCCACATCAGATTTTATGAATATGCTATTCATATTTACCAAGGGCTAGGTACGAATCTGTAGGCCAGGCTCGTCCTGAATAGCCCGAAAAGGTAAGGAATCAGTAGGTCTGATCCTTGCTGTAGTAGTACAGGTTAGTTTTCGTCTAGCCCTGTTGATTTGAATGGACTAAAGGTTGATATAGCTCATTCTGCCTTCCTGTAGGTAGTGACCTCTTTTGCTACAAAGGGGGTTGCTAAGAGATATGTGTGTATATTTTATTTTTTCTGTTCGACGACATCAGTTTGTTCCACAATTTTCATCAGCAAGAAATATTGAAAACGAATGTGAAAGTGCCAAAACTGGGATTATTCATGAATAATTGTTACCGATGTGAATTCAATTCAAGAAATAGAACTACCCAAAACAGCGGAACTACGTCAACTTTTTCATTCGACGCACGTTTGGCCACCAAAGTTGGCATCCTCAGGATGATACATTCGCAAGGAAACTACAATTTTTCAGTAACTCCAAGGCTAGCTGAAAAATTACGCTTTTTTAGTTAAATAACTATTCAATTCCAAGGATGTCTCTCTGCAATGTTACCTACTGTTCATTCAAAATGTTTCACGATATTTCAGAATGTAGGTTAGTCTCTAATAGAATCAAAGCAGCAAAGCGTCACAGTTGGATACTCACGTTTAGTACCTCCACATTAAGGAAACGAGAAGTAAATTACGAGCGATTGTGAAGGTCAAGGATAAGAAAGAGTACCGTTACCGGTTCATACACACAATAGTCACTTCTTCCGTGGCGTTCTCAGTTCCTAACCCTTTCTTTGTAGGTCAGTGCCGGTTAGTACAACGTCGTTCGATTTATCCAACGCATTGTGTTTAGATTGAAATTAGTCTGCGCTACTAATTCTGATTGGATACTGAAGTCGAAATATTCTGAAACCTGCCAGAATGATTTGGTTCGAAAATAGCATATGGTGTATCTAGTAGTAAACAATGTAAATTGTTGGACGAGGCGTTAAGCCGAGCCAACAAGCATTTCTGAAATCGCAATCAACCTTATCATAAATTTAGATTTTTATAAATACATAACAAGTTTTTCATCCTACCCCTATAGAAAGTACACACTTTCCTCCCTCAAACCAGGGAGGAAACTCATATTTTTCCTCCCCCTCATTTTAAGTAAGTTATAAACGATGAAACTTGTGAATCTATTATAATCGAATTGTTTCCGTAATTTCTAGAACATCTTATATATCCTGTATTCTGGTTCTACTTTAGTTCTTTAATAGCTATTTGTGTATTTAGAGCGCAAAGTGATTGATTGTTGCTCGACAAAAAGATTAATCTTTTTATTTTTTCTACAAGCGCAGCTCTTAGAAAAAAAAATAAACGACGATTCATTCAAATAGGCACATAACATTACTTATGAGAAAATCACTCAATAACAATCCGAAATGTATAAGCTTTCTAAATGTCCAATAATTCAAATCACTAACAAGAAAAAAGTAAAAAAAAATTGCAATTGCCAAGAGCTAAACCCGGGACCTTCGGATTACAAGCCCAAGACGCTAGCCATTGACATGACTGACTGCATGGTCTATACTTTCCATCATGCAAGTATAGGTCCGTTTTAGACACAAGCAGTTGAGATGCGTCTTAAATTTACAAAAAAAGGTTCATTAAGTGAGTAGAAGGAAAAATTTTATGTATTACATGGGACTTAAGTGCCTTTTCCTCCCTTGGATGTTTTCTGACCTCCGTAAACCCCACGAACAAAATAAAATCTGTGTTCATAATTCCGGCGACAATGCAATATGACATTTTTGTTATAGAAAAAAACAAATTAGCGGCTCCAAGATGGTGGACGAGATTTGTGATAGTTTTCCGATTCTATTCAAAATTGGTATGTAAGAGTCAGAGATAATGATTTTTTATCAAAATTCATAAATTCAAAATGGCGGCTCCAAGATGGGGACCGAGATTTGTCATTGTGGTCTGATTCGATTCAAAATTTTTTGTCAATATTTATGAATTCAAGATGGCTGCCTAAGATGGTGAACGAGTTTTGTGATTATGGTCAGATTTGATTCAAAATTGGTATGGTTTTCGGGGTCGGAGATTTTGATTTTTTAGTCACAAAAAAAAATGATATTTAAAAAAATAAAGAACACGCGTTATGTTTAATATGGACTGTATTGTTAAATTAAACTAAAAAATATGATATTATAGATTGCAGGTAATAAATCTATTAAATTAAGTGTACACTATGTTGAATAATAAAATATTATAACTAGCAAACTTTGCTGTCTTCTATGGTAGGCTTAGAATTTTTCAATACATCCTTGTATTAGTAGTTTCCAAGTAAAGTTCAATAGACGCTTTTAGAGCTAATTCAATCTTATATTTTACACATTATTGTTTGTAATGAACAAGTGAAATTTGTTTGTGAAAATTGAGACAAATTACTTTAAATTGTCGAAATTAAAATACTTCGAGAATATCAAAGACTTTCCTCTATTCTGGTATATTTTTCGTTTTTACGATTTTCTTTCATACAATGGCCAAGTTTTATAAAAGTTCTTACAGACAAGCGGCTTTGCAGATTATTTCCCGGGTTTCTACCATTCAAATACTTTTTTTTAATCTTCATTCTGAGTGGAGAAACTCACTGGAAAAATTCTCAGAATTCGTTTTGACGAACATCTAAGGGATTTCAGGAGAGGCTGTGATTTCCATGTCTGACTCCATTAGAAAAGTCCAATCTTGAAAGAAGATGTACAGGGTGTTACATAAGTCATGGAATAAACAAGTGAATTGAATGTGAGGAGGAGGTTAGGAACCACCTGATGGATGGCCCAGAAGATTTTGGAAAAACTGGAATATTCTTATCGAAAATTCCGTAACATCACAAACTTCCACCATCCATTTCCAACTTGGGATATAGGATAGTTTTTATCCCAATGAGTGATCGAATATTTCTTTTTGCAAAATTGAGGATTTTTTATATCACAACTAGCTTCTACTCGCGACTGCGCTATAAAATGAATCCTGCAATAACCCAATATATTGGAAGGGTTAGTTGGCGAATAAAAAATGTACACATCAATATACCTGGTCCGTTAGTTCATTTTGAATTGTCTGGTAAGTGACATTTGAAACTTTCTATGTTCAACGACAATACTTCAAAATCACACCAATCCTTGTTTTTATTTTAGTTTAGTAGTCATAAAACTCATTTCCTCTCTTTTTTTGTACCTCATCAGGGTAGTGAAATCATTTATATCAATTGGGAGAATTGGACCCAGAACTGAACCCTGAGGCACTCCGCAAGACATTCTCACTTCTTTCCTCTTCAGAATGCGGCAAGAATTCCTCCTTGATTAGGTATTTATGAATGACATATCATTTCCAACTTTCGATATTTAACTTTGCTGTCTTCTGAACTATCCCTACCCTCAGTAGTTCGAGTTCCTCATTAAATTTGCAATAATATTCCTTGGGGAGAATAGGAAGTTAACGGGAAATTGCAACTCAATTAAATCGAAAGTAATTACAAACTTCAGGAAATTTCATTAAAAGTTAGATTTTAAAGCGGAATGTGATCATCGACTCCGCCGCAAGATCGGTCTGTTGCCGAAGACACCTTGATTCCTGAATAAGAAAAAAAAGCGTTGCAAGAAAAAGAGATTTAAACCCAACCCATCAACTGTTAAGGCTTTAGAGTGAATGATTCGTCTTAGTCTAGTCCGGTCAATGAACGCTCAGAATGAAGGGGTGGAGAAGACATATGAGAGAACAAATATTTTGACATTAGATATAGTCCTATATAGTCGGAGTATTTTTTTAGGTTTTCACGAATCTCCCAGGTTTTCGGAGAACACCCCTCAGAAGCAGAGCTTGTGGGAGCAAGGGTAATCTGGGAAATTGCACCACATGCGAATTTTTAGAAAAAGTCCAAAGATATAGTGTGACCGAAAAACATATTTTGTATTACCCTCGTATTTCAAAAATGTAAGTTTGGCTCAAGATTTTTCACGTATTATAGCTTAAGGGTTTTCATATATCAACGTTAAACGTTGAAAACATAGGGTTCTTCATTAAATTTTAGTAAATAACTTCGAAATAGGATATTTTCAAGTACTTTACTGATGACCCCGACATAGTAAAAATACCATTTTGTAATGAAATAGTATTGCGTTTACAAATAACTATCATTATTACTCAGGAAAATCTCGAAATTAAATTAGAAAATATATCAATTCTAATCAGGTAAACACAAACGAAATTGGGATATTTTTGAGAACGTTTGTGACGACCCCGGTAAATTGAATACCATTTTGGATTATAAAAGTGGTGCATTTCCAAAGGCATGACATATTCTATCCGAATCACGAGAAACATTCTCAATTTGTGATAAATTAACTTCATTTTCTATTTGTGTTACTACTTTTAAAATCACCCTGTTTCCCAGAAACTAATCAAACGATTTGATTGTGGTCCATTTAAAGTGTTACCTACAGATCGTGATCTACAGAGTTTCATTAAATTCCGCAATAAATCCCATGTATTCCGTGCGGGGTCCTTTAAATATTTAGTAAAGTCCAATCAAGAAAAGCATCCACTGGATTTTTGATAGGTAAAGTTAATTTGAGTTTAATTTAATTTCACTTCAAAAACACTATGAGTTACTCCGATAAACACAAATTGTTGTCTTACCAGACATTTAATCCGGATACCATAAAACCATATAGGAATCAGGAAACGGGAACAGGTCAGTAAGTAAAAGAAGTAGTTGCTTCGGTACTACAACTCATACGTATAGAAGGCTGGAGAACTCCCAAGCAACCAACGAGCAGGCTTAAGATTTCGCAAATTTGTGTTCCCCAGATTCTCAATGGATCAGTATTCTTCCATGCCCATGGAAGACAGTTCGTTGAAATGAAGCTCACAATTCACAATTTTTGCGAAGAAGTCCTAATGAATCGAAAATATCAGCATAAATACTATTTCGTAGATTAAAGTGGCCCCTACTCAGTTCAAGACCAAAAGTATACTGAAGAAACATCATCATCATCATCACCCGCTCCCGACCCTGCATCGGTACTTTCGCCCTCTTATGAAGGAGTTTATGAGCTTGACCATTGGTGTAGTGATATCCCGCATCCACTAGCTTCGTGATCAATCAATCCATCGTGCCACACTCTGTCAAAGGCCTTGGAGAAGTCTAGGAGGACTGCTCCGGCGAGATGGCCTTTGGTCGTACAGAAGAAACATTCGCGCGAGCGTTTGTTAAATAGGAAAACATCGGGGACCACGCGGTGGGCGTGGCCTATCAGAGTTCGGCCGGGAGATATACTCTCCGACTTAGTTGGTTTGTGGGCTTTTTGATCGTTGAGAATCTTGTTACAAACTATCAAATTTCGTTGGAATTGTTAGTTATAACGCAGGTTATGACACCCCGTCCCACCTACTCGATTGTGTTATTTTTTTCGACTGGACTACTCGTACTTGAATAACTTTGGGGATATTAGTTATGAATGAAAAATGCGTAATATCGGCTAACTTTGCATCAGGTTACAAGGACCATAATATCCATTACGTGATCAATATGGAAACATGGAAAGATTCGCTAGTAGATTATAAATAAAAATACCATTAACAACTATTATGAAATCATCAGCACAGAGAATGTTCTGTTTGTTCCAAAGAGTTAAACTATTCACACGAAATGCCATTTTACTCAAAGGGAGAAACAATCAATACCATGAATGAGAAATATAAGAAAATCCTTAAGATTACTCGAAATTTTCGAGGATGGAAAATCATCCCTTAATGAAATCTAGGAACGGCACTGCTTGTGTGCGAATTCAAATTTAATCCCGCCCGAAATAAAATTAAAACCAAAATCCGTTCTGGAATGATCTCATGAGTTTCGCGTCAACCAGCAATATCCGAATCCCCAAGCTCGTTAAATATTATTGCAAGTCGTTAGTTTGGCGAAACATGTGCTCATCGTCGCGTTAAATCTGTTTCTTTGGCAAAAACTTGGTTATGATTATGAGCTCGGAAGAATAGCTCCAAATGAATGCAGTTTTGAATTGAGATGAGAAACCCTTTTCTTAGAATCCCTTATCCACCTTAAAGCCTTTTATGGGAGTATGTCTGCGTGTTTTTACGTATTTCAAAATGGAAAGAAACTGTTTCGAAAGTAAATTATGGAATATTCAAGTAAAACTACTGGAAAAGAAAGGCAATTTTTCAGATAGACTTATCAGCTGATAAATCAAGTGAATGGTAGATACATAAAGAAAGCAATAAATCGCAGTTTACAACCTCTTCATTGTCAAAATGGCAATTAATTTGAATTTTGCTGTATACTCGTTGAGATAATTCCAAAAGTTCTGCAAACTTGGAGTATTATTGAATATACAGTGTGGCTATCAAAAAGTAGTATTGGTGAAACCCTCGAAACGGTTTTTTATTCATGTTTCTACGTCGAACTGTTGAAAAGTTAACAGGAGGGCGACTATTAAAAGCCGCACTGTATAATTTCATATTACGAATCAAGTTCGCAACCAATTCGAGTGTATGGAACATTATGTTTATCATATATATCATATATCATATACCATAAGATAAAATTCCAAACTTGGCAAAAACATCGAAAAAATATTCCGAACGGTGTTGCAGATTTACAACCTTTTACGTTTACCGGAACATATATATTTTTCATTTCGTGGTAATTTTGGAATCATTTTCTCGCTTATGGCAATCGACAGAATAAAATTTGATATCGTTAGAAACTCGAAAAAAAAATCCCATGTGTCTGGCACACGTCCGATCACTCAATTTAAATTATTTGAGCTCAACACTGACATTATTTTCAGCGGTTAAAATCCCAGAAGAGAGAAAATAAGTAACTATAAGCAAAACATGTCATTATCTGACGGTCTATTAGCGTGCATGGCAACAGGATTCGCTGGATCTTTTGACAAAGTCTTGTTCAGTCGTGACCATTCAGCCATGTTCTGACTTTGTTCCCAGAAATTCTTCCTTTTCTCTCGTTGTATGGCTCTTTTGTAAAGAGAGAGAGGGCTTCATTGTATTAGCCCCACTGCTTTGTTCTATGGGCCTTATTGAAGAGAGAAAATCTAGTCCTTTTTCTCAGGATTTCTAGCTATTTGGTCCAGAACTGGACCATGCTGTTTTGGTCTCTTCTGGTTAGAGGGCAGCTTCTTTGGAATGAGAAGACTGTCGCATCCTGAAGACAGATTTCCGCCTCATCAATTTTCCCCAGCCCCTCCTTTGGAGAATTTCACAGACTCGAGAATAGCTATTAGGGAGCTTCTGTATAAATCTGAATCGGTTTTCTTCAGATTTCTGAAAAAGGTTGAATCTTCACTGCTTCCGGAGATACGAAAGCCCATGTTCTGCTTATCTGATAAGGATTGCTCGTCGGATACGTGACATACGTATGGTCTGACGGGCTGACCCATGGGGATCTACCACGTTTGGCAAAAGTTGTCTCATTTCCTGTACCCATAACAACGAGCATTTCTCTCATTAGAAATTCTAAAATGTACCTCGTCTGTTTGTATCACTGCTTCCCCATGTAATAATGTGGGCGTTAGCATCACAACTAACAACCAGAGAGGCTTGTTTATCCTTGCAGTAGGCCATCATAAGGCATACCTAGTTGCTCGCCTATTAAAAAAAAATCCACAGGACTGTCCTTGAATCAATTTTTCGAACTTGGGCATGTTTGACAAATAATTATTATACCAAATTGGAAATACTGCTTGAGTTTGAGAGGAGAACACATATAATTTGAGTTGACAAGCATACCAGACTCTGAGTAGACATCATTCAGAAGCAACAGCGATTACAAACTCAACTAAGGTAGGTAATACTTGGTGGTGGGCGTAAAGTTAGCTACAACTGGAATCAGAGTCCCTGTCTAGCTCCTTATCTGGCTCTACTCTGGCTGTAGTGTGGCTGTAGTCTGGCTCAAGGATGGCTCTAGTCTGGCTCTAGGATGGCTCTAGGATGGCTCTAGTCTGGCTCTAGTCTGGCTCTAGTCTGGCTCTAGTCTGGCTCTAGTCCGGCTCCAGTCTGTCTCTATCGACCACTAATTGAAAGTTTCATTTTTATTATGGTTGAGGATATAGTAAAACACGAGGCAAACAGGTATGGCGAAGATCAATAATTTTGTGATGAGCAATGAGGTAACGCAGATTGCAGGTTGCAACGAAGGAGATTGAATCCTAATGTAGTTTTTGAGTCTGATATACACAATAATTAACATACTGTCAAATTCATTAATGGATGAATTGTATCTGAGTATACCTCACCGTCGTCGGCGTCGGTCGGCAGCATCCATCCCGAAATGAATTATCTCGCATTACCCTAAAAGTTCCATCCCACAAAAACAACGAGAAGGCTTTGCTTTTACATTCGAATCGCTTTGATGAAACTTTTTAAATCGGAGCCGCTTTTTTCATCATGCTCTCGGCTCTCACGACTCCGCACCGACCGAAGTAAATGAGGCAAAGTGTTGCTCGTAATTTATTCATTGCTCCATGAATGTTATATAACTCTACGAAAGAAAAATACACCCACAAAGGCCAAACAAACTTTCAGCCAGTTTTCTTATGCATAAATATTTTTCATCGAGCACTAGAACTTTGTTCGGCCACACCCGCATCCTAGACATCCGCGTCGTTGAATACCGAGTATTAGTGATGTCATCGAAGTCTGGTTTCATAACGAGGGTGGCACTAAAAGTTTTTAAAGTCGCAGTCATGTTTCTAGAGATTTGGCATTTTTACTATTGATTAAACTTGTATTTTTTGAAAGAAGGTCTCTTCTTTATTTTGTCTTTTTGTTATTTCAAGCTTCTGAAAATGAGAGAGAGTGTCCCCAGAAGTACGCAACAAATGTAAAACTTTCCACAGAAACTTCTCCAGAGCTATCGCCTTCAAGAAGATAGCATACCGTAAATGGTTCAAGAATCAGGGCTATAAAACCAGATCGAAATATGCTGAAGCTAAATAAAACCACGTACTAGGAGACAATCTAATCTTGAAAAGAGGCTTACAACGCAAATATATGATCAAAGCTCGTTGAGTATCCTAAAGTGTCCTTTTTTTTGTCATTTACCAAAGTCCATAATCAAAGAAGATGGGTCTTAACATCCTCAAAGCTAGTGGATTGAAATTGCACCGATGGTTCTTGAAGAATGTACTTCCGAACTAACACCAGTTCTTTGCAAGTTTATCAATGTTTCTCATATTTTGAGGGCATTTCCGTCCAACTGGAAAATCGCAAGACTACAACTATCCCCCCCCAAAAAAAAGGGGGAAAAGACCCTTCCCACCAACCACATGCAGATCGTACTGCTATCTGTTATCTCAAAGGTCATACAAAAGGCATCAGCATCGACCTCATGAAATATTAAGAACGCTCAAGAATTATCAATGATGGACAATATAATATGGCTTCCGGCATCAGAGATCAACTGGTGACCTGCTTGCTTTGGTCTCATATATTTCGCAACAATCTATCCAAAAATATGGTGAAACTCTTGTCGTTGCATTATAATCTCCAAGGCGCTTGATCGCGTTGGCCACCATGAACTACTTGTCAAATCTCCACCTTATAGTATCTTCCCAGCGTAACTATGTCAGGAATATCCATTTCACTGGAATCTTCTATTTCAATGATTGGTATTACTATCAGAAGTATCCTTCCATGGGCAGTGCCTCCCAATTACTTAGTTTTCTGTTTCATGTCAAAAAGTATTTCACTTCGCGTCAACTGATTATGATTTTATAATGCACAAATCCTACTCGTCCTGGAATTTTGTTCCCGTATAAGGAGTGCAGCACCCAAACACACAGTTAAACTTCTAAATTCTGTCCAAAAAAGAGCCATTCTTTTCGTCGATGATATTTAGTTCACAAGCCACGTCTCTGGAACACCGAAGAGAGCTTAGCGATCTGTCTCTGTTTTATAGATACTTTCAACTTTAGCGGTCTCATCGAGACTGACCCGTCGAGCTCAGTACTCACATCCATACGCCGCCACTTTGGAGACATGCCGAACGTCTCTTCGCAACGAATGCCAAGTTTTGGAACTCGCTACCTCGGGAGGTGTTTCTTAAGGCATGCAGTCTACAGAAAGAAAGACGCCTATATATATAAACTTAAAAAGCGAAACCCCATCTATCCACAAAATTTCTTCCAAATCGATTGAGCCGTTTCCGAGATATATCGAACTGTGCGTTTTGTTTACGAAAACTGTCCGATTTATTTACGAAAACAGTGCGATTTGTTTACGAAAACTGTGCGATTTGTTTACCGTGCCTAAGGAGCTATTTACTGAGGCTGTGAGTCGTGTGTTTTTGCCTATTTTCTGCAGTGAATTTAAAATTTTTGTCCTTGGGCGTTTTGACGTGCTGATTCCAAATCTTTTAACAATAATGTCGAAAACTCATCAGAAATATTTATGACGGCAAAAAAACTATCAAAAAACTGATTTAGAGCTGACCAACTCGAGAACGGTTAAAGATAGACGAATTCTGCGAACGCCAGTCGATTCAAAATGGCCGAGTTAGTATGTATTGTTATTTTCGAGTCATACAAAAGAAATTAAAAATCACTCGAAAAAGTTGCAAGGGGTTTCACCCCTAAAAATCATCAAAAATACCAAGTCGTCACATCGACTTGAAATTCGCACTGTATACGTAAAATTTTATGCTCATTCCAAAAATGTATGATTTTTATATGCCCAGATATAAGGTTTAGGCAGAAAAAGGTGTTTAAGATGAAAAATAAAATTTTCTGAGATTTTTTATTTTTCATTTTTTGAATTTAAAATTTTTGTCCTCGGACGTATTTTGATGTGCTGATTCCGAATCTTTTAACAATAATGTCGAAAACTCATCAGAAATATTTTTGTCGGCAAAAAAACTATCAAAAAACTGATTTAGAGCTGACCAACTCGAGAACGGTTAGAGATAGACAAATTCTGCGAACGCCAATCGATTCAGAATGGTCGAATTAGTATGTATTGTGAATTTCGAGTCAATCGAAAGAAATTAAAAATTACTCGAAAAAGTTGCAAGGGGTTCACCCCTAAAAATCATCAAAAATACCAAGTCGGCACATCGACTTGAAATTCGCACTGTATACGTAAAATTTTATGCTCATTCCAAAAATGTAATGTTTTTATATGCTCAGATATAAGATTTAGGCAGAAAAAGGTGTTTAAGATGAACAATAAAATTTTCTGAGATTTTTTATTTTTCATTTTTTGAATTTAAAATTTTTGTCCTTGGACGTATTTTGACGTGCTGATACCGAATCTTTTAACAATAATGTCGAAAACTCATCAGAAATATTTTTGACGGCAAAAAACTATCAATGAACTGATTTAGAGCTGACCAACTCGAGAACGGTTAGAGATAGACGAATTCTGCGAACGCCAGTCGATTCAAAATGGCCGAGTTAATATGTATTGTTATTATCGAGTCAATCGAAAGAAATTAAAAATTACTCGAAAAAGTTGCAAGGGGTTCGTTCACCCCTAAAAATCATCAAAAATACCAAGTCGACTTGAAATTCGCACTGTATACGTAAAATTTTATGCTCATTCCAAAAATGAATGATTTTTATATGCCCAGATATAAGGTTTAGGCAGAAAAAGGTGTTTAAGATGAAAAATAAAATTTTCTGAGATTTTTTATTTTTCATTTTTTGAATTTAAAATTTTTGTCCTCGGACGTATTTTGACGTGCTGATTCCGAATCTTTGAACAATAATGTCGAAAACTCATCAGAAATATTTTTGACGGCAAAAAAACTATCAAAAAACTGATTTAGAGCTGACCAACTCGATAACGGTTAGAGATAGACAAATTCTGCGAACGCCAATCGATTCAGAATGGTCGAATTAGTATGTATTGTGAATTTCGAGTCAATCGAAAGAAATTAAAAATTACTCGAAAAAACGGCAAGGGGTGTTCACCCCTAAAAATCATCAAAAATACCAAGTCTGCACATCGACTTGAAATTCGCACTGTATACGTAAAATTTTATGCTCATTCCAAAAATGTATGATTTTTATATGCCCAGATATAAGGTTTAGGCAGAAAAAGGTGTTTAAGATGAAAAATAAAATTTTCTGAGATTTTTTATTTTTCATTTTTTGAATTTAAAATTTTTGTCCTCGGACGTATTTTGACGTGCTGATTCCGAATCTTTTAACAATAATGTCGAAAACTCATCAGAAATATTTTTGACGGCAAAAAACTATCAATGAACTGATTTAGAGCTGACCAACTCGAGAACGGTTAGAGATAGACGAATTCTGCGAACGCCAGTCGATTCAAAATGGCCGAGTTAATATGTATTGTTATTATCGAGTCAATCGAAAGAAATTAAAAATTACTCGAAAAAGTTGCAAGGGGTTCGTTCACCCCTAAAAATCATCAAAAATACCAAGTCTGCACATCGACTTGAAATTCGCACTGTATACGTAAAATTTTATGCTCATTCCAAAAATGTATGATTTTTATATGCCCAGATATAAGGTTTAGGCAGAAAAAGGTGTTTAAGATGAAAAATAAAATTTTCTGAGATTTTTTATTTTTCATTTTTTGAATTTAAAATTTTTGTCCTCGGACGTATTTTGACGTGCTGATTCCGAATCTTTTAACAATAATGTCGAAAACTCATCAGAAATATTTTTGACGGCAAAAAAACTATCAAAAAACTGATTTAGAGCTGACCAACTCGAGAACGGTTAGAGATAGACAAATTCTGCGAACGCCAATCGATTCAGAATGCTCGAATTAGTCTGTATTCTTCTTATGTAACCATCCAATCTCCTTCAATTTATTTGATACTCGTTTTCGCCTACTTACACCAAAAATCATACGTGGGCATGAGCTTCGAACTTTCTGGAACTTATTTTTATACATAAGAGTTAAATTATGTCCATACAACGTACCCACGTAATGGTAATTATCTTTCATTGCCACCTAAAACTTTTTTATTATTTTTCATTAGAGATAATTACTTCACTGCTTTCATTAGGTGTACAAAAAGTGACTGGTTATTTCCCCCTCGTGTGTAATAGTTCAGTTTTGATGTGGGTATCGAATTCACAAGAGAGTTGTTGATTGAGCAGTATTGTAAATCATCAACATTGTTTTCAATTTTCCATTCAGTATCAGCAATCCTACCCTCGCAAGTCCTTTTCTGGCGACACCCTGTCTTCCAAGAACAAATTCAGAAACACCGACTCTCTCGAATCTGCGAGTACGACACAAAAGACTCTTTGAAGTAAATATATCTGCAGATTCCCGTCCGCGCTTCCTGGATACCAGCATACAATATTTACATTTCGGCGAGCACATTCTCCTGCATACGTTTATCTTCGACCGTTTCGATGAGAATTTATCAAGATTGCGCTTGGTGCTCGTGGATCTAATCTCCAGCCGTTATGACCGCCATTTCTTACGGCGAACACACAGATAGGGTCAGCGGTGGTTCACGAATGGGGCAATCAAGTTTGTTGGGATGTTCGTGTCCCGCCGTAAATTCAGATTCAGCTTCATTTATTATTGTTATTTGAAATCAAAATCCTACATTTTAATATTGGATTCAATCTCGTCATTCACAGCCGTATGCACTGACCAGAGCATTTGCCATAAATGTGCATACTTTCTATAGAGCTTCAAAAAGGTATTCATGTCTTCAGGTATAACAAAGGATCTTGAAGTATGGTTTTTCGAATCGTAAATTTTCACAATAATAATCTTTCTTTTATCTTCAATATCGTCAAGCGTGATTTTCATAAGCTCCGCTCTGCGAAGAGCACCGGCTAAAGCAAAAATGGTACATACTTTAATCATAAGATATATCTCATCAGGGGCTAGCATAAACTCGAATATGTCTTCATTGGTAAAAATCTGCGGGCTCAACTTTCGTTTAGCTGAAATCGTGCAAAAACTGTTGCCATGGCAACCGTTGCTATGGTAACGAGTAAACAAAAACACAATTCTGATCTTGCGGAAATGCGCGGTTGCCAAGTTATCTGCTTAAGATTAGCTGAAATCGGTTATCAAAAAACTGTTGCCATGGTAACCGTTGCTATGGTCGAGAGTAAATTAAAACGCTATTCCCACTTTGCGGAAATGCGTGGTTGCCAAGTTGGGTCAGTTATAGTTTAGCTTAAATCAGTTACGGAAAAACTGTTGTCATAGCAATCGTTGCTATGGTTACGAGAATACAAAAACCAGCTTCTCTTGGTGCGGAAATGCGTGGTTGCCAAGTTAGGTCAGTTATAGTTCAGTTACGGCAAAAGAAGAAAGAGAATAAAGAAAATGGACAAAGTAGTAACATGAAGGCGAGCGGGTCCGGCCGATATTTCGAAATGTCGGCCGGACCCGCTCGCTTCGCTCGCGTTTACGGAAAAACTGTTGCCATGGCAACCGTTTTTGCACAACCAATTTCAGCTAAACGAAAGTTGAGCCGGCACTGGTTTGATTTTCCAGGCTACAGCGTGTCTGCCAATTGGCAGTGTTTCACCACGGTTTGTGCAGGCTGTAGACCTCTTATCAGTGATTTCCAAAATGATTTTGAAAATTTTTTAATTCAATATCTGTCAAAATAATTTTTTTTCGACAAAAATGTATTCCTTCATTCCGTCTTGTTTTGTCACATTCTACTTCCCACTTGTGTATACCTTGTATATACTTCTGACGTTATTTTCAAGTTCATAATTTGGCAACCGCGCTTTTTTGCAGCACGAAAATCGCGATTTTGAATGTCACATTTTTTCAACGATATCAGCTAAACTATAACTGACCCAACTTGGCAACGACGCATTTCCGCAAAGTGGGAATAGCGTTTTAGTTTACTCTCGACCATAGCAACGGTTACCATGGCAACAGTTTTTTCATAACCGATTTCAGCTAATCTTAAGCAGATAACTTGGCAACCTCGCATTTCCGCAAGATCGGAATTGTGT
The DNA here is from genome assembly GCA_958298965.1 of Chrysolina haemoptera. NCBI lineage: Eukaryota > Metazoa > Arthropoda > Insecta > Coleoptera > Chrysomelidae > Chrysolina > Chrysolina haemoptera. Next base: position 52,574,354 of record OY282586.1, on the reverse strand, counting down.
TTTTGTTTACTCGTTACCATAGCAACGGTTGCCATGGCAACAGTTTTTGCATAACCGATTTCAGCTAAACGAAAGTTGACCCACTTATTTTAACTGAACATTTCACCATCGAGTAACGCGACCATAGGGTAATGGATTTCAGGACCTCACTCAGCTCGGAAAAATACGCCAAAAAAATCTCTTCTCTGAAGCTATTCACTCCTTTTTCCATTCACCAGTTTAAAAATTGGTTGTATTGCTGTTCGTATCTTTCTCGTGGTTTACTAGGTACCAGGTCTGAATTTACTTCATCTGCGGCTTTTAAAATTGCTTCTGGAAGCTCTTCGCCTGACGAATCCATTAAAATATTGCTTTTATTGAAAATCGACTACGCTTCGACTTAAAACTTTGATGTCTTGATGACAACTTGGTTGCCATGGCAAATCTTTGGTTACCACACCAAACCACTTGACTCGGCTTAGTTTGATTGTTATGTAGATTGATTTTGATAAATCTATAGGGTAGATACAGTGCGGCCCTAAATTATGGAATAAATTTATTATTTCTGAATATAAAGATATTTCGGAAAAATCCTCGGACAGGTCGATTTTCTTTTCCGATGGGCCAATTTTTAATCCCCACTCAAAATATGTTAGGGATCGTCATTACGAATCCAGTGATGCCAGGTTTGATGGGATTTTGTCAAACGGCTGCGGAGATATGAGCAAAAACCTCCCTCGTATGTCTAATGAGTATGACTGAGACTCGAATCAGAAGGTTAAACGTCTCTGTCGCACTCATTGGGCATATGGAGAAGTTTTTTGCCTATATCTCCGCAGCCGTTTGACATAATCCCATCACCAAAGTAACTTTTACTCAAATGCGAATAACCCTATATATTTTTCCATATTTGGTTAGGAATCGTCATTATTAATCCAGGGATACCAGGTTTCAAAAATTGGCCCATCGGAAAAGAAAATCGACCTGTCCGAGGATTTTTCCGAAATATCTTCATATTCAGATATCATGAATTTATTTCATAATTTAGCACCGCAAAATGGTGGAGAAAAAAAAAATGTATATATTTAAAAAAATATATAAAAAATAAAAATAATAAAAAAAAAAGTTAACGTTTTATCCCTACTATATTTTTATCCAATCCTGGGTGCTTGTTATCCGAGACAGTTTTAGGGTGTGAAATGCTTCGCCACTGTCCCGAAGCGAGAAGAGTTGTTCCTTTGTTGTTTTACTTTGTTATACTAACCTTTTAGCACAAAAAAATATATATATATATGTATGGTTATTATAAGTGAAGAAATAGTATTGTTACAGACCTGAAATTTGATAAAGACTTCTCGAATTGTTCGAGATCGTTCGATGAATTAGATGGAAAAATCTAGAAGCACTAACTTTTGTTCTGGATCAATCGTCGAACATTCTATTTGTGTTCTATTGATTTCTTAAGTTTTCTAGAACTTTATTTGTATATAAAAGCGATGCATTTGTTAGATGAGGGGTTAGTTAGGAAGTTACTTTGAGTTACCTTGGATACAAGTATTTTGACAGTGACTTGTCTTGTATCACAGTGTTGTCAAGTGAAGTTTGAATAATAAAGGCGAGTTCATACCAGTGTACACTTATTTTTGAACCCGAAGACGCAACAATTGGTGACAGCGGTGGGATAAGTGTTACTGAAGAAAGAAAAGTAAGGCAGTTTTCCAGTATTTGATGGTGAATACTCGTGCAAATAATTACGACGAGATGGCGACATCAGCAGATATCCTTGAGTTTTTAAAGGAACAAGAAGCCAAACGAAAACAAGAACAAGAGGAACAAGAAGCCAAACGAAAACAAGAACAAGAGGAACAAGAAGCCAAACGAAAACAAGAACAAGAAGAGCTTCTACAACAATTCGAACTGAAAAGGAAACAAGAACAAGAGGAACAAGAAGTCAAACGAAAACAAGAACGAGAGGAACAGGAGGCACGGTTAGTCCAGCAGTTACAACAACATGTTGATCTTCTGCAACGTATTAGTCACAGTCAACAGTGCTTCCAGAATGAAATCACTGAAGAAGTACAAGAGGTCAGAGGAAAAGTCCAGGAGGTCAAAGGTGAAGTCCAAGAGGTCAAAGGTGAAGTTCAAGAGGTCAAAGGTGAAGTTCAAGAAGTCAGAGGCGGAGTCCAGGGAGTCAACAGAAGGGTCCAAGACGTCGAAAATGAACTGTCCAAAATAGATGAACGGGTGGCACGAGAGGTGAACAAGAAATTCAACGAAGAAGTGGATAGGATCAAAGAGAGGCTGGAAACGTTACACCTTCCACACAAGCGTGCACCATCTGAGGAAATCTCCCCCACCAGCGAAAGGCCATCCTCACTGACAACTCCGATAAGGCCTACACAAGTGAAAATTTTGAAGCCTCCAACATTTGACGGACAATCCTCGTGGTCCATGTATAGACGTCAGTTTGAAGCGGCAGCAAACGCAAATGGCTGGTCCGAGGAAGAAATGGCCACCTCTCTAGTACTGTGTCTACGAGGACAAGCATTGGACATCCTTCAGAACATCCCCGAGAGTAATCAGAAGGAATATTCTAGAATCGTTGAAGCTTTGGAAATCAGATATGGACAGCAATATCTCAAACAAGTATTTCAGAGCCAAATAAAGAGTCGATACCAAAAATCCAACGAAACTCTACAGGAGTATGGAGCCGACGTAGAGCGACTCATTAATTTGGCATACCCACAAGCACCGAAGGAGTTCATAGAACAAATTGGGGTGCAGACTTTCATCGATGGTTTGAGAGATACTGACATGCAGCAAGCCCTTCGACTAGGACGACTTCAAACCATAAGCGCAGCACTAATAGCATCTTTGGAGTTCGAGGCCGCGAAAAACGCATCAAGAAATACGAGGCCCAAGTTACGTGAAGTTAAATTCAACGATGATTCTCCTACAAGCGAGGCGCTATTGAAGAAAATATTGGACTCCATAACAGCATTAAGCAACCAAGTGCATTCCCCAGAAGACAGGAAGAGGCGCTGCTATAACTGTGGGAAAAGCGGCCATCTACAGAGGAGTTGCTGGGAGAGATCGAAATCCAGAAGTCCAAGAAGAAAGAGGTCGTCATCAGAGAGCAACGAAGATAGATCGAGATCTCCGAGCTCAGGAACAGAGCAACGTGGGTGTTATACCAGAGGAGCCTTCAGGAGATCGACCACGCCAGAAAGGAGACCTCAAACGTCTGAAAGAGGACTTGCTCCCAACCAGGAAAACCAGAATTAGTCGGCACTAGGGGGCGCGTGGCGACTTTCAGTGTTCAAAGCCCCAAGATCCATATATCGTCATTGAAGAAAAATGGCCAAAGTCTACTTATACAAGGCTACTTAGAAGATCGGAAATGCACCTTCACTATTGATACAGGAGCTTCGAGATCAGTCGTTCGCCCAGACCTCATACAAGAATCTGTGAAGCCGATGAAAAGGAATATGGTTTTGGAAACGGCAACGGGACAAACCGCACCAGTCATTGGGGAAACACTTGTACACATCCAGATAGGACCTATTACCATGGAACATTCTATGTTGGTTGCGGAAATAAGGGATGAATGTGTTCTGGGTCTGGACATCATGGAGAAAAACGACTTTATCCTTAACATCAGACAGAAAATTTTGCGGATTGGCAATGAAGAAATCTTCCTGAGCAGATACAATGAGAAAATCCAACCAATTAAGATTTATGTTGACGAAGACATCCACATTCCGAAAAACTCCGAAACCATCATCATGGCCAGAATGGATAAACAACCTGTAGATTTGAGCACTGGAATAATTGAAAATGATGAATACCGCCAAGATGGAATTTTAATTGCCCGATGTCTTGTGAACACAGAACAACTAATTCCTGTCAGGGTTGCCAATACTTCAGAAAATAAAGTCCTACTGAAGAAAAACGACCAATTGGGATTCTGCAAACCTGTCACTCGAGTTATCAATTGTGAAAACCACACTCAGGCACTGCGAAGAAATACCACTAACACCGATCAGAGAACAATAGACAAAATGATGGAATCCACGGAACATTTAACTATGGAAGAAAAGCAGAAGGCCAAAGAGTTTCTTGATAGCCATCGTAACATTTTCTCGACAGAGACTTCGACGGGACGTACCAGTCTAATTCAACATCGCATCAACACCGGCGATGTCCGACCAATCCGACAGGCTCCGAGGAGACTACCGTTTGCCAAACAGAGAGAGGTAGCAGACATGATAAACAACATGATGGAGGATGACATAATTGAAGAAACCACAAGCCCATGGTCCTCACCGGTAGTATTGGTAACTAAAAAGGATGGATCAACCCGATTCTGCGTGGACTATCGTCGATTGAATGACGTAACGATGAAGGATAGCTACCCATTACCAAGAATCGATGATACACTAAACACATTATCCGGTTCCAAATGGTTTTCAACGTTGGACCTGAAAAGCGGGTATTGGCAAGTGGAAGTTCATCCTGATGATAGAGGAAAAACAGCGTTCTCTACCGGACAAGGGCTGTACCAATTCAAAGTTCTTCCGTTCGGATTATGCAATGCTCCCGCCACCTTTGAGAGACTTATGGAACTAGTATTGAGAGGTTTGACATGGAAAATTTGTCTAGTCTACTTGGATGACGTCATAGTAATGGGAAGGACATTTGACGAACACCTGAATAATTTGGAAGAAGTATTTTTGAGGTTAGAAAATGCTAACCTGCAACTGAATCCAAAGAAGTGTTATTTATTTCAAAAAGAAGTCAATTTTTTAGGCCATGTCATCTCGGCCGAAGGAATCAAGACCGATCCTGCTAAAATCGAGGCTGTTAGGAGTTGGCCACGTCCTAGGGATAAACATGAAGTAAGAAGTTTTCTGGGACTATGTACCTACTACAGGAAGTTTGTTCAAGACTTTGGTAAAATTGCCAAGCCACTCCACCGCTTAACTGAGAACAACGTTCAGTTTGATTGGAGCCCTGATTGCCAACAGTCGTTCACTGAACTGAAGAAGAAATTGACAACTGCACCTATTTTGGCTTACCCACGAGAACAAGGCACTTTCATTTTGGACTGTGATGCGTCTCAGCAAGGCATTGGATCAGTTTTATCCCAAGAACAGGATGGCGAAGAGAAAGTAATAGCCTACTTTAGTAAAACTCTAGGCAAAGCCGAAAAGAATTACTGCGTTACAAGAAAGGAGCTTCTATCGATAATCAAAGCCATTGAACATTTCCATACCTTCCTCTATGGCAGACGTTTTCTCGTAAGAACTGATCACAGCGCTTTGCAGTGGATAATGAACTTCAAGAAACCTGAGGGTCAGATTGCGAGATGGCTAGAGAGACTCCAACAATACGACTTCAAAGTTATTCATCGCAGTGGCAGGAAATACAGAAATGCAGACACATTATCAAGACGTCCATGCTTGGAACAGCAATGCCGATATTGCCAGAAACTCGAAAACAAAGAAGTCAATTTTTACAATGATGAACATTGCAAGGAAATTCTGCAAGTTACCACCGTAAGAGTCGAGTCTGAAGAATCTGATTTATGGACCACAGAAGATATGAGGAAGAATCAGAAGAAAGACAACAATTTAAAGTTAGTTCTAAGCTGGCTAAAAAATGGAGTTAGACCTGAGTGGCAGGAAGTATCCAAGTTTGGTGCAGTTGCCAAGGGATACTGGGCTCAATGGGATTCCCTATGTCTTCGTGATGGCCTATTGCATCGCAAATGGGTGAGCCCAGATGGAGCAACTGTGGTGTACCAACTGGTCCTGCCGAAAGCACTTACTAAAGATGTGCTCGAGCAACTTCATAGTAGTCGTGCAGGTGGACACTTCGGAATCAAGAGGACCCTTGCTAGAATTCGAGAACGATTCTATTGGGTGAATTGTCGTCGTGATGTAGAAGAATGGTGCAGAAGATGTGACCTATGCTCTTCAAAGAAAGGACCCAAAACTAGAAGTCGAGGGAAAATGGCTCAGTATCTTTCTGGTGAACCATTCGAAAGAGTAGCAGTTGACATTCTTGGGCCGTTTCCTGTTACCGAGCAAGGAAATAAATACTTGATGGTAGCCATGGACTATTTCTCCAAGTGGCCTGAAGTTGTGCCCATTCCAAACCAGGAGGCAAAGACCGTTGCAAAGGCCTTCATAGAAAATGTAATAGCCAGACATGGAGTCCCACTAGAATTACATTCTGATCAAGGACGAAACTTCGAATCTGAATTATGGCAGGAAATGATGAACATTCTAGGTGTGAAGAAGACTCGTACCACAGCCCTACATCCACAATCAGATGGTATGGTTGAACGACATAATAAAACCATCAGTCAGTACCTGTCGATGTTCATCTCCAAAAATCAAAAGGATTGGGATGAGTTGGTACCACTATTTCTCCTATCCTATCGAAGTTCCCAGCATGAGTCCACCGGATATACTCCTTCAATGTTGATCACTGGGCGAGAAATGAAACTACCATGCGATCTGTTGTTTGGAATGCCACCCAGAAGTACAGAGGACAAAGTCCTACCAGAATATGTCCAAGAGTTGCGAGAAAGACTGGACCAAGTTCATGAATTCTGCAGACGTCGTCTTCAAATCTCCAGTGATAAAATGAAAAAGAGGTTCGACAGGAAGAGTCCAGGGACTATGTTCGAGCCAGGTGATGCCGTTTGGCTATACCAACCTCAGAGAAAGAAAGGAAAATGCCCCAAGCTACAGAGAAATTGGACAGGACCCTATGTCATCATAAAGAAGATCAACGACTTGGTATACCGCATCCAGCTCAACCCAAGGAGTAAACCCAAAGTTGTTCACATCGAGAGGTTAGCAGAATACCGAGGCCACGATCCCCCAAATTGGTTCCAGAGGGACAGCCAAAATGGTGATGGTGTTATCCGGGACGGAATAACCTAAAGGAGGAGGCAGTGTTACAGACCTGAAATTTGATAAAGACTTCTCGAATTGTTCGAGATCGTTCGATGAATTAGATGGAAAAATCTAGAAGCACTAACTTTTGTTCTGGATCAATCGTCGAACATTCTATTTGTGTTCTATTGATTTCTTAAGTTTTCTAGAACTTTATTTGTATATAAAAGCGATGCATTTGTTAGATGAGGGGTTAGTTAGGAAGTTACTTTGAGTTACCTTGGATACAAGTATTTTGACAGTGACTTGTCTTGTATCACAGTGTTGTCAAGTGAAGTTTGAATAATAAAGGCGAGTTCATACCAGTGTACACTTATTTTTGAACCCGAAGACGCAACAGTATGAAAAAGGAGGAGGACTTAAGGGCTACAAAATGATGAAAATCAGACCAAGTAGTAGCCCCACGAATTGACCTGGCTGAATGCACCAAGAGGGAGCAAGGGCCAAAAATTAAGAAGAAGAAGAAGAAAGTAGGTATGCCAATCGTCACATTAACACCGAATTTCATTTCGTCTCTAGCCTCGAGTTATCGCTACAATTACTGAATTTCGCCTATTTAGTCAGCAAAGAATGTTTGCGTAGTAAGGTCCGTTACTTGTTATAGCTATTTAATTATAAATTCATAATCAGTATGAATTCCTGAACAGTTTCTTAATCGTTCTATTGATTTCGAGTTAATGAAGTACTACCCATTGCCACGGTCAAGTTTCGGGTCATTGGCCAACCGGCAAGAAAGGAAGTCGTTCTCTCAACATCCGACTCTCTTGATGAAAGCTAATTAAAACCTACTCAGAATATAACAATGCAGTTGGAGACTACGCTGTGCGCTATATCTGGACTAGATATGCAATGTTGAGAATTTATTATTGAGAGTTGGTTGAAGAGTCACTCCATGTAGAAATCTGTCGAGTTTGACCTACATAGTCAGTGAGATATAGTTCGATTATTGAACTAACTGTGACTTCAGTTGTTACGTTGTGCTGCGTCAATGACGAAGGGGAAACTACTCTTTCATTAGGTGTACATCATAACATTTTCATTAATTCATTATTAATTTTAATTAAATTCATTATTCGAAACGTCGAAAACTCGCCAGAAATTATTTTTGCGCAAAAAAAAACATTTGAAAACTGATTCAGAGCTGACCAACTCGAGAACGGTTAGAGATAGACACATTCTGCGAACTCCAATCGATTCATAATGGTCGAATTAGTATGTATTGTGAATTTCGAGTCAATCGAAAAAAATTGAAAATTACTCGAAAAAGTTGGAAGGGGTTCACCCCTAAAAATTATGAAAAATACCAAGTCGTCACATCGACTTGAAATACGTACTGTTTACGTAAAATTTTATGCTCATTCCAAAAATGTATGATTTTTATATGCTCAGATATAAGATTTATGCGGAAAAGGGTGTTTAAGATAAAAAATAAAATTTTCTGAGATTTTTTATTTTTCATTTTTTGAATTTAAAACTTTTGTCCTTGGGCGTATTTTGACGTGCTGATTCCGAATCTTTTAACAATAATATCGAAAACTCATCAGAAAGATTTTTGACGGCAAAAAAACCATCCAAAAACAGATTCAGAGCTGACCCACTCGAGAACGGTTAGAGATAGACGAATTCTGCTAACGCCAATCGACTCAAATTGGGTATGTATTTGGGAATTATTTTATGACAAAGTACTAAAATGAACCTTTCTCCTGTTCTCCTTATGTAACCATCCAATCTCCTTCAATTTATTTGATACTCGTATCTAGGACAGGTCGAATTTTTTTCATATAAATTACGAGACATGAAATTCATCTTGGCACAAATCTCAGGTCAATAAAAAACCAATAGAAAACCAAGTTTTTGAGAAGCAATTTTGGCAATGGACCTCAACATGGTTTTCCCATAAAAGGGTATTACTGATGGTTATAACGAGCATTGAAATGAAAGATTTTATTCGTATGAATATTCCTGACAGCAGGGTTGGTGAAAACATGTTTTTTTTGTACATTTAAAAAACATGATTTGAAACATTAAAAACATGTTTAAAACTAAAGTTTTGGGTATTTTTTGTTGGCAAAACACCAGCGTACCAGTTCATTTTGTACAGGTACAGTGAAACCAATCTAGCTGAACATTTCAGCACGTAGGTTATGTGCCTTATTACTGGATATATTACAGACTATAATCCGTTGTGCTAAGAGTGCGCCTCATGTTTTCAGCTAGGTTAGTTTAACTGTACGTTTATTTATATCATTCTGTAGTTATTTCTCTGTCCAATAAATTTGAAGTTTTAGTTTTTATTTAACTCCAATTGTCCTTCCTTTATCGGTTTTTGTTTTTAAGAGAAGTTATATTTTGTTACAGAGCAGAGAATATATTTTATTTATTTGTTTTTCTGTTATTAAAGTTTTGTTAATTTATTACTTGTTCATTGTTTTTTTTTCTATTAATAAAACAAATGTTTTAAAACATGCCAACCCTGTGATATAGTTTCGCTGGCCACTGTGAGATCGGCCGTTCTAGAGAAAAGACATACTTGGATTTCATTTGCACCGAAGGTCACCAAGTAATCGGATCCCCATTTCCGAAAAGTCCTTATTCATTTCGTTCACGATTCTTTCCATTTATTTTTGCTTTCAGTGTCTGTTATTTTATGAGTATGAAGGATACTATCATTCACTAAGAGGTGCACTGGACATGAAGTTGGTAGCTCCCAACAAATCATTGATGTAGAAATGAACCAGTCTAGACTGGATCCCTGTGAAACACCAGCATTTATTGGTAAAGTATCGCATGATACTACATCGACCACCAGGTATCGGTCTGAGAGAAAACTAGTTAGCAATTAACACAAATGGGAATACTTGCCGTACGATGGAAGTTTGGCAAGGAGTCCTTGGTGCCAAACGCGATCAGACTCCTTGGAGATATCTAATGCAATTGTCAGAGTTTTGCCATATTCTTCAATAGATTGCTGCCAAATATGTGAGACACAAGCAAGCAGGTCACCAGTTGATCTCTGATGCCGGAAACCGTATTGTCGATCATATATTCCTGTGCGTTCTAGATATTTCATGAGCTCGTCTTTTTCCATGACCTTCGAAATAATATATAGCAGTGCGATAGGTCTATTGTTGCTGGGTGAAGTCTTTTTCCCTTTTTTGTGGTGGGACTGGCTGTACTCTTGCAATTTTCCAGTTAGACGGAAATACCCTCAGGATTGGTGGTGAAAATAAGATCAAGTGTATTGGTATTCTGGTTGTTAACATTAGGAATGAGTGTGGGTAGCTCGACCAGTTGTTCTAGACTATACGTGATAGCGAAGGCCTTAGCTTGACGGATGTACATCACCTATTACAGTTTTCTTCTGAATGATTTTCAGGGTACACACAATAGATCTGAAAAGGTCGCAGTGTTAATGCTTGTAGCACAGAAGCTCCAAACTATTCCAGACAATAATGTTTGTGAGTTTGAAGATGGATCTGTCAAACCAGTTGTAGGTTAAGTCAAATATACTCCTTGTATTTGGCAAAATTCCTGATAGATGGCGGTAAACCTCATTTTGAACGAAACGTGTCTATGAACAATCAACAATTTGCAATTTGATATAAGCTGAATGTTGTGTTGTTTCTATTCCAATTTAATTTGATTCACCCTTAATCTCCCATAATTTTTCCAACAACAAAGTAGGGGGCGATAGGTGAAAATAAAATTAGACGAAAATACCTAATTGTTTCGACACTAAGAGCCAGTCAGCAAGAACATAAATATTTAGGGAGTCCGTAGACCCGACAGAATCTTATTACCAACTTTACCCATCTCGGGCCGAACCGATAAATTATAAATGCGTGGAAACCGAAACGCGAGACAATATAACGAAAGGAACCTCGCCAGATACGAGCTGAATTTGTTGTGCATCCGGGAAATTAGAGTAACTGTATACAGGCCCGCCCGTCTGTAAATAATTTTGGGAAAGTTTCCCATCTCCGAGCAGACGAAGACAAATTCGAAATTTCAACCCTCGTCGTATCATTAATTTGTCAAACGGCGAAAACGTGCAATTGGATTCGCTCTTTTATTTTCCACGTATAAAGAATTATAGACAGGGTGTAGAAGAAGTGACTAGCGAATTCAGTTTGTATTTTGGAACACTCGATATATTTTGTAAAATTCCTCCTGGTCGACTTTTGTAGACAATGAGACAGTTCAAATGTAAAATTCGCTTAGGAAAGCCTTCAACCGTCATCAGATTATAACAGATGAACATTGAGATAGAGCTGTTGACATTTTTTGAAAGTGAATCCTTTTGGTCAGCTGAACATACTGAGGGTTTTTGTGTAATGAGCGCGACTTCCTGGTTTATTTTTGTAGTGATATTTCTTCTTTTGAGTCATTCTAACCTTGTTACGGGTTGATTTTGCATTGTGAACACCCTTCTTGATTTAAGATTATATCGTCTGGATTTCTGAGGCAATTGAGAGAAACTCCCCACTCTATACTCCGTTGTTTCAATATATGATAACAGTGGATTTCAAATTTTGAAATTCAGCCAATAGAATCGGAACTACAGTGAAAATATAGCTTGTCGCTGTATTTTCACGGTGATAAACCTGCTTAGTTTTTGTTTTACTATCTGTCAAGTGAAAATAATGATTTAAATTATAAACGTCAAAATTATGTGTTTTGACTAGTTATCTTTATTTATCAATATGAGCGATCGTTAGGGACAAATTGGTGCCATAGATGAGGCCGTGGAAAAGAGTATTGAATACGGCTAGAAGTAAAGCATCAATTTCCAGGTGACACGATTTTTCTTTATTTCAAATCGATATATTGTCGTCCTAAATATAATTCGTGGTATGATTAAAAACCTATAATTTTATGGAATATCAGTTCATTGGCAATCCCAATGCAAGAAAATACAACTCGTCCTGCGGACTCGTTGTATTTTCAGCTTTGGGATTGCAATTCATTAATATTCCAAAAAATTATAGGTAATAATCATACCACTTATTATATTACCCCTGAAAATAACTCGAACATGCAAGTGATGACCTCAAATTGTACCACGCGACTTGAACAATATTAGTCTTTGCCGGTGGTTTAATTGGAAATATCTTCTACATTCTCCTCCCCGTGAACGGTTGAGCTCTTCACGAATTGGTAGAAGTGGACAGGACACATAATTTTGAAACGGGTCTTTTGTAGCTTCCCTTGATTGTCATAACTTTCACAACTCTGATGATTCCGTTTTTTCCTGGAACAGTTTCTTCTATTCGGCCCCTCAGCCATTCATTCCTAGGTGCCTTCTCATCAACTATTATTACATCATCTCCAAATGTAATTGGTTTCGAACGATCATGCCATTTCTGACGTTGTATCAATGTTAGTCTATATTCTTACACCCATCGCCGCCAATAAATATCTGCCAGACCTTGAGCAATCCTCCACTGTTTCTTAGTGCGTATAGAAAATTCTCCGAAAGAAGATAGTAGTAGAAAGTGATTCGGTGTGATTGCTTCCGAGTCTCGAAGATCAACGGACAAATAAGTCAAAGGCCTCGAATTTACTATGAACTCAGCTTCTTACAGTAGGGTAAGCCGTACTTCTTCTCTTGGGTTGATGTTCTTCAGCGAGATTTTCAGAGCGATTTTGACTGACTTCATAAATGTTTTGGTTCTAAGCTAAAACTGCCCTAGAACCGTTCATAGTAATAGCCCAGTTGAGTTCTGTCAAATTTTGTGCGAGTAGACGTCCTAAACTTGAATGCGCCACTGGTAAGAACTAGTTCCGAACTGGTTGTGAAAGGAACCAAAACAAACCTAATAGTGCTATCCAATCGTTGAATTTAAGCACAAGGGTGGGATTCTGTGTACTATAGAATTATATTGTCGACAGATTTGTCTCTTCGCAACCTCATGAATGTTGTCAAGATATCTGTCAGAAGAGGACTCAGCAGATTTCCCATGATCAAACCTTCAGATGAAGAGTATAATTTATTGTCAAATTGAAAGTAATTTTGACATATCGATAAAAGGTCTAATATCTCTTGTTTAATAACCGGGTTAACATGATTCAGGACCAGTCATGAAAAAAATAGCTTCATTTATGCATAAACAAAATTTGAGAGTAGCATATAGAACAGATTAACACATTGGGAAAGTTTATCAAGAATAATGAAGATAAAACAAAATAATTTGATAAATCAGGAGTTTATAAATTGAATTGCGGATCTTGCCCCACAGTATATATAGGCCAGACAGGTAGACCATTTAAAAGCCGCATACGTGAACACCGTATGAATTATGAAAAGAATTAAACACACCCATCATATTTTGGAGGAAGGCCATGACTTCGATGAAAAGTTCGAAATTCTTCATGTGGAAAATGAGGGCATTAGACCTAATTATTTAGAATTCTTGGAAATTAAGGAATTGAAAAATTCAACTTGTTCATTAAATGATTAATCGGACCTGAACAGTTTCCCTATGTTAAATTTATTCAATTAAGTAGTAGTAATGTTTTGAGATTTCCATTATTATTGTCAATTTTATAAGTTATATGAGTCTAGGAATTAGCGATAATTATAGTAAGTCCCTAATTATGTTCATTGATAAGAAAGGTATTCAAGTATATTTGAATGAAGAATAATTTAATGTACTACATTCGCTTGAATCTGATTTGGGCTAGGAGAAATTATTTTATTCGATTTGCAAACGTGGTATATTAAATTTTTTGATTGGTTTGAAATTTATTTATTCTTGTAATCATTTGTTATCTTCGATATCTTCATAATGATTCCTATTTTCTATAATTTTTGGATATGAAGAATATGACATCATTTCTTGAAGCTATGCGATACACGCGACAATTCATACAGAAATAATCTGTACCGTGGGTACGTCAACAATTTTCCTTCAACCATTATCCGCCTCGGGAAAAAAAGACCTACAATGCATCGAATGGCGAACGATGCAATTTCTATTACCAATAGGAGCGTGGACACCTATTCAATATGTGCCGTGAGACATTTCTCCCGCGTCAAAACTTACTTGCTAACTGTTGTTTGTTTGCTAGTTTAGTTTCAGACTGTTTCATTGTATTCCGCGAACTACGGCCAAGTTAGTCGGAAACATGTCAGATATGACAATGGAGTGGTCTTGGTAGTATTCGAATTGGTGTCACCGTCGTTTTATCCATATAACGGGAGTTTAGATAAACGGGGCAGTGTTATTGTCACTGCTCAGTCTGGTTTATTAAGTGGGATTAACTGTAGTATTCGAATGGACGCTAAGAGGTATTATTTGATCGTGCAGGACCGGTTATAGCTGATATCACGTCTCGAGACCAGAATGAGGAAAGCCCTCGGGAATATTTGTCAGAAATATCAAATGTGGAAAAGAAGAAGGAAAAACCTAGAAAGGGCGGACATCTACAATAACCCAATTATTACACGCGTTGCAAAGGGACGAAGAGATCGGTGGCTAGAGCTGAGGATAGATGGTTGTCTTTCAGTAAGGTTAGCAAGACGGGACCAGGAAAGGCAAAGCGGAACCTCCCAAAGGTCCAATTCAATGGCTCCAAGCTAAACTGGAACGAACATATCGAACATAAAGTTCGGAAAGCCGCAGGTGCTTTCTGGGCATGCAGTAGGGCAGTACGTAGGGGCTCAGCTCCAAGATTATCCATCGTATGAAATCCGCCCCTCTTGATATTTGAAATTTTCTAGTGGAAATTTGGGCTTATTTTCAACAACACTCAAAACGACTTCTTTCTGTCTTCTATCCCCACCTGGTTCGTAAATTTTTGGTATTCTCTTTTCAAATTGACCACCATTAAATAGCTCAATCTTGCGAAAATGTCTTTAAACGGTTGTGTCCTCTGTCCATACCGCTCGTAGTACAAATTGTTTTGGCTCCTCTGCATTTTCCCCGGCAAAATCACCAGAGAGAAACGTCCCCGTTGTTACAATACGACCCTGTTTGGGTCTGTTCGGTTCATTCCAATGCAATGCATCAGCGTTGTTGTATAATTTATCTCGAGTTTTATTTCACATCCCTTTTTGTTGGATTAGAATGAATATATTTATATCTATTTCAGCACAGCGAGTGCCAACTATAAACGAACAACAAAAACTGACGCAGGATATTTATGAGGATGTGATTTAAAATTCCAGTTTGACATCTACAAGTTTTATAACAAGTGTTGATGAAATTTCTACAGGCCGGTACTATGCAAACTTGATTCCTGGTTTTGCTTCTATTATACAAAAAATAAAAACTATCTGGAGGCTGAAAAATAGAAATAAATGAAGATTGGGGTCGTTATAATATTTTTTGTTGGCTTTCACTTTGGCACCATTAAATAGTTTACATCTGAAGATATGTGGTGCACAACTACCCATTCCTATCATTTATTCATATATTTTCGCAAAAGACGTAGATATTGACATCAAGGTGGAATATCACAGCCAGTGTATGTTTTAGGTCTCAACCCTTCATCTATATATCGTGACACATCATTTTGAAAGTCTTCAAAATCCAAATCTGATCTCGTTTATAAAATAAAAATTGCACAAACAAAAAATGACAGAAATACAATATGTTTGGTTACTCAGCCTCTTCTCCTCTCACTCTCCTCCCACTGTCTCTCCCCCTATCCCAACACTCCCTCTTTTACCCCCTCTCATTGATCAACATATTTTCTCCTGTTTATCCCACTCTCTCCTCCTCTTTCGTCTTACTCTCTTCCATCTCCTCTCAACCTCACACTGACCAAGCTTGGTAGCAGGGTTTGCAGACAGCAAGAGTATGAACTAAGGCGCAAAAAGAAACAGAAAGATAAAGAACGAAAGCTATCGAGAAACAAGAGGGCGTAAGAAAAAAAAAAAAGAACAGGACTAGCTTCAGGAAGTTTTATTGCATCAAAGGGACGAAATTTCGCAAGAGGACACGTTTAAAGGAAGACAAGATGAACAGGTTTAGCTGAATATAGATATGATAAAAGACAAACCTGGGTTGATAGATGACACTTTGATTGATTGAGTGTGAAAACCAGTCTTTGTCAGACGAGCAAATATCTTGGAGAACATCGATATGTAATGTCCAAAAGTTGGAATACAGATCTGATATCATCCAGATATACAAACATATGTTGTTCCACATCAAACTCTCACTACAACTCTATCAATGAACGTTGCCAAGTAGCAGAGACGTTGTTCAAACCCATGGGCATTCGAAAAAACTAATTAGTTATTATACACCTCTGTTAGATACTAGGATTTTAAAAATGCAACAATATACAGTATTCCGTTTGAAAATGAAGAATTGCTGTCAGTTCAACCGGATGTCCAAAAAATCGCCATAATGTGTCATTTGAGGTCTACATTTAATGTATCACGTTTCATTTTGGTATCTTGACAATGGTAAAAGAGGAGTGCTAGTGATATATTTGTGGCCCGGTATGATAACAATGCTTGAGGTTGTATAAATAAAAGCTAGCAAATTCTTATGCAGTTGGTTTGCCTCTCATATTTCGACAAAACAAATAGGAATATTTTAAAAAAACTGAGTTGCTGTGTAAAAAAGCATTCACTTAAAAGGTTTATTCATACGACCCATCGCCACTCGAGGCAAGTTGAGAAATTAAGTTGACGTCAAAGTTGAGTAAGAAGAGTAATGTAGTACAGTCCGCTAGTAATAACAGAAACTGAAATAATTAAGTCGTTGAGTTTTACCTATATCGAGTATTATAATTGTTTTAAGATCCAACGGGAGATTTTTGTAACTGTATTAATGGATCCTGGGAGACATGAAATATTCAAGGAGGAACCGATTGAATGGTACTGACTGAAGGAAAACTTTTTTTACTTGCAAAAGTTGAAAGAACAATCCAAATTTTACACTTTCCACCTTCAAGACGATTTCCTTCCGAATTCTCGCCCCTGGAGAGCAGACCGGCTTTTTATAGCGCTAGAACGTTCTGAATTGGCATTCCGACTCCGAGTTTATTTCATTATTAATGTCGGTTCATGTACCTGGCAGCGGGACATTTTGTTTTGTGAGAAAATTCCGCGTTTTGTGGACGTGTAAATCCGGGGATATGAGGTGCTTTCGTGGGCTAATGCCTCGTTCGCCATTCCGTAGATCTGCCTGGATTCCCGCCGCTTTGCCGAGGTTGGAAATCACACATGATATGCTTTACAGGGCCGGCAATCATGTTTGTCGCTTAGGGTGAGTGATGAGTTATCTTTTTCTGAGAGATTGGACTGAGAATCGCTTGTGGGAATTCTGGGCTGTAATGGCACCAAAGACCAAACTTTCATTCGGGGGTTATTTCATTCTCAATTTCCTTTGGGATGAAACTATGAGCAGAAATATCAGATTCACCCACTTGTGAGACTAGTTCGTAGCTGGTTTGATAATGGAAAACTATTCATCAGAATAATATCCCATCTGAAAATTTACTGTCAATCACAACATTTTTCGAAACTATCACACTGTTAAAAAAATCAGATTGGCAAAAGAAACTTATTATAATGAACAAATTGTTTAGGCTAAACAAAAAGAAATGAAAAACAGAAGATATAAAATACCCACTTCCCTAAAGTTTTGATTAACCATTTTTATACAGTTGCCGAGAAGCTTTGTATAAAACCCATAAATGACACATAGACAATTTGAATATGAACAAAACCTTTGTTCTTTATATTACTGAGCTTCATGAATTAAAAGTCTTTCCTTGAATGAAAAAAAAAGCTGGGGTCGATGGTATATTCATCATGGTTATTGAAAACTTTCCTGCCCTGACAAATATTTCTTCAATCAATAAATAACTCGTTTCATACTGGATGGTTTTCCAATTAACTCAAAATTCCTATTGTAATGAAAATGCACTTAACTCTGTCTCTAATTTATTTCGACATTATACAGAGTGTAACCTAAGTACGTTAAAATATTCAAGTGTCGTATTCCTGAGACAATTTTAAGAAAAAAGTTTAAATAAACTTGTTTTTTGTTTGTTTTTTTTTTTTCCGTTAACCAGCTGTCGTCCCCTTACGAACGGCAGCCCTCAAAAGTCGAAACTTGTGCGAGCCAAGGATTAACGAGGTCTTACCTTTTAACGTGCGATTCCTAGCACTTTCTCGGGCCATCAGATAAAAATCTGAAGTCGCTGAGGCTTGTGTCCGGAAATGCTTCGTTTCGGACATACAGGGCGTTGAAATTGAATTTTTTTGTACGCTTTTTAAAAATAACTTTTGCAAAAATTAAGTTATTTGCACGAAATTTGGTACCCGGGGTTTTTTTGACGTGGGAAATCATAATTTTGTATTATCTTTCATGTAACTAGAGGGCGCTGCGTACGCTGTCATTATTTATTTCAAATTGCCCTAACATTTTTGACAGTAAACTCTTGGTACTTTTCATGAAAAAATCTTATTCCCACACCTTTTCCAATTAAAAAAGGTATACTTCCTCAACAACGCTGGAGGTGATCTTTTTCGAGATATTTACAATTTTCTATATCAATGCATGTTACTTAGTTCCTAGGGCGCTAAGTGAAGTTGCTTAGAAAAATTTCAACAATCTGTATCTCGAAAACGAATCATTTTCCGATAAACATTTTATAGGAAAAAAGTTGTTTATTTTGACGTGATCTACCACATACTTAGTTTTTGGAATGTTCTCAGCAACTTCACTTAGCGCCCTAGGAGCTGAGTAACATGCATCAATATAGAAAATTACAAATATCTCGAAAACGATCACCTCCAGCATTGTTGAGAAAGTGTACCTCTTTTACTTGGAAAAGGTGTGGGAATAAGGTTTTTTCATGAAAAGTACCAAAAATGTTAGGGCAATTTGAAATGAATAATGACAGCGTACGCAGCGCCCTCTGGATGTTACATGAAAATTGATGCGAAATTATGATTTCCCACGCAAAAAAAAACCCGGATACCAAATTTCGTGCAAATAACTTATTTCTTGCAAAAGTTATTTTCAAAAAGCGAAAAAAAAATTCAATTTCAACACCCTGTATGTCCGAAACGAAGCATTTCCGGACACAAGTTTATATAGACTATTTTAACGTACTTATGTTACACCCTGATAAAATGAATCATTCATATAGACTAATGAGTAACTGCTAATCCAACTTTGTATGTTCTATTCTACTTACTGATTGTGCCTTGCGATATAACCTTTGTTTTTCATCTTCGGCTCTTTATTTTATTAATAATGGTTCTTTAATTTCAATATCTTTGGACATATTGAACTAACTTTCACTGTCCGCATCAACTTTTTTGTTCTTTCGTTCAATAGTTTCTAATTTTTTTACTTTGAATGCCTATCACTATCAAATCAAATGACGCTTGGAATCAAAATTCCCAAAAAGGAAAAAAGTTTGTAAAGCATAGTCAAAGGAAGAATTCTGGGTCTCTATTTCGTTGACATAACTTTTATTGAAGTAAGATATTTGGATATTTTCTTGTAGTAATAGTTTTATATGTATATAGATACAGAGAAACCAGATGGAGATCCTGAATAGTTGGATTAGAAAATAAGTCAGTCAGATTACCTGATTTGGTTCCTCTGAACTACTCGAGTTGAATGAAAATTTCAGAAGATTTTTAAGACAAGAATATGTTAACTTTTCCTGAAGCTACTATAAAGTTGGAGTTTCAACATTAGATTTGATGTTTTTTTTGAGAAAACTGTACATTTCAAAAAGATCCTCAGTTCAGTCCCGCCTCTTCCTGCAACTGTCCAATACAGCACTTGATTAGTCAAACACGTGCAGTTTCCAATAATGTTTGTCCTCTTTTACCGTCTTTGTCGCCACAATATTCCGAGCATTTCCATTTATTTCTATTTCATTCCCATATAACGCCGTCTGAAACGATTCTCACGTTCAAGCACTCTGTCCTGAAAGCACCCCACCTCATAAAAGATTGGATATTGGGTAAAAATGGGAATCATTTCATACCGTTTTCACCATGTTATTGGATATATGATTCCTTGCGATGCTCTGAGGAGTGGATTTATATTTACCCGGAATTTGACAGATTTATTCGAGCAATTTGGGGAAAATTGAAAATTCTGGAATATCCACCACACCGGCCTTATTTCGAATTCAATTTCCAATCATAGATATGAGTTCCCCGACTCTGCCGAGTGTTGTTTATCGTGGTCGGTTGAACATAAGATGTACTCCGACATTCATATTACATAGTCGGAAAGCTATATTTTTCCCAGCTATCGAGAAATGATGGAGTGGAAAGAGGAACGGGAAATGTTCGGAGAACGATCGCTTTGAAAGTGCATGATTTGAACAGGAGCTTTTATTTTCATTGCGAAGGCAAAGGGAGCGTAATGTTTTCGACTACTTTGTATGTATGTATGCGAGTTCGAGTTCCTTCATTCCATATAACTGATATTACTACGTTCCCTTTGCAATAAATCCAAGCTCTCGAACTTTCATACATATTGCGACATCAAAAAGACAGAGAGGGTGAACTGCTATAAATCTGTACTTTGACACGTACTTATAACAAAATTAATGTTGCGGAGTAGCAGTCTTGTTTTTGAATTAGTACAGTAACCACAGACAAATGAAAGCCACAAGTGAAGAATGAATCGTAGCACTTCGAAACTCGGCACATAAATTCTTGTCATCAAGTATTGTTTACCAAAAAATCAGGAGTGGAACCCAAACAAATTTTTTATTTAAAATAATTATAACTTTTTTTGCTGTTTCGTAAAGTATAAGAATGATCAAGAAACAATTTCAACAAGGTGAAAGATAATTCAATTCCCCACAAGAAATATCCTTAGTAATTTCTCACAAAATGCGCTCGTTTTCTCAGAAGACCTGATTGAATTCCAATATCAAATTTCAAGCTCGTGTTAACCCGCCACTGCCTTTTCCGGCAGGGCCAAAAATTATATTTGTCATAACTTTGCTAAAAATTATAGTAGAAGGAAAAGAAAAAGTGTATATCGTTCCTGGAGACTTCTACTTCCTCATGGATAACATGTGAGTATCTGAGTACCTGAAATGTGTTTTGTTCCACTTCACATAACCCTTCTACGATATTTATATACGGAGCATCCGAAAGTCATGGATATTTTAGTTGATGTGAAATAATTATACTGAAGCAGGAATCAGTACCATCTTTGGACTATATGCAGCGATTTAAGGCTACTGAGACAAGTCTCACTTATACATGCCAAAGAAAAAACTGGGTTTTATTCCTGCCTCAGTTTTGAACTCACCCATAATCCCGGCAATTTCTTCAGTAAATGTTGAAAATAATCGCTCATACACATCCTACATAAAAAATGGAGTATGTGATTTTAAGCTTGAGGTTTGCACTTAACAATAGTGTTATTAAATATATATATATATATATATATATATATATATATATATATATGCAGGATATGAATAAGCGATTATTTTCAACATTTACTGAAGAGAATGCCGGTTTTATGGGTAAGTTGAAAATGAGTCAGGAGTAAAACAAAGTTGTTTTTTTGTATGTATAAGTGGGACCTGTCACACTACTCTAAAATTGTTGCATATAGTCCAATGAGGGTATAGGTTGCTGCTTTAGTATAATAATTCCATAGTTACTAAATTATTCATGATTTTCGGATCATCCGCAAACATCTCCGTGAAGTGTGGCAAAACACATTTTAGGTAGGTACTCAAATACTCCCATTTTATATTTGCATGAGAAACTATATGAACTTTTCCTTTTTCTTCTCCGATCATTTTTAGCAGAGGTATGACCAAAATATTCGGCTCTGGCAGAACTTCCACCGGCGGGAAAGCGTGAACCTGAAATTTGATGTCGGCGTTCAATCACGTTTTCTGAGAAAACGAGCGCATTTCGTAAAAAATTACTAGGAGTAATTTTTGTGGAGAATTGAATTGTCTTTCACCTAGTTGAGTTTTTTTCCAATAAATCATATACCGAGAGGGAAACAACTAGTCATTTTTTGTACACCTAATGAAATAAGTGAAGTAATTATCTCATAATGAAAAATAATGAAAAAGTTTTAGGTGGCATTGAAAGATAATTACCATTCAATTACGCGGATACGTTGTATGGACATAATTTAACTCTTATGTATGAAAATAAGATCCAGAAAGTCATAAAATAATTCCCAAATACATACCCAATACATACTAATTCAGCCATTCTGAATCGATTGGCGTTCGCAGAATTGGTCTATCTCTAACTGTTCTCGAGTTGGTCAGCTCTGAATCAGTTTTTAGATGTTTTTTTTGCCGCCAAAAATTTTTATGATGAGTTTTCGACATTATTGTTAAAAGATTCAGAATCAGCACGTCAAATTACTTTCGAGGACAAAAATTTGAAATTCAAAAATAAAAAATAAAAAATCTCAGAAAATTTTATTTTTCACCTTAAACACCTTTTTCCGGCTAAATCTTATATCTGAGCATAGAAAATCATACATTTTTGGAATGAGCATGAAATTTTACGTACACAGTGCGAATTTCAAGTCGATGTGACAACTTGGTACTTTTAATGATATACTAATTCAGCAATTCTGAATCGATTGGCGTTAGCAGAATTCGTCTATCTCTAAACGTTCTCGAGTTGGTGAGCTCTGAATCAGTTTTCAAATCGTTTTTTGGCGCCAAAAATATGTCTGATAAGTTTTCGATATTTTCGTTCGAAGATTCGGAATCAACACGTTAAAATACGTTGGGGGACAAACATTTGAAATTCGAAAAGTGAAAAATAAAGAAGTTCAAAAAATTATCTATTATTAATCTGACTTTTTTGTCCGTAGATTTTTTCCGTTCAAATTCTGAGTATATTCTAATTCGGCCATTCTGAATCTGAATCGATTGGAGTTCGCAGAATTTATCTATCTCTAACGGTTCTCAAGTTGGTCAGCTCTGAATCAGTTTTCAAATGTTTTTTTTTGCGCAAAAATAATTTCTGGCGAGTTTTGACATTTCGAATAATGAATTTAATTAAAATTAATATTGAATTAATGAAAATGTTATGATGTACACCTAATGAAAGAGTAGTTTCCCCCTCGTCATATACTTTTCAAGATTACCACAAAAATGTATTTGTTTATTTTTAAACGAAAAAAAAATGTTCCACCCCTGAAATTTTGAAACAATTTTTTTTCGTGTTTATCATGGTTCCAACTACTAGCACACCAAGTTTGGTGGTGCTACAACTGATCTTCGTCTCAAAACCCAATCGTACTGGATTAAGTACTGGTACTGGTAATTCTGCCTAGAACCTTTCTGATCCTTGATGTCAGGTCTACCTTCAGATCTTCTGATGAACTAGTGAAAATTTTCCACGAGGTTTTTCTGTAGAATGATTTTCTACACTATTCGAAGATATCCATCCTCATGCGTGCCAGAGTTTAGCATTCAAAACTATGCGATATGCCGTTTATTACTCCTCATCACAGAACCTGCATAGTGCGGAGTATTGGTGCGTGTATGGCGAGGTTTGATATATATGTTACTGAGTTCATGTATGCATCTCTGTGCTCTTCATATCTTCAAATTAGTTTTTCCTTCGTTTGACCTATGGAGAATTCATTGCAGTACACTCCGTTTAGGTTTTTATCTTCATCTTTCGCGTAATGAGGGTCTGTGACAATACAATATTACTGGCTTGACTTTATGGAATATTCCAAAAGCAATGTATTATTATTATTAATAGCTTAACCATTCCACTTGGGAATAACGACGACTACCCGACAGCCGCCCGACAGTGTATGAACAATCAATCATGAGCGTTTTGCTGTACCCAAACAGGGACACTCTGTATAAATCAGGCCAAAAAGGAATTATGGAATTCATAATATAATCATAAAACACTCGAGCTTAATAAAATCACGAACGAATCCATATTTCATTCAGTTTTTTTGTCACTCTGCCAACAATAGGCGATAATTGAAATCAAACCAATAAATCCAATCGCTGAGTTTTTCGAAATGAAAAGCCAATATGAAAGAGTTATATACGAGAAACTTATTACCAGTTTATAGCTATGAATCTGACAGACCGTGAAAATCGAAAACAATGAATGCACGGCATAGCAGAGTTTCCAATTATCAGTTTGAGCTAGCGTAAGTATGTCATATTGTATCGTCCAGCAAATTGGGTTTGTTCCATAGAAATGAAACATTATGGAACGTTGCAAGTTTTTCGAAATGCTGAATGTGGAAAGGATGGCAATTGAAAAGAACTCGTGATGCCGAAATATCTCTTTAAAACACAACTCAGATTTCGAATGTGCAATTCGAAGTGACATAATTCCAATACTTCATGTGTAGAATGCTGGACAGTGGATAATGGATGTAGCAGAGTTGAAGAACTAGTGCAGTGTAATTTCACTTTAGTTCTAATTGATTCATAAGAAATAATTCTATAAATGGTAATGAAAAACTAAGGACCATTAGAACCCATGGCATATTTCACTTGCATATTTTCTTGTAGACGAAGCACATCTGCAAAACTAAAGTGTTCGTCAGAAAAATTTCTCACTGCCATGATATAATCATAGTCAGCTCAACACATTTGCCGCTTTCGAACTTTTAATAGCAGTTCCACCAATCGCTTGCAGGTGTCAGGAGTATTATATAACCCAAATGGTAGAACTTTCAATTGATAAAGGGAATTTCCTACGGAAAATGCGAGGGGGACACTACTTTTTCATTAGGTGTACATCATAACATTTTCATCAATTCATTATTAATTTTAAATAAATTCATTATTCGAAATGTCAAAACTCGCCAGAAATTATATTTGCGCAAAAAAAAAACATCATTAAAAGTACCAAGTTGTCACATCGACTTGAAATTCGCACTGTGTACGTAAAATTTCATGCTAATTCCAAAAATGTATGATTTTCTATGCTCAGATATAAGATTTAGCCGGAAAAAGGTGTTTAAGATAAAACATTAAATTTTCTGAAATTTTTTTTTTACATTGTTTGAATTTCAAATTTTTGTCCTCGTAAGTAATTTGACGTGCTGATTCTAAATCTTTTAACAAAAATGTCGAAAACTGATCATGAAAATTTTTGACGGCAAAAAAAACATCTGAAAACTGATTCAGAGCTGACCAACTCGAGAACGGTTAGAGATAGACAAATTCTGTGAACGCCAATCGATTCAGTATGGCTGAATTAGTATGTATTATATATTTCGAGTCAATCAAAAAAAATAATTAAAATTACTCGAAAAAAGTTGCTAGGGGTCACCCTTAAAAATCATGAAAAATACTGAGTCGTCACATCGACTTGAAATTCGCACTGTATACGTAAAATTTTATGCTCATTCCAAAAATGTATGATTTTTATATGCTCAGATATAAGATTTAGGCGGAAAAAGGTGTTCAAGATGAAAAATAAAATTTTCTGAGATTTTTTATTTTTCATTTTTTGAATTACAAATATTTGTCCTCGAAAGTAATTTGACGTGCTGATTCTGAATCTTTTAAAAATAATGTCGAAAACTCACCATAAAAATTTTTGGCGGCAAAAAAACCATCTAAAAACTGATTCAGAGCTGACCAACTCGAGAACGGTTAGAGATAGACAAATTCTGTGAACGCCAATCGATTCAGAATGGCTGAATTAGTATGTATTATATATTTCGAGTCAATCAAAAAAAAATTAAAATTACTCGAAAAAAGTTTCTAGGGGTCACCCTTAAAAATCATGAAAAATACTGAGTCGTCACATCGACTTGAAATTCGCACTGTATACGTAAAATTTTATGCTCATTCCAAAAATGTATGATTTTTATATGCTCAGATATAAGATTTAGGCGGAAAAAGGTGTTTAAGATGAAAAATAAAATTTTCTGAGATTTTTTATTTTTCATTTTTTGAATTACAAATATTTGTCCTCGAAAGTAATTTGACGTGCTGATTCTGAATCTTTTAACAATAATGTCGAAAACTCACCATAAAAATTTTTGGCGGCAAAAAAACCATCTAAAAACTGATTCAGAGCTGACCAACTCGAGAACGGTTAGAGATAGACAAATTCTGTGAACGTCAATCGATTCAGAATGGCTGAATTAGTATGTATTATATATTTCGAGTCAATCAAAAAAAAATTAAAATTACTCGAAAAAAGTTTCTAGGGGTCACCCTTAAAAATCATGAAAAATACTGAGTCGTCACATCGACTTGAAATTCGCACTGTATACGTAAAATTTTATGCTCATTCCAAAAATGTATGATTTTTATATGCTCAGATATAAGATTTAGGCGGAAAAAGGTGTTTAAGATGAAAAATAAAATTTTCTGAGATTTTTTATTTTTCATTTTTTGAATTACAAATATTTGTCCTCGAAAGTAATTTGACGTGCTGATTCTGAATCTTTTAACAATAATGTCGAAAACTCACCATAAAAATTTTTGGCGGCAAAAAAACCATCTAAAAACTGATTCAGAGCTGACCAACTCGAGAACGGTTAGAGATAGACAAATTCTGTGAACGCCAATCGATTCAGAATGGCTGAATTAGTATGTATTATATATTTCGAGTCAATCAAAAAATAATTAAAATTACTCGAAAAAAGTTTCTAGGGGTCACCCTTAAAAATCATGAAAAATACTGAGTCGTCACATCGACTTGAAATTCGCACTGTATACGTAAAATTTTATGCTCATTCCAAAAATGTATGATTTTTATATGCTCAGATATAAGATTTAGGCGGAAAAAGGTGTTTAAGATGAAAAATAAAATTTTCTGAGATTTTTTATTTTTCATTTTTTGAATTACAAATATTTGTCCTCGAAAGTAATTTGACGTGCTGATTCTGAATCTTTTAACAATAATGTCGAAAACTCACCATAAAAATTTTTGGCGGCAAAAAAACCATCTAAAAACTGATTCAGAGCTGACCAACTCGAGAACGGTTAGAGATAGACAAATTCTGTGAACGCCAATCGATTCAGTATGGCTGAATTAGTATGTATTATATATTTCGAGTCAATCAAAAAAAATAATTAAAATTACTCGAAAAAAGTTGCTAGGGGTCACCCTTAAAAATCATGAAAAATACTGAGTCGTCACATCGACTTGAAATTCGCACTGTATACGTAAAATTTTATGCTCATTCCAAAAATGTATGATTTTTATATGCTCAGATATAAGATTTAGGCGGAAAAAGGTGTTTAAGATGAAAAATAAAATTTTCTGAGATTTTTTATTTTTCATTTTTTGAATTACAAATATTTGTCCTCGAAAGTAATTTGACGTGCTGATTCTGAATCTTTTAACAATAATGTCGAAAACTCACCATAAAAATTTTTGGCGGCAAAAAAACCATCTAAAAACTGATTCAGAGCTGACCAACTCGAGAACAGTTACAGAGAGACCAATTCTGCGAACGCCAATCGATTCCGAATGGCTGAATTAGTATGTATTGGGTATGTATTTGGGAATTATTTAATGACTTCCTGGATCGTATTTTTATACATAAGAGTTAAATTATGTCCATACAACGTATCCGCGTAATTGAATGGTAATTATCTTTCAATACCCCCTAAAACTTTTTCTTTATTTTTCATTAGAGATTACTTCACTGATTTCATTAGATGTACAAAAAATGACTAGTTGTTTCCCCCTCGGGAAAATGCTGTTTTATTCCTGGTATTTGATTGAAATACACTCCATCCATATTCGCTCTTCAGGCATATTATTGAAAACCAGGTTGATTCAGAAAGTCTGGTAGCCTGCAGGCAGAGAAAAATTATTAAATACTGTGTTTGGATTATCACAATTTGTGACCGCTGGTGACATCTTAATTAAAAGAAAATTGTGAAAGTCCTCAGTATTTCACGTTAACAAACTAATGTTCATGAAGTAGTTTTATAAATTTCAATATCTAGTCGTGGTTCAAAGAAATCCCCACTCGTGCTACGTACGTGTCCAGTGAGTAATAACATTTTGGTTTGTACCTTTCATATCAAAATGGAAGAGTAAAAAGTACAACCAACCAATAAGACCCGCAAAATCACCAAAAGCTCAGTCACCAGTATATCAGTTGAGTTCTTTTTATTAGTTTGTTTTGACAGAAAAACTTGATATACTTATTTTAAGTGGGAGGAAAAGTGGTCCATTGTGGAATAACCGGGGGTAATAAAACCAGACCTCGTTTAACGGCGAATACATTTTTCAATTTCAACGAAAACGATTTTGTTTGAAAATTCATCGAGTTCAATTCGGATATTTATGTTCTGAATAAAACCCTCGAGAGCTTTCAAGCTCGAGGGTTTTATTCTTTGAACATAAATCTTCGAATTTAACGAGATGAATTTTTGAAAACAAAAATATTTGAGTGGAAATTCCAAAATTTATTCGACTGGATAAACGACGGTCAAATTATATTTGATCAGATTATTTCCTAAATAATAATAAATAACATTTATTCCACAACGTACATAAATATTTTTAATAAATTAATAAACATTATTATTTACGGCAATATGTCACACGACTTGTGAAATGTGTTGCATTCATTCAGGCAACTGTCAAGAAGGACCATGCAGTTTATTCGCAAAAGGAACGAAGCGGGTTTATCAGCGAATAATGTTACGTAATTTCTGCGAAAGTAACTGAGTGAGGTGCGCCGACTGGCAACAGTGGAGTCGGGGTGGGTTAATGAAAATGATTTGAACAAATCACACCTCAAAAACAAGACCCAAAGTCATAAATAAAATCAGTAAAACAACTGAGAGTTGCAGAATAGTTCAGATTTCAAATCAGACAAAAGTTCAGAATACTTAATAAATATTTTTATTTCAGAAAATCAGGCATCAAAATATCCCCTGTACAACTAACCAAAAGGTTGGGGAATAAGAACGTTTTATTGACCTACCTAACTCTCGAGAGTGCTAGACATACAAGAAAAAAAATGGTAATAAACCCAACGGCAGATAAATTATAGTTATGTATTAATTATTTAATAATAATAATTAATTAATACTAATATATATTATATATTATTTCTATATATATTAGTTGCACTCAAGCAGAGAAATCTGTCATGTCTTTAGGTAGTCACAAATAAGACAAAAGTCTATGGATCCAATATACACAATCTCTTGTTCAGGTAGTAAACGGAAAAACCACTATGTGGTACTTAGCCTCGTATCCTTGGGAGTTTATATTCTTCCTAAATACCAATAACAGTGTAGTTATCTCAATCAATGAGAACACTTCTTGCGTTCATTTTTTATAACCGCGTAGAAATCTCTAACATTACTTCTGGGTACCAATATTGCAATCACAGTATAGAAAACGCCAAAAAAAAAATGAAGAAAACGAATTGGTAACAAGCCTATATAAGTTCCTTAGATTTCTTTTTGATATTCTCAGAACTCACCTTCAAAGCAGAACTCCCAATGCATTTAAAGACGTTCCAGAATGTTCGTAACCAACCAATATCTATATATCCATAATATGCCCAAAAGACGATTGATTATAAAACCATACAACCACAAATCGCAATACGATCGTCTCTATTGGAAAAATGTTGAAAAATCCGTCAAACGATATTGAATAATAAAAATTCTATTTCCACATTTAATTCCCATGAATGGGGCAACCAATACTCGAAAAATCTCTCGCGCAATAAAAAGTATTCATATTCGGCTAGCATGTAGAAGTACACTGTTAAAATTTTATTCGGGTGGACTAGAATAAATATTCCCAAAAGATCGATTATCATAATTTTAAAATATAAATTTAATATGATTGAAAATTCGTTACAACAGATGAAGTAAATAATCGGAAATAATTCGAGTAATAGCTTTTTTTATCATTCCCCTCGTATTTCATCATATCTACCTTTGGGAAATAACCGTTCTGTGGTTTATTCTTCCTATACTAAGAATGCAGGAACAGAATAAGGCTCTATATCATTTCGCGTTCCAGTGTCTCATCCTTCGTTATCGTAGCGTTTCCCCAGAGAAATTCGATACCTCTCTTCTCAATTTCGCAATTTTCCTTAATTGAAAGAATATTCCGTAATAAAGCTCATTGATGAGTTGCTCAGGCTAATTGAAAATTCCATAATTGAGACTATATTCAATTTTAGCTGGAATGCAACTAACTTAAATTACCAATAAAGCATTTTTTGTATGTCTTCAAATTTAGGTACATGAAAAGTCACCTTTAGTACTGTCAACGATAGAATCCTATGAGGACGCCATCTCTGGATCCAATTACAGAAGCACACCACAAATTCAATTGTTTTGTCTTCAAAATAATCTAAACAAAATCGAATCACTCGATATACCCCAAATAGCACACCCATATTGGGACAATATTGTGAAAATATTGGCAAATAATAATATTAGCTTGAAAAAAAATGTGAACATTCGGCGATTTTGGTCCAATATTTAAAAAATAATATTGGTCTAATATTCTCGAATCAATATTGGCCTCAAAATGTTAGGCGATATTAGTACAATATCGCTGTAGCACACCTACATTGGAATAATATTGGTAAAATATTGACAAAATATTAAAACGTAATATTGGCGAGATAAAATTATAATTATTTCGTGATATTGGCACAATATTACTTGGACATTATACAAATAATATTAGTGAAATATTGAGGAAGCAATATTGTCCCCAAAATATTTAGGGAATATGTTGCCTTGGAAACATTAATGAAATATTCCCAATTTCTAGAAAATGTCGAATAATTTAAAAATTCTACATATTCGTTTCGACTTCAATTTACCACTGAATAGATTGACTTGTAAACGCATTGTGAGAAGCCTTATTTAATATATGTTACTATGATTCAGCTGTTGTTCCATATGTGGGGCCACCTAGCGGTTTCTTACCCAAGTTTAATCATGATTCATTTCAATATTGTTTATTGAATTTTCGGCCAATATTCAAATTTCAATCCTAGTGATAAATGTATTTTG
The DNA here is from genome assembly GCA_958298965.1 of Chrysolina haemoptera. Taxonomy (NCBI): domain Eukaryota; kingdom Metazoa; phylum Arthropoda; class Insecta; order Coleoptera; family Chrysomelidae; genus Chrysolina; species Chrysolina haemoptera. Next base: position 52,543,443 of record OY282586.1, on the reverse strand, counting down.
TAATATTGTGTCAATATTGTCTTTCAAATATTGGCGTAAGGTTTTCGTAACAATCTCAATCAATATATAGGGTCAATATAATTTTTAGAATATAGATTAAATACTATTCCACCAATGTGCTATCAAACTTGGATATACAATATTGTTTTTTATCTCTAAAATCGATATGAGAGTAATATTGAATTCGCAATATTGGAGCTAGATGCTGGAAAAAATATGTAGGCAATATCGCTCTGTCGATATTGGTGAAAGTTATTGAACCAGTATTGACCCAATATTTCATGAAACAATATACATTCAGAACAGGTTGAGCCAACATTTCACCAATATTATTAATGAAATATTGTTTTTCCAATATGAATCCATATTGGTTCAATATTATTTTTACATTTACAATATATCCATATTGGCCCAATATGAAAACAAGATTCAGCCAACATGAGGTGCTACCTGGGATCAGAATACATAATTTATAATTTTTGCTTAGTGCAATAGCTGGTAACTTGATGAGTATGTTTTTTTAGTATTAGAAAGGTAGAACTAAGATTCATTTCTGGGGGTGAATCGTGATGTATGAAAGTTGAAAGTTCAGGGCTGTCGATTTAATTGTTTGCTAATTTGTACATGAACATAATGCGGTGCAAGATTATTTTATTCTCTAGGGATTTCCACTCGAGATTTCATGTAGGCATTGACAAGAGTTTTGAGGCCGTCCCGGTTTCAAAACTTTCACAATTCTGATATATATATACGACCAAGCATTCTTTTGGTCGAGCATGTCATTTTATTATAATGAAAGGTATACTTAGTTCACCTTATGAATATACCAGAGGTTTAGTCCAACACCAAACCGCAATTTTTAACACCTCTACACGTGTTTCAATCACCAAGTGATCATCTTCAAGAGAATAGAATAAACTAAATCTACTCACAGAGTTGTCCTTACCCATTAGATACCTCTAATGTTTACCCGCGTCTTAATTGTCTTATATCAATTTCACAATATTGCCTTATCTACTAATTAGGTACATGTTGAATTGACTGGCTATGCTAATACATAATATCATCCACCATCATTATTCATAATTTCATTTTGTTTACTTATTTCTAAGCTTTCATAGGCATCCAGGTGTCTGTTGTAATTAACTTGTCTAACTAATCTGAATGAACTGAAGTATATTGGATGGTTTCGTTGCAAAACATGATGAGCAACTAATTTTTCCGTTCTTCCGTATTTTAGATGTGCTAAGTGTTCTTCATATCTTACTTTAATAGACCTTTGCATGGAATTATTCATCGCAGTCCTTACATTCGAAATCGTGGATTCAAGACTTTTCTGAATTCTCGACCTTTTCCTTTTGGATGCCCAAGAGGTTCTGTAGTGTCTGACATTTTAAATACCACCCCGCATTAGCTTCTTGAAAATCTTTATGGAATTGAAATATATTCATCTTGATTTTTAATATTTCTTGGTTTTCGCTCATTATTAACCTAAATTTTTTCTTACTTATAATATTTTCTATAAGAACCCTTGGAAAAACCGTTACTAACTGCTATTTCTTGTATTGTCGCCTTTTCTTTGTCAAAGCTCTCCTGTGTAAGAGGAAACGTCAAAAGACGATGCACTAGAAAATTCAAATCAGCACGTTTGTGTTGTCCACACTGATGTGAACTGTTAGGAATATACCTGTGAATGCCCAAATACATCGTATTCTAGTTTTTCACATTAACTCCTCATCACCAAAAGTCAAGAAATGGAAGTAATTCTTTGTTTTATGTGCTAGGATTCAGGATTCTAGCGCTCTTTTACATTTTTCGCATTTTGTGACCATAACGAGACACATTCGTTAAATACAATGTATATGGAACGAAAGCGAAGAAAATTTCCTACAAGATAATGTTATTGTTTGCTGGCCTAACAGTTCGCTTGTAGGTGTTACAGGTGGTTTTGTGTGCTAGGGTTCCTGATTCTAGCGCTCTTTTACATTTTTCGCATTTTATGACCATAAAGAGACACATTCGTTAAATACATATGTATATGGAACGAAAGCGAAGAAAATTTCCTACAAGATGATGTTATTGTTTGCTGGCCTAACAGTTCGCTTGTAGGTGTTACAGGTGGTTTTGTGTGCTAGGATTCCAGATTCTAGCGCTCTTTTACATTTTTCGCATTTTGTGACCATAACGAGACACATTCGTTAAATACATATGTATATGGAACGAAAGCGAAGAAAATTTCCTACAAGAGGATGCTGTTGTTTGCTGCCCTAACAGTTCGCTTGTAGGTGTTATAGGTGGTTTTGTGTGCTAGGATTCCGGATTCAAGGGATCTTTTACATTTTTTGAATTTTGTGACCATAACGAGACACATTCATTAAATACATATGTATATGGAACGAAAGCAAAGAAAATTTCTTACAAGACGATGTTATTGTTTGCTGCCCTAACAGTTCGCTTGTAGGTGTTATAGGTGGTTTTGTGTGCTAGGATTCCGGATTCTAGCGCTCTATTATATTTAGCTTCCATTTCGAACCTGCTCATGAATAGGTTAGCCGGGTTACCCATAGCCGATCCATTCTGTCGTGGAAAAAAGCAACCTTCTACCTAAAAACGGTTTTGTTTCATGCACAAATTAGTGAGTCAAATATTTTTCAATTCCGTTATTATTGAAATTATTATTTTTTAGTTAGTTCTTGAGGTATTGAAAGGTCTGCGGAATTGGAACACTCGGAAATAAGGAACTGATATCGAATGAAACTAAAATTTGACCATCCTGCAAATCGATGTTTTTTGTATGTTGTATGAAGTCCAAGGAGTTTTTGATACTGAAACTTGGTTCCACTATTTGGTTGGTGGTAGACCCAATAGATTTCACGATGGGGCGCATTGGTTTTTCCGGTTTGTGGATTTTTGGGAGGTAATATAGTTTGACATTGTTGGGTTGGAAACTTGTAACCCCTGTTAAAGTTGAGGGGTAAGTATATTGTCACATTTTTTGAGGACTTTTTTTACTTCGGCAGTCATCTTTGGTAATGGGTTCCTGGATAATAATTTTAGTCTAGGAGCGGACTTTTTATGAAATTTCATAAATAAACGAATGCGCCTCAAATGGGTTGACTATCAAAATGTGGTCGAGACTATATACAGTTAGTTTCTAAAATTTGCACCATATGGAAAACTTTTTTATTATCGATTGACAGAAAACATTATTCTCCATAAAAATTGGTGCATTGCAGAATGCTTGCATTTGAAAAAGATAGCTCAATAAGGGGTCAATGAAGTCTATGAATATTGAAGTACATAGTCGCTAATATTATATTGCATGGCCTTCTATGGAAGATATAATTCGATTGTCATCTGTAAGGGTCGTTTCCAAGATAGCCCCTCCTCAAACTGGCAATCCATGTGTCTTGGTGATTTACTATCTTCCCTTCCTTTACCAAATAATTTCCCTTCTAGTAGTCCACATAATCCTTTGTTGCATCCTCGTACCCTTCTTACATTCTTAGCGTGGAAGTAATCTTCAGAGAGGAATAATTCTCCAAAGGGGGAGACGAATATGAAATATCGGTGTCGGCCCATTCGTTATCGTACGGTCGAACAGGAAATATAGGACAGTAGATATAGACACTGAAAATCAAAAATTGAACAACAATTCCAAAAGTTTTCAATCTCTGGTGAAGTGAATACGGGAAAACAATGAATCTCAGTTTGCAACCTCTTCCGAAGTACGGAACATTGTCAAAGTGGCAATTATCTTGAATTTTGCTGTATACTCGTTGAGAAAATTCCAAAAGTTCTGCAAACTTAACAGACATATCGGAAAAATAAATAGAATAGTCATTGTCCACTGTGGTTCTGGCGTTGAATGTGGTCGTTATTACGCACTGGCCAAAGACAAAACGGACTGGTTTGAGTTTGACGATAGTTGTGTCACTGAATGTTCTGACGATGTCTTGAATTTATTGGAGCCCCTGGAGACGCCCTACATTTTATTTTGTGAGAGAGAGGACATTGGCAGATCGGGATCTTCAGATGATGTGGAGCTGCAGGTTTTTGCGGGTTTTCCTGCAGCTGAATCAAGTCGCCCCGGAGCGCCAATTAATTTTTGTTGTTTTATATTTTGTATTACTTTCGTTTCATTTTTTATGTGTTGTTATGGTATTATGTTGTTGACATTAGTTGTACAGATTTGCAACCTTTTACGTTGACCGGAACATGTTAATTTATATATATTTTTTATTCGTGGTCTGCTGTGTACAATGACATAGATAATAATATCAAATCCTCAACATCTGTTGCTACTTTCAGTAACAAATTTAAACTTTTATTGATGGAAATATGATCCTTCACTGAACTGTTTTTGTATGACAGCTACATCATTTCTCTTCTTATATTCGTAACAAAGGTACTGTTGGGATTACCTTATATGAGTTTTATTCATATATTCTCATTAACCTTATGCCTATTTTCCTATATATATATATATCGATGAATAGTTATATTTTACAGGATTCTGCTATAGTAATATATGAATACATATAAATTCGTCTAAGAGGAATGCTCTCAAATGATAATTCAATCATTTTATTTGAAAACTATTCATTGTGTTTCTTAATTTTTTTTTTCTTTTTTCCATCTTCTATCCCTTTCAATTTTTTTTTATTTTATGACAAGATAATTGGTGTTCAAATATCTTAAGCTATATAATATGAGCTTCTAATATATACCGTATAACCCGAGTTAAGTGTAAGAATGGTTCTTGAACTTAACTTCGCCCAATAAAAGACGATTTATTATTATTATTTTTTCGATCAAGGTAGTCCCGGAATAAGTACTAAATTTTTCCAAATTGCATGAATTTTCGGATCGTGTACAAGGTTGCATTGTGAATGCATCACAATAGATGTTTTCAAAACTTGCAACAAACTTTTGTAATTATTTCAGACCACCTTGATCAAAAAAATTACTACGGATTAAAAAAATATATGTTAAGATCAACATCTAAGGTTGCAAATCTGTACAACTGTTCGGAATATTTTTCCGATGTATCTGTCAAGTTTGCAGTACTTTTGGAATTTTTATTTTGTGGTATATCAAAGAAAACCATTTCTGATAAAAACAAATGTTCCGTACACTTAAATTGGTTACAAACTTGATTCGTTATATGAAATAAATATTAAGCTTCCTTTAAGTTAAATCTTCATTACGAATAATTAACATCATACATAATACCTGCATTAGTTACAATATAATGCATGAGTTACTTTATAATACCTTAGATACCAAATGACAGTTACGTGACATAACCAAAGTTGTTGATTTTATTTTCACATATTCATTGTCAATGATACGATAAAGCTTTGAATGTCACTTGAGTACTATGCAATTTAAATAAATCTCGGAAGTTGCACAGGCGACATCCTCGATTATAATAAATCGCATAATAATTTTAATAGTTACATTAATAGCTATAACACTACTCCAAGTTTGCAGAACTTTTGGAATTTTTTCAATGAGTACACAGTAATTTTGACAATTTTGTAGACTTCGGAACAGGTTGCCAACTGAGATTTAGTGCTTTCTCGATGTACCATTCACTCGACCAAAGTTTGAAAACTTTCGGAATTGTTGTTAATTTTTATCATTTTTAATGTTTGTCTCTACTAGCCTATAGGGTCGAACAGGGAATAAGTTAAAGTGTTAGGAACAGACCTGACGAAAAACCCTACGCAGGAGAACTTTGACTCGTAATTCAAAGGAACGACACCCATAATGGTGTCTACCTTCGGCTCCCGCACAAAGAACCGATATTTATGAACTTGGAAAGGCCGGAGTGAGATTATATTTCCGGAGAGAAAAAAAGAGGGTTGGTAATTAATATTTTGGGGTGGCGAATTTATGGGTTGGCGAAAAAAGTGTGGATATACCGGGAAGGGCTTGAATTAGAGTTTTGCATGTTTTTGCATGAATAATTTGGAATTCCGATTGATTTCTATTGCAAGATTCCTGTTTTTGATCCCGACATTGGGTTCTTCATATTCGGCCCACACCTGACACCATTTCAGTGGATGGAAAAATTCGAATTATCATCTAAAAATTCTCTACGTTTGAGGGCCCCCATTCTTTATGCTTCCGTAAAATATCTGATAAGTGTATTAGCATCTTTCATATGGATGAATTAATAACAATTAAAGTGAAAGTGATGATTTAAGTACTCATATTTTGGTGAATATCAATTAGGCTTGTCTCCTGCATTCAAGTCTCTCACTAAAGTCAATCCTCCTCACAAGTTTAAAATAGGTATAGCCATGATTTTTTGAAGGCCACCGTCATAGTTTATTTGTAAAGAAGTCACTTAATAATATCAATAATAATAAATTGCTCTCAAGAGGTAACCATATGGTTGAAATCTCCCCCTGTGGCAGGTATCTGCATAAACTCAGATGGATCTGGTTATCTGCGCCTTCGTGCTCGAAAAATCGCGCGTGTTTGAAAGACTTTTTTATCCACTCATACTTATATACTATTTTTTTTTGTTTTAAGCTGAAATACAACGGGTATTCACATTGCATATAGTAGTCTACAGCTACCAAAATATTTTCCCTATCAATGTGATTTTTCAGTAGTTTTACTTTTCGGCGTACGGAAAAGTGTAAATGTATGCACAATGTATGCGCACGCCCGTAGGAAAAATCGTGATTGGTTCTGTGCATTTTGGCTCACCTGACACCAATCCATTTGATAGAAGAATTTCAGTATCCAACTCATTTAAAATATCAACTAATGATTCTACTTGTTCGTATCTCCTGTTTTACATTCGGTTTATACACACTATGTTTCTATCATCTTTAAAAAAAAAATTTATTGTACGAAGCTACGGCTCAAATAAATCATTTTACTCCAGAAATATAAATTTTCTGATTTAATTCAATCTACTGTTACAACCAAAATTACGAAAAAATGCTTTTTCTTCACATTTATTTCAGTCCATATCTTTCAGTTAGCGTAAACGGCAACTGGTGCAAATAAACTGGAGGAAATTGTAAATTCTCTGGTTAGTGATGCTCATACGGTCGTAATTTATAGTTGCAGTTGCAGGCTCATTCTGCGGTTTATTATATAACTTTGCAGCATTCAACAATTTCCGCAGTGTTCGAGGTGTGCTGAACCGAATACGGTGGTGTCAAATGAATGAAGGGTATGGGGAAAAACAGCCGAGTCCATTTTATATAAAATTGCGGAATTTTCACCTAAAATTGCCATAACACCATATTGATTCGACCGTTGGAACGACAGATCGGACGGAACAGTCGAAACATGTGTTTTGGGTGATTGCAAGCACGCGGAACGCTGCAAACAGCCTGAACAGAACCAAAATTAGTTTAGGTACATTCGTGCTGCTCGCTCCGTTCGTTGCGCTCGTTGTGTTCGTTCGTGCTGCTCGCGAGCAATGTGGACCCGCCAAAACATGTGTTTTGGGTGATTGCAAGCACGAGGAACGCTGCAAACATCCTAAACACGACTAACATGAGTTTAGGTACATTCGTGCTGCTCGCTCCGTTCGTTGCGCTCGTTGTGTTCGTTCGTGCTGCTCGCGAGCAATGTGGACCCGCCAAAACATGTGTTTTGGGTGATTGCAAGCACGAGGAACGCTGCAAACATCCTAAACACGACTAACATGAGTTTAGGTACATTCGTGCTGCTCGCTCCGTTCGTTGCGTTCGTTGTGTTCGTTCGTGCTGCTCGCGAGCAATGTGGACCCACCAAAACATGTGTTTTGGGTGATTGCAAGCACGAGGAACGCTGCAAACATTCTAAACACGGCCAACATGAGTTTAGGTACATTCGTGCTGCTCGCTCCGTTCGTTGCGTTCGTTGTGTTCGTTCGTGCTGCTCGCGAGCAATGTGGACCCACCAAAACATGTGTTTTGGGTGATTGCAAGCACGAGGAACGCTGCAAACATTCTAAACACGGCCAACATGAGTTTAGGTACATTCGTGCTGCTCGCTCCGTTCGTTGCGCTCGTTGTGTTCGTTCGTGCTGCTCGCGAGTAATGTGGACCCGCCAAAACATGGGTTTTGGGTGATTGCAAGCACGAGGAACGCTGCAAACATCCTAAACACGACGAACATGAGTTTAGGTACATTCGTGCTGCTCGCTCCGTTCGTTGCACTTCTTGTGTTCGTTCGTGGTGCTCACGAGCAATGTGGACCCACCATCCGGATTGCCTTGAACTGTTCGCCTTTTTGAAGATTCCTTAAAAACTATGTGTTATAGTCGTGATGGCTTATGAAATTCACGCGAATCCAACATCACCAAATTCATAACCGAATTTCCATGCTCCCCGACTATGCAGCTCCTTTAAAACGCTTTTCGGTACGAGATAAGAATTCGGTCTCGCGCCGAGCAACACCAAGTGTTTTATATTACTTTCCGAATTCGGTTTTTCCTCTGTTCTCGGCCTGCTTTATTATGCTCGGCTGGATTTTCTATTGCTGTTAAATATGGCTTGTCAACCAAACTAGGATGCATTGTTCCTCTAATGGATCAATTCGAGCGCCTCCAGAATTTATTGGATTACATAATTATTGTTGAGGATTTAGGGCGACGAGCAAAGACGCATGGTTGTGTCTGGAGAAGAATTATTGTGTCCGTGTTGAGAGTTTCCAAGCTGTTTTGTTACGTACTGTCCGTGTTATTGGGGAAAATGAGAATTATGTCCCATCAACATGTCCAGGATGAGAAACTGGATGTTTTGTGATATATCAAATGCCAATTTCTGAGATCATAATGCTAGGAATGCAAACATACAAACCTACCGAACACGTTAAGGAGAACATCATCTGATGATCCCTGGTTCAGCAGAAACTCCTCTGAAGCTGCCCTCTTTAAGCAGGCAGCATACCGTCGGTGGTTGATGAATCAGAGCCCTGAGACCAGATTGGAATATATTGAAGCAAGAAACATCTCAAGGTTTATTGAAAGGATAACATCCGACTTCACAAACATAACGTCAATATGAACCTTATATTGTGCCTTAGTCAGACCCCACCTCGAATATTGTTCTCTTGTATGAAACTCTTACTACAATCAATGCATCGAACAACTTCAATACAGATTTCTGAATTAGTTCAATTTCAAATTTCACCTTTTTCTTGATTATCAGCAGTCCGAGCTACTTACGAATCTATCTCCATTATCTGTGAGGAGAAAACACAGGGACTTCAGGTGTCCTAAGCTACAATCACAGACCTATCGTACTGCCATCTGTTACATACTCTCGAAGGTCATGGAAAAAGTCATCAATATCGAGCTCATGAAATATCTAGAAAGCTCATGAATGATCAATGATCGACAATATGGTTTCTAGCACGTATTTGGCAGCAATCTGTCGAAAAATATGGTGACATTTTGGCCGTTGCATTAGATATCTCCAAGGCGTTTGATCGCGTTTGGCACCATGAATTCATTGTCAAACTTCCCGTGGCTTGTCTCCTTTCTCAGGCGTGTGGTCGATGGAGTATAACTTGTTAAAGAGTAAAACAACCTTTTATTTTGATTTTTGTTCGAAAATATGAATAGAATATTCATAAAATCTGTTGTGGAATCATCTGCGGCTGAAAGACAAACTATATTCGCTATTTTCCATCGTTTAAGATAACCTCTTGGGAGGTATTCATGTTGAAAAGGGGAACATTCTCCATGAAAATTAACAAATGAAAAATGTGATTTATTTGTAATATCTAACAGAAAACAACTACTTCCCCGGCCACACCCACGCTGGATATTGAACAAATTTTTATTACTTTTATATATTAATCGATAAAATAATGACAAATATCACAATCCCTATATAACGGACAGGTATGTACAATAATAATTCAACTTATAAAACATATCTATCATCCGATAACAATAAATGTTGGTATTCCGCAGAAATCCATTCTAGCACCAACACTGTTTCTTCTTCACATACATGATTTATCTCCTGTTTCAGTGCATTGCTTTATGGATGATAGTACCCTTCATACCACTTTCTCTTCCAAAGCTTCGATATCAGCCAGTGATTGCAGAAATTAACGGGGAAGAATCGTGAACGAAAAAAATATGGACTCAGCAAAAATTCTAAGAATGCGAATCCTGCAACTTGGTAAAAATCAATGCGAATGAAACCTAGAAAGACCGATCTCATAGTGGCCAGCGTAAATTTCTGGGGTATCCATACCAATGCAATATTTCATTTCAATGCTCGGTATTACTATTAGGAGTATCCTTACATAGGAAAACCATGAGTTCTTTGAACATCACAGGATTATCCTTTTCGTGGAAATCAGAACAAGAAAAAATCACTAAAAAATACAACCTGTGAGTATTTTCTTGGAGCTTGTACTTATTGATCAATAAATAGAAACCAGTTTCCACTAGCTCTACATAGATGTAAATATTTCCAAAAAAAGGTTTGTTTTTGAATCCTACTTCACAAAGCCGAGAAATATATAGGATGTTTGTTTGAGAAACTTGAGGAAATTGTTGCATTGGTTGTTTTTCAATAAAAAAATCTCCTATTTGAATAATAATGTTTGACCAACAAGAATGATTGACAATGATTCAGAATATCTATTTAACTATTGTACAATTTTTTTCCCTACAACCTATAATTGTAGTTGTAGTAATTTGTCTAGTATGAAAAAAAAATCATTTCTAGTGAGTTTTTGGAGTTAGTAATATGGAATTGAAACGAGAATTCAAGCAGGCTGCTCAAAATGTACCAACACACATGGCATTCCATTTGGGAAAAACGGCCCTTGACCCTATAGTATTGTCTTGGCTCGCCCTGTCCATTCAACAATAATTTCTAGATCCCAATTTCATTGAATTCCATCTCGTTCAAGTCAAAACTGGGAAATTCCCACCAAATTGTATAGGCAGCCCTTGAGAAGACCTATCACAACAAATTGAACAATATAAACAGGGCGGAATAATATTAAGTTACCTGATCCCCCTATAAGTATCGTGTTTCCAATTTTCTAATGAAAATACGAGAACGGGTAAATAATCCCTTTCGTGTTTATCCACACATTGTTTCAGCTCTTTATTTGCCCGGATAACATCAGCTGATTCGGCTATAAGTAATCCTTCAAAATGAAAATGTTTACGTTGTTGCTCTTGCTTGAGCCCTAATTTCGGATTCAAAACGCATACGTCCTACGAGATTTCCAAATTGAAATGTTGGGCATTTACATCTATGCGGGAATTAGGATGGAGCGGATTATTCCAAATCCCCTTAGCGACACAACGCTAATCAGAAAACGAGTTTTCGTGTGCGAACACAGCGATTACGATCTCGTACGGATTGATGGTGGACAAGAGTTAGAAACGTTGTTGAACCGCTTCAAGCATCATTTGATCAAACGCCACTTGGATTGATGCTGGACAAAAGCTGGAAACGTTGTTTACCGCTTCATGCATTTGTTGATCCAGCGCCAATTCTGACATTTTCTGCAAATATCTAATGTACCTACTGTTTTGTCATCCAAAAAGAGAACTGTTAGCTGGTGATGATTAACTGTATTGCCAAATATGCGCCAAACTGACTTAGTTAATAAGATAACAAGTATAGCTGAGGCACCAGTCAATCTAATAATAACACTGATGCTCGAGGGGGAAACAACTATTCATTTTTTGTACACCTAATGAAATCAGTGAAGTAATTATCTCTAATGAAAAATAATGAAAAAGTTTTAAAGTTTTAAAGATAATTACCATTCGATTACGCGGATACGTTGTATGGACATAATTTAACTCTTATGTATAAAAATAAGATCCAGAAAGTCATGAAATAATTCCCACATACATACCCAATACATACTAATTCAGCCATTCTGAATCGATTGGCGTTCACAGAATGTGTCTATCTCTAACCGTTCTCGAGTTGGTCAGCTCTGAATCAGTTATTAGATGGGTTTTTTGCCGCCAAAAATTTTTATGATGAGTTTTCGACATTATTGTTAAAAGATTCAGAATCAGCACGTCAAATTACTTTCGAGGACAAAAATTTGAAATTCAAAAAATTAAAAATAAAAAATTTCAGAAAATTTTATTTTTCATCTTAAACACCTTTTTCAGCCTATATCTTATATCTGAGCAAATAAAAATCATAAATTTTTGGAATGAGCTTAAAATTTTACGTATACAGTGCAAATTTCAAGTCGATGTTATGACTTGGTATTTTTCATGATTGTTAAAGGTGACCCCTTGCAACTTTCTTCGAGTAATTTTAAACTTAATCTATCGACTCGAAATATACAATACATACTAATTCAGCCATTCTGAATCGATTGGCGTTCACAGAATGTGTCTATCTCTAACCGTTCTCGAGTTGGTCATCTCTGAATCAGTTTTTAGATGGTTTTTTTGCCGCTAAAAATTTTTATGATGAGTTTTCGACATTATTGTTAAAAGATTCAGAATCAGCACGTCAAAATACGTCCGAGGACAAAAATTTTAAATTCGAAAAATGAAAAATAAAAAATCAGAAAATTTAATGTTTTATCTTAAACACCTTTTTCCGGTTAAATCTTATATCTGAGCATAGAAATCATACATTTTTGGAATGAGCATGAAATTTTATGTACACAGTGCAAATTTCAAGTCGATGTGACAACTTGGTACTTTTAATGATGTTTTTTTTGCGCAAAAATAATTTCTGGCGTTTTGACATTTCGAATAATGAATTTAATTAAAATTAATAATGAATTAATGAAAATGTTATGATGTACGTACACCTAATGAAAGAGTAGTTTCCCCCTCGCTGATGCTCTTCAAACACGATTCAAACTCTGATGGAAGCACCAAACTCTTACGAAGATTCGAAATAGATAAACTCCTTAATCTAGCAGACCACTATTATAATCTTTATGCAGTCATTGTCCACTGTGGTTCTGACGTTGAATCTGGACATTATTACCCATTGGCCAAAGACAAAACGGACTGGTTTAAGTTTGATGATAGTTGTGTCACTGAATGTTCTGACGATGTCTTGAATTTATTGGAGTCTCTGGAGACACCCTACATTCTATTTTATGAGAGAGGGGACATTGGCAGATCAAGATCCTCAGATGATGTGGTGCTGCAGGTTGTTCTGGGTTGCCCTGCAGCTGAAAAAGCAAATGCGCCACTGGAATCAATCAAGTCGCCCGGAGCGCCAAATAATTTTTGTTTTTAATTTATAATTTGTATTACTTTCGTTTCAATAAAAATAATTTTTGAATATAAAAAGTATCTAGCTTATATGTAGAATTTTTATACTTTCAAATACGATATTCTTTCAAAATGGAACAAATATATTGGCACAATGGACGTTTTCAGACTAGAAACAATGAATTTAAAAGATTTCTGCAATACATTTTTAGTAAACGTAAATGTCCATTTTCTGTAGGCGAACCCAGAAGTGTTATAACTGGGAATAATTACGATTAATAATTCGATATCAATTAATAATTATCTATACAATATATGACCCCTATCGGTGAATTTAGTAGAGCGTAGTCTATAATCACGTGATCGTAATCAGCAGAAGCTTTTGAATGTGGTCAGTAATTAACATTCAAAGCGCCAGCATTGATTTATGGCCTCTTGATTGAGAGATTTGTCCTTTCATGATTATTACTTGATGCGGATATTGATTTGCGATGAAGTGGACTCACGTCTGATGCAGAGGTGGTCGGCATATGGAGATTATTAGAGAATTCAATTTGTCGATTATTGGATATTGTTCTCCGCGGAAATTACAGGTCGGTCTTGTGGTTTTCGAGTGCTTCACAGAAGCGTGAAGAGTATGTTTCATGATGGAACAGGCTCGCAATCGGGTCATCATGGAACACACAGGGTATTGGACGATACACCACTCGGCCAATGCATTGCGTTCAGCCTAACGATTCGCCGTATGAACTGGATAAACAGTAACGATTTGACAAGTCCACGTGGACAAGCGTTTCCTTTGAAGTTATACGAGTTATTGCAGTTCAAGATAGATGAACATACGTATCTGTCAGCTATCATTAATTTTCATTGGGTTGGCTATCCTGATTGGTTCGGTTCACGATGGTAATTGGATGTTTCGAATTCATCGGTGTTTCGTGTGCCTTTCGAGAAGTCCACTCGTGTATATTTTTAGTTCATTCTAGAACTCTCCGGAGCTTCTGTTATGGTTCATTTCACGCTGTCATCGAACTTTCTAGAACCTTCCTGAAGCTTCGAGAACATTCTAGAGCGTTCTCTCTTATATTCCAGATATGTCTAGAAAGTTCCAAACTTCACGCCCTCTTAAACTGTAAAAAATATTCAATTTGCAATAAAAAAATATTGAGGTCATTGATTGAGATGAAAACTATCATATTTTTAATGTTGCTCCAAACTGCACACAGTGAGCAAAATTTCATTAAGTATTCAAGGAGAAGAAGCCACCCAAAACACCAAAACTACGTCACTTTCACTCGACGCGCGTTTCGCCAACAAAGGTAGCATGCTCATGAGCTATCAGCTTACTAGTTAGTATTAGGTAATAGAAATAAGCTTCCCAAAATACCTAAACTGCATCACTTTCACTCGACGCGCGTTTCGCCAACAAAGTTAGCATCCTCATGATCTATAAGTTTACTTCTTCTACAACTTACTACTATTGAGGTTATAGCTCATGAGGATGATAACTTTGCTGGCGAAACGCATCATTATAATGTTTCTTCGCGATAAAACCCTTTAATTTAATAATTTTTTTTACTTATTTTTTGTTTGTCTAAAGTTCCTCCACTATAAAGCACCGACTTCATATGCATGTGTCATCACCGAAATTTATTAAAATCCCCAAAGGAAAAATGAGAACGACAGCCAAGCAAGCACGGATTCGTGGTTTTGACTCCACTCCGTCCACCTCCCATTTCCATTCTCCATTACAACCAAATGTCAACCGCTAGAAGTTTCCATAGCGAGCTTTGATACGTACTTCGTGTGATAACATTTTAATTGAAAACGTTCGCGGCTTACATCAGTATTTCGCACTTGTTCTCTCCTCTCCCGAGTAGTTTGCACTAATGACGTTATTTCAATTAATGCAGCTTGTTCTGCCCTTTTCGAACGCTAATTGTATCAAGTGAATCGTTAAATTAACTAACTCCTCTATCACATTGCCGGTGCTCCAGTGAAGGGTGGAGATTTTGTTTTTCATTATGCGGAAAATCATTGGTTCAGCTGAGTTTTTTCAAGTATTTATCTATCTTATCGCAGCTTTTCAGCAGAAAATGCTAATTATTATACTTCTCTTGATTGATTCATTCATGTGTCCCTTCGAAATCCTCCGATTGCGGAGATCTGAAAGGGACAACCAAAATAAAGAAAATCTATTTCTGAAATTTCAAAATTCCTAGTAATATTTTGGAATTTGAAAATCAGTTTTGGCTGAAACTTCCTAGTACAACTCCTACAACACCTAAAATAAAATCTCTTTCTAATATTCCGAGATTTAAATATTTATTTCTCGATCGTCTTGGCATCTTAAGTAAGCTACTGTAGAATACGCTCTCTCTGATGCATCACAGAACAAATGCAATTGAATATCTGATTCTTTTCTGTCTAATGTAAAGTAGATTCTATGAATTTTCAGAATAAAAATTGGTTTGAGATCAGATAACCATAATTGCCATTTTTCATTTAAGTTTTCTGTTATTTCATCATCCCATCCAAGTTTTCATCTCCAAATATCTTGGAGAAGTATTTTCCCTTGTATAATGAAATGAGATAGAAATCCTAATGGGTTAATAATTTCTCTTTTTGTCGGTATTCTTATGTTATCAAAAATGTCATTGTTGATTTTGTTGAATTTAGTCTGAAATGTGAAAGTATCATCAAGAGTTCCAATATACCCCCAAAATTCTGTCTGTATTGATGTTGGAATTTATGTTCAACGTTTTTTGTTCATGAGCCAATAAAAAAGGATCGATGTCTTTAATAATTTCTGGAGAATTTGCTACCCAGTTGCAAATAGTAAATCCTCCTTTTGAGTGAACATAGATAATGTCATTGATAAGTTTTTTACCTTCTTCGACTGAATCAGCATTACCTAAATAGTCGTCCATATAATGGTGTTTAATAATTGCTCTAGCTGCTTCTGGATAGTCTTTTTGGAATTCTCGTGCGTTGTGATTTTTCGCCTCCTAGGCTGAGCAAGGCCCACTTGAAGATCCAAAAAATACAATTTTGGTTTGATACACACTTGGGTCTCTGCTTCTGTCCATCTCTCTCTATTTACCTATAACTAAGAATTTTTAATTAAAATTCCGAGTTTCAACTCATTACAGGGGCAACAATTGCAAATGCTCTATGTAACCAAATAGCGGATTTTTTTTAATTAGGACAGGGGGACCACCTACAAACTAGTTTCAAGGTTTTTCCTCGTCATCAGTACAGGGTAGGTCACCACAGAGGCCATCTGTTCCTCGTCCGAATCATCACAACACTCCGTCTATTTGGCCACTTTGATTTGGTTACAGGGGACCACTTGCAATTATTTCCTCTGCAGTGAGGTACATTGCACAAGTATCTGTTAGATATAATTCAATTCCCTTAGTTATTTTCTGACAGGTGACGTTGTAGGTGTTTATGGGAGTGAAAACGAGTCAATCGGCATCGACTATGGTTTTTAAACGATCTCCCAAAGAAGATATTAGTCGGAATTTTTACTTCCAAATTCCGAGATGTTACTCGAAGTTCAAAAATTTTGTTTTATTATAACTCCCAACCCTATCGAAGTTGCTTGAAAGTCAAACACCTAGATCTACAACTATGTGAGTATGCATCTCTTCTCAATTTTTCCCTGAGATGCAATCTGGATTTTGAAAACACCATAGTTGTGAAACTATTCTGCTGTCTATCGCGGATGATATTTTGATAGTTATATTCGATCATTCAATAGCTCGTTTAATAGTTTTCGACACTATTGATCACACTTTTTATTAGCAGAACTTGAATAAATATGTTCATCTTAATCATTGGCAGGGTTGGTATGGTCACGTGATCTTGTATTTGATAAAGGAAATTTTTCACCCTAGTGGTATGCCATTTTTTCCTGAGGATTTTATGTTTTTTATTTTATTACACAACACATGGCAGCCTGATTGAAATCTGTCACTCTCCGGCCTGATATATCCGCACATAATCCCATTAAAAGTGGTATCATTTAATTCATAATGACGATCCCTAATTATAGAAAAATACACTGGGTGTTCAATTCAAAAATATCACCAATATCGTTTTTACTCAAATGCTGATAACCGCATCAAAAGATTTTTCCAAAATATCTTCATATACAAAAATGCTGACTTTATTCCGTACTTTATGGGCCTATTGTATACCAAAAGTATACAATCTTATATTTTCTGAAATAACAACAAAAAAATATATATTTTCTTTAAATGAAAATTTTTTTAAGTTCCATCCCTGATTTTCTGGTAAACAATTTTTTTTCTAATAATGCATGATGTTGAGATGTTATGTGCCGAGTTTCAGAGTGCTACAATTCATTCTTCACTTTTTGCTGGAGTTTGTCTGTCGTTACTGGATTACACCAATTTCCGTGACTCTACCGATCAGATACACACACTTATTGATCTCACGGTGTTTTGATTCTCGTTTGGACTGCCGGACATTAAATAGTGATTTCGTTTCCAGGTGACGCCGCCAGCGGCATCTGTCCCTTTGGCTCGTTCCGGTGCTCCGAAGGCAAATGTATTCCGGCCCTTTGGGTGTGCAACTACCAAGCCGACTGCGAGAAGGCGGAGGATGAATTCCAAACGTGTCGTGAGTATTTTTGTTTTATATTTATATCTTCATCATGCTAGTGACATCCGGAGAACCGAGAGGAGGTTCAAAGGGAGAAAGAGAGAAGTAAATGTACCTAATTGTTTCATGATGACTCATAATATGTCGAAAAATATGTTTGATACGAAAAAAAAGAATACAAAATACGGGGTCACTCACTTAAAGTCTCCGTTCAATAGAACCATTTGAAAATTTGTACCAAAATGTTGTTCAGTATATTGAAAAACGGCCTTCTGCATTCGTCCGGCTAATATTTCTGCCATATTATGGCAAGCTTTTAAGTTAGAGAGCAGTGCGTCTATCATACCACCAAGGACCCCTATATTCAGAACCACCATTTTAACAGAATGGTTTGGGTAGAACCTGCGGAGTTGAAAAAGTAAGTCTCGATATTTAGTCCGTTTCTCCTCCTCTTTTCGGACGATGTTCGTTTCGCCAGGATCCGAAAACTTCATGACGAAAATTGTCTTACTTTGATGGCTGAGGAGGACTACATCAGGCTCATTGGCTTGTATTTGCCTGAGGGTGGGGAATGAGTAGTTCCAATATATTCGGCACTTCTCATTCTCCACAACGGACTCAATATCCCCCGGAACATAAGGCAACACCGGTGTCTCATCTATACCGTACGAATGTCGTAGATAATAATAATAATATTTTTTATTACCATCAATCACAAGAAATATTACTAATAATTTTCATGAAACAGTTTCATGAATGAGGCAAAGGGTAGTTCGGTTCAGTTTCCGGCCAAGACCGAATCTGGTCTTCCACCGACACCACTAAAACTAACTAAACTAGAGTATAAGAAAAAAAAAATTTCAGAGACCTAGGTGTTACAAAATGTATGCGCTTATACAGAAAAGAGAGAGACGGCGTAAGGGAGAAGTGTATGTTAGAGAAAGAGATAGAGAGAGAAAGAGAGAGAAAGAGAGATAGAAAAAGAAGAAAGGGAAGTAAATGAATCAAATATATATCACTGTATATCACTCAAATGTATATCACTGAATGCTCAGCAAATATTCTTTAAACTTCCACTTGAATGACATGATGGTAGTGCAACACTCGTAGGGCCGCGTTGTGCCTGTGGATATAGGCTGAGTATGCTGGATATGCTGACAGCAAATGCATAAGGGTCTCAGGCGCCCCACGTCACGCTCTGCATTTAGTGATGGGTAACGCGGCTACGGTAGACCAGGGTGTTGAAGACACCATCCTGGCAAGCCATTACGAATCCCTCGGTCTCCGGCTTCAGCTCACTTGACCTGAGGAAAGCAAAGGTCAAGTTTTTGGATAAACCAAGGTCTTCAGTGTTCATGAAGGAGACCCCATGCATTCGCGTATCCTTGTGCAGCTGCAGGAGGACCTCAGTCTCCGCAGCTTTAATATGAGCTTTCTGCTGAACGGGTTCCAACTCGGTGACAGAGTTTGGGTTCGCCCGTTCACTGTCGAATACGAGACCATTTTCATCAGCTGCCCGGATTGCTGCCTTGAAAAGAAATGCTCCAATTCCTGCTTTTTCATGGTCGCGGACCATGCAGAGAAGGAGATCTGAACACCTGATGACTTTACAGGCTCCATCCAGCACCATTCTGTTATGTAGACACTCCAAACTCAAAAGTCCCCGGCCCCCCTGTTGTCTGGGGAAGTATAACCGTGGAAAGGACGATTTAGGATGCAAGCTCCTATGAAGCTGCATCATTTTTCGAGTTTGAACGTCGAGTTGTCGCAGCTCTTCCTGAGTCCATTTTACTACTCGAAAGGAGTAGAGTAAAATCGGAACGGCAAGCAACTTTGATCTTTTCCGATAGTTCTGATGACCAAATCGGTCGGAGTTTGTGCTGATACTTGCCTCGGAGAGAGTTTTTAACTGTGTTCACCTCTTGGGAGCGGCGTTGCTCCACACCCAAGTAGGTATACGTCTCTCAAGCCGTTTATTATTATTATTATTATTATTATTATTATTAAATGTCTTCTACCTGTAATTGTACGCTTTTCATCTGTTTGATTTCTTTCGTTTTCTTGTTCTCGATGTCTTCAGTGGTTTTTTCTTTTCACCTGTTTTTTTTACTTTTTGGCAATGAATGCATGTTATTAAAGTTTCTTCCCCTTTCGTGTTTTGTGAGAGAAGGGGTAGCTTTAGAATTTGCTGCCAACATGTATACAAATATATTGACTTTCCTTGGTCAAGGAGGGAATTAGCTTCGTGTGAGATTATTTTCATAGCTTTAACAAAAGATCCAAACGAGTGGAGCCCGTTAGGATGTTCTTCTTGACGTATTTGGTATATATGCATATATGAAACCCAGTATTATGATATCAGAAATTATCTCGGCGCTCATTCACAAGAGATATACATCATTTTGCATAGATATCCTCAAAAAAATAAGCAAAAACCTACCCAGTCGATACATAGATTAAGATTCCGTAAGAGTCGATTTCCTTTAAACCAGGAGTTTGTTTTATTCATGTCAGATTGAATGCTTTTAGCATCTTGGAAATAATCAAAGTTTCAGATCATTAGGCGTAGAGGAGACTTCAATTCCAGATCAGTGATGCTATCATTGATGAAGATATCGTGACTATTGATATTATTAATGCTTATATATGAATAATGTTGACTTCGTCAAAATGATTAATTATGAATATTCAGGGCTCAATTATTTTTCGAATTAGTTGAAACTGACAGCGCATCGATCATCCCACATTCCGGTCGGTACATTAATGCTGCATGTCTGTTGGAGTCATTTAATAATGATATCCGAATTTGCAAATTAGCCCCGTCAACGGGATTGGCCGATGACAGAGACAGCGACAAATTTGGAAGGGATGACGAACAATGAGAAACTCATTAAAGATTTCAATCCGAAATCGATAATGACTAGATGGAATTGGTTTATACGGGGGACGAATTAAATTCATTGTTAGCTGTATCATATCCAAACTCCTCCACAATCTTGGCGTTGCTCATCCACATGTGTATATATAGTCCAGCCTTGTCGTTTTCTCTTGAATTCTCAACACACTGTGTTCTCTGTTGATCAATTCATGTATTTCATGCAAACCCACCAGCATTTCGTTGGGTGATTTAGTGAGATGCGAATTTTTAGCTCTGACTTTTAATGGCGCTCAACAAATATCTCAGATCAAATCATAAGACTCAGAATCACATATGGCTCACTTTTGTGCTGACTAAAAATGAAACAAAGATAGTCAAAAACTAACTTTGGTAAACTACAGATCCTTGCCTGTCTGTCTATCACGAGCGCTATAAATAGCACTCTAACCGCTGCTATGGAAATCATCCTAAACCTTCCACCTTTGAACATCACAGTCATGATTGCACTCAGACTCAAATAATCAGGTAATTGGAGAACCCAACTACACACTGGGTACACCAAAATCATTGATGAAGTCAGCATTACCGAATTGGAAATTATATCAGACTACATGTTACCCCAACACTTATACGAAAAACCGAAAAACCATTGAGAACACAGCTCAAGTGGGACGAATGGCACTCGGGAGTAGAATAACTATAATCTGGAAACATAATATGTTATACAGATGGTTCAAAACAGGAGCAGGAATAAAAACACCACAGTATTCCAAACTGAGATTCATGCCATAAGGACATACATACAGATGAATCTAGGAGTGGGTTTAACAGAAAACACATCCACATTCTATCTGCCAGAGCGCAATAATAGCTCTGAATTCAGTACAGATAAAGTCAAAGCTAGTTTGGGAATGCCTTCAGAGCCTCAATGAACTGCCAAAACACAACAGGGCCGCACTTGTGGATGTCTGGACATAGGGGAATGGCAATGAAAAAGGCGGCCAACTTGCAAGTCGAGCCTCTGAATCGCCATTCACAGTGATGAGTGGAAGTAAACAAAACACATTGGGACCAATTCGAAGGGCATCGACACAGAAATGGTGAGGCCCCTTAGCCAAACACTGAATCTGAAATTTTCAACCTCAACAAATCCAAGATACTCGCAAGTACTGGCTTACCAACCGGACACTGCGGCCTGAAAACACCTGCACACCATGGGAATGAATAGAGAAACCGTGTAGTGCAGACTTTGTGGTGACTGAGAGAATATATCCTCTCACATCATTTCCGAATGCGATGCGCTGCACAACAGGTGCAATAGAATAATAATAATAATACTCCCTCATAAAATACTCATAAAGTGAACCCAAAGGCATATTCTGTGCGGGTAGAGGACGGCTATTATTATTATTTGCCGTGGCGCTCCGGGGCGACTTACTGATTTTTGGTGGCGTATTCACTTTTCAGCTTCAGGAAAACCTACAGCACCACCTCGGGTGGCCGGCGTGCACTCCAAGCTAGCACTAGTCGAGATTGGCATCTAGACAATACACATTACACTTGCTCTGAATATTTGGACAGATCAACCTAGAAACAGGTATGAATCCGAAACACCTAGTAAAGACTACTAAGTTTAGTGGAAAACACAGGCCAATTCAACTAGAAACCACTGACGACAGAACAATACAATAGATCCCAGCTGGTCTCAGTGTTAAGGGAAACCCCTAACGTAAACCCTGTATCTCGCTCGTCATCTTTCAACCAACCAACTCGAACTGATGAATCTTCTTAAGATAGATCCTCGATCACACCCTCAAAAGCTTTGGCCAGAGCCCTTGATTCTTCAATATGTTTACTTATCAACAATGCTGGCTCGCTCAAGTGTATTTTTCACGTGCTAGCTCGAATGTTTTCTTCACTTGTTCGCTCGAGTGTTTTTTCACGTGCTCGCCCGGGTGTATTTTCACGTACTCACTAGAGTGTTTTTTCACGTGCCTACTCGAGTGTTTTCTTCACTTGTTCGCTCGAGTGTTTTTTCACGTGCTCGCCCAGGCGTATTTTCACGTACTCGCTAGAGTATTTTTTCACGTGTCTACTAGTGTTTTCTTCACCTGTTCGCTCGAGTGTTTTTTCACGTGCTCGCCCAGGCGTATTTTCACGTACTCGCTAGCGTATTTTTTCACGTGCTCGATCGAATGGGTTTTTTAAGTGATTACTCGAGTGTATTTTTTTCACGTTTTCGCTTGATTGTTTTTTCATGTTCACTCAACTGTTACTCATCGTATGAGATATATCAGTCAATATCATTATCTGAATTTTAAGCAGCACTGAACAACCCATAATCCAATACATCCCCGTATACCCATCGACATACAACGTGCCAAATTCCTCCAAGAAAATTAATTACCTTAACATTTTCGAGGACCACTAACTGATTGACGAGAATGAAGCTCTCTGTATGAGTGCCTTCAAATCGACTTATAACTTGGAAACGATGCTTGTGAAAGGGCAATTAGAAAGTTTTTGTTCCGAGAATTTTCAAGGTTGAGGTCTCGATTAACTTTTTAGAAACCTCAGTTGAACAAAAACAGGAGAAACTTGAGAAACGTGTGTTATTTACGAGTATTCTGAGTGAATGGCTGTGGCAAATTTTAATTGAAAGAAGGAAGTGATTGCTGTTGACTTCAATCGTTGTGTTCCTTTCCTACCTGTTAAGCAACTGAAAATGTTCAATGAGAACACGCACATTTCTTCTGCAGAAAGTTTTTCAATCGATTGTCTAACATTTTTCTTGACTGATTCTGATAGTCTGTACCAAAGTGTTCTGTTGTACCTTATCATGGACATATACATGTCTATGTCTAGTGTAATCAAATTTGTTTTCAAAATTTCTCAATCAGTATTTAATGAAGATTTCTATCAACGAATAAACTATTTCTGAACCATTAAGAGTCATGATCTATAAAGCACCACTTAATCATTCATTCATCCTTTTTTCGAATATGAAAATTATAAAGGTTATAATATCATCAGCAAAGAGTGCACGTTATCTGATACCATCTGTTGACTTTAATCGTCAATGTAAAGCAATAATAGAATCAGGCCTGAAAGTGATCTCTGAGGATCGTCAGGTTTGACCATTCTGTTGAAGGAAAATATCATTCATGAAAACCGATTGGCATCTGTTAGTCAAATATGATGAATAGTTAAAAAGGTAGTCCTGCCACTCTGTAGGATTTCATTTTCACAAGCTTTCATTTAACTTACTCTTTTCGTAGGTCCTGTCTTTCTGTAGTTCTATCTGACGTTCTGGAATTCTAGAGCACACTGTATAACTATCTGTAAGTGGTCATAGTTCATTCTGTATATTTGTTTCATTACCTGGAAACGAATTCAGTAATGGTGATGTCTAGTCACCAATTAAATCCTGAGGAGGTTTCCAATTATTCATCTCTAAACTTTATAAAATATTCAATTTCATGCGATCATTTTCGACATGACAGATTTCAAAATCATGTTCAAAGTATGGTTTTCTGTTAATAAATGGGTAAGAAAAGTTGAATTTGTTTTTAGGTTTACAAAAATATTTCTATGTTTAGTTATTCACTTCTGCCTGTTTGTCCAATGTGAATTATTAGACACGTAGGACAACTTAGTTTATAGAATCGACATTTTCCTAGTTTTTCTATAAAAGAATTTTGTATGAATTATTCAATCCCAACTCAATAATCTGGATCGTCCTGTCGGCATAAACAACATATTGCTGATTTCCAGTCGCGTCAAAAAATGAGTAATCGTCGCACAAATCTGCGGAAACATCACTCATGTCTATCATCATTTCGCTTAGGCGTATTTGATAAGCACGCAGATTTATGGGCATATAAATCAGATACTTACGCACCGCGATAAATCATACGAAAGTCCACAATCCGTGCCTTGTTCTTAATCAATATGCCATAGAGAATAATAGTCCGGGGGTCAGACTAGATTCCAGAAAGGGAAATCGCCCAAAGAAAATGTGTGAAATATCGTTGTCAGCATCCCTAGTCCATAGTCCATAGTCCCTAGTCCTGAAACGTCTTTCTCACTATATGTTAGAGATCAAATAACGTACCTAATAACCTGCAACGCTTTTATTCCTTCAAATCTTCAATAGCCACCTACGTTCAATCAAGATTGAATTCAATAAAATCGGTTTTCCTATTTCTATTGTCTCATCAAGTCTTGTTTCTCAACCTAAACAACATCAGAGAGGTGTACCGGGTGATGCGCCTAGTCAAGTTTTCTTCCTACATTATGTTATCCTGCAGCAGGTCGGTCCTCTGACTTATTACTGATCTAAAAAAATTGCATGAAGTAAATAACGTTATTCACGGTCTGTGACGACTTTCGTCATTTACACTGATGACTTTTTTCGAACAGTTACTTTAACTGTCAATTGCTAGTACCATATGCTCACAAAATCGGCGACTTTTCCCTTAAGGTGACTTAACCATACGTCAGGTGACACACTGGAGAAATTAATTGCGTGAGACTTGTTCATGAAAAATGTTTACATGAAACTAGTTTCATGTTGAGTGCACATTGTAGAAGCTAGTTTCATATTAATGTTATTGAAATAACTAGTTGCAAATATGCCTTTCGATGGAGAAGATGTAATTGTTTGTGGTGGGCGAACCGCAGGCGCCGAAATTCTAGTAATTATAATTATATAAACAAGAAGAAGAATAATAAATTTTATTACTATACCGTCCTCATAGCACGGCAAATACTACGCAACTAAAATCCTTCCAAGAAACAAGCAACGACAAACAGAGCACGTTGTATTTCGCGCAACTTGTTGACGAAACAATTTCTGGTCTCCTGTTTCCGAAACACCAGTGTACATCGATTCATATAAGTACATGGGTTATTTGATATTGAAACGAGATGGTTTTTTAAACGAGTTTCATGAAATTCGTTTCTCCAGTGTTTCACCCGCCTAAGATACTTTCTGTTACTAATTAACTTCAACAACTTCTTCTGTTGACTTGTAGGATTTCGAAGACATAAGGTTTCAATCTCTTGTGCAACGTTGCCTCACAAAATTGGCGATTTTTACCTTAAGGTGTCAGTTACCGTAGAGACTTCCGTTTACCCTAACACTTATTCATTGATACCTTGGTACCTCCTCTACAGTATCGGAAAGTTTTTATCGGGGTATGCTGGTTTCATAGGAGCGTAAAGAATAGCTTGCTTTTATGTTGATAGAGCCTTACAATTTCTCCTCGACTCGCTCGAGCAAGGGATATCGACGTGGCTGTTAATTCGTCGGACGAGGTAGTAGGGGAGTCATACAGTAGTGCGTCTCTCTTATTTATGTGGTATTATCATATCATTGCGTTCCTTGTTGCTCGCATAGATTTGTCTATACCCCGATGAAAACTTTCCGATACTGTATATCGCACATGAGAATGTCTGAAATCCTTTTCAACCAACGTAATTGGACTAGCATACATTGTTATGGGATGATATCTTTTGTACATTCAAACGCTATTTGAGGTACTGTTTCTTCCTACTCATCACAGAACCTGCATAGTGTGAAGTCTTGGTGTATTTCCAGCATATGCAGGTGCTTTCGCAGTTGTCAGTGCCACCTTCCTGAGTGAGTTCGGTCCCAGTTCGAGAAGTTATCTTTATAGCCGGTCTGTTGGCCTCATCATCATCATCTGTCCGTGAGTATTACCAGGATAATTGATGATGATTCTCAATGAATTTATTTGTGTCCTGCTTATTTTCCCAGCCTGGTTCCGGTCCGATGAGAGTTGTGGCTTGCCCGGCTCTTGCTAAAGCATCTGCGCTCTCATTCTCCTGGATGCTCCTGCAACTTGGTACCCAGATAACTTTCAGTTTGTTCTCTAAGGTCACTAGGTTTTTGTGAGTCTCCCAAACTAACCTTTATTGCCTCCTGACTGTCCGAGAGAATGTCTATGGGTTGGTTTCTAGGACACCTCCTCAGAGTCTCTCTCGTACGAACGGAAATAGCTATTGGAATATAGAGGCTTGAGTACCGAAACTCAGACTGATGTCTTGCCTCGGTTTCTCCTCGTATATTCAAGACCCTATACCATTTATTGTTTTAGAGCCTTCCGTGTACCAGATTTGCCCTCTTGACAGCACTAATCTGAATTCCCCATCTTGTATGCTGGTAGTGTAGTTAGGTTGGAGTCATTTGGTCCGACAGCATCTCAGTTACATCGGTTCTTATGACTTCCATTATGTTGGCGCTTCCTAGATTGTAACCCCTCCAGTGGCCCATGCTTATCGTAGATGTGCTGGATATAGCACTAGTGACTTCGAGCATGGCCAGTTTTTGTAAACTAGCCAGCCTTCCTCTAATTATCACTTGTTCATCCGTTGGTCACCATAGCAGGGCTCCATACGTTATCCAGGGTCTCAGTATTGCTATGTAAAGGGATTGTTTGGGTCCAAGTTCCAATATTTTGCCAAAAGAGCGCCTGGTCGTCATCACTGGTATCATTGGCGTCGTTAGCACTTATTAATTCTGTCGGACAATGGTACCATTGAAAGTCTTATTTAATTATAATGTTCCGGTATGTTCCTAGAAAACTTAGATTGCTGCCTGTCACTTTAACTTTAAAACTAAATGCTGGTCATTACTTTACATATAAATGCGAAATTGACATGTTTTTCAGGAAGCCAAAGGAAAACTTACCACTGTCAAGGTTTCCTCTCTGCGAAATCTTGTCGGACTCGGCATACTTAAACAGTATACAAAGTTACAACTTGCTGGTTATCACTTAAGATTTTGTACGAGTGCTTGCGGACTACGACTATCGTTTCTTATTACAGTATTTGTTTTTTCAATGGAAACAGAAGCAAAGGACAGATTTTTTTTACAACCAACAGATAATATATGGACCCCTCAAGAATAAATCGTCTGCCACTGGTCGGTTGCGGACTAAATCTCGTTGAGTGTTCATGTGTAAAGAAATGAGAACAAGCGTCGTGCTGACGCATTGTGGCGAAGCATTTTTCCGTCAGATTTATTTTCTACTACTACTTACTTTATATGTTGCGAATCTTGAATGCCATTGTACATACACAGATGGATACACAAAAGCCGCACTGGAAAGCTCGCCGAAACCAAATAGGATGAAAGCTCCGAAACTACTGAAAGAACTTGCAAGTTTAGAGTTTCGAGGTATGGGGCGAATCTACAATAAACATTTGTTCGTGGATTGGATTTTCAGTTACAAGTTTTTGATAATAGTGAAACGTTGGAGGCATCATGAAAACGAGAATAATTGGCGCAATGTGACATACATTTTATTACATACATATTATATACGAGACGTGATATTTCGTTGAAAAACAAAAACAACAGCTTACATATTATATACAAGATTTGCCTGGAGATATAACAATTCTCAGTGGTTTTTTCATTTCTTGAAAGTAAAGACGGCAATATTTCACAATATCAAGAATGTTTACAGTATTGATTAAAATTCAATCATCCATTTTCTAAAATATTTCTTGACACTCCTTTTCAGCATTGAAGTTTCGAAATATGTTTAAATTGTTTTGTTTAAAATTGTTTAAAATTATTTAAAATTGTTTTTTCCGTTAACCTGCTGTCGTCCCCTTACGAACGGCAGCCCTCAAAAGTCGAAACTTGTGCGAGCCAAGGATTAACGAGGTCTTACCTTTTAAAGTGCGATTCCTAGCACTTTCTCGGGCCATCAGATAAAAATCTGTAGTCGCTAAGGATTCGAACCTAGCCGACCAGCAGTCACTGGTTTCGAAGGAGAAAGTCTCCACCACTACATGACCCTTGGAAACCATAATCGCATGGGATATTAACTGAAGAAGCCATCAACATTTCAACATCTCTCGTTGTTTTTTCTTCAATTCCATATGACCTATTCCCAAATGGTATGACCTGTTTAATGTAATCTTATCTGGTGAAACCTGGTTCAGCAGAAATTGCTCCAGAGCTGTCGCCTTCGAGTAGCTGGAAGCTAGAAGGAGACAATCGACGCTTCGAAAGAAGCTTACAACGCCAAAATATAACAAAAAACCTACTGAGTGTCCTAACAGGGTTTTCTGCCAAACCTGTGGAAAGAATTTTAATGTTTTGCCTATTTCCTTTCCCAACCAAGAAAGATGGGACACTAGCAAAGATCGCTCAGGCCAATATTTATGCCAACATGTTTGCTAATAATTCTACCCTGAATTCATTGGGAGAACAACCCCAAACATCACGCCCATTGGCAGTCATACGCCTGAGATAAATTTTCACCAATTTTGCTGGGTCTCAACACCAACAAAGCTAGTGGTTCAGTCAGAATTCTGCCAATCATTCTCAAGAAATGTGCCCCCAAAACCAACATCAGTTCTTTGCAAGTTATTCAACCTCTCTCATGAACTCAGTCTTACTGAAAATTGGAAGAGTACAACCAGTTCCCAAAAAAACCTTCCTAGGAACTATCGATCGCGATTGATACCAAGTACTTCTCGCCAAGCTTTCATCTGATGGCTTGCCCCTCCAGTTGTCTTCTATGTTATCTAGTTTCCTCTCAGACAGATATCTCTTCGTGATGGTTGATGGAGTTCCAACACTCTACTTATACATTCTGGTGATCAATTCTAGCCCAAACCTGATATTATAGAAGATTTTCTCGCACGGTGGTTGGCCGGTTCAACTTGTCATTTTAGACACATTGTCATAACATGAATTTTCAATCTTACATTAATAGCTACGCACGATAATTTTTTTCATTGAATGACAAAAAAGCATTTGACTTTTTATACGATCGTTTATATTAGTCATAATAATTTTTTAGTCTAAATCGTAACATAACCTATTATTACTGCACTCGCCGTCCAATGCTACTTTTTTTAATAATCAAAGAACATATATATGAGATAATATAGCTAATCAAATTCTCAAAATACAAGAATTAATTACATTTTTTTGTCTCAATTGTTGTTGTAATAAACAATGGAAACCACATTAACTTTTCACTTCACTTGACAGTTGACAAAACAGTTCACGTGTAGGTTGTGTGCTGCCGCTGTCTCTCTTTCACTAGAACGCATCGGCCGATGGAGTGGTAGAGAGATAGATGCATCACAAGCCGAACGCTTAGGCCCATCGTGCCTCTCTATCGCTTGCTCGGCGCTCTCGCTTGCACGCTCGGCTCAGGCGGAACGTGACAATGAGTCATACTTTTTCGTGCGTACAGCCGGCGTTCATCGATTTATAAGACGTTATCACGTCAAAAAATACTTCAGATGTGTTAAAGAGGTTCAAAAGCTTGCCGCACAGATTGTTTACGACAGAAATCGGTACCTATTCTCGACAAGCTTTGAGTAAAAGCCAATAACGTATATTTGAATAAAAGCTTGTTTTCTTTTAATTTTGATTTTTTTACTAGTTTCAACTCCGTCTTCACCTGTTTGCGCGACACAACAAAGTTTGCACAAGACGAACGGAACGCCCTGAACGAATCCTCAACCTCTACGCCACCACCGATACATCCCTTCGCGGCGAACCCTGTACGCACAACGCCACCACCATCAGTCACAGCCGTCACGACGGACGTCAAAAAATCCGCCCAGTCTGCATCTCCTCTCGGAGCAATCCATTCATTTTTTTATTTTTTTTATTTCCACCTCCCAATATGTCGCCACGGATATAAAATGCATTTAGTGTCGTACGATATATCACATCCCGTTCTGTTTTTCGTTTCAGCCCCGCCGGAATGCGAGCCCGGACAGATTACGTGTCGTCAGTACATCTGGAACAAAACGTATTGTATACCGCCACACTTTCGCTGCGATATGACAGTGGACTGTATAGATGGATCGGATGAAACAGAGTGTAGTAAGTATTTTTTTTGTATCATTATTGTTCGACAGTTTTATGATATTTGGCGATACCGGCTTGTAATCGTATCATCTATTAATTATCATTTCATTGGCAGAGCGCACTTTGATGTTAATGTTTCTGGAATATGTTTATGCCTACTACTCTTTGAGTCGTGGAATATGTTATCTCTACCAAGTCTGTATAGAGGGTGTAATCTAACTTCTTGCACTCCCGTGAAGGAGAGGTGTATGAAGTTATGTTAGAACGAATAGCAGGTGTGAAAGATGCGAAAAATTTTGGAGAGTTGTGAAATATGGGTCGACATTTTGGGAACCTCTGTCCGCCATCCTTCCAGACCATAAAAGGCATTTGCCGGTGAAGCAAAGACACTGAATGGTCGAACCGAATTAAGAATACGTTTACAGTGGTCTAGCGAGTCTCTCACCCGTATTATGGGTTGGAAGCTAATGGAATAAAAACGTAATTACCACAGTAAAATGAAAACAAACAAACCTCATGAGTTACCGAGTATCCCATCTGGAACATTGCTGAAGGCAGTACTAAGAAGCTGAAGACAGGGCCACACTGACACACACAAGAGACAACACGAATCAAAACATTGATTGAAAGTTTGATTTTGTGAAGGAAATCCGATTCTTGACATGATTTTTTGGGTTTATGACCTTCCACAATCTGAAAATGAAAAAATTGTAATCCAAAGAAATTTGTACAAGTGTCCAAGGGCAAATTAATTGATTTGCTCGATAAGTAACTGCGTTCACAAGACTGCTGTCTTGAAAGAAATTAATTTTTGTCAGTAACGTACCCTACACTGAATTTGCCTATCTGAAAAAATGAGATCGAATTAACAAAGAATACTTCTCTTTTTTTTGAAAATTGTTGACGTTTCGTTATCAAAACTTCTTGGAAAGACGCTGAAGAAACTGAATTAGAATTGCGGTTTTCGAAATAAGATCTTTCTTTGAAAGAGTCATGAAATCTGTCATACATTCTTTTGATTGACATTTGGTATCTTGATACATAGGGTGTTCGGTATCAATCAATCACCATTCTATTAGTTCTTATTAGACCGTCAGCTAGTGACAGATTTAGGTGCCCCATTTTCGCATACAAGCCTCGAATAGGGTTGAAAAGTATATCGATTTGGAGTAAAATGAAGATATTTTTACGAGTGGCTCCTGGGGATAACATACCGAGAATTCGATTTTTCAGAACAGTGCTTATTTGTTTCCCTCGTGTTTCTATTTACGGTACGAAACTACAGAGGGTGATTCGTTAAGTCGTTTTAAGAAAAAAAGTTTTTATGAACATATGTTCGGAGTTGCTTCTTTTCTGAGATACAGGGCATTGATTTTTTTTTGTGTCTCAGAAACGAAGCAACTCTGCAGTTTCATACCATAAATAGAAACACGAGGAAAACAAATAAGCACTGTTCTGAAAAATCGAATTCTCGGTATGTTATCCCCAGGAGCCACTCGTAAAAATATCTTCATTTTACTCCAAGTCGATATACTTTTCAACCCTATTCGAGGTTTGTATGCGAAAATGGGGCACCTAAATCTGTCACTATCTGACGGTCTATATTTCATCTCTGAGGAGAGGTAACCAGGTGCGATCCATTTCGATGGAATTGGTTGAAAAGCAATTGTTCGATAAAAGAATGCACGCAGTTTCCTTTAACTTTCTTTTTTCTTGAAATGAGTCTATCAATAAAATTTTGGTATTATTCCATTCCATCATATGATCGCCATCAGATGTTAGAATATGTTCGGATATTTTCGAACCCGTTATTTTTCGATTTCTGATGTAACTCTATGTTCTTCCTGGCCCACAAAAATTGTGTTTACAACATACCTTGTTCGTGTGGTAAGAGTTAGATAGGTGAAAACCTAACCTAAAAACTTGTAGATACCTTTTTTGTAGAGAATTTTATGCAAAATATCATAACATCATTTGTTTTTGAAAAAAATGGATTTTTCGATTTCCCTCGGAAAATCGCCCATAAAAATTTTCCGGGTGCTTTCACGGCTTATCACCCTCAAAATTCAGATTCAGCGGGTCAAAATACATAAGAATAACTTGGGTGATCCCGTCGCGCTTCATCGGCTACGAAAACCCTTCCTGCCACCGGACTATGAGGTTCGTTGATTTTCATTTCACTGTGATACTTGCGTTCCTATTCTATCAGCTTGCAACCCATACTACGAGTGAGAGACTCTCTGGACTTCTGTAAACGCAATCTTAGTCTCTTTCCTTCACTGGCACTTGCCCTTTCTGGTCTGGAATGATGGCGAACAGACGTTCCTAATATGTCGACCCATATTTCACAAAATTTAAAAACTCTTCAAAAATTTTTTTTCGCATTTTCCACACCCGCCATTCGTTGCAGGGGAGTGCGAGAAGTTAGATTACACCCTGTATAAAACATATAGTCATCTGTTCTGTGTATTGACTAAAAATGCCAGGAACCTTTGTGTATGCCTTTTGAGAGAAGATTTGTTTATCATTGACAATTTTATTAAATTCATGTATAAAATCACCACGCAATCTCTTTCATTTCCTGTCGAAAGATTCTGAAACTTCAATGCGAGCACAACGTACCGAAGAGATTCTCCGTAGCCGGCACAAAGCATAAAACAAATACCGTCCCCGCTCCTTGATAGCCAGTTAAAAAGCTTACCGTTCCTTCAACGGACTCCAATTACGAGCGTCTAATAAATTAAAAGAAAACTTAGTCGAGCTTACAACTCAAATATCTGCTAATTATTACCCTCTCCTTGGAAACAATTCCGCTTAACGATTTCCTGCTGGCTGCTAATCGTCGACAGGAATATTGTGAAACTCCCCGAGCTGGGATCTTGAATTATTACCGCTCAACTCAACGGTTATGTTGAGATCAGTTTAGGCTGGATATTGAACGGTAGCATAGACAGTGCGTGGGGTGTAATTAGGTATGAAGGGTGGATGCTGGCAGTTATCCAAACACCAGATTGCATATAAACCCTGGTGTAAGCACATACAATATTTTTTGTTCTCTTAACTTTTTAACCTTCCACAGTCTAAAAATTACCAAAAATACACAATCCAACACATCCCTTGAGCCCTACTCCAAGATCACTCAAGATTTTACAAGAGGTGCACAAGTCAATAAATGATATATAAATGATAGTCTCAATAAATAAAAAAATACGAGCATTTACTGTCATGTATAGGACTGGTCAATAATTAATAAATGATTAAATATTCTGAATAAATAACGTAAGAAGACTAACAGTTACAACACACTTATCATGATACAAATATCAGGTTAAAGAAGTTGCAATGATTTTTTTTCAGACTGAGCCAAATAGTAAACTTAAGAGGCCATGAGCCCGATCACGTTTGGGACGCTTTTAAGGGTAAAATAGTCAATTAATAACTCAAGGACAGGCCTCTAGAGGACGTTTGATTCTACGTACGTGCTGTAATGGGAATTGAATTTCCAATTCCCTTTTTCACAAAAAAAATCTCAAGAATGTCCCAAGTAATTTCAAAAAAAAAACTTTACATAGATCAACGTTTCACCTTTCTTTTTATACCAAATTCAATTCGATCGGATAAAGAATGCTTCAAATTTTAATGGAAGAAAAATACCACTGCAGCTACTTTGACTATCAATTAAAATAATCTTGAGGTGCTGCCGCAGACATAGTTACACAGAATCAAACTTCCTCTAGAAGCCTAACCTTGTTTGAAATCGATACGACGAACCGTTTTTGAGTTATCGACTTTTTTACCCTAAAAAACGACCAAAATGTGATCGCGCTCATGGCCTCTTAAAAGCAAGAAATCAAGAAATTTGAAGATTTGTCTAAACTGACAGATAACACGCCACTTAGGATATAAAAACTCGGTTTTACACAGAACGGACCACAACTGGTAATAGATACATCATTGTGGTACATTAATGGATGCAAGATCCAAGATGAATGAACAGTTGGGACTGGGTCAAACAAAAACAAAGGGAGAAGTGGAACGAAGCCCCTCTCACACATCATGGGAAAACATTCATTTAAAAACATTCAACACCAAACTGAAGAACTCATTACTCAATTTGAGCAGGAATCAAGTTAGAACAATAACGGGCATTTTCACTGGTCACAGTCCAATGAGAAAACGCCTGCGCAAAATGGGGCTATACAAGGGATAACTTTCCTGCAGACAATGTGGTGAAGGGACAGAAACAGCCAAACACGTACTGTTAGAATGCGAGGTATTACACCGCAAGAGACAGGCAATATTCGGGAAACCCAGATTAACTCCCGAAGAATACAAGTCAACCTGTGAAGAACCTATACAGACTGGTACAGGGGACTATATTTAAGGACTGGGTGCTGTGAAACTAACACGGAAAACACAAAAGGCCCAAGAGGCTGAGGTGTAGCTGGCGAAAGGACCAGCCGAAAAAAGAAGGACGAAAGATCTGATATGAGCGTGACAGTGCCAAATTTCAGACTCTCAAAACCTCTTGGTAACATCATAACCATATTTCAAGCAGTAGTTTATACTATAGAGATATTTGCACAGGAGTTCTTCGGAAGGGGCACCTGGAGGGTAAAATTCTATACAGCTTCTACAGTTAAACAATAAAAACTTGAAATTAACTGGACTTTTCACTGGACATTTTTCCTTGGCTCTTTGAACCTTACGCATCTTCCAGAACATGAAAAAAAAGTTTTCTATTTTGCAACTTCAGAGGCCATTTTATTCATAAAATACTCATCATTTTCTGAATCTCTTCAGCATTCGGATTGTGCGACACCCCCAGTATGAAGTGAATTCAACAGCAATTCCGTTCCAGCAGATCCGGTCAACAACCACAGCGGACAAAACATTTTATTCCACGTTCTGATTATACATTACCCGAAAATGATTCAATGGGCAAGTTTTTAAATTCATCGATGGATCCATCCTTATTTAACTAATGGAAAATGACAATGATAGCACGAATGCGTATTATCCATCGATGAATTTAAAAACTCGCCCAATACGTTGTTTTGATTGTACGTTAAACGTAACAACGAACGCACGGCGATGGTTATCGATCGCATTCGAAATACTGCGTTTGGAGTTGCAATTATTCTAAATAAATTATGTATTCATTCATTTCACGGGTTTCGATGTTTTCCCAACATGTCGTTTTCAATTCCCTTTCCAAGCGTGTCGAATGTCTTGAATAAGTTACGCGAATCGATATCCTGTGTATCGAGTTATAAAATAATTAACTATCGCAGCAGGAACTAGGCTTCTTTGCCATCAGATGGAACGGAAGGAATAGTCTTAGGCACTGATGTTGCCGGATGTGATGCAGAAATCAATATACTTACACTCTCGAGAGTTATTTCGAACAGATAGACTCGAACCTATGGAAACGGAAACTCTAGAAATTCCTGCTCACCTAATCTTCCACATGTCTGCACTGTTTGATGTAGAATTTTATTGTAGTGTGATATGTAAGCAACTAGCGATAAGCGGAATTGTAAAACTGGAAAAAGAGTTAAAAAAAAATGCACTGACCCTGATAAGTTGTCACCCCACGTTGGGTGCCAATTTGTAGTGGGCCTATCGAATTTCTTTATAGTATGATAGGCAAAAATATTCTGTCGGGATTGGGGTGGCTCAGAATTCTGCGCCATTCAAAACAATGATTGTCGTATTTGTAGCAGCACCGGAGTAGAATGAACATCAACTATTAGAGTGACAGTCTATGTTCACTCTATTACTACTATTTATAGAGTGAACATCGACCAGTCAGAATATTTTTTTCCATCATACTTCGAACAAACCAAATAACCCCCTACATTGGAGAATTCAACTTTCGGCCAGGCAAAATAATAGCTCATCATACCTACAAGTCGAAAAATTCCGTACAGGGGAAACTAGGTTAGAAAGGGTAGAGAATGGCTTAACTACTGCAGGGGGCAAAAATTCAACATCTGAATGCATGCAGTCAAGGAGGGGTGGGGGATGAAAGGGGGTGAAATCGGTTTTTTCACGATTTACAGCCTAAATACGTAATTTATCAAAAAAAGTTAAATGTAAAAGTTGTAGATAATTAAAAAATCTACAACTTTGATATCACCAAATTTTTCACAAAACTTCAAAATTGCCGAGTAAAAATCAGGAAACTATTATTTTCTTTAACAAAAATTGGTAGGATTGTAGTATTTTTCATGCAGAGCAAAAAAATATTTTATTTTTGTCACAAAGTTCAGTGGATTTTAAGAAATTAATAATTTTCGCGAAAAACTCGTTTTTTTCAAGTCAAGCTTTTTTTCATTGTAGAGAGTTCTGTGGGGGCGCCTTTCTTTCGAAAATACTTCAATTTTCATATAAAAGAAAAAAATATACTACTTCAATGGAAAAAAATTGTAGAAATTGAGAAAAACTGAAAAATTTAATTCTGCTAATATCGACTTTCTCACTATAGTTACAAATTTCATATTATTTCTTGAGTCCGTGGGTCCGAGAATCATGTGCCCTGATTAGACGTAGTGAACCAATGATGACGGCCTTCTGCATCCTTCCGGATAAGATTTCTGCCACATCACGGCAAACCGGTATGATTTTCAGATTAGAGAGCAGCGAGTCCGTCATTTCTTTTCGGATGATGTTAGTTCCGTCAGAAGACGAAAATTTATGACGAAAATCGTCCTACTTTCATGGTCGAGCAGGACTGCATCAGGCTCATTTGATTGTAGTTGATTGAGGGTGGGGAATAGATTCGGCACTTCTCATTCTCTACAAGGGACTCAATATCCCCTGGAGCATAAGTCAATACCGATGCCTTGTCTTTACCGTACGAGTGTCGTAGATTATATTACAAAACTTGTAGCGTCGCGTTCTGCCTGTGGACATAGGCTGAGACCGCATAAGCTTGACAGGCAGACAGCAGAAAATGCATTATGGTCTCAGGCGCTCCACGTCACGCTCTGCATGTAGTGTCCGGGATGCGTATTGCCAAACCCCTCGGCAGTACAGAGCACGCCGTGTTTTCCATACTCGGAATCATTCGGGACTTTGCGAGTAACGATAGCAAATTTGGTGTTGACAAACCCCCGTGCGGTACAGAGCACGCTCCTGTTTTTGCTCGACAATTTCCCTCATATTATACAAAAAAGTCATTTACAAAAGTTCACACATGTATTTGGCCGTTTGCGCAATTGGTAATACTAATTCCTTTTGAAGTTACAAACGAAGTAGTATTCAGTCCAACTGTAGAAGGTCCTTCATCATTGAGAAATAATGACATTCATAAAGTGAATTGGGGTTTATTATATTTGGAGCATCTGCCAGTCAACCTTGAAACCCAAAGATCGTGTGTTCGGATCCTTATGGATCTTATTTTTTTTTTGTTTTCTTCTTACTAGCAGTAACTGTTGTACACAAAAATTTGTATGATACATTTGTTAAAAGTGATTTTATTTTGCTCCACTCGCTAACGCTCGTTTCGCAATATTCCCCACTCACAAAATAAAATGACACTTTTAACACTTGTATCATAAATAACTATTTTATTATCATTCATTGTTACTTGAAGTGCGGAATATGGGATATTCAGCTGTTCAATACGTGTGAAGCTGCTGGGCTACGGAGTATTATTATTGTATATTTTTTTTGTATATGGTTTCAAGACTAGCCTCAGGGAATATTATCGGAGAGTATGTGATATTAGATAAGTTGGATTAACGATTAACGCTTGAGAAAAAATGTTTATAACTTTTATTTATACTTGTCTTCGTCAACTGTTTGTGTTATACATAAAATAGTTTTAGAAATAGTTTTAGAATTAGCATTACAACTGTCGATTTTTCTTATTCTTTACATGTATAATTTTAATTAGCGACCTGCTAAATAAAGAAATTTATTATTATTATTCTTTTCAATTTCTCTGAAGTTGTGATATTTATTATTTTGATTTTGGTACATTCTATCTTCAGAAATATTATTGAATTGATATAATGCCGAGATGATTTTTTATTCAAGATAGCAAAAACTCAAAGAGCTGGAATTCAACCTTATCTTGGTCATTTCATTCATGAAATGAAAAATAATGTGAGCTATATCAAAGCCTTTTTATAATGAAATTGCATTCACTTTGGAAAACCGACGAAAAATGTTTCTACATTGTACCTTGTCGCATTCATAGGCCAGTAGATATAGACATTCAAAATCGAAAAATCATCGAGAAATAATAAAACTCAGTTTACAACCTCTTCCGAAGTACGCACCATTATCAAAATGGCAATTAACTTAAATTTTGCTGTATGCTCGTTAAAAACATTTCAAAATTTCTGCAAACATGGAGTAGTATTAGATATACTATTTCATATCTCGATTCAATTTGCAACCAATTTAAATGTACGGAACATTTTATGTATTAAAAAATGTTTTTCTTTGATATACCACAAGAAAACATTCCAAAATTTCTGCAAACTTTACAGATACATCGGAAAAATATTCCGAATAGTTGTGCAGATTTGCAACCTTTTACGTTGACCGGAACATGTTTATTTTTATTTTGTTTCAATTCTTGGTAATTTTTTTGATCTAGATTGTCTCGGAATAATTACCCAAGTTTTGAAACTTTGTTACAACATTTCAAAACATTTTTGTATTTATTTATTTTTTAATTAGATTTTTGCAAATTGCATGAAGTTCCGGATTGTGAACAAGGTTTCAAATTTGTGATTGCATCAGAATGGATGTTCTCAAAATTTGCAACAAAGTTTCAAAACTTTTGTAATCATTCCGAGACTACCTTAATCAAAAAAATTACTAGGAATTAAAAAAAATATTAATAAACATACTCCGATCAAAGTAAAAAGTTGTCAATCTGTACTACTGTTCGTAATATTTTTTTGACATATCTGTTAAGTTTACAGAACTTTTGGAATTTTTTTCATGTATATAGTTTATCCAAAAAAAAAGTAATATTAAGAAAAAATTGTCCGTATCCTTAAACTGGTTGCAAATCTGATTCGTTATATAAAATAATCGAGGGGGAAACCGCTGGGGGATTTTGGTATATATGTCTTGGGTATTAGTGGCATTACTCGGGTAGTACTCGGGAATTTAGGGAATTACTCGAGTATTAGTTGGGAATGAGGGGTATTACTCGGGCATTAGAGGAATCAATTAGGAATTATTGGGCATTATTTCGAACATTACATGGGTATTACAGGATTTTTTTCGAAAGTGAGAGAACAATTACTGCACAATAATAGTCAGTGAAGGGCAAAAAAAAGGTCATCAAAACATGGGAATTGGAATTGTCTGAAAAATTAGAGAGAGTAGCAGAAATCCGAATTGTGCAATGAAGAAAAAAAAAAAAGAGGTCATCCGACTTGCTGACTTGTACTTGACAACAAACCTAACATTATTAAGACACGATTTTATATTTTTCTTACTTTTCTGACGGGCATTACTTGGGGGTATTACTCGGGAATTACTGGGTTTTACTCGGGAATTACTGGGTATTACTCGGGAATTACTGGGTATTACTCGGGAATTACTTGGGTATTAGAGGCATTACTTACGATTTTTGGGAATCAGTGTACACAATAACCTCAGCGGTTTCCCCTCGAAAATAATATAATGAATATTACTCCAAGTTGCAGAACTTTTGAAATTTTTTTCGGAAGAATACTGCAAACAATCATTTATTGCATTTTTAACAATGTTCCGGACTTGTTGGAAAATGTTGCAAACTTTTTTGGTGGGTTTTTAAACCTTTCCCGACCTTGTATCAAAGTTTGAAAACTTTTGGAATTATTGTGAATTGATTGTCTGTATCTACTGGCCTATCATTTTAAACAAGAAAGCAAGCGGACTTTGATAACGAATACTGAATGAGTTTACGTTGTATTCCTCTTGCAAAGTAAATAGAAAAGTATGAGCTTCTAAAAAGCTTTGTGAACATTCAGAAGAAGAAATTCAATTTTCTCTCGGATTCCCGGAAAATGTCTCTGAAATGTTATTTAAATGCAGCGATAAAACTGAAGTATGGAAACGTACTTGGATTTTTGTAAGTATATGCCACTACTTTTACGCTTTATATAACCGATTGCGATATCGGAATTTTCAGCTGTCACGAAGATATGGAAATAGTGATTTTCATTTGATTATTTACCTCATCATAAAATAGACCAATCAGACACTACCTTTTTTAGAAATATGTTGTTTAGATAAGCAATTAAATCACAAGACCGGTTTTTTTTTTGTGTGTTGGCATCGCCTAACAGTGGTTAGGCGCCAATCCCCGTTCCCACAAGACCTATTCAACCGCGGTGAAATTGGTTCCTGTTTTGTCGTTTATCACTCATTCTTACAATTATTGACATCATTTTATAAAATTAAATATTAATTTCTTACTCATTTCAATCAATCAATCAATCAATCAATCAACTTTATTACCCAAGAAACATTACATGTTTATAGAAGGGTTTAAAAAAAATAATAATAATACAAATCTTAAAACATAAATAATCATATACATAAGGTGTTCAATAAATGTTGGTAAATAATAACTATTAAAAGTAAAGACTAACATTTGCTCAAACCCAAAATACTTATAAATACATATTTAAAGATAGATTTAAGCAGTTTTTAACTCAAAACATATAATCATTGAAGGTGCCAAGTTCATGAAAGAAATCACCGCAAAATTTCTTTTTTCAGTTCATTTTTAAATTTTATTAATGAATGGTAATTTTTTGTTTCATTAGATATTAAATTGTAATTTACTATGCCATTATAATAATTTTTCAAAAATTTGTTCTAAAATTGCTAGCAGCTAATAATTTTGTTTGTCTGGTATTATGGTTATGAATACTGTTCACTTGGGTAGAAACTAAATTCGAGATTTTCACTTTTTTATTAATGAGTGGCTGAAACAACAAATTTTTAACTTATAGAGAGAGTTCAGATCAAGCACCATTTGGTTTGTATAAATTTATTGTTGGTTCCATATAATTCAATCTATAGATACATTTAACTGTTTTATTCTGTAGCTTTTTCAAAGGATTTAAAAAGCAATTACTTGCAGTATCCCATATGGAAACTAGGTATTGCAAATGTGAATAAATAAGAGAAAAATAAATATTTTTAAGAAATTCCAAAGGTATGTAATTCCTTATTTTGAAAAGAATACCAATCAGTGGTGCTATTTTATTTCGGATTTTATCAATATGTTTATTCCAATGTATAAACCTATATATTTTATTGTTTGCTGATAATTTATGGTTTTATTATGTACATTAATTGGAAGAGTTGGAATATCCACAACCTTTCTTGAAATATTCATGAAAGAAGATTTGTTGAAATTTAGGGTCAATTCGAATGAGCTCATATTGATTTCTATCACTTAAAACTCTGTTATACAAATATTTTGACATAAGTCGATGAAAATACGTCAGAATATGAAATGTCCACGTAGCGATAGAGGATACTTCAATGCATATTGTTGGAATGCCTAAAAATATCAAGTTTAGGATTTGTCGTTTAAAAAAAATGTTAGGAAATATTATCAGGGGTAATATAATAAGTGGTATGATTATTACCGATAATTTTTTGGAATATTAATGAATTGCAATCCCAAAGCTGAAAATACGAGTCCGCAGGACTGCGATGACACTGGAATGAAATTCAAAATATAAATTTATGAAAAGAAGACCCTTGTTACTACTAACAAACGAACGATGATTAATCAGAATCGGCGTAAAGAATTTTGAGTAATTCATGAAAAACCGATTTTTTATTAAACTTTTGACACCCAGAACGAAGCAAATTAGGACACACGTTTTTATGAACTTTTTTTCATAAAATGTGACAAGGAATCACCACCTGAAATGAATTACATCATTTAAGAATTTAAGATACACCCTGTATATTTAAATGGGTTGAACTCTTAAAATATTTTTTGATTGTGCTTTTTGGCAAATATTTTAAAATCGAAATAGGTTAAATTCATAGGTCTTGTGATTTGTATAATATCTGATTATTTATTAATTCATTCATATAATAAACTGTAAAATCTACACTAGAATCGTTTGCCGAAAGATTTAAAAAGTATTGTAACTGATCAAAATAAAAGAATTCTATGTAATAAAATGGAACACTGAAACCCTTGCTAAGCGCAAAACTCGAGAACGGCTTGACCAATTCAGCAATTTTTTTTAATTATTATTCCTTGGAGTTTGATGAAATTTCTTGAAAAAAAAAAACAGAAAAACGAGAGCCATTTGGGCCAACTGCTCCCGGTCATAAGATTTTGCACACTCTTATCTATAAATCTATAATCTCTAG
This sequence comes from Chrysolina haemoptera, assembly GCA_958298965.1. Classification (NCBI taxonomy): domain Eukaryota; kingdom Metazoa; phylum Arthropoda; class Insecta; order Coleoptera; family Chrysomelidae; genus Chrysolina; species Chrysolina haemoptera. The sequence goes on along the minus strand of OY282586.1, from coordinate 52,500,489 downwards.
ATCTCTACCTCTCTAGATCTCTATCTCTAGATCTATGAAAAAGAAACTTTTTCCCAAAATTTCAACTTCCAAACCATTCCAGAACATCTTCAAATTAATTTTCAGAGCAGAGTTTGTGAAAGCAAAATATGATAAAATAGATATTTTGGCAATACCGGGTTTCAATGTACAATAAAAAGGAAATGTCAGTTCTGTCAATTAGTTATTGAATTAATTCAAAAGCAATGTTGCAGCTTTGATAAGAACATATTATAGAAGATAACTTATTCTAGATTGAAAAAAAAATTAATGTACTACAACATTTACTCATTTATAAGCATTTGAGAGAATTTAAATGTTTTTTCATGAATAGCCCAAATTTCCCCATAAAAGCACATCCTCCTTTGAAAAACTGTCCAGAAATTTATTTTTAAATTCAAGGAATTTGCCCGCGTCAAAATATAAGTTTTGGCGCAACTTTGCCAAAAAATATATTGAAAGGATTAGTCGGCGAATCAAAAATATGCATACCAATAGAAATTGGAATTACCACTGTATTCAGGAGGTCTCTATATATCACTAGTCAAAATTTCATCGACATCTGTTCATAAATAAAAAGAAAAATATATTAATGGAATTTCAGGAAAATGTCATTTTATCTCAAATTTTTTTATTTTTTATGTATCAACAGATTTCGATGAAATTATGGTCAGTGATATTTAGAGACTCCCTGAATCCAGTAGTGTAGTCAAAGTTCGGATAAAACTTTTGAAAGAAAAGTGGTGGGTTGATTGTTGTTGTTTTTTTTTTTTTTTTTTCTCAAATTTCATACCCATTCAACTTTTTTATTGATTGACGCATTTCAACATAATTCACATACGAACCATTTGAAAATGTCGCAAATCCAGTGGCGTAATCCAATTTTTTTATTCTTAACCTTGAAAAACAAGATTAGTTGGCCTTGTATATGGAGATTTATTCATCAAATTTAATGTCCTAGTATACTTTCTGAATGTCCACCTAACGAAAAAAAAACATTCCAATCGGTTGAAAAATGTATGTTTCACAAGGGTGCTTCCATATTCAATGGGTCACACTGTATATAGTTTGTTCACGATGGTACTCCCACGCAGTTTAAGCTACAAGTGCAACAACATTTGGGTTAATGTTTTCCTGAAGGTCACTAGGCCTCCTTGTTCGCCCGATCTCAACTCGCTTGATTTCCCACTGCGACATTCAATGGATTATGTGAGATAAAAACTGCATAGAAGTTACGCAAGGATTGGAGACACAAACTCAAAACAGTGATTATATTCCTACGATTAATATAAAAGGTGAATGCCACAACAGAAATCTTTTCAACAGACAGTTTTCCCTTTTTCTTTGAAGCCAGATTCGTATGAAATGGGATTGACATGTTTGTTGTACGTTATACGGTTTCTTGTAGTACTATCAGATTGGAAATAATTTGAAAGGCCTTTTGAACCGTGTTCTTTACTTTTTCCTTCAAAGAGAATGCAAAGGCGTCGGTTGTAGATTGTGAGGGATAATACGCAATATAAATATGGAGACAACATAGAGGCATATTTATTATAAGCATTGAATGCGAGTGCTCATGCCTTTATTTTTCAATATCAGAAAAAACTCTTAGATTATACGAAGATGATTGATTAAATTAGGGCAAATTTGCGCTTTCATGTGAGTAACAGCAAGCTGTTGAGAAAGTTATAAAGTTCCAAAAAAAGTTAACACTTCAAAACAAGTATTAAGGAAACAGTTTTACTGAAAATCAAAATTACCAACATTTTCTTAGCCAAAGAGCGGATATCAAAACATGATCAAAAATACTACTTTTGGACTCTAACCGTAGCAAAATGTTTCCAGGGTTGGTTTAGCTCTGTCAATATTCTACAACTTCTTTATGATGAACTCTGCCAGTTTCATATATTAGTATAATAATAGAATGGGTTGAGAAAATAACACATTATCAAAATAATTTTTCTGCTGGATCGCACCCATATGAAACTATAGTTTATCAAATGGATAGGTTGCTTCGGTTTTTATTGCCGGAAATGATAGTAACACTCGTAGAGTGTATACAAAGGAATAGCATGTGCGGGTAGAGGACGGCTATTATTATCACTTGCCGTGGTGCTCCGAGGTAACTCACTGATTTTTGGTGGAGCATTCCCTTTTCAGCTGTAGGAAAACGCAGAAAAACTACAGCACCACTTCAATTTTTTATTAATTTTTTAACTAAGGGCCAACAACAAAATATTTTTAAAATGACATTTGTCATTTTAAACTGACAATTATTATCACTTTAAACTGGCAATTGCCACTTTGAACTGGAAATTGCCACGTTGAACTGGAAATTGCCACTTTGAACTGGCGAATATCACTTTAAACTGGCAATTGTCACTTTGAACTGGCAATTGTCACTTGTAAATTGTTACTAAAAAAAGTTATTTAATGCTAACTTCATGCAGAAATATTGTTTTTTTTTGTCAATTTACGATTGCCAGTTCAATGTTAAAATTGATTGTTCGAAGTGACAATTGCCAGTTCAAAGGGGGCATCCATTAATAACGCGAGACAATTTTAGTAATTTTTCGACCACTTCCTCCTCCCTTGGTGAGATATCGTGAGATTTTTCTCGTGCCCACCCCCCACCCCTAATATCACATGAGATTTTTCAAAATGTATATTTGTAATGTAAATGAGTTAATATGTGCTCGATTGCATTAGATTTATTTTAAAAAATAATTTTCTTATAATTTTTTTTTTATTGAAGACTAGTTAAGACTAGTATTCATTATTTTCACTCAATCAGTTTTCTCGCAAATTTAAAACGCCTCACGTAATTAATAGATTCCCCCAAAGTGAAAATTGCCAGTTCAGAGTGACAATTGCCAGTACCAAGTGACATTTGCCAGTATAAAGTGACATTTGCCAGTATAAAGTGGCAATTGCCAGTTCAAAGTGACGATTGTCAGTTTAAAGTGACAAATGTCAGTTTAAAATGACAATTATCAGTTCAAAGTGGCAATTGTCACATTGAAGTGGCATTTTCAAATGTTTAAAATATTTTGTTGTTGGCCTTTCTACGTCTTCGTAATTGTGTAAACAGGCTATTTTTAATATTATTATATTTTTCAATGTAAACTTCAGTTTGCTTTCGTTTTTATCTGAATGCAAAAAATAGTCGAAAATCATTCGAGTCGCGCTGAAGTTGGCTTTGGACGACGGTTTCCACCATATCAGGTAATCGAAATTGAGACAACCGTATTTTTTCCGTCAAGTCGCTTATTCAAGAAGATATCGGCAAATTTTCAACTATCGGAACGATACGAAAAAATAGGGGTTGCTTACACCCGGCAACCAGGGGTTGCGGAAATGGGAGGATTAGCAACCCTATTTCACTTGCATAAGATGGTAACCCTCTACATGGCAGTGCACTTTTTTCACGTGCTATGGGTTTTGCGGGTTTTCCTACTGCTGAAAAGTGAATACGCCACCAAAAATCAGTTCGGAGCCCCACGTCGAATAACAATAATAGCCGTCCCGTACCCGCACTGGCTATGCCTTTGGATACACTCTACTAGTGTTTATGCGGGATTGTTATTATTATTATTATTAGTCCTTCCAGCAATAAAACCGAAGCAACCCATCCATGTGGTAACTAGGCGATTATAAATTATTGTTTCATGTGGGTGCGATCCGTCAGAACGATCATATGCCCGACAGTACTCTCTCTTACTACTAGGACACTATTAAGTCGATTGTAAACTTGGCACAATGTGGATAATACATCAAACCTGACCAGTAATTAGACAAATAGGACGAAGCCGAAGACAAAGCTTTGTACTGCCAAATGATTTTTTTTACAAAACGGATTGAAGTTTTGTTCACCGTCCATCGCCGATCATCGACGATTTTTTTTTATAGTCGTATACCGCAAACGGTGAAAAATCCGTCCCATTTGTTCGACAGCCCGTATAACGCAGGCAAATTTATTTTCGAGCTATAGTCTAATGCAGATTCCGTGTTAGTGTTTTTCATACACCAATGGTTGAATACAGTTATCGGGGATAATGATGCAAGCACTGCACACATCGAGACCGCTATTCAATTAACGCGTACGACTAAAGCCAGCTTCGATCCCGTATTGTTTGTGTCTCTTAAATAGACTGGATTACTGGATTAATACGGTTATGCATGTAGTAGGCTTTTGTCGTTCGATGTGGACGGCCAGCATAATTTTGCAATAATGTAACAAGCCCTACCCTTAATATCGATCTAAACTGAATCCATCCTAAATTATGAATATTTTTGAACTCGATTCGTAAAAAGTATGAACTTTGCATTGTACTTCGCACACACATACATACAGTGTTTTCATTTCAAAACTACCCACCTCTATATTATATCTTCAGCAATGCAAATCATCAGCTTTAGAAAAAACAAAAAACTTATACTTGTTTACTTTGGTAATTAATATCAGTAATATTTTCATTTATTCATAGTCTTTATGAGGTCGGACTAAGAATGGTTTCATGGTTAATCCTGCCTGTCGCAGGAGGCAACTAATTTCCATTTCCAGGTCTTATTTCGGTTATGATGATCAAGTCTCCTCGAGTAAAATACTCCTGATTCAGAACACCTCTCCATTCGGATTTCCGAGCGAGAGGTACTCGGGGTGAAACATCATCGAAAAATTTAATGATTCACTTTTATAATATCCATGGACTCAACTAGAACATCAATGACGTCCACCATTACCAACAGACGGAGAAAAACCTGATATTCTGGCTCTAACAGAAACACAAGTGAACTCCTCCACCACATGTCCTGGTTACGAACTCCATTCTAAGATGAGGCCGATTCAGATACATTGGTGCCCACCCAAGGTTTTTGACCCCACATGATAAATTCCTCCAGTATTAACAAAATTAATACTTCTGAACCAAAGAAAATATGACTTTTTAACAGAAACACAAGTAAAAGGAACGTATGTAAAGTGCCTTGCAGTTTACAGGCATAAGGGTCAAAAATGCTTCAAACCGTTAGCGATCCCATCGAGGCTGACCCACCGAGCTCACATACGTATCCCGTCACTTTGGAAACATGCCGAACATCTCTTAATTAGGGCTCGCTCATCCAAAGAACGGCAAAGCTTTGGAACTCGCTGCTTCGGGAGGTGTTCTCTGAGTCATACGGCCTTCATAAATTCAAGAACCAATTCTTACCTACTTTCCCTCGGCTCACGATATTTTCTGAACAATATAGAATTTTCCTCTTCATGGGAATCAGAGCTTAAAAAAAGTACTTCAACAACTTTGATGAGTTTCGTTTTGAATTCCATTATAAAACAAGAACACTGATATTAATGTGTTTAGACAATGAAAATGGCTGAAACTCATCATCGACAGTGGAGAACTGAGTTATCCTCGTGATGATATAATGATTCAAAGAATATGTCTGCCTACCCGACTGTATAATAAACTTTTTTTATGAACCTTTTTTCTTTTCTTTTCTTTTCAGCATACAGAAAGTGCCAACCTGATGACTTCCACTGCGGAACAAAGGCATCCGATCCTTGTATCCCCAAAGAAAAAAAATGCGACGGCTACTACGATTGTCGGTCTCGCAACGACGAGTTGGATTGTACCGGAGTATCTTGTCGTTTGGATCAGTTCCGGTGCGCTAAAGGGAATCGATGTATTGAAATGTCACAAAAGTGTGATCACAAAAACGATTGCGGAGACAACTCTGATGAGCAAGGGTGCAGTAAGTATGATTATATAATGATTTAGGTATAGTTGTGCGGGAGGTTAGACACTTCGATAGGAGAGTATAGACACTGGCAGGTCTTGTGATTAGTTATTTATGAAAATGTACAGTTGCACGGAATGTTAGACACTAAATATGCGTGAGTATAGACACTGGCATGTCTTTTGTTCATTTATGAATATGAAATTGGCTTTCGGTGAATTTGCTCTTATTTATGTATATCGTAGAACTCGTACTACTGATCAAATGCCTTCATTGCACTAATGCTTTCAGTTCAATAATTTAAATTAAATAGGGGTTGACTTTCCCAAAATCTCAAATGGCCATTGTGAAAATACATTAATAAACCAAATCAACTATTCATCGATTGTTCATATAAGTGTTACATGTCCACTATACAGTGATCTTAAAAGAGTTGGCATCATATGGGAAAACTTCCAATAACCATCACGTGATATTAGCTATCTGTCATTTTTTTTTAATAATCGCTGAAAATAGGCTTATTCGTTCGAATTTCAAGAAATTTTCTGAGGAAAAGTTGTTTTCGATTTCACACATCTAAGATAAATTTGAACATTCTGTTGAAACTTTTAGTTTTTCCATTTTTTTTATATTTACGGAATTTCTGATATATTAAAAAAATAACACCTACAAAACTGTTTTATACCACTAGTCATCATGCTATCGAGTTTTAATTACTGAATGTCGATGAAATAATGTTTTTCTTCAAAAATATGAGAAAGCTATTTCAAATGTCTGTTTTGTTTGATGCAATAATGATGATAATAATAATACTCCCTCATAAACACTCGTAGAGTGTATCCAAAGGGTAGAGGAGTTGTGCGGGTAGAGGACGGCTACTATTATTATTTGCCGTGGCGCTCCGGGGCGACTTACTGAGTTTTGGTGGCGTATTCACTTTTCAGCTGTAGGAAAATCTGAAGAACCTACAGCACCACCACGGGTGGTCGGTGTGCACTCCAAGCTAGCACCAAATAACGTTAATGAGTTTGGTATTATTTTAGTACCGAGAAAAATCGCTTGGAATAAATTTCATATTATAGTATCCTTGAAGATACATCAACTTTGTATCCCATTTTCTTAAAAGAAAACATGGTTTCATCGATATTCAGTAGTTGAAACATGATGAAGCTAGTGGTATAAAACAGTTTGGTAGGAGTTATAATTGTTTTAATATATAAGAAATTTCGTAAATATAAAAAAATTACAAAATCTAAAAGTTGCAACAGAACTTTTAGAGCCATAGATGTATGAAAGCGAAATAAAACCAACTTTTTTCTTTGAAATTCCTCGAAATTCAAATTTTAGTGATTATTTTGAAAATAATTAATTTCCGATAGATAGCAAAAATCACGTGACCCCGTCCGAGTAGCTACTTTGTATCTTTTCCATAGCACGACTAACGCCGATGATAAGTAAATAATTACTAAAAGTTTTTCGCATTTGTTGCCAACTTTTTTTAAATAAATAAATAAATAAACACTTTATTGTCCAAACAGGAGTACACTCAATTACAGGACAGCTTAATACTATTGTTAGGTATGTGTGTTACAGATTGTAAATATTTTGTTAAGGTATTGACTTTAACTGTGATTTAAATTGGTTTAGTGTGCTAAGGAATGGGTCAATTTTTTTACAAAGTGTGTTGAAATTATTACACATTGAATTTATTGGTGAGTTTGCCATGATATTTGTTCGCGGGACTGAGATGTAAAATGTTTGTTCGGATCTGCTGTTAATTCTTGGTACATATAAGTTCAGTTGTGCAATTAGATCTGGACAGTCTACGAGGTTATGGATGAGTTTGTACATGAAAATACAAGAATAGTTAATTCTGCGTTCTCTGAGGGAAAGCATTCCAAAACGTTTTAAAAGGATGTTATTATCTATGCCTCGGGGGGGATATTGTCCATCCATTTTCCATACCATGTATTTCATGAGGTTTCTTTGAACCGATTCAATTTGTTCAATATATATATTATAGCTTGGGGACCATATTAGTGAGCAATATTCGATTCTGGATCTGACATAGGCATTGAATAGGGTCTCATAACATTTTATATTTGAAAAATCTTTGCAATTCCGAAAGATGAATCCTAGCATTTTTTTGGCTGCTGAGATGGTTTTTGTTATGTGAACTGAAAAGTTCAATTTGTCATTGAAATGAATTCCAAGATCTTTGATTTGTTGTTCATATTGTAGCGGAGTTTCATTGATTGAGTAGTTGAATAGATTGGTGTTATGGCGCAGAGATATTGTTGAATACTTGCATTTGTTTATGTTAAGTGGAAGTTTATTTGTAAGACACCAGTCATACAGTTTATTTAGGTCTTGTTGGAGAAATATGCAATCTTGGGAGTTTTCAATCCTTCTGAAGATTTTCATGTCATCTGCGAATAATAAAATATTGCTTTCTATTACTTCACCGATATCATTAATAAATAGTGAAAATAGTAGTGGTGCTAAGTTACTCCCCTGAGGAGCACCACTGGTCGCCTCAAACTCATAGGATTTATGACCTCTATACTCTACGGCTAGTGTTCGATTTTTAAGATAGCTTGCGAAAAATGTTAAGAGGTCTTGATTAAACCCAATGGTGTCCAACTTTCTCAATAAGATCGAGTGATCCAGCTTGTCAAAGGCCTTTGAAAAATCTGTGTAAATTACATCTAGTTGCCCTTTTGTATCTATTGTATCGCATGCGGCTTGAGTAAAACACATTAGATTGGTCACGGTAGAACGTTTTTCAATGAAGCCATGTTGTTCTATTCGGATAAGGTTTTTGACCTTGTGAAATATTTGGCTGTATGTAGATATTTCAAAGACCTTCGAAAATCCTGACAGTAAGGTTATCGGACGATAATTTGTAATCTCATTAAGAGAGCCAGATTTGAAGATGGGACATATTTTGGATTTTTTCCACAAATTCGGAAAGGTGTTCGTTCTCAGGGATAAATTGAAAATGATTTGAAGTGGTTCAGTAAATGCATATGCACAGTCTCTGATCACGTAGCTAGGGATGCCATCAAATCCACAGGATTGTTTAGGTTTGAGTTTTTTGAATGCATTTAGTACCTCAGTATTTGCTAAATGTTTTAGAGTAATAGCTGGATTATTTGATGATTGTGAGATGGGGTGGTCAATGTTTTCTTCGGGCTTTACATATACATTGTGAAAATAGTCAGCAAAAACTGTAACAATATCTTGAGGAGTACTGTATTCTTCATTTTCATATTTTAACAAACCAGGTATTCTAGATGTTCCTTTTTTATTGTGAACAAATGCCCAGAATTTTGCAGGGTCAAGGACACTGTATACTCTATTTACTATAGTCACTTGAAATGAGCCCTTCTTTTTATGTTAATTTCTTATATTTGTATCGATTCTGCAAATTTCACAGTCCTACGTTCATACGTGGATGTTTTCATGAAATATTTACAATCGTTTTATCCTCAATAGTTCCATCTCTTCACCCCTTTGTTCCCACCCTGTAAATGTATCGAGCCTTTCTTTTTCGGGACCTTCGTCTGCTGATATCTGCAATCGTCATCAAATAAATCTTCTGACCATTGAGACTAGAGGCATCCAAAACGAGAATACACGTTATTCAACCTCTTTCGCAACTACAACACAGTTTTCGAGCTGGCAGGACAGTTTTTCAAAGAACATACGCTAAATCTTCCTCCTCTTTCAGATTTTCCTGTATGTCACGGCGTCCAATTCAGATGCGCGAACGCCCTGTGCATCCCCGGGGCGTTCCGGTGCGACGGCTACCAGGACTGCTCGGACGGATCGGACGAACAAAACTGCACGGCCATCGCCTGTCCGGAAAACAAATTCTTGTGTCCGAAAGGATCATCTGGCACGTACAAATGCATCCCCAAGAACAAACTGTGCGACGGCAAGAAGGATTGTGACGACAACGCTGACGAAGAAGCCGCTTGTTGTGAGTATACGTTCGATATTTGTTTTCTGTAAATAAGTTAGTCTGTAAACTGAAACTGAACCTTGGGGCATACTTGTGTTGGTTTACTCGGAATCGGTTTTCTTCAAGAGGGAAGCACATATAACATTGAATTTGTGTTGGTTGTGGGTTTGTTTCTTTTAAATTACTTCTTACTGTTGTAAATTAGTATTCAACTCATTCCTTGTTTTATTTTATGAAACAACATTTCTAGTCAATCGTTTGTGAAATTACTGAAATAATAAAATATGAAGAAAAATATTTCATAAAGAATTCTGATGTCCATAAATTCCACATATTTTAATCTGATTGAAAAAATTAAATACAAGTTATGATTCAGAGTATGTAGCAAGTGAATCTTCATTTTACGTTTTTTATTAATAAATTGTAAAAGTATCAAGTAAATATCAAACAAGGTTAATAATTACCAGAAGAGTTTTCTTTGAGTGTCCCCATAATAAACTTAATGAATGACCTTAATTAATCCCGTGAAAAAAGCACTCTTTTAGCAAATCCCAGTCAATTTCAACACCCGAAATCATATGAGCGTTCGCTAAACTACTCAATTTAGATTTTTATCCAATTCGACGACGTACAGTCTGCCGAGGTGAAGTTTTATATTATTGCGATATGCTGAAAATCTTTTAATTGATTTCAGTAATCTACTTCGATATAACAACTAATATTTGAATAAATCCCAGCAAGATACTTCGAATTCGATATTTCATGATATACATGCATTTACAGCTAAATTATACTGTCCATCCCTTGGCTGCGACTACAAATGCCAGGCCTCTTTAACCGGAGGATCCTGCTATTGTCCGGAAGGCAAAAAACTGGCGGCCGACAACAAAACCTGCACCGATCTGAACGAGTGTTACGAGTGGGGTTTCTGCGACCAACTGTGTTCCAATACCGACGGCGGCTACAGCTGCGCTTGCGCACCAGGCTACACCGTCAAAGACAAAAACCGGTGCGAGGCGAACAACTCGAGTGCGCTCCAGCTTTATTTCGCCCACGAAAAAGCTATTTTACGCATGAACGGATCTGGAGGCAACCTCATGACTGTTGTTAACACGACAGGCGCTACTGGATTGGATTTTCACTACGACAGAAAGACGCTCTATTGGACGGATGTGAAGACTAAGAAGGTAAGTGACTATAATAATACTCGTTGAGAATAGTTGATTGTTGTACTCTTTGGGAGTTAGCCAGGATTTTCCGAATGTTGCCTGTTTCTTGTGGTCTAAGGCATCGCATTCTTACCGTACATGTTTGGCTGTTTCTGTCCCTTTACCACATTGTCTGCAGGAAAGTTCTCCGTTGATTTCTGCTCACCTTGGATAGTTCTTCAGTTTTAATTTTTGACGGTTCTTTAATGAATGTTTTCACGTGGTGCATGAAAGAGGCTTCATTTCACCTCTCCCTTTGTTTTCGTTTGACCCAGTCCCGAATGCGTCCTCGAATGTCAGATTCGGTATTCTCGAGTGCGGGTTCTGTGCCAATATATGGCGTTGTTGAGCCCTCTCTGGCTAATTCATCAGCTTTTTTATTGCTCTCGATACCACAGTGTCCTGGAACCTATATCAAAATTATTTTGTTGGGTTCTGAGAGAACACTGAGTTCTTCTCGGCATTCCCATATCAGTAATTATGTCACTTTCGGATTCATAAGAGCCTTCAGTGACGCCTGGCTGTCTGTGCATATTTTGATCCGCGCATTGTGCATTTCACTCATACTGATTTCTCTCGTACATTGCAAGGTTTAGTACTTCTTGCCTGGAACGGAGGCGCTTGTTCCTAGTGTGACGCTTATTTGGGAGTTTCTCCGCTCACTGTATATTCCAGCACCAGTTCCTTCCCTGGTTTTGGATCCGTCCGTATACCAGATCCTCTCTTCAGGTTTGCCCCTGATGTTGTCATCTGTCCACTCCCTTCGATCTTGCCTGATAACCTCGAAGTTAATGTTGAAGAAGTACCTATGAGTCATGTGGTCCATTGGTTCCATTTACTGATACCGTGCGAAAATTAATAGGGTGATTTTCGAAATTATTTTTTTTAATCAAAAACTAATAGAAAAGAGGCAATTATACGACAGTCACGTATATGAGTCACATTGAAAATGCAAAGCTCAAAGTTATTCTGGGAGGTCATTAAGTGGAGATAGTTGATTCCGACCTGTCTGAAATTATAATTGACGTGTTCTGGATTTTTTTTAATACTATAGTTGCTTAGATACTCGACTTAACTGCAGATAATAATGTAACCTTGAGATTGATATTTCATCTTTGTTCTCTATAACATTACATCAAATCGGCGAAAATGTCCGCTCTCAGCTTCCTTGGTAATTTTTTACGGAATCGAACTTGTCAAATGGATAATAACTGTTTCCAAAACTTCCTCCGCAGATCCATTCGCAACCCCTAGTCGGCCAACAAGGAGACTCAACCGCTGACATCGACATCAGCCTACCCGGATCCTGGATGCCCATAGCTATAGCGGTCGATTGGGTAGGAAACAAGCTTTACATCGCAGATTCAATTGGACAAAAGATCGACATATTCGAAATCCAAGGAAAATTCCACGCCGTCGTTCTAGGTTCTAACCTCACGAACCCCGCTGACATCGCTCTGGACCCCACGGTTGGCTATATGTTCGTTGCTGACAGCTCCCAAGTCCTGAGAGCCAACATGGACGGCACCAAGGCCGTGTCGATAGTTTCAGAAGCAGCTTACAAAGCTTCCGGCGTAGCTGTAGATATTATTGCGAAACGCGTGTATTGGTGCGATTCTCTATTGGACTACATAGAAACAGTGGACTACGACGGCCAAAAGAGATTCCTAGTGGTTCGAGGACAGCCAGTGCCCAATCCTGCGCGACTGACATTATTCGAGAGCAGAGTCTTCTGGACTGACGGCACTAAGCAAGGCATAATGTCCGTGGACAAATACGAGACCAGCAAGCTCCAGTCTATCTACAGGATGCTGGACATCAGAGAACCCAAAGCCATCAAAGCGATCCACCCCCTGGTGCAGCCGTACGTAAGCAACCCCTGCGGCAACAACAACGGCGGCTGTCAGCACCTCTGCGTCGTCACTAACGTGGGCTTTAACATCGGCTATCGTTGCGCCTGTAACATCGGCTGGAGGCTGGCCATAGACGAGCGTAACTGCGACCTGGTCGACGATTTCTTGATGTACTCCCAGCAGAGGTTCATTAAAGGCAAGGTCCTGGACCCCGTCGTGGAGGGATTCAACGACGCCATTCTCCCGGTGGTCTCGCGAAGAGCCCGATTCGTCGGTTTGGACTTTGACGCCGAGGACCAGTTCATCTACTACTCGGACGTACTTCAGGACGTCATTTACCGCGTTCATCGTAACGGCTCAGCCAAAGAGATAGTGCTGGCGTCGCAGAACGAAGGAGTGGAAGGTCTGGCAGTAGATTGGGCAGCCAAAAACCTGTACTACATCGACAGCAGGAAAGGAACTCTGAACGTGCTTTCCACGCGCAACGTGACGTACAGGAGAACCCTCTTGAGCAATCTGAAGAGGCCTAGGGCCATAGTGGTGCATCCAAACAAGGGATTCGTATTTTTCTCGGAATGGGACAGACCTGCCAATATATCCAGGGCCCTGAGCGACGGAAGCAAGTTGACCGTCTTCAAGAACCTCACTCTCGGCTGGCCCAATGGATTGTCCATAGATTTTCTCACGGATCGATTGTACTGGTGTGATGCTCTGCTGGATCACGTTCAACATTCTAATTTGGACGGTACCGACGTGAGAACTGTGAATTCGAGGCTCATCAGACATCCTTTCAGCATTGTTATTTATAAGGAGTTCATGTATATAACGGATTGGAGGCTGGACGCTATAATCAAGCTGCATAAGCTGCAAGGTGACATGGAGGAGACCCTGGTCAGAGAACCGCAGACCAACAGATTGTATGGCGTTAAGGTATTTATTGCAAACATTTCATTTTTAAATTGACACCGTCGATACCCAGTGCAAATTTATCACACGAATAACAAGAAAAAAATTTGAATTATTAATTTATTAAATATTAATATTGATTATGTCTGCACATTACCGATGATGTCATGATGTGTGTGACCTTGAAATAGCCAAAAATCTCCAGAATGAACCTACATAAGAAAGAACATGGAATTTTGAGCTGGTCCTTCTATTGCCCATTTACTGATATATTTGAAAACATCCCCAATCCAGTGGTTTAGGTGGGTAATTGAAATGGTAGGTTGATTAAACGGCATAATTTATTTTTGTTTACTTTAAGCTCTTTTATTGATGAACGCATTCTCACATAATTTCGACCTAAGACATTTGAAAATGTCTTGAGTCCAGTCCAGTCAAGTCTTTTTCTAAAAAAATCGCAATTTTTTCACAATTTTTGACTTTGGAATACCAACACTGAACACTTCTATTTTATTCTTTTTATTTTAAAATATTGACTTAAATCTTTCACAGATCTACAGCGAGAAAGAGCAGCAAGTCATCCCCACCCATCCATGCTACAACAACAATGGCGGCTGTCAGAAACTGTGCTTCGCCATTCCTCGCGAAAGCATCTACGAGCTGCAAGCCAAGTGCGGTTGTCCTTATGGCGAACGCCTGGCAGGCGACGAAAAATCCTGCCAAGCCGACCCGAACCACGAACCACCCGTCCAGGCGTGTCCGAACAGTTGGGATTTTACCTGCAGCAACCAAAGATGCATTCCGAAGTCTTGGGTGTGCGACGGCGACGACGATTGTCTGGATAACAGCGACGAGAATCAGAATTGCACAAGTTAGTATGAGAACATCAGATTTTCTCTACTACTCTACTCTTCAACAGAATCGTGCTATGAACAGGAAGGATAACATAATTTCAATTCAATTTTCACTATAACGAGAGATAATATTACAATAAATATCCAACCTAATTTAAGAAATGTTTTGGGGTTACAACAGATTCATTGAGTCCCGAGGGTGTGATTCCTGGTCGAAAATTAAAGGGGGTCTTTCATATAAACAAAAGCTCTTAGGCCTGTGCTTGAAAAGTTGCACGCTTCCAAACACGAGAAAAAATATTATTTTTTTTTGCTTTCGTGAAATTGTTGAAGAGTTAAAGAAATGTCATTTTGAGGCGTTTTATACCAATAATAAAAAGCCTACCAGAACTTCGTGCATGAACGGATCATCTGCAAATGGAATTGAAAAAATCTAGTAGGTGACTGTCAAGTCGCATTAATTGTTATGTAGTAGTTGACAGTTCAATTCGCTTTGATTTTCATGCGGTCGTTAAAAATTTGTCTCTGTCATTTTTGGAAGCGTGTAACTTTTCAAGGGCAGGCCTGAGAGCTTTTATTTACATTATTTTCTCTTTCAGTTGAACATAATGTGGACAGATGGGTATTTGCAAAAATTGTCATTATGGTGATATGCTACCATAAATTACGTGTATCTTGCAAATTTCAAGTGTTTATCTCTTCAAATGGAAAAACAATAGACTGCTACATATACAGAGTGACCCATTTGAAAGCGGGCCACGTCTCTGAAACTGTTATTTATTATCCGATTCGTGTTTTTTCAATAAATAGAGCATAAATAATTCTAGTTGAGTGCCAAAAATGAAAATAAAAATTTCAAGGCCGCGATTTTTTTTCAAGGACAAAAATCAAATACTAGCGATTTTTTTAAATAGAATATCTATTGAAAAAATAACTTCTAAATCGGATAATAAATAACAGTTTTAAAGAGGTGGCCGCTTTCAAATGGGCCACCCAGTATATTATACTATTTTTACATTGTATCTCGTAAAAAAACGCCATCACGCTTTAACTTTTTCCAGAACCCACTTGTGGCGCCAACGAATTCCAGTGCAAATCCGGCCGCTGCATCCCGATGACCTTCAAGTGCGACGCCGAGAACGACTGCGGCGACTTCAGCGACGAAACCGGCTGCGTGAACGTCACGTGCAGCAGCACGCAGTTCCACTGCGGCAACGGTCGGTGCATACCGAGCAGCTGGAAGTGCGACTCGGAGAACGACTGCGGCGACGGGTCGGACGAGGGCGACTCGTGCGCGGAAAAAACCTGCGCGTACTACCAGTTCACGTGCCCGCGCAACGGCCACTGCATTCCGCAGAACTGGGTGTGCGACGGCGACGACGATTGTTTCGATAAGCAGGACGAGCAGGATTGCCCGCCAATTACGTGCCAGTCGAATCAGTTCAAGTGCGCGGATTTGAAGCAGTGTATTCAGGAGAGCTACAAGTGCGACGGGATTCCGGACTGTAACGACGGAAGCGACGAGCTGGGATGCCGTGAGTTATGCTTTTATTCACCTTTAGGTATAGTGCGTTCATAAGGTCCATCAGTACTCACTAGATGGTGGTGAAGCATTGATTTTTGTGTAGACGAAATGGTAGTAATATTGGAAGTTTATACTTCCCGATACTTCTAGACGTGGTAGTCAACGAAATAACCGACTCATGTCAAATGGTTCATTCGTTGCTCTCAATTTCTTGGTTTATTCACAAAATCAGAAAAAAATATTAAAGACAGTGAAATTGTCTAGAAAAAAACTATAATTATTATGTTTTCATTTTCATCATCAAACTGGAATCGCAATTCATTTAATATCTCAAAAATAGGAAAACTGTCAAGTTCGGTTTCCATACCCTGATATTCACATTCCAATTTTTTATGAGATTTCATTGATCAAATTGTACCTTAAACTCTGTTGCATGACAACTCCAACACTAAATCAAAACAAGCTATTATTTAATCTTGAACTTCATAAAATTCAGAAGTTTGACAAGTTCTTACTGAATATGATACAGCTCTTGAACTTGGGCTCGGAATTATACGATTCTCCTTCATTCCTTCCAGAACATCTAGTTAGAAGACGGACGTCGAATTTTTCCCGTTTTTTTCCATGGTTTTTCCAAATACGGTATTGTTCATGAGCCTGAATAAGTATTTCTGAAAATCATTCAAAGCGTCGATGTAGGACTTCAGCCAGGCTTGCTTCAATGGATAACGTATTTTTTTTTGAAATGCAGAAGAATTGCATTTGACGTAGACGAAATGGAAATAACGTTAGAAGTACCCCTTCTCAATGCTCCTAGCCTTAGTAGTGATTTCATTTTCATGATTAAAAAGTGGAATTGGAAATTCCGAAGTTTGATAGGAGTAGTTATTCTGAATACATAACAATCAAGTTTTACTGAAAATGGTACAGCTCTTTAACTAGGGCTTGGAGTTGTACGATTCTGCTCTATACCTTCCAAACCACCTAGTTAGAAGACGAACGTCGAATCACTTTTTTATATTTTCCATCGTTCTTTCTAATACGGCACTAATCATGAATTTGAACAAGTTTTTCTCGAAGCCATTTTCAGCGTTATAATACAGTTTCGTGTTCAGATCGATGTAGGACTTCAATCAGGTCGATTGCTTGAATTTTCAAAAGTATGAAACCTTGAGTAAAAGAAAGGATTGGTACAAGTTCCAATGTATGACGTACCCAAAACCCAAGAAAAGATAATTCTAGTTGTACGCTGGCACCATCATCATTTTATCACACTAATCATGTTTTTTTTTTTTCAGCATCTATCGCTCCTGATCAGTGCAATCCCGAAAAACAATTCCAATGCGAGAAATCAGGAATTTGCATTCCCAAGGCTTGGCATTGCGATGGAACACCGGATTGTGACGATAGGTCTGATGAGCCCGAGTCTTGTGGAAATGTCAATTGTCCGATCAACTTCTACAAATGTAACAGCACTCAGTGTATATACAAGGTAAGTAACTAGAGATGTTGGAAAAGCTTTATAAATAAGAGCAGTCACTGACTGAACTCCGCCTTTAATAAAGACACTTCATTATTATTATTATTATTATATCATTTACAAAAGGAAAAGGGCATAACCTGCACAGAATTTAATATTCCAATATTCAGGTTTGATACAGAATATAAAAATCTTATTGAATTATCGAATCAATGAACTGCAATGAAGATGTACTGAATCTAATCTTATTAATAACTGACATGGAAACATGAAGTAAATGATAAGTAGTAACTATAAATAAAATTCTTGCAACCATTGGTTTTAATTTGAGCATGTTCAGTACGATTTTTTATCACCAGTTACAACCGTTTAGATTCATCAAATGGCTCCACTTACCCCATTCAATAAAAACCTTCCTTCTAGTCCTACATCTGCGATGGTAAGAAAGATTGTGAAGACGGACTGGACGAAAGCTACATTCACGCATGCGTCAAACCTCCTTATAGATGTCCAGAAGGTCAGTGGCAATGTCCCGGCGTGAGTGAACGTTGCGTCAACTTGACAAGCGTTTGTGACGGCAAAGACGACTGCCCCAATGGCGCCGATGAAGGGCCTGACTGCACATTCGAAGAATGCCAACATCAAAGCGGCCTTTGTTCCAACGGATGTAAACAAACGCCCCAGGTATGTTCATTACTGTTTTCTAAATTTGTTTTTAATTTATTCAATTATAAGCGTACTAAGTATATATTATAAGCAATACCGGTCCCAGGATTGAATCTTGGGGCACTTCGAATTCACTAAGGAACGCTTTGCTTTTAAGGGTCCGTTATGTCTCTGTCCGACTGGAGAGGTTTTGAGCAGTGATGGGATCAGCTGTGAGGACCTGAACGAGTGTGATCCTCCTGGCATATGCTCTCAAGGTTGCACAAACACGAAGAGGTCCTACTTTTGTAGTTGCATCGGAGGGTACACTTTGGACACCGATAAACACACTTGCAAAGCATACAGTAAGTTGATGTGAATAGTTATTCAACATTGATTACTTTTATTGGGGACTCATTGTTGAAAAAAAAAAATTATCATTTTCTGTTAATCAGCTGTCGTCCCCTTACGAACGGCAGCCCTCAAAAGTCGAAACTCATGCCAGCCAAAGATTAAAGAGTACTTACCCAGTCGCTAGGATTTGAACCTACACGACCAGCAGCATCAATGGCTTTGAACGTGACGGTCTTAACCACTGAGCTACCTGACCCTGGTTGTCTGGAATGTTTCTATGGGAACGAAGTTTCAATCGGTTCAGTATCTCTAATCATTACCAAGTGTTTACGAACTGCCAGAGTAATTAGAGGAACTTTATATGTCCTGAGGATATTAACAGGATCTGTTTTTTCAAATTGCATAGTCAAGTATGGTAATGGCTGGGGACCCTTATCGTTTGTATTTTCCTAGAATTGACATGTTATTAATCAAAGTTTTCCACACATTCCTAATTTCTACGCTGGGTTGACTGAAGGCGTTATTGGCTTTGAATTTTCGTTTAAACCAGTGTTCTTCATTGTCTAAGACGTCGGCATCTTCACACATTCTGATTGGTAAATTAGTGAATCGTGTCGAGAATTTGCCACTCAAAATACGTGACGCGCGACGGGAAAATCAAAAACGAGGCATTGGAAACTCACCCTAAGACGTTGGCATCTTTTCACTGACTACGTTGGTGTTCCATCCAAGTGTGTTCTACAACTCCCGACTTTGACATCTCTTCCCGTTGAGTCCAGCGTTTGTGTTCGTCAACTCTGATGCTGAGCGGTCTTTCGATCTCATCGATGTAGCGGCATCCGCATGGTATTTGTAAACGCAATTTTTTCAAATTTTCGAATGAATTTTCAGGCTTAGTTTTGGTTAGACGGCCTCTCAATGGATTTCCGGATCTGAGAAGACCCCTAACCAAAACTAAACCTGAGAACTAATACAAAAATTTGAAAAAATCCATTTATTAAATATCATGCGAATGCAGTCGCTGCGTCATCAGTAATACCGAATGACCGCTCAGCATCAGGGCAGATGAACAAGCTGGACTCAACAGAAAGAGACGTCGAAGTCGGGAGTCGCAGAACACGTTTGGATGGAACACCACCGCATTCAGTGGTAAGATACCAACGTCTTAGAGTGAGTTCCCAATGCATCGTTTTTGCTTTTATGTGTTAAAAACATTAAATAATAACATGACAATTCTAGAAGAATACAAGCGATAAAGGTCCCCACCCATTACCACGCTTAACTATGAAAAACAGTGAGTCCTGTTGATTACTTCAGGAGATATAAAGTTTATTTCATTACTCTGGCGGTTAGTACACACTTGATAACAATCGGGGATACTGAACCGATAGAAAAGTCGTACCCATAGAAACAATTCAGACTATGGAAGTCCGCAATAAAATTAATCAATTTACTTCATTGTTTAAAACTGAAAACTGATAATAAAAACAATTAGGGTGTGTTGAACCTTTGAGTAGTGCAATATTTTGACCTTTTTTATTGACCATAAAATTAGTGATTCATTATCGAACGTTAGTTTTACTTGTAACATTTTTTTTTTTAAATATGTGGGTGTTAACGAAATCGAGTTTTGTTGATTGAAATGAAGGTATGTTTTAATTTCATTGAAGCCGAAGTGAATAAATTTTTCAACCACTTGAAAAACCTGAAACTTGTTTTTATTTTTCTTCGCTTGATTATAGATCATTCTGCTGCATTTTTGATAATATCCAACCGCCACTCAATTCTCGTCGCCGACTTGAAAGAACAAGGCTTGGAAAGAGTACCCATCATCGTCGAAAACGTGGTAGCGACCGCTTCCAATATGCACACCGGCACCATCTTCTGGTCAGATATGAAGCTCAAAAAGATATCAAAATTGGACAAAGGCGGCGAACCCATGGATGTGATTTCCACGGGTTTGGACCTTGTCGAAGGGTTGGCCTACGACTGGATCGGCAAGAATATCTACTGGTTAGATTCGAAACTGAACACCATCGAGGTTTCAAAAGAGGATGGATCCAACAGGATCGTGATGGTCAGGGAAAATATCACGCAACCCCGAGGAATGTGTTTGGATCCCAGCCCAGGGTAAGCTTATTATATTCTATGTTGTTTATTGATATCAGTACCTCCAGTATATCGTTCACTTTGTCGAAATGTGTGCAGAGAAGGTGATAGTTTCATTTATTTCAAACTCTCCGGTACACTTTTCGAACTTCGTTCTAATTCAAGTATATTTTAGCTTGACTTCATAACATACATTGACCCCTGACTCTCTGTTTACTAAAACTCAAACATTTTTAGTGCGAGATGGCTATTCTGGACAGACTGGGGAGAAAATCCGAGAATCGAACGAGTGGGCATGGACGGAACAAACCGTTCAGTTATCATCAACACAAAAATCTACTGGCCCAACGGCTTGACCCTCGACACAGCAACGCAAAGAGTCTACTTTGCCGATTCGAAACTCGACTTCATAGATTTCTGCTACTACAACGGCACCGGTCGTCAGCAAGTCCTCTCCGGCAGCCACTACCTCCTCCATCCTCATTCCCTAACCTTGTTCGAGGACACGCTGTATTGGACAGACCGGCAGCTGAACAGGGTACTTTCCGCTCACAAATTCAAAGGGAACAACCAAACAGTCGTGTCGCACTTGATTTCACAACCGCTGAGCATACACGTGCATCACCCCTCGCTACAACCCATCACGGAAAACTCTTGTTTGAAATCTCCTTGTCAACACATCTGCCTACTGTCGCCGTCGTCGAGCACCGGGTACACGTGCAAGTGCAAACCGGGTTTCAAGCTGAACCCTGGCGGTGTTTGCAGCGAGGAGGACACTGCCTTCTTGATGCTTATGAAAGGAACCCAGATCGTGGACGTATCGCTGACTCCCGGTGACAGTTCTGCCGGATTCATCACGGCTGTTGTTGGAATCGAGAACGGCCAGCAAATCGATTATGACAGGAAGAACCATCTGATTTATTGGGTCGAGAGCAAAGATGAGACAGGAGAAAATGTAAGTAGGCGTTTTGCCCATATCGTAATCATGAGAATAAGTTTACATAATAGATAAAAAGTACAGGTAGATCGAGACGTCCATCTTCTCATTGGTTGAAAGATTTCTGCTCATTTCAATTTTCCACAACGTTTCAATTGCCTGAATCCGCAATCTTCTGCAGGTGAATACTGACAAAGTGAGAAGCTACACGATGTTTTATAGCTCTGTCGGTGTGGTGTAAATTACGCGCACTCTTGTGGCGCGCGTGGTTACGCGCTTTCTCTCCCTCCAAAATTGTTCACGAGGTGTCTTCATACGTTTTTAATTTATACGCTCAGTTGACTGAACATGGGAGAAGAAACGGTTGATGGACTGCCGATGGGATCTCCTCTTTCTTCAGTAATCGCCAACATTCATATACATGGAGTGGTTCGAGGAATTGGCTACCTGAGAGGCAGAATACAAACTAAAACTATGGCTAAAATACGTGGACAACACCTTCATCATGTGGGACCACGGATATGAAAACTTTGAGGACGTCTTTTTATAAACAACATGAGGAATTCAATCAAGTTCACGATAGAAAAGAAAACTAATAGTACTCTGACGTTTCTCGATGTGGAAGCTGAAATGTAGTATCTCAACGATGGCTCCAATCACCCAAATTTCACAAAGAGGGGCATTGTAAGAAAGTTGGTAGAGAGAGATGTGAATTTGCAACAATCAGGAGTCACTCGAAGCGGAAATAAACCACGTAGACAAGGACCTACGACGAAACGGATACTCCAAGAAACTAATAGAAGAAGTACAGACACAACTCAAAAGGACCAAGACGATCGAAGAACGACCACAAAACCCGTCGTCATTTCCTACATCAGGGGCATACCCGAAGAGATCAAAAGGATTGGGAACAAATACAATATCAAGAGTTGGTTTCAATCCGGTCGTACCTCACGAAGCTTCCTCTCCAAGACGAAACCAGAAAACACAACAGAATCCAGCAAAAACTGTAATTATGAAGTCCCATGTGAATGTTGAGATTCCTAAATCGGAGAGATCAAGAGGGCATTATCCGTAAGAATAGCCGAACACAAAAAGTGGACTCAACGAGTGGAAACATCTAAATCGGGAATTGCTAACCACGCCTGGACAGAACAGTACCGAATTCTTTGGGACGAGGCAATAGTTCTTCATACATGGGAACATTATTTTACTCGCAGATTTATAGAAACTGCCTGTATCGAAGCCAATAGTGCCTTCTGTTAACCGAGCGTAGACATTAAAAACGTATGGAGACCGCTCATAAACCGGTTCAAAGGATGAAACAGCGCGAAACCACGCGTTCCACAAGACCGCGGGTAATAACATAGTAATCACAAAACATCTCGTAGCTTATTAATTTGTCAGTATTCACCTGAAGACAATTACGGATTGAAGCAATTGAAACGTTGTGAAAAATTTAAAGGAGTAGAAAGTTGTTTCTTTTGTGTTAGTGCTGATAGGTACTCTCTATATTCATTGATGATCAGTATAAACCGTAAATAAACGTTTATTATCCGTCCATTTCTAGTGCACAATGTGGAGCATGCCCTATGGCGGAGGTAACAAAACTCAAGTACTGGGAGCTGACTCGGGCATCGTGGGCTCACCTTCCACAATCGCCTTCGACTGGCTCGGAAGGAATCTCTTTATCGGAAACCGCAAAGCTAGTAACATCGAGGTCATAAGAATGGACGGCAAAATCAGACACCGGCTGATCATCTTGGCTAATGACGGAAACACAACCTCAGTAGCCAAACCTAGAGCCATCTGCCTGGACCCAAGCGACGGCAAACTCTACTGGACTGACGAAGGAGGTTATGGGGTCCCCCAGAAAATAGGCAAGGTCAACATGGACGGCACCAACTCCGTAGTATTAGTCGACAACATCGAGAAACCAGACGCCTTGGTTATCGACATGGACACTAAGACCCTTTACTTCAGCACTCAGTACCCGCCTATGATTGGGCGGATTGACGTTGATGGAAAAAACAGAGCTACTATACTGACGGAGAAAAACTACATATCATCCCCGAGAGCATTAGGCGTCTTAGGAACTCGCCTGTTCTATCTAGACTCCACGTACGAGAAGCTGGTGCAAGTTGCATTACCTTCTGGAGGCAACGAGAGAGTTATTTTGGAGAACGAACCAGATTTAAAGACTTTTGCGATTTTCAAGAAGAGGTTGCTGGGTGAGCATCCTTGCCTGCAGAGCAACGGAGGCTGCGAACACATCTGCATTCCCGCGGGAGGTAGATCTAGCACCTGTGTGTGCGGCGTAGGGTATGTAATTTTTTTATTAATGAGACTTACGGAATACACTTAATATTTTATCTACGTAAAATAACTTGTATTTTTCATGAATTATAATAGAACGTCAGCCAATTTATTGTTATTTATGCAACGGCTGATTATCAAGATTCTCGGTGCACTTATACAAAATATGTGTAGATGGAATAAACCATTTTGCCATTCTGGGTATATTTGTTGTCTGAAGTATATTTTGAATTTGATCATACAGTTCGCACCGCGTGTTTGGTTCAAGAGTAAGAGGGCCTCTGAGTACGACCGGACTATATGAAAATATATTTGGGATTAATAGTAAATGAAAGTGGCCCAAAAACTGTTCCTTGTGGAACAACAAAAAGTTATTTTTTTGCTTCCAATTCGATTCTTTCTATAAATTGAATTGTTTTACAGTTACAAGAAGAACGGAATGAGCTGCTCACCTCATAGAACATTCGCTGTCGTCTCGCAACTCGATCTGGCTAGAGGCGTCAGTCTCAAGGACAGTTCGGAAGCGATGGTTCCGATCACAGGACCCGGTCATCACATCCTTCACGTAGACGTCCACGTCGCCGAAAGCTGGATCTACTGGGTGGAGTTCAACAGAGGATCGTGGAATGGCATTTTCAGAATTAGACCCAACGGTACCGAATTGCAGCACATCATTAAGGACGGTATCGGAAGCAACGGTATTAGAGGCTTGACTATCGACTGGATAGCTGGGAATTTGTATTTCACGAACGTCTTCCCACACGAGAATTACGTGGAGGTTTGTTGGTTGGACGGGAGGAACCGCAAAATTATAGTCAAGTCCACTACGGATGCGCCTAGGGAGCTAGCTGTGAATCCAGTGAAGAGGATACTTTACTGGATCGATTACGGTCAATATCCCAGGATAGGTATGTTGATTTCATATTTCAAAGCTAGGCCTCGTCATCGTTCACATGGAATTTTCGTTCTGATAGAAATTAAATTTAAAAAATATTCATTTGTTAGATCCTCTATATCTTTTTTATTTGGTTGAAACACCCGAAATTCGTATGATTGAAATTGTGCACGTAACGTAATGGTATAATTTCTTCAGCTGTTTTCTCGTCAAAATAGCCTTATAGTAAAATGAATGTAATCGAAGAATTTCAAGATTCTAATATTACATTTTCGATGAGTCTATGCTGGGTCAATATTTCTTCTTCATGTCTGGCGATAAATGTAAATATGTGTTATATCTGATCTCCAAACTCAAACAAAGAATTAAAAAAATAATCAACTCTTTGTTATGGTCAAATATAATATCCATTAGAATAATAACTTTTTCAATTCTGATCATGTTATTTTTGATGAACGTCAGCTTCATATACGCATAACTTTTTTCGAAGTTAAACTACCGTCAGAGATTTTTCGAAATTACTTCAACCAAGTTGATTAATTGATTGATTTCATCAATTTTCCCTAGGCCATTCAATCTGTTTTGGGTCGCTATGTCTTCGGGGTTTCTATTGTTGTTTGAAATATGGCATTATTTAAAAAATCTTCGACGACTGACAGTGCATATTTACCGGTAGGGATAACTAATAATAATAATAAAGTTTATTCAAAATTCTAAAAAATATTAGAATATTATTTTCAAATAGATTCACTGTTTCTGAACTATGAGCTCCGGAGCTCCGGAGTAGTTGAGAACTGGCCTTGCCATACTCACCTGACAATAATGAGTTTATTCAAAAATAAAATAACATGGATTTTTAGAGGTAAATTAATGGTTTATTTTATCGCAAAGTCCGTATTTCTTTAGGGTTTCTATTGTTGTTCCAAATATTCCATTATTCATCAGCTTATGCATCAGCTCATGCATTGTTTGGTCGTCCAGTGGTCATCATTCGGATGGAGAATAAATAATTGAAGATTCATCACCGGTTATGAGATCTGAAACAGTTTTTGACATGAAATGTGTACTTCCTCTGGATTCCAGAATTAAATAACTAATGTTTTGTTTAGGTAAATCTAACCTAGACGGATCCGAATGGCAACCAGTGGTAACATCAGGAATAAGCAACCCTAGAGACCTTACTATCGACATGAACACTCATGACGTCTATTGGGTAGATTCCAAACTAGACACGATCCAAAGGATATCCTACAGCGGAGGTAACCGGCAAGTGATCAGACGCAACCTGCCAAATCCGATGGGCATAGCCGTTTACAAATCGGACCTATATTGGGTCGATAGGAACCTGAAGGCCATATTTAAGGCATCGAAGCAACCCGGGAATCTTACTCTGCCTACGAAAGTGAGGACGAACTTGGAAAATCTACGGGATATCTCCATCTACGACAACACCAACCAACCTAGTGACAATTCAAACCCTTGCAGGAGATTTTCCAATGGCGGCTGCGAGCAGCTTTGCTTTTCTTTCCCCGTGCAAGATATCGCCACGGTAGCTAGACCGAGTTTCAAATGCGACTGCGCCACAGGAAACATTACGGATGGGCGAAAGTGCGGTTTTGTCAATGAGTACCTCGTTTTCTCGACTAGAACCGAAGTGAGAGCTGTCAGCTTGGATCCGCAGTCGACCAAAGTACCATTCGCCCCTGTCGGCAACCTCACTAACGTAGTAGGAATCGACTTTGATTTTCAACGCAAGCTCCTTTTCTTCACGCAGATCAGGCCGTGGGCTAAAATTGCACAAATGTCGGCAACCAACCCGGAGAGTAAAGCCATCGTCAATTTGAAGAATAAAGGCATCAACCCTGAAGGTATTGATTACATATATTATTCTTAGTCTTTGCTCGAAAAATAATCAGACTCGAAAGGCATTTTGTTAATATTTAAAAATGATTTCATGAGCATACTCTTTATGAAATTTGCGATCCTACAACCTGAAAGTTATCTCACATTTATTTCCCTTTCATTTCAGGTATCGCATACGACTGGACACAGCAGAAAATCTACTGGACGGACTCCTCCAACCGCAGTATCTATGCCATGAACCTAGATGGATCAGACTTGATCATGATCACCAGAGTTGAAAGAGCCAGGGCCATCGTGATCGACCCCTGTAACGGCACCCTCTTCTTCACAGACTGGGGAAAATTTGGAACTACCGGCAAAATTTTCAGAACTACAATGGCGGGATCCTTAAAACGCGTGATAATAGACAAAGACCTAGCGCAGCCTTCAGGCCTAGCGATAGATTACGACGAACAAATGCTCTACTGGACAGACGCCGTGAGGGAAAAGATAGAAAGATCCGATCTGAGCGGGAAGAATCGGGAAGTGTTGGTTTCCGCCACGATCTACCCGTTCTCTATAACAGTTTTCGGCAAGTACATCTACTGGACGGATTTGCAACTCAGAGGCGTGTATCGAGCGGAAAAACACACCGGAGCTAACATGGTGGAGATAGTCAAGCGACTGGAGGACAGTCCGAGGGACATCCAGGTGTTCTCGGACCGAAGACAACGGTGCTCAGTCAACCCCTGTCATATCAACAACGGCGGGTGCGCGAAGAGTTGTCACCCGGGCGTGAACGGTACTGCGGAGTGTCGCTGCGACGAAAACACCAAGCTGGTTAACGAAGGAAAGATGTGCGTCGCTAAGAATTTGAGTTGCGACTCGAGCAAGTTCTATTGCGCCAACGGTAGATGTATCTCTAGGATGTGGGCGTGCGATGGAGATGATGATTGCGGGGATAATAGCGATGAGGATGAGAACTATTGCTGTAAGTATTTATGTACAACACTGTTTCACCACACTTTCTCAGGACGAAGTAAATAAAATCATTCAACTAACACTAACTAACCAAGAAGAATACCTATTAGATTTTTGAATAAATAATACTCTACAAGCGCCGCCAAACTCCCGCGATTGCCCTCGGCAAACATTTCATAAATCCGTGCGCGCTATGCTGTTTAATGATTAAAATATGACGTTTGTTTAAATAGAAAGATTCGTAATGAAAATATTTATATATTCAGAGACAAATGGAAATAGCTGAATGATTGTGTGGTTTAGTGTGTTGCTGAGAAAAAAAGGATACTTGTAGTCCTTTAACTATTCCTAGAGTGATTTTCCAACAACCCCTTGTTTGGAACTTGAAGAGGTAATATCTGCCACAGTTATATTTTCCGCATCAAAATTTCGTTTCGTGTTTTAAATCGTATTTTCAGTAATATGTGAAAGTTTTCTCAACCTTCACCATGAATAATTGAGAATTTTAAAATGCACTATTATTTACACTCCAAAGCCTTTCACATCTGAATACTCCATATTTTTTTCCAAAATAATAGAAAACATATTCTTCTGAAGATTATACCTTTTCCAAAGTCAAATTCCTTGAAGTACACATAATTTTCAATGAATAAAAACCTGAAACTGCCAAAAACATTTTGCCATTATTATAAATAAACTGTGTTTCCCGCGCAATTTATTTTTTTTTACGGCTCTGTTTCAAAAAGATATACAAGTGTTATATATTGTTTGAAAATTGTTTCAGAATATGTAGTATGCGAATGCAACCATGAACAAGTGTTACTTTCTTACAGCTTTCCATTCTTGTTCCACAAACGAATTCCGTTGCGCCAATGGTCGTTGTATCTTCAAGTCGTGGAAATGCGATCACGAAAACGATTGCAAAGACGGCTCCGACGAAACCGAATGCGACTACCCGCCATGCGCCGCAGGCGAGTTCACTTGTGAAAACCGTAGATGTATTCCTATGGCTCAGGTAATAAACAAGAAACATTCGAAAAGTGCTGAATTTATTTAATTATTGGTGTTTGCTAGGTATGCAATGGTGTGAACGATTGCAAAGATAACTCCACTTCTGACGAAGAGCATAAGAGGTGCCCGAAAAATACCACGTGTCCGGCGAACCACCTCAAGTGCGAGACGACCAACATTTGCGTGGAACCCTATTGGTTGTGTGATGGTGACAACGACTGCGGAGATAATTCCGATGAAAATCCGCTGCACTGTGCCAACAGAAGTTGTCCGCCGAACAGCATCAGGTGTTCAAATCACCGATGTATTCCTGCGACATGGTGAGTACTTGTGAATATTCTCTAATGTGGAGTTATTCGAAGTCCTGTGGTCGTCTGTTTTTGGGAAGAATATTTTGCAATCCTACCGTTTCCATTCTGATACTAGTTTTGTTAGTAGGGTCCTAAGTTAATTAGGTTTCTATTGAAAATGCTTAGTGTTCGTGAATACCATAACAAATGTTTGCTGTATGGAGAAGCTTGATTCAGTTTTGAGAGGCATGTGTCATCTAAGCAGATATTCATAGAAATATTTGAATAGCTTATGGACACCCGTAGAATTGTACCTGACCGAGAAAATCGAAGCATCCAATGGCAAGTGCCAGTAAATCCCAATCATTCTTAGTGTATTACCAGAAAAATTGTTGAAATTGTCATTTCCTTCAACTGGCTGCCTCCTTACGAGCAACCCTCAGAAGTCCTCAAGAAATTTGTGCGAACTAGGGAAGATGCAGCCCTCACCTTTCAACGTATGATGTCATGCACGAGGTCGGTGACTTACTGTGTCAAACTTGTTAGCACACCAACCCCTAAGGCAACAGTTGTTTTATCCGTATACAGACGATTCAGATACTCTCACCTGCAGATTTCATACCCAGGGAGACTAGATATATTGTTGAAAAAAAAAAATTCCGTTAACCAGCTGTCGTTCCCTTACGAACGGCAGCCCTCAAAAGTCGAAACTTATGCGAGCCAAGTATTAACGAGGTCTTACCTTTTAACGTGCGATTCCTATCACTTTCTCAGGCCATCAGATAAAAATCTGTAGTCGCTAGGATTCGAACCGAGCCGACCAGCAGTCAATGGCTTTGAACGCGACAGTCTCAACCACTGAGCTACTTGGCCCTTATATGAAACATAACTATTTACATAACTGCTCACTACTGAATGAAATGTATCCTCAGTGATCCTTTGCCTACCTTGTCGGACTAAATGGCGAGAATTACTTATATCTGTTGGAAAATCTGCTGGTACCTTCGAATAAACAGGTCCTTCCAGGAAGGCAAATTCGGAGTTGAATGCTCAGTGACTTGCACAGTTCTACATATTTTTCTTGAAAGTAGAGAAACTGCCTGAAATTTTATGAATGAAGAACTCGCTTCGTTCAATTGGCTAACATATGATAATAAACACTAGACAATATTATATCTGACATATGTATCAAGTTGAATGACATCCAGAAGAATGTCGATCTCCTATTAGAAATACGAATCAGTGGACGATTACTCTCCCAATAATTTTTTTTCTGGATGAACAAACTGAAACATCCACAAGCTCATTTTTATTTCAATTCATCAGATTTTATAAAAAGATCCCTCAAATAATGAAAAATCCTCATGGAGCCATGGATTTTTTTTACATTTCATTTTGTGCTCACATTGTCACAGCACAGGACATCATATGAAGGCAACCATTTTAGTTTGATGAATCGCTCAGATTCCATACTTCTTGTCGGCAGACGTGAAGAGAAGTGACTTATGTGACTCACATAAGTGCCAGTGCTCAGCTGAATGGAGCTGTCTGGCGGTTTGAAAGTTGATAATATATGTTTGTTCTGTCGGTAACACAGATTCGATACTTAGGGTGTGGGCATGGCTCACTTGGGCCACTCAAATGGTGCACTATGATACGTACCACAAATGTTATGTGCTTACTTCAGCGGCAATAGTGGTTTGAAACTAGGCCAACACCTGACGGTAATACAGATTCCATATTTGTTGGCCGACATGAAGTTAGGTGCACCTGGTGCGAGTGTTCAAAGTCAATGACTGTCCGTAGTGACTACCTCCCCTACAGTCTGTGGCGCTAAGTGGATAACAACATTTGTGGCTATTTGCTCTGCAGAAACATGTATCTCGACCTCAAATTTTTACTATATTTACAATAGATAGAATAATTATTATGTTAATTATCTGTCGCTTTTTATAATTTCTTATTTCTTTATGTTGCATCAGGTATTGTGATGGAGACGATGACTGTGGTGATGGTGCCGACGAGCCACCAGAGTATTGCAAAAGCGACGGACGTACCTGTTTCGGCGATCTGTTCACTTGTGACAACGGCAACTGCGTTCCTAGGATATACATTTGCGACGGAGACAATGACTGCCTCGATAATAGTGATGAAGACAGTCGACATGAATGCAGTAAGTTTATCGATAATAATAACCACTTTCACTCTCAGAAAAAACTGGCTCACCTTTCTCTATTGACTGGATAGCTGTCGGTTTTGAATCATTGTTTTTTTTTATTCATTATCAATTTTCTACTTTAAGATGACAGGAAATGTGACGAAGAAACTGAATACACGTGCGAGGCTAACAAAGAATGGGGAAGAGCGCAATGCATCCCGAAAAAATGGCTGTGCGATGGAGATCCGGATTGTGTCGATGGTGCCGATGAAAATGCCACAATACACCACTGCGCAACTCCTGCTCCATGTAGCGATGATCAGTTCACTTGTGCCAATGGAAGATGTATCAACAAGGTGCGTATGATAATATCACTGAAAACGAACCTTTATACCACCGTAAAATTTGCATTTTTTTTTGTTAAACTCTTACTGAGAATAAAAAATACACCCGTTTCCTATTCGGTTTACGGTTTAAAATCCTCGCCAATATGGCTGACCATTTTTTTTATTCAAGTACATATATTCTAAGTGCGGTTGATTTCAGTTCTCATCTCATCAGTTCTCATCTGAATCACCCATTTTCTTTCAAATGTCCTTGTTTCACTATTTTTGCAACTGGGAATCCAGTCTGTCCAATCTCCATGCCGTTTGACAGCTCTGATAAAACTTTGTGGTCATCTGTCGTATCACATTCCCGTTTTTACGTTCAGATCAAAATAATTGTCAAAACAAATGGTGATTTTACTTGATTAAAGTTTTTGCTAGAGTTTACTCTTCCGTCTATTGTGAGCACACCAATTCGAGCTCAATGATAAGAATACACGAATCAGATGGATTGAATTTATTCAGCTATATGCATTTTATTCAAGGGTTGGGTGTGCGATCATGATAACGACTGCGGTGACGGTACCGATGAAGGCAAAGATTGCAACTCCAAATACAAGCTATGCAATACCAACGAATTCACCTGCCAGAACTTCAAATGCATCCGCAACCAGTACAGGTGTGATGGAGAAGATGATTGTGGCGATCGCTCGGACGAAGTCAACTGCAGTGAGTTACAATATGCCCGAAAAAAAACATTTTCAAACCTTCTTTTTTCAGAAAAAGAAAACACAACTTGTCCAGACTCAACGCAGTTTAGATGCACCAACGGCCAGTGCATTAACTACAACTTGGTTTGCAATAAAGTTTCGGACTGTGCTGATGATTCAGATGAACCTTTGCATTGCAATGTGGACGAGTGTGCTAAGGTCGAGATACACCAGTGTGGACACAAGTGCATCGACACACCTACCGGGTATTACTGCGAATGTAATCAAGGATATAAGTAAGTTTAATGGACCTTTTCACAACCTACGAAGGAACAATGTAGTTCGAAAGGGTATATAACTCGGGAATTTTTATTTATTTCGTTGTGACGTCACGTTCATCAACATTAGAATTGGCAACATTATATAAGTTGTACACCATGTAATCTCAAATTCCTCAGACCTCATAAAACGTCTGTGTCATATTCTCATTACGTATCCAGAAAACGTGACCTCGGCTCTTTAAAAATGGTTGCTTAGACACACAAGAATTATTGTTCGAGTTTGGGTTAGATTTTTTAGCTAAAGAATGAAGTGTTAATGCGGCTATTTCAAATAAAAGTGATTATTAATTATCATTAGAACGCGAAAACAAATAGGTACATTGCTTCGAGATACGACACAGGTTTAATTAGAATAATAAACTGCAAGAATCATTTTAACTTTCACTCATGAAGAAATGGACACTACTGTAACTGCATTCGACATTATTTGATATTTGCTGCTTACTCATTGTTTTTATACAAAACAGCAAATGAAGGCCTACAAAAGTTTGACTGGCTACAAATATTTTGAAGCTGGATTTGTCCATGAGTGTGAAGCACGAAATACTGAACACACCGTTGTAGTGTTGCTTACCAGATGAAAACGTCTGGGAACTTAATTTTATAAAATAATTAGAGAATTGATGTTATTTGATTTGATATAACAAATTATTGAGTGTAATAAAACAGTAACCTTGTGTTGGAAGATTTACTTTATTAACAATTTCTTCTTCTAAGAGACTAATTTGACAAAGGTAGTATTGGTATGAAGACATACATTAATTGAAACACAGCACACTGTTAGTATTTTATTTAAAATTTTATATTTTTGACGTGAATCTTAACATGTGCGACGGGGGATCTAGTTGCTTCTAGTTCTAATGGATGCATCTGCTTTTATTGCCTATTGTAAAAGCTGGGTGAAGTTTTCAGCTGTTATTTCAGTCTGACTATTTATCATTTTCATTTGTTTCACCTTTTGATATTTCATTATATCTCTTTCATTAAGGCCTATCTAGAAATTCACAAATACATTTCTGGCTGTTGCGATACACAGTTGAATGTTGAATGAAAATGAAACTATTGCTAATAAAAACAAACATTAACCGTTCAAATGCGTTCAAAAAATTTGAAAGTCAGAGATAATAAAAAAGTAGCTTTTATGTAGAATTTTTGAAGAAGTGATCAAGTGACAAAGTTTCAATAATTTCTCGATTGCTTAAATCAGGTATATCAAGCTAGAACCTATATTTTAAAGGGGAACGGTATTACCTGTTTTTGAACATGGTTTATGGGGGTGTTACCGGTGAACGTGACGTGAACGTGACGTCAGGGCGTCAGTTGCAATAGTAATTAAATGGGCGTTTCAGATTAGAAACAATCGATATAAAATAATTTTGCAATTATTTTTGTTTTAAATGTAAATATCCGTCAATCTGCAGTTTCTCCAAATTAGGCAATAAATCACGGATACTTTGAATATCCAATCATTCCGACATAAAATTCACCAACCACTTACAAAATTTTCCCTTTCAGGTTACTGGACGACGGCAAAGCGTGCTCGGACATCGACGAGTGCATAGAAAAACCCGGCGTCTGTTCCCAATACTGCTCGAACACCCCCGGCAGCTACTACTGCAAATGCAACGACGAGTACTACGAACGCGAAAGCGACGAACACACCTGCAAGCGGAAGGACAAGATCCAACCGTGGATCATCTTCACCAACAAGTACTACGTGCGGAACATGTCGGTGGACGCGCACGTCTACAATCTGGTCCACCAGGACCTGATGAACGTGGTCGCCATAGATTACGACATGAAAGATCAGCAGCTCTATTTTTGTGACGTGACGGCCAAGACGATATTCAGAAGTCCTATTGGAGGTAATGTTAAATAAAGTTAAATACGCTGGTTGAATTCACAGCACAGACTGACTTTCAATAAGGATGATATTAGGTTACTACAAACACATACATTAACATACATTCATTAACAATGTGACCAACTCAATATATACAGAGTGAGCAGAGTTGGCAGAACCGAATTATATAAAGTATTATTAAAAAAACTTTCTAAAGATGAGCTTTTTTTATTGAAATGCGCCGAAAAGTAAAAAATGATTTCTTCAGATGTGAGTTACAGATTCAAAAGCTTGGCGCAGAATAACCTACATTACACATTTTTTAATTAATATTTTATTTATTTATTTATTTATTCATTTATTTATGACTGGAAACGCTTATTCGGTTTTCAATGGCCCACTCTGTATAGCGTACCAATATTACTTGCTAATTTTCAACAGGTAAGACGCGAGAGCCGGTTATACGACACGACTCGCACGGACTCGAAGGAATATCCATAGACTGGATCGGTAGGAAGCTATATTGGCTGGATAGGCATTCAAAGAACTTGGAAGTTGCCGAGCTGAACGGTACCAACCGGAAAACCCTGAAGACGAGCATTCCAGACCCCAGAGCGTTAGTCGTACATCCGGGCTTGGGCTATCTCTACTTCACCTCCTGGCACCTGCAATCCTTCGTCGGGAAAATCGGAATGGACGGGTCTAACTTCACCATGATTCTGACCTGGGAAGACGACATCGCTTGGCCCAATGCCCTCACCATCGACTTTTTCACCGATCGTTTGTACTTCGCCGACGCTCACTTGGACTACATCGCCTCCACGGACTTGGAAGGAAGACACCGGCACGTGGTTCTGTCTGGAAACAGCGTTCCTCACGTGTTCGCTCTCTCCTTATTTGACGACTATATCTACTGGACGGACTGGAACCTCAAGGTAAACTAAAATATTACAGTAGATAAGCAAATAGAAAATAACAAAAACAGCTCATTAAAACTTTTGGAAATCATTAATGAAGTAAGTACAACAAAATCGACGAAAAAAAGTATTTATAAAAAATAAAAATGACTAAAGGCCGATTCAGATACATGCGTGCCCACCCTGCATTTTTGACCCTGCATGAGAAATACATACCCATCGACGTTCACACTTGTGCCTGTCGTCATGCGTGAAAAACACGGGGTGAGCACGCAAGGAATCAGTACAAGTCCCAGTTCACATAATGAAAGATTCAGTGAAATATACGACAGGATACTTTGAAAAACTCAAATGTCGTTCCTCCATTATTAGAAAAACTAATATAGAACCAACACTTATCGAGAATTTTTTCTGTTCACATTCAACTTTTGCCTGTGACACTATGTCGCATGTCTTTTATATACAGTATCGGAAAGTTTTCATCTTGGGTATGGTGGTTTCATGACAGCGTAAAGAATAGCTAGGTATATGTTGAGAGAGCATTACAATTTCTCCCCTACTCGCTCGAGAAAGGGATATCGACGTGCGTCTCTTGTTTATGTGGTATTATCATATCATTGCGTTCCTTGTTGCTCGATTAAATTTCTGTCTATACCCCAGATAAAAAGTTTCCGATACTGTATACATAGTGAATAAAAATTTATTATTATTTTCATCATGAAGGCTGTCAGCAGAGCCAACAAGTTCGACGGCAAAGACCTGCAAGTGCTGAGAAACACCACTCACAAGCCCTACGACATCCAGATATTCCACCCGCTCAGACAGCTGCCTTATTTCAACCCTTGCGGCGACAACAATGGGGGTTGTTCGCATCTGTGTCTCATATCGCCGCCTCCTGCTTCGAGTTACCTGAATATCGACGGGTACGGCGACGAAGGCCAAACGACATACGAGTGTGCCTGTCCTAACCAGTTCTATTTGGCCAACGATAAGAAGACTTGCATCGCTAACTGTACGGCTGGACAATGGCAGTGCAAAGGAAGCGACGAGAAATGTATACCTTGGCACTGGCAGTAAGTATATACATTGTGTAATATCGTAGCTGAAACTGAAACAAATCTTGGGTAATCTCTGATTATAAGTAACTGATAGGGATTGGAAGAAAAAAAAACTGACACCAGCTAACTGAGTCAATATTTATTCTGACTTATAAACACAAAGCCAAACTAGGTATATAATCAAGTCAAGAGAATTTTTCACTTCGTATTGATATCCATATCAATATTTATATGATTACAGTTCCAGAAATTGAAAATTCAATACCTCTTGTGATTCTTTGTTAACTCTTGGGTAACAAACAAACTTTGCTTTCTGGATTGAAATGTGCCAAACATTCGCTCAAATGTTTATTCTTGAAACCATCCTCACTGAACCTACGTTGTCGATTGATCATAACGACTTAAGCTGTACGCTGTAATCAATCGACTTTGTTGATCGGCAAAAATGTCAATCCATGCCTTCAAAAGTTAACACGTTTTTGTCGACACGTTATCACACGGTTATTAATTTCCCAATCATATTCTCATTCGACGCCCTTCTTTCCCCAGATGCGACGGCGAGAAAGACTGCAAAGACGGCAGCGACGAGCCGTCCACCTGCCCGCCTCGACAATGCCGAGCGGGCACGTTCCAGTGCAAGAACCTCAACTGCACGCCATCGGCCACCATCTGCGACGGCACCAACGACTGCGGCGACAACTCGGACGAGGCCAACTGCGACAAAGAATGCCCCGAGCTGGAAATGAAGTGCCGGTCCAACGGCCGATGCATCCTCAACAGCTGGAAGTGCGACGGCGACGCTGACTGCAAGGACGGCTCCGACGAGGACCCGGAGATCTGCCACAAGCGCGCCTGCGACCCCGTGACGGAGTTCGCGTGCAAGAACGGCCGCTGCATCCAAAAATTGTGGATGTGCGACTTCGACAACGACTGCGGCGACGACTCGGACGAGCCGGCGTACATGTGCAGACAGCGGAACTGCACGACGGGCTGGCAACGCTGTCCCGGCCGCTCCAACTACCGGTGCATCCCCAAGTGGCTGTTCTGCGACGGCAAGGACGATTGCAGGGATAACTCGGACGAGCTGCCCGAGAATTGCCCGCTGTGCAATCCAGAGACCGATTTCAAGTGCAAGAACAATCGGTGCGTTCCGAAGCAGTGGAAGTGCGACTTTTCGGACGATTGCGGGGATGGGTCCGACGAGCTGGAAGAGGAGTGCAAGGGTGTTTACAGGGAGTGCTCGGAATCGGAGTTCGCGTAAGTAGACTGTTTGAAAATGTATTTTATTGAAATTATTTCTAATGTCAGATATCACTTAACTCACAATGTCTCATAACTCACGATGCCACATAAATCGCCACATTACTCAGTTCGACACGTAACCCAAAATGCCTCAAAATTTTAACCATATTAATGATGAATTCTCCTCTTTCAGCTGCAGCAACGGCAAATGCATCTCGTCGCGGTGGCGCTGCGACCACGAGGACGACTGCGGCGACAACTCGGACGAGAGCGGCTGCAGCGGCTTCCAGTGCAAGAACGGCACGTTCCAGTGCACGTCCGGCCACTGCATCGCGTCCTATTTCCGGTGTGACGGCGAACGCGACTGCCGCGACATGTCCGACGAGAAGAACTGCCCGCCGCGCTATCCGGGCGGCAAGTACTGCCCCGACTCGCGGTTCCAGTGCGAGAACCGCCTGTGCATCAGCCAGGGAGACCTTTGCGACGGCGCCGACGATTGCGGGGACGGGTCCGACGAGTCGCCTACGCTGTGCACGAACTTCAACTGCGATACTCTGAAGAGGTACTTTACTTGTACGAAATATGTAGATAATAGAGATTTCAAAGTGTATATACAGCAAGAGTTCGTCGTTATATTCGACCACTTCTTCTCGTTAACGTCCGTAAGAGATTTTAAGGTCTATTCTGCTCATTTGCGACCATCTGGTGGTTTACATTCCCGCTGAAAGTATGCGTTTCAGGAACGTCGCCAGAATTGTTGCAGAACCGCCAAAATCGTCGCCAGAACCGCCGGTTTTAGGCGACGATTTTTGCTGTTCTGGTGACGATTTTGGCGGATCTAGCAACAACTCTGGCGGTTCTAGCGAGGATCCTGAGACGCAAATCTTCAGTAGGGATGCAAACCTTTATTGGGTGAAAAATGAGCAGATTGTATATAATTCACAGCTTATCTTGCGTACTAAATAATTATCCAAATTGACATTTATGGATCTCTGTTAACTTACTTGCGTGTCGTGATGTTGTATACATCTTTTTGTTCTGGATATGAATTGGAATAGATGCCCATTCAATACTACACAGACGTTGAAGTGTACTTCCAAATCTACCAATGAATTTTATTAATTACAGGTACCAATGCAACAACCACAAGTGCATCCCGCGCTACCAGCTATGCGACGGCATCGACAACTGCGGCGACGGATCCGACGAGAACAACATGACTTTGTGCGCCACCAAGATGAAAGCCTGCGACGCCAACAACGAGTACAAGTGCGCCAACAAGCGCTGCGTCGACAAGCGGCAAGTGTGTGACTTCGCCGACGACTGCGGAGACAGCTCCGACGAGCTGGGCTGCCATCACAACCACGTGTGCTCCGAGGCCTCGCGAGGCGGCTGCGAGCACAGCTGCATGAATTTGACGGACGGCGGGTACATCTGCGCGTGCTACTCCGGGTTCATCATATCCAAAGACAACCGCAAGGTAAGAGCAACGAACGAGGTTTCAATTATCTGTAATGCCAATTATTTAGGTATTTAGTTAATTGAGTCCACGCTGGGATCCAGTAAGACCACAACACAAGCATCGATTGCTTAGTTTCCTGGGGTGGAATCATAAAAATGACTTTGTAACAATGTATATAAATGTTTTAAATCTCAATAAATCCAAATCCAATATTCATTACCAGGTGTGCCTGGACGTGGACGAGTGTGCCACTGGGGCCCACCACTGCTCGCAGATCTGCGCGAACTTGAACGGAAGCTACGCCTGCTCGTGCCAGGAAGGCTTCAGGCTCTCCGACCAGCTATCCGGGGTCTGCAAGGCCGAGAAGGAGGACGTAACACTGCTGGTGTCCAATGGAGGCGAGATACGCTCCTTCGAGCTCAGGCGCAGAGACGTGGAAGGCGTGATCACCGAGGAACAACGAATAGACGCCGTGGACTACAACCCGGTGAGCCAGATGATTTTCTGGGCAGACAGCAGGCAGAAGACCATCAAGCGGTCGTACATGATCAACGCGCAGAACGGCGAAGTCAAAGCTGGTTTCGCGCAGGACCTGGAGATCAGAGGCAACTCCAAGCCCATCGCCATATCGGTTGACTGGGTGGCCAACAACCTCTACTGGAGTGAAACCGATCGAGGGTCGAAGCCGAAGGGGAGGATCATGGTAGCCAAGACCGACGGAAGATACAGGCGATCTCTAGTGAGCGTTGGGCTGGAGAACCCCTCGTCCCTAGTGGTCGATCCGCAGAAGGGAATGCTTTTCTGGACTGACGCGGGAAGCGCTCCGAAGATCGAAGTCGCGTGGATGGACGGATCCAAGCGGAGGCCACTAATCTCTGATGAAATTCGCCATCCGGCCGGGCTAACCATAGACTTTGCCATGGAACACACTCTGTACTGGGTCGACACGAAGCTGAACACGATCGAGAGCATGAAGTACGACGGAACCAATCGAAAAACGGTCATCAGAGGAGACGTGCTGAAACATCCGATTTCGTTGGACGTTTTCGAATCGAACGTCTACTGGATCACGAGGAATACCGGCGAGCTGATCAAGCACGACAAGTTCGGCAGAGGGGTGCCTGTGACTATCCAGAGGGACATGCAGAATCCGTCCAGTGTTAAAGGTGAGTCAAAAGTAATATTTAAGTTTGCATATCTGTTATTTTAATTGATTAAGGTATATTATCAATATACGAATTATACGAGGACGCAAGCGTCAGCAACTAGGTTCTAGTGGGATCTTTTCGCAAATCCTGGCATCTTCACTCATCCTATGACAGATACCTGCTCAAACCTCTTCGATGTTCTTATGCAGGTCAAAATATCCTTCCATTGCAAGGCATGCAAATAATTCCTCTGCAGCTCAAAAGCCATTTTGTCCGGTTAGAACTTCCAGCAAGAGTCGGCCCCCGATATTATCCGCTTTGACTGTCTGCAGCCTCTTTTCCTCTCCACTCTTTTCAGAGTGCATCAACGACCCTCTCTTTCAGTGCCATTGATACTGGTCTCCTTGCTATGCCGAGTATTGGTTCGAGCCCGAAGTGGGGTTGCCCGGCTCCTTCCTTGCTTGCTGAATTTTTCAATTTTTTGCACCTCGATGCAAACGAATGAACCTTTACTGTGATATCGTCTAATATCAAGTGCCCTTTTTTTTCAGTATTCCACGATCTCAAATACAACATGACGATCCAGAACCCTTGCAAAAACAGCCACTGTTCCCACCTGTGCCTCATCGTGCCCAACGGCCACAGATGTTCCTGTCCGGATTCCTCGACCCCGAGCCAGAAAATCAAAGCGGACATCCACTGCGACTCGCCCTCCGAAAAAGAGCGACCGCTGCCGAGGATATGCAAGTGCGAAAACGGTGGCGTGTGCGAAGAGTCGGACGAGAACGCCGATTTGCTGTGCAGGTGTATGCCTGACTATCAGGGACAGTTCTGCGACATCCACACCGAACATAGTAGAGCGGGGGAAGGAGCGAATGTGTCGGCCATTGTTATTCCGATCGTGGTCGTCTTGCTGGTTTTGTGCGCTCTGACGGGAGTGTACTTTTTCATCAGGAAGAGACCTTTGTAAGTATACTTACATTTTTTCAACTTAATTTTTGATATTATTAGCTTATAAATATTGTGAAACTGAACTTATTTTTCGGAAATTGAAAAATATTGCTGGCTTCGAGTCCCATTATTTTTGTAACGGCAGTAGGTTCTGAAAGATTGTTATTTCATAATCTAATAACGTGAGGAATACCGTACTAGAATATTTTGTCAGAAAAGCACAACAGATGAAAAATTATTATGATTACAGTCATGTATACCACCAAGAATTGACAGATTAGTGTCTAAAGTTATTATTTCATATAATCTAAATGACCATCAAAATTGTTATACAGGCGTGCAGTCTATTAGTACAACATAAAGAGTTATTGTATTATTTTGAATTCATGCTAGAGTGCTTCCATTAATTTGTTTGTTCTTACATTTTAACGTGCAATCTGAAGCGATGAAAAAATGAATTAATCACATTCCAATTATTTGAGTGACCCCTCATTTACAAGTATCTTTTTTTTATGCAGCAAAGGATCTGGATTGGGTAGCTTGGCAAGCAGTCAAAGCGTCTCCTTCAGGCAAGGAACAAACGTGGAATTCGGCGGTGCAAATACTTTCGACACCAACGGTGCCGGAGCTCCAGAACATCATGACGTAGCCTATAGTTTGGATGCTGTGAGCAACAAGAATAGGGATTTCCACAATCCCATGTACGATGCAGTGCAAAACAACCCTGAGGCGATGGCAAATGGGAGTGGAGGTATGTATTTGGGTTGATTAAATAAAAACACTGATGTTCCATCTTTTTTCTCTCTCTCTAATTTAAATAATCAGTCAAGAGTTTAAATAACTTTATTAGCTTTATTGGACCATCTGAAAGCAATGAAAATATTAATATTCTGAAAAATACACAAGTCGACTTTTGAAGTCAAGCTCTTTTTTTTTGTTTATCCAAATGAATTTAAGTGCTTTATTAATAGCTTTTTAATAAGAAAAAGTAAAATGTCCAGGCAGCGTAATTTTTATAGATTATATTCCTAATAACCCGATTCAAGAAAACAATATACAGTTGCTACAAAATGAGCCCAGTGATATTTCCGTCAAAAAATGTATATTGTTTCCTCATCCACCATGGATTCTACCACGCCCAATAACGAAAGTGAAAGCGGATTCTTCTGAAAAAAGTAACTTCCTAGCGAATGCTGGTTTGGCGATACATCTGTTCAAGATCAACAAGCAATATTATTTCTATGAGGATCATCTTCAGATAGTTCGCGAACTGGCATAATTTTTATTGGGTGCCATGTTTCCCGTTCCAATACTTTTACTACTGTGATATAAACAACCTTTTTTTTTAGTGCCAAAAGTATTCGAAATTTGAAGCTTTTCAAAATCCATGCTCACCCTTTTAGACAAATCATCTATTTCTAGTTTCCCGTAAATCTGAATGAATGATATGATAGACGCATATGATGTGGTATTTTGATACCGCGCCACTTTCTCGTTGAGAAATGCTATACCTATATATTATATTAAAATGGATGCCAGGGAATGTGTTCTTTGACACTGAATTTCCAGATCATTGAGTTTGACCAACATAGATCAAAGTCCTGATATTGCCGACAAAGTAGTTTCGAATTTGACGACGAATATTTTTCAGCATTGTACGAGGTATCTTCCGACATGGGAAAACCGAAAGGCGACACCTTTCTAGAACCGCCGAGCGCTGTGATCGCCCCTTCGAGCATAAAACACATGTCCTCGCCCCAAGTGCAAGTCAGACACAGGGAGCTGGATCCAGCTGCGCAAGACACGGGGAAAGACACCCAAAAACTGGTAGAAGAAGACTGCTGATACAAGATGAAATATCCGATTTTTCAGATTCTGGTTGATTATAGGTAATATCAACAGTGATTTCTTTGTATAATAAATAGTCAATAATGTAATTTATTTTTCAAATATTCATACTAAAGCGTGATCTAAAAGCCTAGTTTGAAAAATATATTTTTCTATCGAATTGTCGAGAAAGTACCCCGTCCGAATGAGCTAGTATATATTTGTATTCAAAATTGGAATTTGTATT
This sequence comes from Chrysolina haemoptera, assembly GCA_958298965.1. Classification (NCBI taxonomy): domain Eukaryota; kingdom Metazoa; phylum Arthropoda; class Insecta; order Coleoptera; family Chrysomelidae; genus Chrysolina; species Chrysolina haemoptera. The sequence continues at coordinate 52,457,332 of OY282586.1, read as the reverse complement.
GTTATAGTCGATTCGGTGTTAGTTAGAGAAACGGCTACTAGAAAAAATTAAAATTAAAAAGCCGTGCGATTGAAAAATCAAGTTATTTTCTTTCACTATGTTTCTACAGAAAGGAATTTCTGCCTTTTTTTAAGAAAAAATCAGTATGCACCAAGTGCGAATTTGGATGCATCTGTCTGAATTTTTCGTTGAGTTTGATTCAGTTTAAAGCTCTATGCAAGGTACATACCAAAAAAAGGAAATGTATCTGGTTATATGATATCTTTGACAAGTTTAGGCAACATTACTCAGCCCAAATGCCATCTGCAGGTATTAGAAACAGTGTAATTATGATTGCAATTGCCTATTTTCTGAAGTAAACGTTTGGTGGGGAGTTTCGACTGAATTGATAGAATTCCTAACAAAAAAATGAAAGTGTCATTCTGGTTGCTCAATAGATGAATTGCCAAATAAACATATCAAGCAAAAAGAGTATCAGCTACGTTTCTCCGACCGATACAGAATCGACTATAAACAAAGTGCCATGACGATTCAACACCAACTTTTCAAACCGGCTAGCATCATTCGTATGGGTTGATTTGAGAAAAGGACGAATCTTCCAATCTCTAATAAGATTTTGTAAATATAGAGCGTAATGTAAAATTTAAGTTTTATTTAATGCATCCAAGAAATTTTTACCAGAAACATTCATTGACATTCCATTGTTTTACCTATCTGACCACGCCCGTCCAATATTGTTATAATTGCTGAAATTTATCTTAAATGACTCAGATAATATGCTGTTTTAATTAGTTTAAATTTTATTGAACTGTTATTTAATTCTATGTTTTATGAAAATGAATGAATACGTATGTCCATGGTGGGTATTTTTAAAATGTATGTAGACTAGTAGAAATTATGGGAGCGACGTACTTACTACAAAAAAAAATGCCCATGAGTCAAGTGCTGTCCTCTACTTGTTGCAAGTTGCTGTGTAACTTTGTACATATATTTTGGGAGCAAAATTGTCTCTTTTACAGAAAGTAATATAAAAGTTGTTTATACGAGTTGTTTCATTCCAACATAGATAACCCAAAGTTAAATAAAAAAGACGCCCACTTCACTTCTGAATGGTATGAAACGCGGTAATCGAGTTGATTACATTTATTGCTGACTTCCATTGTCTGGATTGTTACTATCAGCACGACGTTTCAAGCAGTTCAGTATCTCCGATCGTTATCAAGTGTGTACCGACCGCCGAGTAAGTGACAGAGAATTTTTAGGTCTTCAGGTAATTAACAAATTGGCATTACCCAAGCATGGTAATGGGTAGAGGCCCTTCCGTTTGTATTTTCACACTGAACTCAAAAAAAACTAAAGAATTAGGGCTCGTTTGTCCACACACCGACAAACACGTATGCACTTGGAAGTTTGAGCGTTGATAAGTTCAATTTGAAACAGAAAACTTGTACGATGCTCATGAATGCCAATTTTTACCCACACACTAGCGAATATCAACGCACAAGCATGTATGACATACATGTTTAACACACATGTACCCCAGTTTGTGGCCGGCTTAAGACGTTGGCATCTTTCCAGTGGATGCGGTGGTGTTCCGTCCAAGCGTGTTGTGCAACTCCCGACTTTGACGCCTTTCTCCTTTAAGTACAGAGTTTGTGTTCGTCTACCCCGGTGCTGACCGCTCTTTTCGTCCAGCCGATGTAGCGGCGCATTGTATTTGTGAAACGCAATTTTTCTAAGTTTCGCTGTAATTCTCAGGCTTGGTTTTGTCAGAAGACTTTTCAATGTCTTGACAACTTCTGTACTTAGTCTCTCCGATACGCCTTCAATGTGTGAACGGAGGACAACATGGCCTGGTTGTTGATCCTTGGTTTTCCTGTCGCCTTGTTTCAGAACATCTTTTAGGAGTTTATATTGCAATACATTGAGGAACCTTCTGACCAAAACCAAGCCCGGGAATTCAAGCAAAAAAAAATCGTTTACCAAATACGCAACTACATCAGTGAAACCAAAGGATCACTCAGGATTAGAGCAGACGAACACAAACACGACTCAACGGGAAGAGATGTCAAAGTCGGTAGTAAGAATGTATGGAAAACAGTATTCAAAAACAGGTCAATTCTAGAACAATACAAACGGTAAGGTCTCCTACCCTTTACCACTCTTAGGCAAAGCAAATCAATGTACAAAACTTACAAACACACTGATAATTTAGTGTCCGCAGCAAATCAGAATTTGAAATATAAAATGTATGTGGCCCGCTCGCACCCTTGATTGAATTTTCCTTTGAAAATTCATCTTGTCGGTTTAGGTCATGAATGAGACAGCCAGTTGAATAGTAGTCAACATTTCGCCTTTGTCTATGTATTTCACCTTCATATTTCGAACATCAGCAATCACACACACACTCCAAGTGCCAAGTTGGATGCATCTGTTTGAATTGATTGTAGAGTTGGATTGGATACACTATTTCATTCAAGCTGAACACTATCGAATCAAAATGCTTATACAATGTATGTACCTCTGACAAGTTGAGACATCATTCCTCAGTCCCTGGCATCTGAAGTTATTCGAAACTGTGAAATCGTGGTTGTGATGGCTCATTTTCTGGAGCAACTAGTATCTGGACCGTTTCGACTGAATCGATATTAAAAAACATATTTAGATCATGCGAAACATTGAAAAATATCCTCAGTTATGTTCCAAACCAGCGAATTCACCTCCTTCCATTTAGACCCAGGACACAAAAGTCATCCGGAAAATCTAGATTTCGAAGTTGTAGGATCGTTCAAAGTAGGGCAAATAACCAACTCCTCAACTATCGACATTCAACTGGAATTCTCACGTATATTTTCAACACAATGAGAGATCAAGAGAAAACATGACATATGTACACTATAAATAAATACTTTTTCCTATCTTCTAGAGTGTATGTTATAGAAATCATTCGAAAATTAATTCAAATGAAAATTGAAACCGCGATATATCGCTAGAATAATAAATCACAGTCAACCGCTTACAGTCGAACGTCCGCTTAGCTGTATCTCTTCATGAACCCGGCGTGGAACTCTCTGAACTTCTCCAACATAACCTTCAATTTTTCGGGCTGTGGCAAAATCGTTGTACGGAAATGATGGGTGCCGGGCTGTTGGCCGAAACCGGATCCGGGCACGATGCAAATTCCAGTCGATTCCAGTAACTCGAAAGCGTAGAAAGCGTCTGGCGCTTGTCCCTTCTTTTTGGCGGCCTCTATCGCCTTGGGCGGCAAGCGGATTTGTGGGAAGGCGTACATGGCGCCTTGCACGGGGTTGCAACTATAGCCTTCGATGGAGTTGAACGTATCGGCTACCATTTTAGCCCGCTCCTGTAATTATTGATTATTTAAAATATCCATTTATTCTGTAATAATTATGTAATATGCCGACGCACATCACAAGATATTCTCAACACGAGCAGTTGTATCCTCAAGATATTTATTGACATGCTGACAGTGGAGTCAGTAGCTGTCAACATGTCAGCAACTCTCTTGGGAATGCCAGTCAATCGTGTTGGCGAAATATTGGGAATATTTCACAATGAGTAGGCCTTAAAATGAGGAAAATTATCATGTAAGTAGCGATGTCCGCGAAAGCCTTTCACAAGAAATGGTCCCATAATTTTTAACCGATGGAGAAACAACTCGTTCATTAGGTGTACATCATAATATTTTCATTACTTCATTACTCATTTTGTCTCAAGCATTACACCGCTTGGCCATTACAGAATTACGATTGAAACATTGACATGGATAATTTACACTAATCAAAATATTACAATAAATATTATATAATGCCCTTTCAATAATTTTTTAAAATTCATGAAAAAAGAAGAGGAAAATGACCTAACCTAATCGTAACAAACCTCGCATTATACATTGAGCTGGTGGGAAGAAGCAGGCATTTCGAGTGTTCTTTTTTTTTTGAAGGAATGTGTGCTAGAAATGCCAATGATCATACAAAATGCACGCGTATCTCCGAATGCACTTGAGACCACCGAAAATTTCATTTGGATTTTTTGTTAAGATACCCCAAAACCAATCAACACTCACCTTCAACGATCCCAAAACGGCGTTCTTCTCCTTCATGAACTGCGCGTAGCTGGGCTCTCCCTCTCTAGGAGGGTTGACAACGCAATCGATGGTGGCTTGACCGAACACCGTCGAACACAACATGGCGGTGATGGCCTTCAGGTACTGCTTTTTCACTTCGGGGTCCATGTTGATGACTTCGGCGTAACCGCCGCGAAGACCGCACTCGCCCATGTAGCCTTTAGAAGCCGTCATGAAACTGGCCAGCTCCATTTTGCTGTAGGGGTCGCCCATGTCGTGCATCACCTGCAAAACAACAATTGCAAAGTCCTTGATCGGTCTAATAAAGTAATTAGAGAAAACAAAAAGTATTTATTTACTAGCGGTCCTGGCAGAAAACTTCTGCCAGAAGTTGTCCTGTCCGAACATTGAACAAAATAAATATATTGAAAATGTCAAAATAGCGTCAATTATACATGAACCTAGGTTTTCTTTTGATGTGTTTATTTATAATATCCGACGATCCGATGGTACGAAAAAGTTCTGATTGGTTGAATTGGTAGGCTTGATAACAGTTCAATCTCAGAGCAAATATAAACATTGAGATGCCTTTCTATCCTTGTTTTTTAAGCCAACATCACCCTGTTTATATTTACATCTGTCCTCCAACTAACGCATCTAGTTCCATTGTCCTCTGAACTGAATGTTTACATCCCCTCAGTCCCCTTGCCAATATTTCATTGTTGAGAGAGATGGACATCGTGGTTGTCTACGAATCTGTTATGTTTGAGTAGAGAGGGCATCTCTATGTTTATTATTGCTCTGTGAGTTCAACTAATCAGAACAACAAATCAACCAATCAGAACAATTTCGTACCATCGGCACTGTATGACATCCAGAAGATTAAAAATCTGTGGAGATGGCTGATTGGAAAGCAAAGAAATGAAAAAATGGCCACATATTTTTTTTCAAACTCGCAACGTTTTTCGCTACACTGTAGCTTTCTCAAGCGATTAGATTAGTGTCATATGTTATGGATTTCCATCAAGTAACGGCCAAGTGAATTCAAAATCCCTGATTTGTATCTTAATCCAGTACGTTTTGAGACAAGAATCGATTGTAGCACCAACAAACTTGGTATGCTAGTAGTTGAAACCATGATAAACACAAAAAAAATTGTTTAGCAAAATTCCAGAGGCAGACATTTTTTTTTTTTTCGTTTAAAAATATATAAATAGATTTTTGCTGTAATCTTGGAAAGTAAATGATTTATCGGAAAAACAACTTAACAGGGTGAAAAACAATTAAATTTTCCACAAAAATTATTCCTAGTAATTTCTTATGAAATGCGCTCGTTTTCATCAACTTTCAGGTTCACCCTTACCGCCGCTGAAAACTCTGGCGGAGCCGAATATTTGATTGGTCATAACTCTGCTTAAAATGATCGGAAAAGAAAAAGGAAAAGTTCAAATCGTGTTTGAAGACTCCTATCTTCTCATGCAAATATAATATGCGAATATTTGAGTACCTAAAATGTGTTTTGTCGCATTTCACGGAGATGTTTGCGGATGATCCGAAAATCATGAATAATTTAGTGAATATGGAATTATTATACTGAAGCAGCAACCCAGACCCTCTTTATCATGTATAAGTGAGACTTGTGTCAGTAGCCTTAAATCGCTGCATATGGTCTAAAGAGGGTACTGATTCCTGCTCCAGTACAATTATTTCATATCAACTGAAATATCCATGACTTTCGGATCCTCCGTAAATATCGTTATGTAGGGTTATGTGAAGTGGGACAAAACACATTTTAGGTACTCAGTAATTCACATATTATATTTCCATGAGGAAGTAGAAGTCTTCAGGAACGATATGCACTTTTTCTTTTTCTTTTCCTTCTACTATAATTTTAAGCAAAGTTATGACAAATCTAATTTTCGGCCCTGCCTGAACCTGCAGTGGCGGATTAGCGCGAGCATGAAATGTGATGTCGGCGTTGAACTTCGTTTTCTGAGAAAACGAGAGTATTTCATAAGGTTCTCAATTTTTTTTTTTCTAATAATACATGATGTCGAGATGTCATGTGCCGAGTTTCAGAGTGCTCCAATTCATTCTTCACTTTTTGCTCGAGTTTGTCTGTCGTTACTGGATTATCTACTTTCTCATTTCTCCCGAAAACAACGGAAAATATAAATGTAACAACAGTGCGATACTCGTTCGCAAATATTCTAGTAGAAGACTAGAGTGAGAAAATCAGTCCCGAAATAAAAAAAGTTATTTCAGGCATATAAGGAATCAAAACTAAAATAAAAAATACAAACAGTAACTCACCCTCTTGAAAGAATGGAATTTCGAACCTTCAGCGTAGATGTTATCTTGGTAAACCTCATCGGCAAATATGAATAACCTTTCGCGATGCGCGAATTTTACTATTTCTTCGATATTTTCCCTGGTCAAAACCTGTCCTGTGGGATTTCCCGGATTTATTACAACAATAGCTCTAGGAGCGGATATTTTTCTGGCTTCGGTGATGGCTCTCTGAAAAATAAAATAACCCAATTCAATATTGACAGATTGACAATATTGACAGATCATTCTCAAGTGCTATGAATGTGACAGGTTTTGTGATATCAGTACCAACTGAAATATGTATTAGTTTCCTAGGAGCGGGCGCAAAGTAGTACTTTTCTGCATACATTTGCGTGCGCATAGGTAACTACTCAAAAATCACATTGGTAGGGAAAATTTATATTTATTTTAGTAGTAATTTAGTAGACTATTATATGCAATTTGAGAAACCGTTTATCCTTTTAATCGTAATTCCGATAGTTGTTTTTCAGATTAAAACAAAAAAAAACTAATATTTTTTTTTAGTACCTTGTATAATGGTAAATGATTATAATATTGTCAAGACTGCTTCTGTCGGCTTTGACATATTGATATGTATTTTTTTATTGTATATAGTTAGTTCTTTCTTTTAAATTCAATTAAAAATTATTGACTAAAATACGATTTTTTTATTTTTTTTTATTGGTATCTGATATTAAGCTCGTAGGAAAAATGTTGTTCCTAACACGTGCGCCGAGAGCCCGCGCAAAAACCCATCCGAACTCCGCTTCGCGTCGTTCGTCTAACTGTAATTGCGTAAGGAAAAGTAAAACTTTGCACACTTTTTAAATCAATAATCATATCATGAAAATAAACAAAATCAGAATGAATACAATAAAATTGAAATATCAACCTATTTTTCAAGTCTCTACTACGCGTGAAGTTTTGACTGAGGCACAGTCGAGTTCAACAAAGCTTTTTACGAAAGTAAACACAGTTTTTTCTACGACAGTTATTAAATTGCCAAATTGTAGCAATTGTATCATTAATTTGAATGTTTTATGTTGTGAATTGTCGTCGTATTATCAAATGATGACTTTCCGAATTATATTTGACGCAAAATACTGTCTTTTTCAAGGAAGCATGCATGTATGATGAGTTACTTTATGCACAGTTGATGTTTTTACGCAATGTATATTTTTTTACGCCCTTGTGCTAAAAAGTGTCACTTAACGCACCGTCGTACAAAAATCGTATTATTTTGTACAGTATCAGTTGTATCTTCCAATTTTCAAACGGCTATAATTCAACGGTCTAGGGGGCAGTAGTTGTTTTCTGTTGAATACTTGCCGACAATTATCTATTGTAAAGGATTATATAATCCTTTTTTCATAATTGATATTTATTTTTAGAAATGATTTTTTCTTGGGCCAAATAAGGGATCTCATATTATAGAACATACAAGTTTCTTACCTCCAACTCGGGGATAGTCAATCCCCAGTTTTTCGATTCGTCCAAGTAATACCCGATTTGATGCATGCTGAATTCTGCTAATGTAGCAGAATATAGTGGGTATTGAGGAATGGGAATCATGATCCCTGGTTTTTTTCCGTTGACTGGACATATGAGCAACTTCAGGACATTCTTAATGGCATCACTAGCACCTGAAATACAATAATATAACAATCATTCAAAACAGGTTCCAAAACCAAAAATAAAAATAACAAATTTTTACTTGAATGAAAAAAATTAAGGTAATAAAGGACTTGTGCCAATAAAATTTCTGATGATATGCACTCAAGCCCGGTCTGGCCAGGGCGGCTGGTCGGCGATCGCCGAGAGCCTCCGGCTCAAGGGGGCCACAAGTTTGCGACATAATCTTGCAAAAATGCACTGCACAAATCAGTACTAAATATCTACCATCGGCATGGAAATATATGTAGAGGTCCCATATATCAGAAAACCACAATAATCCGTTTTGGAGGGACATACCTTCATACCTAAATAACCACAACTTGGTCAAAAAGGCCAGTTTTCGCTTAAAACAGATGAATAGTAACCGAAGATAATATTAAAAAAGTATTCATTACAATAAAGGAATCTTCATAAATGTCTTCGCTCGCGGCCTGTAGATACAAAATACTTGCTCAAAAACTACGCAAGCTGGGATGAAAAATCTAAATGAGTTTTGAAGGTGATGAAAAATACTTTCATTCAACCAGTATGAGGTGCTACTAGGGACGTGAACTCTATTTTTTTTTAGGTTCTGGTTCCCACGGAAAGGAAAATCCTGTATTGTTCAGAGAACATCGTAAGAGCCGAGGGAATGTAGGTAGGAATTGGTGTTCTTGAATTTCTGAAGACTGTATATGCCTCAGGGAACACCTCCCGAGGCAGAGAGTTCCAAAGCTTTGCCGTTCCGTGGATAACGAACCAGGGGAAAGATATGTTCGGCATGTTAGTGATGCCATATCAATGTGAGGACTGGGCTTGACGGCTCAGTCTCGATGGGAACGGAGGAACGATTGATAATATTTCGAAAGAGCATCGTCCATGAAAACAGAGACAGATCGCCAACCTTTCTGCGATGTACCAGAGAAATAAGCGAGCTCACCCATGAGACGAATGGCTATCTTTTGGACAGGATCTATAAGTTTCAATATTTGTTTGGGTGCTGCAATTCATACATGGGAACAATATTCCACAAAAGGATTTGTGCATTATAAATCATAATCAGTTGACGTGAAGTGAAATAATTTTTGGCATGTTACAGAAAACCAAGTTTTTGAGAGGTACTCTTGGCGATGGATCTCAGATGTTTCTCCCATGAAAGGGTACTGCTGATGGTAATACCGAGCATTGAAATGGAAGATTTCATTGATATCGGCCTTTCTAGAGAAAAAACATGCTTAGGTTTTATTCGCATTGAATTCCACCAAGTTGCTGGATCCCCATTCTATAATTTCGAATTTATTTCATTCACGATACTTCCCCGTTCATTTCTGTTCTCACTGGCTGATATCGGAGCTTTGGAAGAGAAAGCGTTCCCATCGAGACTGACCCGTCAAGCCCAGTCCTCACATTCATATGCCGTCACTAACATGCCGAACATCTCTTTCCCCTGGTTCGTTTTTCCACGGAAGGGCAAAGCTTTGGAACTCGCTGCCTCGGGAGGTGTTCCCTGAGGCATATACAGTCTTCAGAAATTCAAGAAACCCAATTCCTACCTACATTCCCTCGGCTCTTACGATGTTCTCTGAACAATACAGGATTTTCGTTTTCGTGGGAATCAGAACCTAAAAAAAAATAGAGTTCACGTCCATAGTAGCACCGCATACTGGTTGAATGAAAGTATTTTTCATCACCTTCAAAACTCAATTAGATATTTCATCCTAGCTTGCGTAGTTTTTGAACAATTATTTTGTATCTACAGGCCGCGAGCGAAGAAATTTATGAAGATTCCTTTATTGTAATGAATACTTTTTTAATATTATCTTCGCAAAGCTGTACACTAGATATGAGGTAGCTCCCAACAAATCATTGATGTGAAGAAGGAACGGTGTTGGTGGATTTATTGGTAGACTATCGGATGATACTCCATTGACCGCCACGTGGAGAGATCGGTCTGAAAGACTGCTAGATGTCAAGGAACACAACTGGGAAGACAAGCCATAAGCCACAGTTTATGAAAGAACATTTCCATGCCGGATAATTGTGTAGAAAATGTCTACACCAACTGTACTATAATGATATCTTCAATCCGAGGAAATTATAAGGAAAAAGGCGGTGCAGATTAACACGTATAATATACGGACAAGACGAAATTTTGAGGTTATACCCCGAACTAAAATAAACAAATGAAGTCTCACCTCCTCCAATAACAATGTTCTGCCAGTCCGACGGAATTCCATCTCTTCTCTCTATGTACTCCGCGCAATGTCTTCGAATCACCTCGATACCGGGAGAATCGGTGTAAGATCCCACGGAACCCCCTCTGCACCCGGCCAAGATGGTTCTCGCCCTCTGTTTGGCGTCCTCGGGGAAGTGGGGATCGTCCAGGAGCTTGGGGTAGCCGACCAGAGCCAGCACCTGACGGATGAAGGTGATGGGTTTCTGGCCCATGGCATGGCAATCGCCGATGTTAGCTTTGATCACTTCGGTGAAGGGTTTTTTCACGCCCTGCAACACAAAAATAGTTATTGATCAATACTGAAAAACACCAACTTTTGTTGTTGTTGGGGTATCTATGAATAGCTAGATAGTACAGCAACCACAGGCAAATGTAAGCCACAAGTTAAGAATGAATCGTAGCACTTTGAAATTCGGCACATGACTTCTTGACATCATATATTATTAGATTTATCATTATACACTTTCAACAAGGCGAAAGATTATTCAATTATACACAAGAAATATACTTAGTAATTTCTTACAAAATGCACTCGTTTTCTCAGAATACCTGATAAATTCCGATATCAAATTTCATGCTCGCGTTAACCTGCCACTGCAATTTCCGGTAGAACCTAAAATTAGATTTGTCATAACTTTGCTAAAAATAATAGTAGAAGGAAAAGAAAAAGTGTATATCGTTCCTGAAGACTTCTACATCCTCGTGCAAATATAACATCTGAGTATCTGAGTACCCAAAATGTGTTTTGTCCCACTTCACATAACCCTTCTACGATATTTCCGGAGGATCCGAAAGTCATGGATATTTTAGTTGAAATGAAATAGTTATACTGAAGCAGAAATCAGTACCCTCTTTGGACCAAATGCAACGATTTTAGACTAGTGAGACACGTCTCAGTTTTCAACTCACCCATAATCCCGGCAAATTCTTCAGTAAATGTTGAAAATAATCGCTCATACATATCCTACACGAAAAATGAAGTATATCATTTCAAGCTAGAGGTTTGCACTTCACAATAGTGTTGTTAAACATATATGAAGGAAATAAGCGATTATTCTCAACATTCACTGAAGAGAATGCCGGTTTTATGGGTAAGTTGAAAATGAGCAGGAGTAAAACAAAGTTTTCATTTTGGCATGTATAAGTGGGACCTGTCACACTACTCTCAAAGTGTTGCATATAGTCCAAAGAGGGTATAGGTTGCTGCTTCAGTATAATAATTCCATATTTACTGAATTATTCATGATTTTTGGATCATCCCCAAACATCTCCGTGCGACAAAACACATTTTAGGTACTCAAATACTCGCATTTCATGTTTGCATGAGAAGTTAGGAGTCTTCAGAAACGATATGAACTTTTCCTTTTCCTTCTCCAATCATTTTCAGCAGAGTTCTGACCAATCAAATATTCGGCTCCGCCAGAACTGAAAGCGGCGGGTAAGCGTGAATCTGAAAGTTGATGTCGGCGTTCAATCACGTTTTCTGAGAAAACGAGCGCATTTCATAAGAAACTACTAGGAATAATATTTGTGGAGAATTGAATTGTCTTTCACCTTGTTAAGTTGTTTTGCCGATAAATCATATACTTTCCAAGATTTCAGCAAAAATCGATTTCCACCTGTGTACCAACTTTGGTGGTGTTACAATCGATCCTCGTCTCAAAACCCAATCGTACTGGATTAAGAAGGAAAATTTTTTCACTGAATTTGCCATTCGTTAATAAAAGAAAGATTTTTTGATTGTCGTTTTATAATTAGTGTGTACAACTAATTATACAATACCGGATGACACAGCAGATATGTAGCAGCAATTTACAATTCGCAGAAGTTACGTGATCAGTGACAGCGCTTTCTTTGAACCTAATGACAATTTTTTTCATCTAGATACCTATTTGACCGCCAGTAACCCTAACTTTTTTTTAATGACACCCTGTATATTTATCTAGCCTATCTTATTTGAAACCCTGTATAACAAAGTGGCGTTGGTTACTCAATTCGCAGTTAAATTGCATTTTATTGAAAAACATCAAGTTGGTTTTTACTCGAATTCGATAATCTTTCGATGCTTGGTAGGCTTGGAAATCTAAAGAGCATCAATTAACCGATTTAATTTCCCTTTTTTCCATACCTGAACAATCTCAAAATAACTCATCATATTGTGAAAAGAAAGATGGAAGATATATATTTTTTTTATTTTAATATATAAATATGAATAGGACATTCATAAAATCTGTTGTGGAATCATCTGCGACTGAAAGACAAACTTTAGTCGCCATTTTCCATCGTTCAAGATAACCTCTTGGGAGGTATTCATGTTGAAAAGGGGAACATTCTCCATGAAAATTGAAAAATGAAAAATATGATCTATTTGTAATATCTAACAAAAAACAACTACTTCTCCGGCACAAGCCACGCTGGACATTGAACTACATCTGATAGATATTGTGAAAAAATCATTAAATAAATCAGATAATTGAATGAAAATGCGAATTTTCACTTTCAGATTTTTTCTATCCTTTTCAGTTAGAGTCTTTTCACAATATCTATCAGATGTAGTTCAATGTCCAGCGTGGCTTGTGCCGGGGAAGTACTTGTTCTCTGTTAGATATTACAAATAGATCACATTTTTCATTTTTCAATTCTCATGGAGAATGTTCCCCTTTTCAATACTTTTTTTTTATTTGACTGTTTGTGGAGGAACTTCCTGTGTTTCAGTTTTGCCATATTACAGCCATGGATTACATGTTCCCATCATTTAAAAAATAAATAAACATAAATAATAATAAATATTGGTAATTATTCCACTCAAGCTTGTTCACCAAATTGAAATATTTGCTGATTCAGTAAAACCAATTTCATTATGTATTTTCATTATTTTAATTTGCGCGTTACGCTCATGTTGAGTGCCTTATATCTGGATATATCACGGACTATAATCCGTTGTCGGACAAGTGCGCAGCAAGTAATTCCGTCTAAAGCTAGGTTGGTTTCACTGTACGACTGAACATTGCGTGCAGTTGGAGCCACTGAAATAACAGATATGACTTGGGGCTACAGAGTGATGGGTCTATCAATTCGGATTTGCAAACATCTTGAACTGAAAATATGCAAATATGCAGATACGACTTCTATGCTTAACAGAGCATAATATACAATATTTTTAGTCGATTTTTTTAATTTCAGACATTGTGTAATGAACAAAACACCACAGGAAGGGAGCATAGTCCATAACCAAAAAAAGAAAACTTGTCCATTGCAGAGACATAGCACCCATTGACCAATTTTTCAATCGTAGTTAGTAGTGCATTTGTCAATACTTTGGAATGTATCTAATCGTGGAAAAAAATTGTTTTTGCTTTACAAATATTGTTTTTCGTTAGTTATTTAAGGCAATTAAAGGTTATCTATAGACAAGGAAGTTATCCTTGTTAACCACTTATGAGCGAAAACAGTCGGAAATATGGTATTTACTGAGCTTTACCAATAAGATACAGATCAAGGGAAACAAACTAATATTATTTTTCGATTCTTCAAATATCACATGCCATAGCAACAAGCAGATATTGGATATCGCCACTCGAATATTGAATCAATAGAGATTTCATAAATATTATAATGAACTTGAAGACACAGCACGAGCAAACAACAAAATATGCTCGTTAAACAAAATTATCTTGATATCAAAGTCCTGTTCGTGATTCAGTTATATCAATTATACTCAATTTAGAATAACGAATATATAAACTCATATATAGGATGTTATACCGGGTAACCCTCCAATTTTTCTATAGTTTTGGAAATTCAGATTTCAAATTTGGTACGTCGCTGAGTACTTGAATGCACATACTTTGACACAATTAATGAAAATTTACCACTTCCGTTTTAACCGGAAGTTACCACAAACTTATTTTTCAAATCACACCATGTACATGGCCAGGTAGCCGAGTGGTAAAAGCATCGATCTTTTAATAATTCTGGGAAAACAATTTTGAACAATTGAAACAATTTTAAAAACAATTTAAACATGTCTCCTAATTATCCGGAAGAGTTTGGAATTTATGATAACACTCAAACTTAAATTATCACAACTGCCAAACAGCCGGCGTGTCAGCAGTTACCAGAAAAAGCTTCGAACAACAATACAGTTAAAAATTGAGGTTCTCATGTAACACGTAATTGCAGTTGAAAAATCCATCAAAACAGAAGAGTATCCCACTATAAACATTGTAGATTACAGAATATTGCATCAGCAGCAGCAAGATTTTTGAATGATTTATACATTTGTAATATATCTTTGCAAACTTGATGTAGGTTCACTGTGAATCTGTTTTTTTTTTCAATTTTCAAATGAATGAAAATGAACTATAAATTTAATATGAGAGTTGGTGGTGAACTTCCATATGTAGGTAATATTTACTGGTTCATGTTCACTGCAAAATTTAAAAAAAAAACTACTATAACTATAATATAAGAGTTAGTGGTAAACTACCACATGCAATAATTACACTGCAAAAAATTTATTATTAGAGTATTGGAAAAAAGATTCTTTGAAAGAGTTTGTGCATGTCCGATAACCTAAAAATCGATTTTGACACATGTCACGTGATCGCTGGTATGGCGGCAAATTGAAAATAATTACTATGAACAGGCAAAAAGTCGGGTAAAATGGCAAGATATCGAAAAAAGTTATTGGAAAAAGTTTCTTAGAATTCAATTTTATACACATATACAAAATTTGAAAAAATAATGTGAGAAAATTGAAAATAACAATTTTTTTTAATATTTCCTTAGCTGTATAAAAATATCAAATTATTTTCTCATGAATAGCTTGACCATACTGAAATATATGTATTTCTATAATAATAACAAAACTTTCTCATTTTCTCCACACCAGAGAGCACTAAATTAAAAAAATAGAATTTTGCCAGAATCCTTGCTGTTACATTGGTTCGTATCTGACACTGATATCAGAATTCCACGATTATTACGATGATAGGGAGATCCAAAAATATCGTGTTTTACCGATTATAATCAATGTTTGATGATAATCGTGAAAGAACGGTTCGCTTCGCACATAATCTTAAAAATAGTGCGTCAAATTAAAGATGCTAGAGTTTTCAACATTGCATGCGAAGTGAAACGCTCTGGCACGATTATCATCGAAACTTGATTATAATCTGGAAAACCCTATGTTTCTGGAGTGTCATTTCATCACAATGGTCGTGAAATTCTAATATAACTGTTAGATACGAACCAATGTAACAGCCAGGGTTTTAACAAAATCCAATTTTTTTAATTTAGTGCTCAGTGGTGTAGAAAAAATGAGAAAGTTTTGTCATTATCATTGAAATACAAATGTTTCAGTATGGTCAAGCTATTCATAGGATAATAATTTGATATTTTTCTACAGCTAGGAAAATATTTTTAAAAAATTACCATTTTCAATTTTCTCTCATTATATTTTCAAACTTTGTATATGTTTATAAAATTTAAGTCTAAGCAACTTTTTCAAATAACTTTTTTTGATATCTTGCCATTTTACCCCACTTTTTGCCTTTTCATAGTAATTTTTTTCAATTTGCCGCCATACCAGCGATCACGTGACATGTGTCAAAATCGATTTATAGGTTATCGGAGATGCACAAACTTTTCCCAAGAATCTTTTTTTTAATACTCTAATAATAAACTTTTTTCCCATATGGTACATACTTTTTGGCGGTCACTGTATATATATATATATATATATATATATGTATATATGTATATATGTATATATATATATATATATATAGGGTATATCTTGACGAGTTAACGCGATCTATATATAGAAACCTAAATGTAGGGCGATTCTGAAAATTGGTTGTATGGGTGAAGAACTAATGAAGAATTCAACTAAAATATTTTCGTTGATGTGACGTTTCCGGTTTCACTGTATCTCCGCTTTTTTATTTTTGAATTTTAAACACAATCTCTCCACAAATTCCACAAAAAATATTCAGGGTATCATTTGAAAAAAAAAGTTTGGGTTCACTCCCTGTTAAACCAGAAGCGGAAATTTCGTATCATCAAAACTATAGAAAAACTGGAGGGCGTACCTACATCACCTAATGGTCACCGGGTAGCATATAAACAAAACGTAACACGTTTCAGTCAATGGAAGATTTTCTAGCCCTCGTGGTATGTGGTACGTTCTGCTTATATGCCACCGGGTATATTAAATATTAAATAACAAGTAACATTTTTCCAAACCTTGAATATATAAAAAGTAGGTACTTGAGACCTCAAATGATTTTCAGATTCGTGTTCAGGAGACGAAACTACGTAGTAACATCACATTTTTTTATTTTCAAAGAAGTCCATCAATAAACTTACATTTACTTGATTTTTTGTTCAGGAGACCAAAATATCTAAGTTAAATTTTTTTTTGATAGTTTGTAGCTTCTGTTAACGGAATTTTATCGCTTTTCCATTTTTGATTATGTTATTGTAAATAAATACCTACCTTACAGAAAACTACTTCTAATAATCAGCTCTTGCAGGATAATGTACACTTACAACCGTCAGATTTGACCACGGATAATTTCATTTCAACATTATGGTATTTTCTTATATATTTTTCACATAGAACTTTGGAATATTCACTCTCAAACTTTATAATGGAACCAAACTGGTAAATGAAACTTTTTTTAACTGTTTATGAGTTCTCTTTAATCTCTTTTAGCACATTTCTGGAAGTCTGTCGACTAAACAAACAAACGTTCAATTATTATGACACAACGCACACTTGGATTGGATTCGTTTATGAAAATGACAGGTGGAATTCGACCAGAGTTGATTTAAGATATTTTGTAGACAGCTTTCTCCCAATAATACACCAATCAATAGAGCATCAAAATGAGTGATTTCAACTGTGCCATCACACGAAAGACAATCCGTCGTTATATTCTGTTGTTTTGGATTCGCAACTGTCATTTATTAATGTCTTATATTTACTTTTATTTATTGATCCCAAAAAACATTTCTGTTTATAGAGGGATTAATTTTTACATAAACATTTGAATACAAAAAAAAAGTGTTTTTGACGTGATAACGTCTTATAAATCGATGAACGCAAACTGTACGCACGAAAAAGTATGACTCATTGTCACGTTCCGCTTGAGCCGAGCGTACAAGCGAGAGCGCGGAGCAAGCGATGGAGAGGCACGATCGGCCTAAGCGTTCGGCTTGTGACGCATCTATCTCTCTTCCACTCCATCGGCCGATGCGTTCGAGTGGAAGAGAGACAGCGGCAGCACACAACCTACACGTGAACTGTTTTGTCAACTGTCAAGTGAAGTGAAAAGTTAATGTGGTTTCCATTTTTTATTACAACAAAAATTGCGGCAAAAAAGATAATTCATTCTTGCATTGTAAGAATTTGATTAGTAATACAATCTCATATATTTTGTTATTTGATTATTAAAAAAAATTAATTACAATTGTTTCGAAACGAATGGTCATAAATCAATACTTTCGTGAAAAGGACCAACCCTAAGAATTGAAAACTCTTGCAGTAACAGTATCAGTTTCTTTTTTATAAGAAGAACATAAAAAACACGTTTTTTATGGTTTTAGTTTGAAAATATGAATAGGATATTCATAAAATCTGTTGTGGAATCATCTGTGACTGAAAGACAAACTTTAGACGCTATTTTCCATCGTTCAAGATAACCTCTTGGGAGGTATTCATGTTGAAAAGGAGAACATTCTCCATGAAAATTCAAAAATAAAATGAAAAATGTGATTTAATTAAAAATAATTTATTTGAAAATAAATCACATTTTTCATTTTTGAATTTTCATGGAGAATGTTCTCATTTTCAACATGAATATTTAAATGTTTATAACAAATTAATAAATGACAGTTACGAATCCAAAACATAACAGAATATAACTATGGACTGTGTTTTATGTGATGTCGATTTCCGTCTAGTATTTTTGTTACGAATAAATTGATCTTTGAGTGAATTTTCATTTAACACATTTTTAGATCCACTGGCGTCCAATTACAAGCACTGTCGCTGCAAAAAAGCCAGATCTGAAACTTGTGGCTTCTTTCATACTAATTTCAAATCAAGCATATTTTGTATGTTTTCTTATTATTTACTGGTCATTTGATTACTTGTTTGACTGATACATTTGAAGTCGCTTATTGTTTCTCGGGAAAATCAAGAAAAACCGAGAAAGCAGTTTCATTACAGAAAATGAACATGAACGAATATACTTTTCGTAATTCAATTTTCGGGTGAAGAGGAAGAGGAAGAGGAAGAGGAAGAGGAAGAGGAAGAGGAAGAGGAAGAGGAAGAGGAAGAGGAAGAGGAAGAGGAAGAGGAAGAGGAAGAGGAAGAGGAAGAGGAAGAGGAAGAGGAAGAGGAAGAGGAAGAGGAAGAGGAAGAGGAAGAGGAAGAGGAAGAGGAAGAGGAAGAGGAAGAGGAAGAGGAAGAGGAAGAGGAAGAGGAAGAGGAAGAGGAAGAGGAAGAGGAAGAGGAAGAGGAAGAGGAAGAGGAAGAGGAAGAGGAAGAGGAAGAGGAAGAGGAAGAGGAAGAGGAAGAGGAAGAGGAAGAGGAAGAGGAAGAGGAAGAGGAAGAGGAAGAGGAAGAGGAAGAGGAAGAGGAAGAGGAAGAGGAAGAGGAAGAGGAAGAGGAAGAGGAAGAGGAAGAGGAAGAGGAAGAGGAAGAGGAAGAGGAAGAGGAAGAGGAAGAGGAAGAGGAAGAGGAAGAGGAAGAGGAAGAGGAAGAGGAAGAGGAAGAGGAAGAGGAAGAGGAAGAGGAAGAGGAAGAGGAAGAGGAAGAGGAAGAGGAAGAGGAAGAGGAAGAGGAAGAGGAAGAGGAAGAGGAAGAGGAAGAGGAAGAGGAAGAGGAAGAGGAAGAGGAAGAGGAAGAGGAAGAGGAAGAGGAAGAGGAAGAGGAAGAGGAAGAGGAAGAGGAAGAGGAAGAGGAAGAGGAAGAGGAAGAGGAAGAGGAAGAGGAAGAGGAAGAGGAAGAGGAAGAGGAAGAGGAAGAGGAAGAGGAAGAGGAAGAGGAAGAGGAAGAGGAAGAGGAAGAGGAAGAGGAAGAGGAAGAGGAAGAGGAAGAGGAAGAGGAAGAGGAAGAGGAAGAGGAAGAGGAAGAGGAAGAGGAAGAGGAAGAGGAAGAGGAAGAGGAAGAGGAAGAGGAAGAGGAAGAGGAAGAGGAAGAGGAAGAGGAAGAGGAAGAGGAAGAGGAAGAGGAAGAGGAAGAGGAAGAGGAAGAGGAAGAGGAAGAGGAAGAGGAAGAGGAAGAGGAAGAGGAAGAGGAAGAGGAACTAACGATTCGATGATAGACAAGGCTAACGTTACTGGCTCGCACAAGTTTCGACTTTTGGGATGCCGGTCGACGACAGCTGGTTAACGGAAAAAACGATTTTGATAAAACATTGTTTTTAAACTTCATAGCTATATTCACAATTCATAAACTATTTCTCTTGCTCGCAAAATTTCCACGAGAAATAAAAATAACTTGAACGACCGTACTTACAATAAATATTCTGTCGAACGAAATAAAAATTGCTTGATTCCGGCCACCGACCTATAGTTTGCTCCGCCAATGAATAATCCAAATTCTGTCAACAGACGAATATTCACTTTATTTTAATAAGTATTCAAATGAACGGGGCTCACATAACTAAAATTATAACATCACGTTATAACATCACGTCAATTAAAATCGTCATCACTTGTTTAATAATTGCATGTAATTTTATGAATAACTAGATGATGAAAATGGTACGATGATTACCTATTCGTTTTACCCAACTAATTACCTATGTACAGTTGTGTGCATAAAAAAGTCGTACAAGGCATTGCACTAATTACATTGTACTGCACTAACCTCGTAAAAATCAAACATGAATGTTACTTCTACTTAAGTTTTTTTTCTTTAATAGCTATTTGTGTATTTGGAGCGCAAAGTGATTGATTGTCGCTCGACAAAAAGATTAATCTTTGGAGAACGACAATGACACTTTGTACTCGAAATACACACATTATTTTTTCTATAAGCGCAGATCTTAGAAAAAAAATTATCGACACTTCATTCAAATAGGCACATAATGTTATTTTGTGTGATTGATGACTTGTTTATTTTGTGGAAATTCATGATCACTTTGATGAAACGAAAGAACACTCTTTTGTCTTATTTCCACTAGATTTTTATTGTTACGACCGGTTTCGGGTTTTATCCCATTATCAAGTATAAAAACTTTTAAAACCCGAAACCGGTCGTAACAATAAAAATCTAGTGGAAATAAGACAAAAGAGTGTTCTTTCGTTTCATCAAAGTGACATAATGTTTTATCCCCAGGAGCCACTCGTAAAAATATCTTCATTTTACTCCAAATCGATATACTTCTCAACCATATTCGATTTCGATTTTTTCGAACATTCATCGGAAAAACGAACCTGAAATTATAATTCTGCCAAATTACCACTTGGTACAGAATTTACAAATATTCAATAATCCCAATGCATTGCATATTTCTGATACGCACTTGATGAAAAAGATTATTAAACAACCGTTTTGATCAGCTCACTCAACAAAAAAAAAAAGCTTCAAATTCCCATACAGATCGCGCTCTACTCTCATTCAACGTCAGTGTTCGAGTTTGAAAAACACGAATACATGTCAGCGGCGTTTTATCATGATTAATGTTTTGCATATCTGTTAGGATTTAATGTGGATTATCCCTCCGTATTATTCTGTCGCTCTGTACTTACATTAGCTCATATTGAGGCAAAAAAAATGTCGAATTTCGATAATTTGTCACTAGCTGACGGTCTATTACTTATGAGAAAATCACTCAATAGCAATCCGAAATGTATAAGTTATCTAAATTTCCAGTAATTCAAATCACTAACAAGAAAAAAGTAAAATAACGTTCTTAAAAAAAATGCAATTGCCAGGAGCTGAACCCGGGACCTTCGGATTACAAGCCCATGACGTTAGCCATTGCACCACCGCAGATTCTCAGATGGACATGACTGTATTTTCTATACTTTCCATCATGCAAGTATAGGTCCGTTTTAGACAAAAACAGTTGAGATGCGTTTTAAATTTAGAAAAAAAGGTTCATCAAGTGGGTAGAAGGAAAAATAATATGTATTACATGGGAGTGAAGTGCCTTTTTCTCCCTTGGATGTTTAACCACATCCTGCGGAGGAAAAGTGTAACTTTCCTCCCTAGTAATACAAACAGCTATCACTTCCAGCTCATTTCCTCTCCTAATCTAGCAAGACGGAACACTTACAACGAACGGTCAGGAAAAAGCCAATATATTTGCGAACATGTTTGGCATGTTTGGAAAACAACCCCAGAACATCATTGCCATTGACAGTCATAAGCTTGAAATTATTTTCCGTCAACGAACCATCAGACGAATTTTGCTGGGTCTTAACACCAACACAGCTAGTGGATCTGACGGAATTCCAGCAATCATTCTCAAGGATGTGCTCCCAAATCAACACTAGTTTTTTGCAAGGTATTCAACCACTAAATCATGTGGCTATGGCTTTTGCGACAGATGTTTTCACTATCGCCATTTTTATTCGAGTTTAGAACGATGGCCTGCAAACACTAATAAAAATAGTGCTATTCAACTTTTCTCATAATTTGGTGGTCTAACTGGAATATAGCAAGAGTATAACCAGACCCAAAAAAAAAACCCTACCGAGCAACTACAGACCTATCGCACTGCTATCTGTTACCTCGAAGGTCATAGAAATAGCTATCGATATTGAGCTCATGAAATATCTAGAACGCTCATGAATTAATAATGTATTAGAGATAAACGGGTGACCTGCTTGCTTATGACTCACAATATTTGGCAGTAATCTATTGAAAGATATGGTGAAACTCAGGTCGTTGTATTAGATATCTTCAAGGCGTTTGATCGCATTTGGCACCAGGAACTCTTTGCCAAACTTCCATATTATGGCTTGCCCCCGCCCCCAGTTGTGTTATTTGCTATCTACGTTCCCTTTCGCGGATCGATTTCTCAAGGTGGTGGTCGATGAAGTGTTATCCGATACTCTGCCAATGAATGCTAGCACCAATACTGTTTCTTTTTCTACTTCATGTCCAGCTTCGCGGATGATAGTACCCTTCATACCGCTTTCTCTTTAAAAGCTCCAACATCAGCAAGTGAAACCAGAAAAAATATCTCATAGTAGCCAGATGAACTATGTCAGGAGCATCCAACCGATGGAATCTTCCATTTCAATGCTCGTCATTATCATCAGCATCAGTAACCTTTCATAGAAAAATCATGTGAGGTCCATTTGCAAAGGCGTCTCTCAAATATTTGGTTCTCTGTTTCGTGCCAAGAAGTATTTAGAATTGTTTTAGAGACATTTTTCATAAACATTATTTCAAAACAGTACGTAGATTTAAAATGTGATGAAATACAGGGTGTTCTATTTGAAATAAGAAAGTTATAACATCCAGTTTGACCGCAAGTGGTACGGCCACGATATTTCAAATCGATTGTTTATATTGACTTCTGAATTTTCAAAATGTTATTCCAATGGAACAACGAAAACTACTGGTGAACGTGTTACGTGGTAATCCCTGCAGATGGGGTAATACAAACTCGGCACATGTATCAGGTATACGAAATAAAAATAGTCAATCTCGGCACAGAGATTAAAATATTCACTTTAGAAATATTTAAACTCGACACATGAATAATAATACCTCCCTCTGCTTGCAAGAAATAGACATATTGCAGCTTACAATTTCCACGTACTCATATTTCTACTCAAGGTTAGTTCGTTCTGGTTTGATCATACTAAATAATTACTTCTCGCCAAAGGTATGTATTCAATTTCCGCTACGATACGTTTTCCTTCATTTTCCTTCGTTACCATGACACCTTGCGCGAAGTAATGTGCGAAATACCTATTTCGCACACTGCTTGTAAACTACATGGGATTTTCATATTCTAACCTATATAGTCCTCAATTAAGCAAAAATACAAGAAATCATTCATTTCTAACTTTATGGTCCTCGATCAAGCGAAAATCCAAGAAATCATTTAATTCTGAATGTTCAACAATAGTTAATTAAATAAGGCTTTTTAACACTTTTTAAATTGTGACAAAATTTTATACTACCAATTTTTTTTTATGTTTGTAGAAAAAATTTTGTTTGCATCTCGTGCGCGAAATACTTTGGTAATCTCGACTATTTTTTTTAACCGGCTCTTGATCACCAAAGTAGTATTTCGAGCACTGATACAAAAATAACTATTAAAATGCATTAGGTTTAAAAGATTAGGATGTGCCGAGTTTGATGCCGCCCTGCATATCAATATCAGTTAACTATTAGGTACCCACCCAATACCCGATCGTTTTCGGATTCACAGTAGCAGAGCAGAGTGCATAAATCAAATACACGGTAGCGCTGATTTAGACACTGCCTATAAAAATAGGTATTATTAACTGCAATGTGTTCCTAGACACTGGCTCTCAAAGTACAAGCATTGATACAAGAGTACAAGAACGGAGTAACATTTTAAAAAACTGAAGGGTCTGATCTAACAAAGTTTACAGTCATTAAAAAATCAATACAAAGTTATTACTGATTGTTATGTCACCTATTGTTGATATTCAAAACCTGAAAAATTAACTTTGATAAGGCAAGAATGTAAAAACAGGTTAAAAACTGATAGAAATTTGGAAATTGGAATGTAAATATACTTTATATCTGACCACTTCCTAGTAAGCCATGGAAAAATCAATACATTCAGTACTAATACTAATATTTTAGTCATATGGTTGATACTTAATTTAGGGGTCAAAAGTGTTGTTGCTATAAATAAAACATATCAATCATAACATAGATTTGTAGGCAGAGACACATTTGTATAATGTACACGGAAAGAAAGCACTTGTGTTAGAGCACCCAAAGTTAACTGAAATCACTAAAACAGTACCTGTTCCAATTCCTTCTCGATTTCCCCGGCTCTTATGACTAGCGGCCCCCTGACCGCATATTCCATCACTTTCACACATGGGTTCAGATTTTCCGCAGTTAAAGTGGGTTGATAAGTTGCCATCGCACGACAAGTATGTTTTTCCAGCGCAGCCCAACCCGATTGAAAAACAGCTGACTTCTGCCTCTGAAACGACGTACTAGATTGGCGCAGCCTGAGTCCATTGTTGTATATTTGGAGAGGTGATAATAATCGAGATGAGGACATTTTATTGGTCTGTGTGATATAACCGATAGTCACTTTTTTCAATAGAGCGGCGACCTTCGCAGATTTGAAATTTCCACCAGCGAAAGTCACAACTGCACTGGTTTCATGCACAGTTTACAGTGAACTGCGGAATTATTTATTATTTTCTTCGTAACTAATTTAAGATTCGGTAGGTTGTCGGAAGGCGAGATATATCTGGTTTATGAACCGCATATGTCAAAAGTTTATCGCGAGTATGATATCAATCGTGTAATAAACCGAGTTACTCGCTATCAGCTATTGATTTTTAGAATCTACTGAACGATGCAAGTTGTAAAAATAGCATATTTGTCCAGGTTGCATACGTTTTATGCACTTTCAACTTGTGCATTGCGTGTTATTGGACTTGGTTCAAATTGTTTTGACTATTTTAAGCCTCAAATCATAAGCAACGATGTAATAGTATAGGTACTACCTGTTCTACACGTTACTTTATACGCCTTTGACTAGAAATAAAAGGTAGGTATTTGTTGCTGCCTTGTCTAATGAAAAAAATAAAATTAGTAGTCAATTGTAGTTTTTCCAAATTGGAATATATATTTGGCTTGTGTGGAACTGTAAAATAAAAAAGCGAAATGAATGATCAATAGTAGCTTTCTTTTCGAGAGTTTCAAGTCCCGTGCTTCTTATTCTAGTTCAATTATTGGCTAAAAAATTACATCTGTCAAAATCCACCAATAGTAAGCCTAGAATAAGAAACCCGGGGCTTGAAACTCTCAAATAGAAAGCGGCTACTTTTGACTTTTCTCAGATTAACAGGTTAAGATTTAGGTCAGGATGATGAATTATCATTTTTACAGGGTTTTGTGTGGATTACATTTTCCTGAATCAATGAAATGTAATTTCTCTACTCCTTACTAGGTGTCGCCACAAACGCTCATCATCAATGCGGTGTGCCGTTGTTTGATAATTCTTCTGTATTATCAAACAACGGTTGTGCTAAGTGTTACAATAATTATTATTTGTATGTTACATATA